>JAGSMX010000028.1:1057500-2257500 GCA_029286785.1 Meandrusa payeni | reverse complement strand
GGGCTCCGGGATCTCCAGAGGAACGCACCGGAGCCCCTCTGCACTGTGCTCAAGGAGAGCACGTCCCGGGGGGCGGAAGTTACTCCCTCCCCCCCCTGTGCCCTCGCAGCGCACGGCGAGACGAAATCTAGTTTAACTCAATTCCTTTTAATATCTTCGTTTCTGTATCACCGATAACCGAACTATGGAAAATAAATGTTTAAGTACTAAACACTTATATAGCTTGTAAATACATACAGTATAGCAATCGACGTATTTATTCACATGTTAATTTTATTCACATGTTAATTTTGGAAACCCAATCTAATTTTGATCTTGTTTGAAAACGCAGTCTTTTATTAAACATGATGGGAAGGCAGAATGCGGTACATTTCGCATACGCATTTCGGCAAATAACCGAGCACCGGCGGCAAGTGTAATTTGATATCGCGTCAAACAGGTATAAATAAACTAATGAACTAAAAATCACTTAAAATATTAATCTTGTTAATCTTTAAATTAAACATTTCAATCGTAAAATCAAGTATGCAACCAATGTTAATACCGATATTGAGATTAAGTGGAGAGGCCTCAGGTAACTCCCATTTACCTATATAAGTTCAAGGGTAATTACGCGATCTAAGCATCCAGACTCGATTTTATCCAAGGAGGCGTCGTTTCATCTCGTTTCACAGTACGTATATAGTAATTGCCGATCGCCGTTTGATCCTTTTTTTTTAACGATCCGGTAACCTGACACCATAGAGGTGGACTTAAAAGGGAAACTTAGTAATACCTTCACGGTAGTCGAACCGTATTTATGTCATGCACAAGAACGATTTTTTTTTTATCGATACAATGCTGATTGGTGCAACACTAGTTCATTTTAATTGGCATCAGTGCTGTGCGACACGGTGGGGTGTGTTTTAATGACTTTATTGTACTTGTAATAGTAATGTGATGCGAATTTTGAAGTCGCAATTAGTGATCCGACTAATGATGTTACGCAGAATGTTTATGTAAATCTAAGACCTTTTTAAACCGACTTCAAAAGAGAAGATTCTCGATTCGTTTGTAGGTTTTTTTTCTCATAACTTTCGACTGGGTGAACCGATTTTTGTGATTTTTCTTGTTTGGAAGTTGGTGCTTTTTTATGGGATATATACCAGTGCTTAAGCACGATCCCACCTGACGTTAAGTGGCGATATAGTCGAAAGATAGTACGCGCTAGTTTAGTAAGTGCCTATTCACTCTACTCTTGAAGGGGAGCCTTCAACGTCGTACTTCCTGTGTGGTCCAATTCTGATATTGGCATCCATGACAAAATCATGTATCCCTTAAATTTGATTAATTTTTATTATTTATAAAAAAACATTATTATTGTAAATTAAATTACTGTTGTAATGTAAATTTTAATTTATTCGATCATACGCGACCACGTAGCACGCAAACACATATAACGTAATGTCAGATACGTTGCCATATTATAAAGCGCTAGAATTGAGGCGTATTTATCGTCACAGATAAAATACTAGGTACAAAAATAGTCACTACAGTCACTGTGACAAGATATCACAAGTACCTGTGATTTGTAACAGTTCGAAATTCTATTCAGCGACAGATATATCGTATAGTAGCAGTGATTACTGTAGTACGCGTGACGCAGTCACAGATCGGAACAAATAATAGGTCCGTCTCCCTCACATGTACGTGTTAGAAAGGTGAGTAAGACAGGGATGCACTTATTATTTTTTTTTAATAAAATCACGATTTAACTCCATCTGTAGGAAGACTACTTATTAGTCACATTTAATAGGAGCAGTGACTGCTGTCACATAGTATCTTTATACTTAGTATTTTGTCACTGATATTTTTAAGTCACAATTACTGTGTCACCTAGTATTTTGATTTACCTAGTATTTCCCATCTCTATAAAGCGCGGCAGGCGAATTTCAGAAGCATGATATAGCATAGACACAGATATTTTTGGCATCATAAAAAAATACATTGACACACATTAAAAGAAAGGAATGTAAAATAAATACAATTAAAGAGAGAATGACCGCTAATGTTAGACATCTGCTCAGCATGTGCTGTCACTGAAAATCAGCTGTGGCAGTCTATCGGTTACTCTACGAGGTCGTGGTACTTCCCCATTTGTACGACATCAGAAGCCGTTGCTAACACTCTTGAAGATTGATAAAAGGCATTTATACGTTTTCAAATTAAGGCAACAATGTACGGCGGGCAAAAACAATTTCGGAGGCTATTTGTGGTGCGACGAGCAATTGGACGGTATTATTTCGAATGCTCTGCGGTGTATCGGAACTCCACAATCTGCGGTCTGTGCCAATGTCCAAGTTACAGGTTGGAAGCAGTACGGTAATTTTGTCCTCTGTCGGATCTGTGTCAATTCGATGTTCTATAGTGTACAAGCATCGGCGTACGGGGTACCACTAATTATTGCGTATACAGATAGTTCATAGTAGTGATAGCTTAGTGGCTTAACATGTGATTTGATGGTCGCCAATTTCCATTTCGAATCCAATCGGCTTGTTAGATAAATCCTTTATTGCACCAAAGAATATGTAGAAAGGCGAACTTAATGCTAATTAGCATTTTCTTTAGCATTAGCAGGCTAAGGGTAGTGCCGGTAAAAATAGCGTTTTAAAACTATTATATAGATAAATAAATATACATTTACATATACATAAATAGATACTTCTATATAAATATAAAAATATAAATACACCTGGAATATATATAACGACAATAAATATACCAGTTTGTAATTTTTCATTGTTTGTTTTTTCAAGTAAAAAAGAGTACTTGTTAATATTTCTACCCGGATTATAGCGATGGGCTTTTTTTTTTTGTTGACGGGGAGGAAATCTTCAAAAAGATAACCCGCCGATGTGGGGTTTTTACCCACTAAAACCTCCCCGGAGCCCCTCTGCACTGTGCTCAAGGAGAGCACGTCCCGGGGGGGAGGTTACTCCCTCCCCCCCTGTGCCCTCATAGTGCAAGGCTACACGGGCCAGCCGATGTCGCCTTCTTCCTGGGTCCACCTTAGCCGGACGACAAAGGCCCCCGCTCTTGTCGCCCAGTGAACCCGAGGCCCCTTTTAGTCGCTTTATACGACAGGCAGGGGATACCGTAGTCTTATTCTTGAGAGCCTAGAACTACAAGGCTTACCCCATATCACACACGGGACTTAATAAAATTGTTGCCTATTCCGCTTTTATTTAATAGACAATATTTAATATTAAATGGCAATTGTTTTTAAAATATAAAATGTCGATTGGCGATCTGGAATCTATAGTTTTTTTTTCGTTTTAAAAATAATTTTCTAATACAATTTGGTTCCATTCGATTGACTTGTAATTCTATTGTTTATAATGCAATTTAACATTTGATAAATTAATAACATGAGAAGATTAATAGTAAATAAGTATATCGTCAGTCTATCAGCTTCAGACTTGGGCACCAGTAGAAAAGGACTGGCATCATTTTTTTCGTTTCAATGATTTTATGGTGTGGTTTAGAGAAATCGCTCCTATCAGACATGTATAATGAATGGCGTCTAAAGAAATATTCATTTACAGTCTAAGGAGATTTAACTGTTGCCTTAGATATGATGACGTCATTAAGAAGGCTGTGTACTAGGTGTCACTCTGAATACCGATTAGATATTATACGGCTGCGACCTGGACTATGCAAATGGTAGTGGTAAGATAGACGCCTTCGAGATGTAGTGCCATCGAAGCGCTGTATACTGTGAACAGCAATAGAGCTCCATCTCCGTCCAGAGAGACTTCAGCTTCTTATCACACTATTCGGTTTCCAACGCATTGTCTAGAGAAGCAGATGTTTTAGGCAAAATGGATGACAGATGTGCTTAAAAAAAGGGCGCTTATAAAATGTTGTTATATAATTGGGAAAACGGTAGGTGGCAGCATTCAGCATGCGGTGGTCCACTCGGTATAAGATCGCAACCAATGGAGGCTTTTACGAGGTCAGGATCCTTAGTGAGAAGAACAACCAGTATGTAAGACTTAGTCAAGCAGTTGCTTAGCAAAAATAAAATGAACTATGAAATTGTGTGATAAGATGTCCTTTATACCGTAATAATTTCGTGTTCTTTACAATTGTATTCAATAAATAACGTTAACTGTTACGTTTTTTGTGCGAGCAACAGACTTGTGCATCTGTGCAACCTAGCACAAAAGGTACGCGCAGAGCGAGTGACGCGCGCTCGACGTTTTAATATGGCATTGTGCAACATATTTGCATGTTCATATATAATTAAGTCGGTGCAGCGTTTCGGTGAACCACAAATTATACATTCTAACATTTGCCCGTGGCGTTAAGAGCCCTTTGTTTCTGGCAGTTCTAAGAAAGAGCCCGCGAGAGCGGGGGATGGGTGGTCTACGTTGTTCTCGGAGTGATTTAATTACGATATTCTGCAGATGAGATAATTACTGATTGCCTAATTAAAGTAAGGGTAGGCTTTTACAAATTAAACGTCTCGTTTACATCCCACTTCAGATTAAAAAGATTTTAAGCCGGCTGTAAGTGTTATTCCTGCCTGCGTTAACAAGGGATGTGACGGCACTAATGAAATATTTTGCTAGAATTTGAGCACTGATTTTCGAAGTGCTTAATTTAAACCTAGATGTCTTAGAAAAAATTCTAAAAATTCACGTGGCGGTCTATACTTTAAAATTCGAATTTTAAAGTCATGTGTCCAACAGTGTAAACAGCATATACGAGTAAAGGATTTTTTAATACTTTCTAAGCAAGTGCTTAGAAAAGTGCTTGACTATTCAAACGGGCAAACAATCCACATCTGTGGAACGGAACTCCAATAAAGAAGATTCCTTTCTCCAAAGCCGACGCAGCTTTTCAGGGATTGCTTGTTCTTTTGCCGCTTAAAAAAACAGTTTCCCCACGACCATGTAGCGATATCTTAATTGAATTCACGGGAACTGTATGAAAATCAGTCACAATTCCCAGTACTGAGCTACGAGATAAGATCGTCGTTATACCTACTCGACATGTCACTGGCCACAAATACATCGAGAATATGCTTGTGCGTGTGTCCGTGAACGCACTCTTACCAATTAGCGCAATCGTCGTGAAGATAGGACATCATAAGTCGGGTCGCATTTAATATGGGGCCCGGAGATTCGCGTGTTGATACGCGACTGCCCGCTATCGCCCCTGTATCCGCTTGATGGAACATTAAAAGCTGTTAATTATTTCGTCTTTACTTAGTCGGTAATTGAATCAAAGACCTTGTAATATCAGGGCTAAAAGCGTTAAATAATGATAATTCGTAAGTCACTTCTTTTCTTATTTTAGGTATATTTTTTTTTTATGCTAGGAAGTAAAATCCCTTATGGACCCTTGGCAGCCCGTACTGCAAAGGAGTGTCCGAGTCTCACGGACTAAAAACCCTCTTCCTCCATCACATCAATGTTCCCACCTTGCCGCCTTCCATTAATGTTTTTTTGTCCTCAGTAAGGGTTGTTCTCAAAGTTAGTTTAGCTTTTGAATGTCTCTTAGATTATCCGTGAAATAGCAACCGACCGAGTCGTGGCGTGGGAGTTCGGCCCTCTCGTGCGCCCTCGGATCGGCATGCTTACGCGTAACATAGTAACCGTCCAAGCCGAGGTTACCCCTCACCGGGAGGACCCTTGTGTCGAGTTACTAGCAATAGAGGTTCAGGCTAAGCGACCTAAGAGCTGTGCCACCTCTCAATCCGGTGAAGCAGTCAAGGCCGGCCAATCTGTGTAGTTCGTCATATAAAAAAAACAGTAAGGGTTACTCTTTTATTCTGTGTTTCTCACTCTGTTCTTTGTTTTCGTCTTTTTCCTTCTGTGCAATAATCCTATCCATAAACGTATTGATTATTATTCAGTTCTCTTTGCTTCTTATCATTAAGTCAACTATGCTGTCTACCGTCACATTGGTCTTTAATTGTCTCTATATTTATTGGTATTGCAAGCAATTTTATATTAATCTATAAAAATTAATAGATCAAAGCTTAAATGTTTCGTGGCCGCAGTGCATTAGAACCCCTGTAGGTTTGACAATCTCTATTATAGATCTCCGAGCGCGGAATGTGTAGCCAATGGATTCCGCTTGCGGAAGAAAAAAATTCTCATTCATCGATTATTTTTTTACTCCAAACAATATACTATTACAAGTAATTGCTGTCCAATGTTCAGTAATGCATAACGCAATGTCTTAAAAAGTTACTGTCGTTGAATATACTTTATTTTCTTATTTCTGTGGTGATAATATTGATTCATTTTATTTCTGCTTGCATTACGCATGAGTATAATACGTGTACGAGTAACGAATTTCTAAGTTCTTTTTAATTTATATAAGGTAACACCTCTGTTAAGTGATCACTAGTTGATATATATATAATGTCTACTTGGTCGCCTTACTCTTGTCAGAGTGGTCGTCGCGCCGTCGACGTCTCGCCACCTCCGCCTGCTGGCCTGTCAATCGGGCACATTCGTGTAACTGTTAACTTCATTTGTACAGCCTCCTTAATTTGATATGAGAGCCCCAAGGTAGCCCAAAGTAAGCCCCATTTATGGACAAGATTGTCCAAGAAATAAAGAAAATGTGCGCGCGCATTTTCTTTCTCTCTTGATACAGACAAGAGGCCTGCAGTGGGTCTTTGATATACGAAACCTAACTCTCTTTCTCCATCTTCACCATCTTATATCTCCTCTCAACTTCCGTTCGCCTCGCTCGATGACTTTTAATAACGCTCTCGTCGCGCATTCACTAGCTTACTTCCCAAGTCAAGCGTGAATAAATCTTCTTTACCTCAAAAAATATGAAATGATAAGCCAATGCATGACAACCTACCGCACGGTATTACTTACGATGCGTATACATTACCATTACCGACCAATTGAATGTCAAACGATACTGACTAATGTGATTCTACCCTAAGGCGTCAATTATATGAAAGCGGATTACTTTAACAAATACGAATTTGTTCAGTTGAATTCATTTAAGTAATACACGTATAACTTTAAACCAATATTAAATTTTCCTCAGACATTAATGACTGCGAGTCGCATTCTGCAACACAGTTGCAAATTGATCGTTTACAAATGAACGTCATACATTGTTTCAAGGGTGCGTTCCCGCGGTGTGCCTTGGGGAACAATTCTAGCGTCGGAATTATTGCTTCGCGGCAAATTTCTTTAACACTTAATGTGTTTCCTTGCTAGATGACTTTACTTAAATTGTTGTCTAAATAACATTCAATTTATTAGTCGCAATGAAATTGATGAAGCTTTATTTATTGCAAATATATAATGTGAATCAAATGAGAATGAAACTTGTATATAATAGTAGTATAGTATTATCATCACTGCAGCCCAAACATATCTTATTCACGCAGACGAAAAGGAATTATAATATAACTTCACCTTCTATCCTGTCCACAATCACACGCACTCACATCGCATAAACTCATCTCGTACAGCCTTTTCACCATATACCTACGCAGGATGCTGGAATACTTTGGTCACATTGCCAGAAAAAACAGCAATAACCTAGAAAGGCTGGTAAAATTGACAGGACAAGACCGCGAGGTCGAAACCCGACACGTTGGACTGACCAGATCCGCACCACTCTAGGCACGTCGGTTCGCGATGCTCTGCGCACGGCTGCAGATAGAGGAAAATGGCGACGGATCACTAAAATCAAACTGTTCCCACGAGATGGTCACGACCCTCAGCATTGAGGAAACTGACGCGAGGAGGAGGAGGACAGCCTTTTACGAAAATTTCCGTGACCCGTTAGGAGCTGCGAAGTCACATAATCAGTCACATAATATGTCTACGTATTGCTTAAGTTGTACCAGTGAGATAATTGTTATCGTTCATGCTCATATTTCACGATACAAATTATCTTTATAACGTCTCCGGGCGACGCCCGTGAAGAAAATAATAAATTAAACAAAGATCATAAAAAATCCAACACAAAGATTTATACAGTCGGCCGAGTTGATGTTCAGTGAGGGTTTAGTATATTGAATTATGTTTTTGGTTTTATGGCGTCCAATTTTAATGCAACTGCCAGTCGCTCGTATCGCAGTATGTTGGAAGAAGATTTTATAACATCACTGTTACATACGTAATTTATGCGAAATATCAGTAAAATGTGGGCTTTTTTTATTGTTGTTAGATCGCAACCACAGACCTGTGTCCGTGCTCTTTTCCAATACACTTAAATTGTTCACTCTGCATTTATTAAAAGAGTGCCACTTGTACAGTTACTATTTTCCTTTTTTATATATATAATGACTGAATTTGGAGGTGGCCAGAGATCGCTCCGGTTCACGCGTCGCAGACGCCTTGCTGCATTGCTATTAGCTTCTTAGCGACCGCTGCGTCCCTGCTTGTCATGGCCATTTTCAGGTTGTAGTCCACTATCCCTTGATGCGGCCATTGCCCTTGTCATCGGTCTTCCTGTGGCGGTGTGGCGGGATATCGCCACTACAGCATGTTGGATGCTGTCGTGCAGTTGCAGTTTTTTCGTCACTGTTCTGATGACCACCAAAAAAAAATGTGGGCTTATAATCTTTAACCGACTTCATAAACGGAGAACGTTCTCAGTTCGTCTGTGTTTTTTAGTATCACAGCTCGAAAATTAGATTGAATGATTATAGATGACCTAAAATGTTGATTTATTCCCTTAAAATGTTGCAAATCATCTCAAAGTAAGGTCATGCGTTGGCAAATTCCTTCTCACACCGGTCATTTCATCGGCTCGAGTTCGTGATGAATTACACATACATCCAAAATCATCCAAATTATAGGTACATGTTTCGTATCGCACTCGAGACATGTAATCAGATTTTTTATTTCGAAGACCAGGAAGTTTGTGTCTGTTGAAGGAAAATATTGTTTAAATTGCTTAACTGTATTTAGATTCACGGACGGAACGGACTGTCGAACTATAATTAGGTAATTAAATTAAAATTATTAATGTCCTAGCATTTTTACGTTGATCGTTTTTGTTAATAATCCTCGCGTTACCGCTATTTTATGGCCAGGCCTCACCCCTTAGATGCCAGGAGCGTTGCTGGATTTTCTTCGGCCACTTCTTCTCCCAGCGCCAACGCTTCCCGAAGTGGCACTTAAAGTTAGTTTAGCTTTCGAATGTCCCTTAGATTATTCGTGAAATAGCAACCGACCGAGTCGTGGTTCGGCCCTCTCGGGCGCCCTCGGATCGGAATGCTTACGCGTAACATAGTAACCGTCCAAGCCGAGGTTACCCCCCACCGGGGGGACCCTTGTGTCGAGTTACTAGCGATAGAGGTTCAGGCTAAGCGACCTAAGAGCTATGCCACCTCTCAATCCGGTGAAGCAGTCAAGGCCAGCTTCTCTGGCCAATCTGTGTAGTTCGTCAAAAAAAAATCGTTTTTGTAATGGAATTTTTGTTTCTTTTCTGTCCATTCAATAAACATTTAATAACCACTAGATGTTATTTGAGAAATAGTATTACGTTATTAATACTTGCTTCATATACATGCGTTGGATGTTGAAGAGCAGTGACAGTCTAGTGATCGATTTCGAATCCCAGAAACCGTAAGAAAAATGTTTAACGGAAGTGCTAAAGTCGTATTCACGGCGGCCGATAGCGTGACTATTAAGCATATAGTTTATCTCTCTAATCACAGATGGCTCTTTAATTAATTATTAATAAGTATAAATTAATTATTTATGTAATTTTGTAAAAAAAATTTTTTTTTTGATTTTTTTATTTTACGGTAATTATTAATTTCTAAAATACTCATTTTCGTAAATACTTTTATGTACTTAAAAACCAATCGACGAAATAAAAAAAAAACTATGTAAAAATTAAGAAATATCTGGTTTTTGCAAATTGTGTTCCTTCTATATTATCCGAAGGGACTTCGTTTCTTTTTTCAGTCTTCGAACTTTCAACTTGAAACTCTCAAACTGTGTGCACGGTGTATGGAGATAGGCCTACCACCTGTCAGATATGATATAATAAGCTTGGTAACCGACTGCGCATTACTTAAAGCGTCGATATTCATGTAAGATTTGAAACATATGTACAAACATACGTACGTACTGTGTACAATATACATCTTCTATTGATAAACGTTTGATATAGAATGCATCGAGGCGTTATTACCCGTCTTTCGCACTGCTTGCAATCAAATTTTAATAAGTAAATAAATGAAAAACCATTATGCAATAACGACAGCGGTAATTATGACATTAAACGGTAATCAGGAGTCCGTATTAGGTACCAGGCTATCATAAATTACGCATTAGATTTTCTAGTGGTCTCGAGTACACGTTTATTGTTGTATCTACTATGTGTGCTTTATTGTTGGCAGTTAACCTACGCACGTGAGGTCGCTCGTTGCGTGGCTCTGTCTCTGGGTAATGGCGGGGTCAATGATTAATTAAAATTATTATAATAATTTATATGCCCTGAGAAAGTTTGTATCACTTTACGTCCTATAACCGATGAAGAAATCTATTTTAGTTCCTTTGAATACAATGATATATTGCCAAAAACTACTACAATTTTCATAATGATCGATAGTTTATTTTTATTGATTATTTATTGTTATTAATTAATTGACAGAAATGTAATATCGTATTTTGAAACATATACTTTTTTTTTAAAAAAAAGCTAGCAATTTTTTTTTATCATGAAAATGACTAACATTCATGTTAACCATTCCAACTAAGCTTAAGCTTGTGCTAGGAAATGATTCACGTCAATAGTCGAATGTCAGATTCGAACCCACGACCTTACGATTCGCAGACCGTACCCTAAACCATTAGGCTATTGACGAATTATTCATATGTCATTTCTTTATGTCAAATATATTGCTGTGTCCGTGATAAGCCATCGGAAAACCATAATGGCATGACTAATCTAGCAGATAACTAAACTAGGGACAATTGATAAATATGTCACTGAATGTACATATCCAAACAATTTTAATATATGATGTTTAGTACTACTTTCTCGATTTTGAGCTCATAATATTTTCGATTCATGCTTTTCTTTAACCACAGTAAATCTTTACGTAGTCATTCATATGTTATACCTTTTTACTAAATCCGCACTAGGGCCGTGTGGCGCACTAGGCCCTTTACTCTCTTTACAGAGAGCAGTGGGATATGTATATATATATATATATATATAAAGGCTGTAACTTTTAACTTTAACTTGATGGAATGTGTTGACCATCCTTTTCCAGACCTCAAAGCGTCAATAGCCTAATGGTTTAGGGTACGGTCTGCGAATCGTAAGGTCGTAGGTTAGAATCCACCATTCGACTATTGACGTGAACCGTCTCCTTAGGTCATCGCTTAAGCTTAGTTGGAATGTTTATCAAGAATGTTAGTAATATATTGTAAAAAAAGAAATATTACTAGCTTTCTTTTACAATAAAAAAAAGAAAAAGGAAACAAGGACTTCTTCTTATTCTATTGTTATTAATTATTTGTATGCAATTAAAAACTAAGTTTTTAATGATGCCAAAGAAGTATAACTTCTCACTGTCCTGTCGCTGACAGATCCGGGGCACCCCGCTCATAACGGCTGATGGCATTCGCGGAAGGTTTAGTGGGTAGGGGCTGCCCAGGCCGAGTCCCACACATCCCTCCGGGCCCACCCAGGGTACCGGAGGATGGTCTATAAAAAGATTCCCCCGCGTGAACAAAAAAAAAAGTATAACTTCTCACGCGCTTGCATAAGTACACGCATCTATTTTTTTACTAAGATTAAAGTCGCCGTCAGTCTTCGAACCTTCATCTTGCACAACTTCCCAAAAAGGCCCTTTCGTTCTTCACTATTGAACCCGGGTTCTCTACACAAAGGCCAACTATAATAAGCATAATAGCGCTCTGTATGTAAAAGTATCCATTGTCTTAGTCTCGCTATATTCATCTCTTGCTTGAGCAGTATTTTAAACACTTCAAATTTAACATAAAAATTTTCCATGCGACTAGAAAATGGAAACTTTACGTATGAATGCTTCCTGACATTGCTCACTTGATTACCGAAGTGTTGCCGTAAACGTAAATAAGTTACACTTCACAATGTCATATTATTGTAATGACAATATATTTTGTGTTTTGTTGGACTTGGTTTCTTGTACGGATGTTGCGCAAGGAATGCACGCAAAATCGTGAAGCGTTTCACATTTTTCCAGCCATATAGTTCTGAGGTCTCAATAAGACTACGGTATCCCCTGCCTGTCGTAGAAGACGAATAAAAGGGGCCTCGGGTTCACTGGGCGACAAGGCGACCGCTGGGGAGGTTTTAGTGGGTAAGAACGCCACATAACCCTGCCTTCCCCCCAGAAAGCGGGGTAATTGTCTATCATGCACAATTTATTTCAGTTAGCTAGCGTCTTTATCTTCCGAGATATTCAAACTTTCTTAACCGACCCTTTATTTTTGCTCACGGCTATGTTTTTATCATAGCGACTATTCTGCGATGTTACAGATTCTTCCCAATGATTTTTTTTTATGACGAACTACACAGATTGGCCAGAGAAGCTGGCCTTGACTGCTTCACCGGATTGAGAGGTGGCATAGCTCTTAGGTCGCTTAGCCTGAACCTCTATTGCTAGTAACTCAACACAAGGGTTCCCCCAGTGAGGGGTAACCTCGGCTTGGACGGTTACCATGTTACGCGTAAGCATGCCGATCCGAGGGCGCCCGAGAGGGCCGAACCACGACTCGGCCGGTTGCTATTTCACGGATAATCTAAGAGACATTCAAAAGCTAAACTAACTTTGAGTGCCACATCGGGAAGCGTTGGCGCTGGGAGAAGAAGTGGCCGAAGAAACTCCAGCAATGCTCCTAACATCTAAGGGGTGGGCCTCTTCCCAATGAGTGATAGAAGCGTTGTAGGAGTTTATATTATCAATTTTCCCAATGCCAACCGATTTATGTTAGTTATTATAATTTTGTTTATGTTGGACATTAAAAATTCTCATGCGCACATGCCGGCAGTAATTATTATTTATTATTATTAATCGAATACTGAACGTCTGCTTTGGTAAATCATTAAAAGGTACTAAAGGAAAACGGTACCCACTGTATGGTGAAATGAGCTCGAAATTAACAATACAGCTAATATTTCGGGGCAATATCGTTAAATAGCTGGAGCGGATCGTGACGTCGGCGATCGGAACACACGGAGCGATATTTGATCCAGCAGATTATTTGGATTTTAATTTTTTATTAGTACGGATTTTTAAGTACGCAAATATTTTATATTGTCAACACAAGGAAACGAAATCGTGAATTTTGTTTAAGTTGAATTAACGAGTGACCGTGGCAGAGAACTTCCTTAGCTTAATTTATAATTCAAATTAAAACTGTGCAGACATGTTATCACCACCGTTATTGTATTTCTTCAACAGATATGATTTTTTATTGGTTTGCGTTCCACGCTGTATAACTTCTTTCGTTCACTATCAAGTTGTTTAATCGATACGACTTGGAGACCCTCAATATACGAACCTATCTATCTCTAACTGTGACGACGCCATAGGGAGACTGGTGACAGGGGCAATAGAGTACAACTTAAAAATGGCCATGAGAAACAGGCACGCAGCGGTCGCGGAGAAACTAATAACAATGCAACGGGGCGTCTACGACGCGTGAAACAGAGCAATTTGAGCACCTTCCAAGATCAGGCATTAATAAAAAAAAATGTAGTAACTCTAGAGGTAGCACTCTTATTAACAAAACAAAGTAAACACCGGAAGTAAACAAATGACAACAGTGTGTGTTTGCGCTTTATTGAAAAAAAATCCTACCTTTTTTAAAAGCGGAAAATGCCACTATTCTTCTGGTATTGAGGGTGTTCTTGATCTAAAACACGAAGATCAGACCACAACTCTTTTCCTGTAAAAGTATATATTAAAAACGAGTGTGCTTTAGACGACACGATGGAAGGCTTGAAAATATAATTGCTTAAGAAAGAAATAAAATGAGCGCGCTTTGCCCTCTCTAGCTTCTGCAGTGTGATACGGATATGCCTTCACTGTGTCTCAGATATACGAAACATAACTATTTGTCTCTTCATTATCCTCCCTACTCTCTCAACTTCCCTTATCACACTTTACGTAACAAATTCACGAGCTTACTCTCCAAGTCAAGCGTGCGTAAATATATTCAAAAATTGTCGGTATTATTGGCAACAAATTTGGTCCTTATTTAAACGATTGTCATCGCCATTTTGTGAGCTAAGTATAGCGTGGGGAGGACGCTCGGCTCGGCGGGGTCTGTCGCCGTACGTTACGCCGATATAAAGGACCTCCTGTAATGGTGCAGTCGGCTTTATGATCATACTAATTGGCAATACCAAATAAACGTGGAAATACGAAGGCATTAAACTCGGCAAGGCTTGCAACAGGCATTCGACTTATAATGAAATTTACAGCTATAAAATAAGCATTGAAAAGAGCGGGTCGGAATGCGAAAGGGTTCAAATGATAGGAGACAACTTGTATTCGACTCCTGGGCTTGAATTGTGCCAGTATGTGCTGCCTTAAGTTCTGAAAATTATGTTCACACCGTGTCAATAACTAATACTAAGGCTGAAGTATACTTTGACACCAAATGTTCGTACATTACTTATTTATTTATTTATTTATTTATTTATTCTTTATTTGCACACAATACAAAAAATAAAGGTACAAATAGGCGGACTTAATGCCAGTAGGCATTCTCTGCCAGTCTACCTTGGGGTTGTGAAGAGACAAAGTAACGGGTGCAAGCTATATGAGAAAATAATAAATAAAAGAAAACTATAATAAATACATGCATACTTACAAATAAATTAAACATATAAACATAATAATTATATATAATAATAAATAGATACATATATAAATACATATATATAGAATTATATATGGATAGGGACAGCAATTGACAAACTATTCCTTGCTTAGGTAAAGCTTCCATAGTAAATGTTTGAAAGTAGATTTAGTTCCAGCTGTACGTACATTTGTTACTCTTATTACAAGGAATAATTTTTACATTTACCTTTCTTAATACTATTCAACTGTATATAGGTACATTGGTATCAGCGTTGTGACAGCACATTTTGAGAACGTGTCCAATGTTCCCATCATAAATTGAAGAAAGAAAGAAGGGATTTCTTTCTTTAATTTACCTAATATAAATATTTAATACTCTAATAGGTATTTTACAAAATATGTATAAAAATATAACTGTGCCAAACCGTCGTCGCTTGGCAGCATTGCCACGTTGTGTGAAAATGCTTAGCCTCTGTGCAAGGTATCAGCCAGCCCTCTCGTCACCAGATGTGTCGACCAAATTTTTAGCTATCACATTAAAAAGGTGGTGTGCACTAGGACCCCACGGACCCAAAGTTTCTACCCCAAACGGTTCAAATATTTAGGTTACTCTCTCCCCCCCTGTGCCTTCGCAGCGCAAGGCGACAGGCCCCCACCTTTGTCGCCGAGTGAACCCGAGGCCTTTAGATGCATTGTACGACAGACAGGGGATACCGTAGTCTTATTCTTGAGAGCCCGGAACTACAGGGCTGCTACCATACCTTCCCTAACATTATATATCCCTCTCTGAAATTCCATTCGCCTGTTCCGATCACATTTTTCTTAACGCATTAACTTCCGTACTCCCCAAGTCAGGCAGGCGTAAAGAAGTTTAACTGCAAAAAACAGAGAACGTGTGAAGTCCGCTAAATTGTTAATGTTTTCCATAAGTTAGTTAATACACAATGTCTGGGAGGTGTCAGAGGGAGAGTATTATTTATTTGCAAATACAATATGTGGGTAGACTGGGACCATAAAGGTACATGTAATAACACAGGACAAAGCTGGCGAAGGCGTATAGTGCAATTCCAACGCGACATTGTAGGTAAAAATCCACGGTGTCCATTTAGTGGGAACGTTAAAATGTAATTCTTTTCGCAGATAATCAATTTTCCGTTTCATAGGTACGAGTAAACGGGGACGCTATTTCACTTGTAAGCATCACTTTTGTTGCGGGCACAAAGCTATCCACTACAGCGTTGCAATTCTAAGTGGTTATATTCAAAAGGGTAAATTTTAACTTTGCTATGCGCGTCGCAGTTAAAACGATGGTAAAACTTTATTACTAACGGCTCAGTGAGAGCGAAGTATAGATTATTGTCAGCTAGCCGGCGTTGACAAAGGGCGACGTAGAGCTTGCATGAGATCATTTTAAAATTACGCTTCCTGTCTTAGAGTTACGAGTAAAAACAAAAACCGACTTCAAATCGAATAGAAATATTACGAAATTGATTTAATCAGAACCTAACCAAACATTCATCAAACTACCCTTGAAGGTCTGATATTTTTTTTCTTTATTTATTGGATACTTCCGCCCTTTTGGGCATGTCAGCCCCATCATACCCTAAACTACGCACATACACATTGGTCGCAAGAAGCGAGAAAGAAAGTCATCAATGTTGTATAGTCATAGCCACCAGCTTCCTCGCTCCCTCTGAGCTCGGGTCAGACAGCAGCATTAAGAAAACGCCCACATGTTGCTCCCTTAGTTTTAGGCTATCTATTAATGACTTTCTTTCCGCTTCATGTTTGACACATTTCCCCATTACCCCAGTTCGGTGATTCGGCCTTCCGCATCCGATGGGCAAAAATGTTGCCGGAAAATGTCCCGACCTCAATCTATGAACCGTTGTGATATACTTCCTACTAGTTTCCTTCAGGTCTGATGTTTTACGCAGCAACAGGATTTTAAATAATACTAATATTACAAGAAAATATAACTTAACTATACATTTAAAACAATACATAATACTAACTAACAAAAGAAATATTTACAATATAATAGGTATTTCACAAAATATGTACAAAAATGTGCATACAACTGTGCCAAACCGTCGTCGCTTGGCAGCATTGCCACGTTGTATGAAAATGCTTAGCCTCTGTGCAAGATATAAGCCAGCCCTCTGGTCACCAGATGTGTCGGCCAACTAGCTATCACATTAAAAAGGTGGTGTGCACTAGGACCCCACGCACCCAAAGTTTCTACCCTAAACGGTTCAAATATTTAGGTTACTCTCTCCCCCCCTGTGCCTTCGCAGCGCAAGGCGACAGGCCCCCACCTTTGTCGCCGAGTGAACCCGAGGCCTTTAGATGCATTGTACGACAGACAGGGGATACCGTAGTCTTATTCTTGAGAGCCCGGAACTACAGGGCTGCTACCATACCTTCCCTAACATTATATATCCCTCTCTGAAATTCCATTCGCCTGTTCCGATCACATTTTTCTTAACGCATTAACTTGCGTACTCCCCAAGTCAGGCAGGTGTAAAGAAGTTTAACTGCAAAAAACAGAGAACGTGTGAAGTCCGCTAAATTGTTAATGTTTTCCATAAGTTAGTTAATACACAATGTCTGGGAGGTGTCAGAGGGAGAGTATTATTTATTTGCAAATACAATATGTGGGTAGACTGGGACCATAAAGGTACATGTAATAACACAGGACAAAGCTGGCGAAGGCGTATAGTGCAATTCCAACGCGACATTGTAGGTAAAAATCCACGGTGTCCATTTAGTGGGAACGTTAAAATGTAATTCTTTTCGCAGATAATCAATTTTCCGTTTCATAGGTACGAGTAAACGGGGACGCTATTTCACTTGTAAGCATCACTTTTGTTGCGGGCACAAAGCTATCCACTACAGCGTTGCAATTCTAAGTGGTTATATTCAAAAGGGTAAATTTTAACTTTGCTATGCGCGTCGCAGTTAAAACGATGGTAAAACTTTATTACTAACGGCTCAGTGAGAGCGAAGTATAGATTATTGTCAGCTAGCCGGCGTTGACAAAGGGCGACGTAGAGCTTGCATAAGATCATTTTAAAATTACGCTTCCTGTCTTAGAGTTACGAGTAAAAACAAAAACCGACTTGAAATCGAATAGAAATATTACGAAATAGATTTAATCAGAACCTAACCAAACATTCATCCATCAATGTTTATTTTTCTGAATATTGACAAGTACTGTCGTGGTGAAAATACAGTGTCAAAGCAGACATGGGGTTTACAATTTGAGACAACATTCTAAGTACAAACAGCAACGCGGCTCGGTAGCTTAAATCAGATTGCCCGTAATGAGTATCTTCACATAACTGTATATTGCATTTTGTAAAGAAATACAAAAGTCCCCTGTTTCAATTTACTCTGAACGTCCTTTATGTTTCCGAATTATGGTAGGAATATTATTAAACCAAACTTAATAAGAACTTAACCAGATTCATCAAACTACTCTAAGTATATTCTTTCCAATAAAAAAAATCATTGAAATCCGTTGGCGGTATATTGGGTTATTCGTCCATTTATGGCGCTAATGCGATGCTAATTTAAGAATGGTTTTCTCATGGATCCCACTGTCAGAATTGGACCAAATTTAAAAGGGACCACATGAGAAGCACTAGCTTTTAAATAAAATAATCAAAATCGGTTCACCTGTGTGAAAGTTATGCGGTAACCGCATCACTTTCACACTAATTAGGTACCTCTTCCTTTGGAAGTCGGTTGAAGAATGAAGATTAGATCAATAAACAATAAAATACAGGTTTTTGTTTGAGTACTCTAATTAATTATTTGTAATTAATGTACAGAAAAGAAAAATAGGCTGATTTAGTTATTATTCTAAATTATTTTTTGGAGGTTTATTTTTCTGAATATTGACAAGTACTGTCGTGGTGAAAATTCAGTGTCAAAGCAGACATGGGGTTTTATCCAGCCCTGTAGTTCTGGGCTCTCAAGAATAAGACTGCGGTATCCCCTGCCTGTCGTACAAGGCGACTAAAAGGTCGTCCACCAAAGTGAACCCGGAAGAAGGCGACATTGGCTGGCCCGTTTCGCCTTCCGCTGCGAGGGCACTGGGGGTAGGAGTAACCTCCCCTCAGGACGTGCTCTCATTGAGCACAGTGCAGAGGGGCTCCGGTGCGTTCCACTGGAGATCCTGAGCCCCTCGTCATGCACCGAGGAAAGGGCCACCGGGGAGGTTTTAGTGGGTAAGAACCCCACATAACCGCCGCCTTCCCCCCAGAAGGCGGGGTATCTTTGTGAAGATTTCCTCCCCGTCAACAAAAAAAAAAGACATGGGGTTTACAATTTGAGACAATATTCTAAGTATAAACAGCAACGCGGCTCGGTAGCTTAAATCAGATTGCCCGTAATGATTACCTTCACATAACTGTATATTGCATTTTGTAAAGAAATACAAAAGTCCCCTGTTTCAATTTAATCTGAATGTTCTTTATTGTCATTAAGGTTATTAATTTATGCAGACCTTTTAAATAGAGGTACATGTCATTACGTGACCTCCGCAAGCCTCGCATTATTCGAATCATTACGGTTAATATTGTATTTTATCGATCCTAATGGCCGATTACGTTGCAGTGGTTGACAAATCTTTTCGAGACCGCGCGCGTTTGACGCTACAATTAATGAAGATTTGCAATAAGGGGATATTAACGTTTAATACGAGTTATATAAATTAGCTTCAATCGGGCCGCAAATTGACGTGAGCAATATAATACGGAAATTACGACGTATCGCATTTAATCGAACATTCAGAACTGGGGTACAAAATGACTTTTAGCACAATTTATCGTATGTGTAAACGTAAACTGGCCAGTTTTTGCTTAATATTTGAATGTTGGTTATGTTACTTGTTTGAAGTTGCGCTTCTGGGTCTTAATAGTTGTCAACTTTTTTTTTTTTGATGAACCTACACAGATAAGTTGTAGTATCTGATTTTGACTGGTGACACAGCCCAGGTCGCTTTTTTTTTTAGCGTGGGAGGAAATGCGTTCCCTTATACGCACTCGCGGTGAGCTGCCCTCCGCCGTGATAGGGCGAGATGGGGTCGCGTTCGGTAAAGCAGTCAAGGCCAGCTTCTCTGGCCAATCTGTGTAGTTCGTCATTATAATAAAAAAAAGGGGTCGCGTTAGTATTTCACCAATCGGCGGCGGCAGGCCCAGTTAGGAAAACCAGGCCTTCGGCGCCTATGGAGGGGTCACTTATACTACTTAGTAACCTATAACCTTAGTAACTCGACCTGGTACCTGGGGGTTACTTCCGCATATTCCGATTCTAAGGCGTCGGAGAGGGCCGCACCACGACTTGGTCGGTCCTTTTCCACGGAATTATATGTATAATTTCTTTAATGGACTATTTAGTAGGCTTTGTGGACCTATTGGATAAGCGTTTGACGGTACTTACGGGTTCACATCTCAACTGGTCTGTACTGTAATGAATTTCCGTATTTCGTTTTCAAAAAACTGTCTCTGTTTACTTCGTTAAAATAAAAAAGGAAGCGAGAAGACTTGAGAGCTTATTTAATAGCACCTTTTTTAAGGTCGGCAGACCCATTTTAGACGAGAGATTTTTTGTCCGTAAGAAACTGTAAAACGGAAAGTCATTGATATAAGTCGGCTGTGATTCGAAGTCTACGAAATATATATATCGACCCTTGGACCTTGTCAAGTCAGCACGAAATCAATAACATTATATTATCGCGGCGGTACAAGACACGTTTTGAAATGTGTATTTATAAGGTCGCTTCTTCGATCTAACATCAGGATATCTAGAAAGGACCTTGTTAGTTCGCTGCGGACGCGCATAATTCAAAAGTAGACAGTAATAGTGGCGGTGTATGTCATCTGGTGGGGTAAAGGGCATAGGGGGGGGAGGTCTTGAAGTGAGGCGCGTGCTGCTACACCGACACCTTGCCCGGGATTGGACCGGACCTGTTACTTGTTATGTGACGCAGCGAGAACCGAGCACCAATGGCTACGGTTCCCACGATCCCTGATACGTCTCGGAGATCGGCTGATCGCGAAATTGACAGCCACCGGTCTCGCCATTTCTTGATACAAATTTTTTCGTCAATTAACCCGATCCAGTGGGTTCAGTACAGACATCATTTTGTACATTTTGTGGTCATGTCACTTTTTCCACATTTTTAAGTTAGAGCGACCATAATAAAATAATCGTCTTCCCATTTCTAAGTATAGATATTTTACTTTGTTATATTGTCGAAATAGTCATTTGATTTGTTGTGCATCCTCTACGGCAATACAAAACAAACAGACTGTCCAACCAATGTGGGTTTCTTACGGCACGTATAGCGAATTGTTTCCTATTGTGTTATGTTTCGGAGCTGAAAGTATTGTCGGTTTTATTTTCTACCGCGCAGATAAAATCTAAAGGACGTTTCGCCATAATATCGAACAGCGACGAGGCGAAAGCACCTAGTCTAGTTCTGAAACACATTAAATAAGGATTTAAATACGATACATGTGCTGTTACCCTGTAATCTTGGTTCTGTTGGCCGTGACACACAGCTGCTAATTGCGTAGAACATTGTACATATTTACAAAGTCTCTTAGTGTCAAAACTACTGAGCCGTAGTTCAGAGGACGAGCGGTCGCCTCAAGTTGCGCAGTACTCTAGCAACCGAAGTTCGATCCCGGGGCAGCATTAATGGAATTGTTTGTTCAAATTTAATATGCTTATCGCGTTCTTGGCGGTCTGACAACATTAAAACAAAGGCATATTACACGGCATTTACAGCGAAGGACGATGCCCAACAGTGGGACATCATTTTGTACTCTAAACATACTTGCAATATTATGAATGAATAAATTTTTAAAAGCAGGTAGGGACTTAGCAAGCCGAATGGAATTTGGAAGGGCATTCCACAGTCTAGTAGCCCGCAATGTGAATGACTTCCCATAATAGTTTGAGGAATGAGTAGGAGTTTTAAGTTTAAGCGTTTCAGAGGATCGTAAGGATAGAGGATCGGATCAAAACGTTTTTTAAGGTAAATTGGAGTAGATGGAATGAAGAGGATGCTATAAAGAAGAGAAGGATATGTTAGCGATAAACTGAGAGCTTATTGACTAAACATTTAACTAATGACCTAAGAGAGTTCCATTTAGGTCTCTGAAACACAAAAAAAATCATTTGTGGCCGGTGTTAGCCGATGTGCTCTTTTCATACTATATGGGACCAAAATTCAACATTCCAAAACCACGCTAGACGTTCTCTATTCTAGTCTCTAAAAAATTAACATTAAATTATCATAATAACAGAATATATTTGATAAGGATCGAGAATGTTGCGTCTGTGTGTCTCAAGCTAACACCCTCGGCGGATCTTCAGCAGATTCAAAACACTCAGATCTCATCGGATATTGCGATATAGTTACAATAGTTGTCGTTTAGAGGACAAAACCTTGTTATTCGGACGCCCACGGTCGCATTTTACACTGCCACGACCGTGTGGATGGGCCCCGCAGAGCTATTAAGCTGTAGACAGGCGCGGGGAACATCTCTTGTTTCAAGTTATTACAATAAACATCAATTGTAACACTCTAGATGGAATACTGATGGGCGTTAAATCTATTTGTATTGGTCTGCACAATACTTCTTTTTATTACATATACAATATGTTATTAAATACGAGGACTGATGAAAAAGTATTGCCAACGACATATATACTACTTGAGTACAAAGAGCGCATCCGCGCGTAATAACGTTGATTAAAATTGAAGTCAGGTTTTGTTTTACTTATATATACTTAAATAGGTATACTTGTTATTGAACAAGTGCTTACAAATTTATTTTACACAAATATCTCTTAGTTGTTTTATTTGATCCTTAGACAAAATTGTTGTTGGCAAATAATAATTAGAACCAAACGCCTACATTAGAAATTCAAAGAAAATGGGGGGACGGATTATCCTCTGCTTTAATCAACGGCACAGTGCTGAGAGGCTCCATTGCATCAAAGAATGGCCACCGGAGGGAGCGAAATGGTTTAGTAAATAAGAACCTCGCATAACTCCTCCTTCCCAGGGAATATCTTGTTGATTTTTTTTGATTCAGAAAGAAAAAAAAATGAAAGTGGAATATGATACGCAACAATAATTAAAAAAGCGTAAATTGCATCACAGCTGACTTGATGCGTTTCTAGCTTCAAACAAACCTCGCTTGCCCATATCCAGAGGGCGATAAAACACTCGCTCGAGTGTCTGACATTTGAATCAGTGTTCCTAAAGCCTGCAGTATTGAATCCCACTTGCTGACATGCAGTGGCGTGCGTTATTCTGATTATGTAACTTAAAGTGAAATATTGAGCACGGCGTGTTTAAGAAACCTGGAAACATCTGCGCTATCGTCTCTATACGTGCTTACTACGATGCCTTAGTTTGCTTTCGCCTTACGTCAAGTTAATTTCAAAAGAAACTTTTTTAGTGTATATTCGAATTGTGTTTTTAACATATACTAGCAATGTTTGTAGTATAAATATTAGTAACATTCTTGTTAAACAATTCCGACTTTGAAAGATTCTACTTAATTTTAAGTAGAAATACAAATCTGAATTAGCTTAGGAAATGCCTATTTACACTATTCTTAAAAAATATCTACATTGTAATCGGAGGGAAAGACAGATGCGGGCAAACTGTTTCAGTCCTTTGCGGTACGAATAATGAAAGACAAATCAAAGCTTTTCGATCGGGTTTAAGGGATGTTCACAACAAAAGGATGAAATCCAACAGTGCGTCTTTAAATCCGATGGTGGAACGTAGATGGGGAATTGGATCACGTCCTTATGTCGTTGTGGTCCTGAGCACACTCTTCAAAATGTAATCTGTATAAAACCGAAAGGTAGGCAGATTGGTTTCCGCTGCTGAGGTGGATGAGAGATCGTAAACCTAAAACTAAAAAGCTATCACTTAATTTACCACTTATTGATTATACAATCTTTTTCAACCGACTTCAAAAAAGAGGTGGTTCTCAATTCGTCCGTATGTTCCTTTTTTTAGTTTTATTAAGTCATAACTTGGATGATTTTGATGATTCTTTTTTCAATTGCTGGCGCTTCTCATGTGGTCTAATTTGATCTAATTCGGATAATGGCATCTACGAGAAAACCGTATAAGTCTTAAATTTGCATTAAGTATGTACGGGACGAATGGACGAATAACTCAATATCACGTTTACTGATTTCGATGATTCTATTTTATGTCTATTCAGGTGTATTCCGTAATATTCCAATTCAATTTGAAGTCATTTTTTGTGTCGAAAATATATTTGTAATTATTGAATAATTAAGTGTATTTTAATTGGACATATTGCCGCTTCAATTTTGGAATGGAACGTAGCATGCTCAACATCAAAAAAGCGCAAAAAATTCGTCACGCAAAAATCAGAAACATGACCAAAGCCAAAGATGCTCTGAGCTATGCTAAGGGACTGAAATGGAGATGGGCGGGGCACGTAGCGAGACTGGAGGACGGGAGGTGGACTAGTAGGGTTACAAAGTGGGTCCATACGGCAAGCGCCTCAGAGACGACACCACATGACATGGGAAGCCGATCTAACTAAATTAGCTGGCCCCTGCTGGCCACAATTGGCATGGGATAGAAACAAACTCTTTACGAGGCCTTTACCTTCGCCTGAGGGGTTCTTGCAATATTCCACACTTACTACACTTTTTATGATTTACATTTTAAGCTAATGTCTTTTTAGCACATTCGTTTTTTATTATGATTTATTCTATAACTCTGTACATTTCTAGCAAGAAATAAAAGGCTTTATTATTATTGCCGCTTCTAAAGTTTCGTTATCCACCATGTCACACACGCGGTATGTTAGCACGTTACACGGCGTCGGCGCATTATTTCTCGCTATCAGCGGGCCCAGTATAACTCAGGCACTCGCGGCGCGTATTTCCATGTTATTGTGTCAAATGTTACCCTTTTCAAAGCGTCCAATTTCTTTTTATTGATACGGCCGCAACCATTACACGCATGCTGCCTGTTATGTCATAAAACATTGTATACTATTTTGCTCTTTTCATTTCTGCTGTTGATTTGTACAGATCTGTGTTGTGTTATTTTTTGTATTGTATCGATGATGTATCAATTGAGATGGTTCTCATTTCGTCTGAATTGTTACTATTAACATTGTCAAGTATAAACCGATTTTGAATTTTGATGTAAGACTATAGGAAGTAAGGTGAATGCGATACGAATATTGGATCGGGCGAGGCAAACGGAATTTGAGAGGGAGATATAAGTTATTGAAGAGAGATAGAAAGAGAGTGACGTTTTGTATATCTAAGACAGTCCAGGCCTATGTGTATCACACTATGACAGCAAGAAAGAGAAGTGCACGAGCATGTTTTCTTTCTTAAACAATAGTGTATTTATCATATTTTGTGTTTGTTTTGTTGAATACGGTATACTTTCAATTTGGTCTTTTGGTTTTGGACAATAGGTAGGTGTTTATTCATTACCGAACAATTGGTATCAATCAACTACTTAAGAAATAAAATATCACGAAGCTTATTCTATTTATACAATACAAATAAATAAAATTGCGGTGTCTGTTTGTAATATTAAAATAACCGCTTTTAACGACATGCATATTTACACATTTAGACATTTATTTATTGGCATCACAATACAAAAACACATCACAGACAGAATATAATACACATTAAAAATAATGAAAATAGACAAAACACAGTTAAAGTTACACGAACAAATAATACAAAACATATGATGCCAATATTTTCTTTGGTTTGATTTTCAGCGGTGCCCGGGACTACCTAAAGACGTGCACGCGCAATACTACTTTTATATGGAATTTATACACACAATAAGAGTACAACAAATGTGATACATGAATAAAACAGTTATGAGATTAAAATATATTATATACAATAAAATAATAGATGAAAAAATTATAAATAAATATATTATTAAGTCAAAAATAAACTAAAATAAATAATTTGATAATAAAACGTATAAAGTTTATATTATATAATGAAATATTGAAAATATTGAAAATATTGGAAACAACAAGCCACCGATATCGCGGGATATTATCTTTTGTAACTTTAACATCAGGTGTTTTAATTTATTTTTAAATGCGTTTACAGATTTACTCTCTCTTATGGGCGGTGGCAAATTATTCCAACACTTGGTGGCCAAGTATCTGAAATATGAATACGGTACATGTACCAAAATAACATTTTTCACAATTTTTGTCTGTTTGTCTATTTTGGATAATCTCTGGACCGATTTTGACGGGACTTTCACTGGCAGATAGCTGGTGTAATAAGGAGTAACTTAGGCTACTAATTTAACTGCCGTGTGTCCAGCAAAGCGGGCGCCATAAATCAGCTAGTTAATCAATAATGTTGTCAATTATAAAAACCTACGCTCACAATGGTGAAAACAACAAGGTATTGATTTAAATAGATAATGGTGGACAACTCGTCAACGAGTATTACAAAAGGAAACACGAAAATTATTTGTGTTGTTTGGAATATTTTAGGGTACCGCGTAGCCACAATGAAAAAACCATTTTCAATCGTTTTCCTGCCGTTTGAGGGTTGTTGCTCAATGCAATTAAAACCATAAAGAATACAAAAACGGAATAAGGATAGTAAAGTAGAACATGTATTAAATACAATAATGACAACATACAAATAATATGAAGTTCTGATTTATTTTCGTCTGTATTATTTTCTTCTCCCACATCTGTACTTCTTATTGTAAAATATTTCGGTAAAAATTAGGTATTTAATCTCGAACCGTTCCCTCTGGATAAGATTAGGAGCGTTGCTGGAGTTTCTTCGGCAACTTCTCCCAGCGCCAACGCTTCCCGAAGTGGCATATAAGTTAATTTAACCTTTTTTTTTTTGCTAACTGGGAGGAAATCTTCTTAAAGATGGGGTATCTTCTAGGGGAAGGCGGCGGTTATGTGGGGTTTTTACCTACTAAAACCTACCCGGTGGCCCTTTCCTCGGTGCATGATGAGGGGCTCCGGGATCTCACGTGGAACGCACCAGAGCCCCTCTGCACTGTGCTCAAGGAGAGCACGTCCCGGGGAGGTTACTCCTCCCCGTTACGTGCTTTTATTTGATGTTATACTGATGTTGAGGATTTTATGTTGAGGATGGCATAAAAATTACCTTACAACTTTTTATACGGAACCATAAAGTGGTTAGTATTAATTTTTTTAAAAAGCGTTTTAAAGTATGATATGTAAATGCAAATATAATGGAACCCGAGTGAAAGCAAGGGTGGGGTCACACTACACCGGGGGCAAAGGTTGAAGCCGTTTGAAGCTGTCACTCGAACCCACTAACTGCCAGCGTGTAAGGAGCAATAGTAATATCATAAATATATTTTTTATTTTATTTTTTACTATCGAGTATCAAAATAAAAAAGCAGTCGTAGTTTAATAGTATATATTCTTTGATATATATATATATACCTAGGTATATATATATATATATATTTGTTGTATGTTTAGCATATTTATTTATGTATTATTATTATTAATAGTATGTGTATATATTGATAAATGCGTATGTTTATTAATATGTATATTATTGTTTTGTATTAAAATAAATATAATCACAGACCCACTAAAATAATTTTTAGACGAAAGTTTCTGTCCATACAAAGGTTGTCTGGAAGAGATCGCTCTTAGTTATAAGACTGCCCATTGCGCATGCAATGACCTTGTCCAAGGTACTTGCATCGGCAGTACATAAACTAAAATTGGAACGATACAGAGAAGATTAGCATGGCCCCTGAGCAAGGATGACACGCAAAATCGTGAAGCGTTCCACATTTTGTTACCACCGGGGACCCTTTGTCGAGTTACTAGCAATAGAGGTTCAGGCTAAGCGACCTAAGAGCTATGTCACCTCTCAATCCGGTGAAGCAGTCAAGGCCAGCTTCTCTGGCCAATCTGTGTAGTTGGTCATAAAAAACCTTGTCCAATGTGAAAATTGTAGTTACTATTTCTGTGATGTATTTTTATGTTAATTGTTGCGTAATAAAGAATATTCATTCATTCATTCATTTTAAGCTTTCATGATTAATTGAACATAACTTCTTAGACAAAACTATTTTAGATTGTTTTGTCTTATTTTTGAATTGCCGACCAACATAGAATTTAAGAAACATGGAGTGACCTGCCATGAGTTGATGCTGGTTGTTACAAACCAATTTTAAGGTAAATGACGACCTCTTTAGATATTAAGCATAATAAAGCACTCAGCCATCGACCCATAGGGTCTTTTTATAATTAGGATTGTAACCTGCAGCTATTTGTCCTGCAGCAGCGTTGTTTACAGTGTTTTGCATAAAAACTTAATAAAAAAATAATAAAAATAAAAAGAATTAAAAGTTAAAACTATTGGGCATGGATAGTACTGCGGTGGACCCATTGGCCATGGCTGCTATTCGCATGACCTCGGTGCAATACTGTAAAAAATCCTTCCTTTTCTTTCTGTCGCACACAATTGCGGCTATAGAAGTTTTTGTTATGGAAGTGTTGATTTTGTGTTCGCAGTCGTGGCGGTATGATGAAAATCTAGGGCACTCAGTGAGTATGTGTTCAACCGTCTCTTCGCACACGACCCATAGGGGTCATGCGTGTTAGTTATAATAATTAGAATGTATACCACTTTTATAGACGCACGTATTTATCTATCTACTCGGCTCATCTAATGTAAATCTCCTATATCACAGACTTACAAGTATTCCGTATTATGATAACTCAACAAGAAATATAGAAATGTGGCCCATAAATATGTCCCATTTTATTAACATATCCCAACGATTCTCTTATCGAGGTTTCTCCGAATACCGTGCTCTTTTTCCTAACATATGCTAATGTTGGGACAGCTTGCATCGCGTTAATTTATACCGTCTCAGTTCGTATTGGTTTCTTCATAGAAATCCATTGCGTGCTGTATTTACCGGAGAAAAAAAAACGTGCTACTGTATAATTGAATATTTGATTATGTATGTATACATGTGAGAGTTGATAGTGGAACTGTAAATGAGAGTTAAAAATAATTACGTCATTAAAAATTAAGAATCCACTCTTATTGAGTAGTAACAGTTTCAGAATATAACAGAATTGAGAAACGTCTATAAACTACACTTCCATAATCAAATTATTATTTCAACTCTCGCTTAGATTCACTCCTATGTAGATAGATTTTTTTTTGACGAACTACAAAGACTGACTTGACTGCTTCACCGGATTTAGAGGTGGCATGGCTCTTAGATCGCTTAGCCTGAATCTCTATCGCTAATAACTCGACACAAGGGTCCCCCCGGTGAGGGGTAACGTCGGCTTGGACGGTTACATGTGTATAGATAGATAGATTCTTTATTTTTCTAGGGCGGTCTTATCGCTATGAGTGAGATCTCTTCCAGGCAATCCTGAAGGATAGGAGAGGTAAAGAATACATATTAGGGTAGTAAAATGTCGAGAAATCACATCAAGAATTATTGCTAATAAGGACAGAGCTCTATTGATATTAGAAATAAAAATAAACAGTACATACAAGAGCTATAGAGATACAGGAGCCATGGTAGCTCAGTCTCCGTGCGGTCGCCTCAAGTTGAATGGTACGCTAGCAACCCGAGTTCGATCCCCGGGTCCATTTTGGTGGACGACGCAGGCCCCATCCTCGCCGCCCAGTGAACCCGAGGCCCCTTTAGTCGCCTTCTCGATAGGCAGGGGACACCGTAGTCTTATTCTTGAGAGCCCAGAAGTACAGGGCTGGTCACTCATTTATTTATGCTAACCATTATGAACGAAAAGCAAAACAATGACCAGCTTTAAGCTAAGAATAAAACATATAAAGACATCTTGAATGATGATTTCGTTTTTATTTAGTTTATAAGACGGTAATTAGTTTTAGTATTTATGAAACAATGGTTACGATTTAGTATTTAATTTTACTTTTAACATGCCCGTCCGAAAACTAATTATTACGTCTTATATATCCTCTATGCGGTAGACCTCATTCAGAGTTCTACCGAATCGCCTGCGCATTTTAGCATATTTAGTAATTTATCGCTAGACTTTCATACTATCTGGGATCAAAACCCGTTATTTAATATCGATTGGAAGCATTTATGCGTTTCGATCGGTAGCAGGACGTTAACCCCGCGTCTGTTTCGTGTATTTGAGACGTGCTCTTTTTGTTTTAATTTCAAATCTAATTTATGTAAACGGTCCTTAATAACACCTTCTACGGGATGCGTTGTGTTATTGCTCATTTGCCGGTTATGTGGTTCTCTGATCGTGACTACTTAGAAAAAGTTAATTAAATATTGTATACCATCTTTAACCGACTTTAGAAACTGTGTGTCTCAATTTGAATTAAATATTTGTGACGTAATTTAATAGTTGTTTGATAGGGCTTGTTTCAAATTAGGTCCCTAAATAGTTTCGCTCGCGTGAATCTTAAGGTTCCAAGGATATACCAGAAAAGTTCTAAAAACCAGAAGGAAGACTAGTTGTTGATTAAGGTATTGGTTGGTGTATAAAAAACCAAGAAGAAAATTAACAATGCTAAGATTATTTCAGCAACTTCTATAGTTTCATGAGAGGGTTGTATGTCGACGTTCAAGGAAGTATCGTATTCGTACAAATTCTATTTGTCTCTGTATTCATTAATTCTTATTCAATAGTGATCCCCAATTCTTTAAGCAGGCATCTCGACGGTTTTTCGAGACTGCCACCAAACATTCTAACAAACTTCTTGTAAGTGCCGCCACTTATAAGCCTTCCTATAGTAAATTCCGTCGCGTCGCCCGGAGGCCGAGACACGTTCTTGACGATCCGGACGACGCGATTACCATTGCACAGGCTAGATCTCTACAAATCAACAAAGCGTCCATTCGCGACCGTCGGAGGTTGAGATTAATCCTTGCGCGTTACCGCTATTTTATGGGCAGGCTCCACCCTTAGATGTTAGGAGCGTTGCTGGAGTTTCTTCGGCCACTTGTTCTCCCAGCGCCAACGCTTCCCGAAGTGGCACTCAAAGTTAGTTTAGCTTTGAATGTCTCTTAGATTATCCCTGAAATAGCAACCGACCGAGTCGTGGTTCGGCCCTCTCGGGCGCCCTCGGATCGGAATGCTTACGCGTAACATAGTAACCGTCCAAGCCGAGGTTACCCCTCACCGGGGGGACCCTTGTGTCGAGTTACTAGCAATAGAGGTTCAGGCTAAGCGACCTAAGAGCTATGCCACCTCTCAATCCGGTGAAGCAGTCAAGGCCAGCTTCTCTGGCCAATCTGTGTAGTTCGTCAATAAAAAAAAATAAAAAAAAAAAAAAAAAAAAATCAATAGTAATTCGTTTTTTTTAATATAAAAACGCTCTACCCGTGGTAGCTCAGTGTCTGAGCCGTCGGCTTGAGTTGACAGTAACTAGTTTTTCACCACCAATTTAGAAACCAATGAATTTTTAAATGCTGATTTACCACGCGCTCGGCGGTGAAAGAAACATTGTAAGAAAACCTACATGTCTTAGAAAAAATCTAATGGTCATATAATCTTCTCACACGTAAGGCCTGTGCCCAATAGTGCGACATATATTTATATATCCAGGTCATTCGCGACCGTCGGCGGTTGCGAATAATCCTTGCGCGTTACCGCTATTTTATGGGCAGGCTCCACCCCTTAGATGTTAGGAGCGTTGCTGGAGTTTCTTCCGCCACTTATTCTCCCAGCGCCAACGCTTCCCGAAGTGGCACTCAAAGTTAGTTTAGCTTTTGAATGTCGTGTCGTGTCGTGTTGTGAATTTAGCTTTGATTAGGGAGGCATTGGTGTTTCACCACGTGCCTCCCTACCTGCAGCGCATCGTCGGGGCGTACCTGCATGGCAGGTGCATCCAGTACATGGGTCGGGACGAGTTCCATCGGAGGGAGGTGAATTGCGGGTTCCGCAGGGTCTGTGTTGGGGCTCCCCTGCTATGGAACCTCGCATATGACGCGGTCCTGGTCGGTCTCCCCGCCGGCGTGAGTGTCGTCTGCTATGCAGACGACACGCTAGTCATGTCCGACGGGGAGGATTTCGATAGCACCATCCGGCTCGCCGAGCTTGGGGTGGCATGCGTCGTGGACAAAATCCACGAGCTGGGTCTACGGGTAGCGCCTCACAAGACTGAGGCGCTATGGTTCCACAAGCTCCCTTAAGAGCTAAGGAACCGCCCAGCCGGTCGGTTCGCGTAGGTGACGTGCTGGTCCGGGTGGGGTCGGAGATGAAATATCTCGGCCTCACCCTGACAGTCGCTGGGGCTTCGAAGTGCACTTCGACCGCTTGGTCCCCAAGATCGATAAGGCAGTGGGTGCCCTGCACAGACTGCTGCCTAATCTTGGGGCCCCAGGAGGAGTCCGCCGCCTCTACGGAGGTCTCGTGCGATCCATGGCCCTCTACGGGGCGCCCGTGTGGTGTAACCGCTTCACGGGCGTCCGGCGCTGCAGAGCTAAGCTACTTAGCCTGCAGCGCAAGATGGCCATTCGGATCGCACGAGGATACCGTACGGTATCATACGAGGCGGCCACTATCCTGGCTCGGTTCCCGCCGCTCGACATTTTGGCGGAGCTGGACGCGCGTGTGTACACGCGCGTCCGCCGTCGACGGCGGGGCCGGGCCGCCCCTGGATGCGGGAGAGGTGCGTCGGCAGGAGCACAGGCGGGCGATGGAGGTGTGGCGCGAGCGGCCTCGGAGCGTCGTTGCTCGCGCCAACGCATCGTCTGTGCCTTCCTGCCGAACTTCGAAGCCTGGCTTAAAGGAGGAATGACGCGCACGTCACATACCGCCTGACACAGGTACTCACCGGGCACGGGTGCTTCGGTGAGTACCTGAACAGGATAGGGCGCGAACCGACCGCGCAATGCCACCATTGTGGCTGTGACCGGGATTCCGCGCAGCACACGCTAGCCGTGTGCTCCGCGTGGGAGGCGGAGCGGCGGATCCTGGTCCAGCATATCGGCAAGACCTCTCCCCGCCGGCGGCAGTAGCGGCTGCGCTGGCGGGGAGATCTAAATGGAAGGCGCTGGTCTCCTTCTGCGAGTCAGTAATGACCCAGAAGCGAGAATGCAGAACGGGATCGGGAGAGGCCGATCCCGGAGATGAGTGCAGGCGGGCCGGTGGGAGACCGGCCCGCAGCCCTGTAGTTCTGGGCTCTCAAGAATAAGACTACGGTATCCCCTGCCTGTCGTAGGAGGCGACTAAAGGGGCCTCAGGTTCACTGGGCGACAAGGGTGGGGGCCTGAGTCGTCCACCAAAGTGGACCCGGGAAGAAGGCGACACCGGCTGGCCCGTGTCGCCTTGCGCTCTGAGGGCACAGGGGAGGAGTAACCTCCCCGGGACGTGCTCTCCTTGAGCACAGTGCAGAGGGGCTCCGGTGCGTTCCACTGGAGATCCCGGAGCCCCTCGTCATGCACCGAGGAAAGGGCCACCGGGGAGGTTTTAGTGGGTAAAAACCCCACATAACCGCCGCCTTCCCCCCAGAAGGCGGGGTATCTTTTTGAAGATTTCCTCCCCGTTAACAAAAAAAAAAAAAGCTTTTGAATGTCTCTTAGATTATCCGTGAAATAGCAACCGACCGAGTCGTGGTTCGGCCCTCTCGGGCGCCCTCGGATCGGAATGCTTACGCGTAACATAGTAACCGTCCAAGCCGAGGTTACCCCTCACCGGGGGGACCCTTGTGTCGAGTTACTAGCAATAGAGGTTCAGGCTAAGCGACCTAAGAGCTAGTCCACCTCTCAATCCGGTGAAGCAGTCAAGGCCAGCTTCTCTGGCCAATCTGTGTAGTTCGTCATTAAAAAATATATATATATATCCAGGCAACAAATTTAAATTAACATAGGCTGCAACTTTTTAAGTGCGCTAAGATCGTGCGCCATTAAAATCCGTCATCCGTACCTACCCATTTTGGTCACGGATGTGAGAGCTTTTATTTATTTTTATTCGAGTGAAACATCATTTAGATACGATACCACACTATACGTATAATAAAGATACCGAGTCGAAGTTGGAGATAAAAGATCGAGATAGGAAAAATGGAATTAAGTGGTCCGCTAACAGAGATGATAGCAAAGAACACGCCTTAAGTTGCATGCAACACAAGTATCTACAGGTAAAACCAAAAACTGATTTCAAATCAAACCAAACGTGACGGATCTAACACACGAACTCTCTCTTTTTCAAACCGACTTCAAAGAAGGAGGAGACCACACAGATTTTTTTTTTAAAGAAAGCTAGCAATATTTCTTTCTTTTTTTTCAGAAAATATTACTAACAATCTTGTTAACCATTCCAACTAAGCTTAAGCTTGTGCTAGGACATGGTTTACGGCAATAGTCGAATGGTGGATTCGAACCCACGAACTTACGATTTGCAGGCCGTACCCTAAACCATTAGGCTATTGACGCTTCTTAGATTGAGAGATGGCATAGATCTTAGCTCATTCCAGCAACGGTCCAAACATCTAACGGGTAGGGCATTTCCATAAAACAGTAGTTAGTTAAAGTTATACAGCTTATATATATATAATATATATGTCCCACTGTTGGGCGCAGGCCTTCTCTGTAAATAGAGTATAAAAGTGTAGTCTGCCATACGGCTCTAGTGCGGATTGGCAGACTTTATATACCTTAGAATAATTTTCTAAGACATGTAGGTTTCCTCACGATGTTGTGTTTCCTTCACCACCGAGCACGTGGTAAACCAGCACATAAAATTGCAACAACAAAATTGAACTCTGGTTCCTAGCGTACTTTGCAACTTGTGCCAACCGCCCGGACACTGAGCTACCACGGTTGTGTAACAGTGGTAACGCGACAGAATTATTCGCAACCTCTGACTGTCGCAACAGGACAGTATGTGCTTGTAAAGAACAAGCATGTGCTCTGTTATATGAAATCAAAACAAAACCAGTTCCATAAAAAATGACGGCGCTATTAGGGCACAAATATTAAAAAGACACAGACAAATTGAGAAACTACTTCTTTTGAAGTCGGTTAATAATGAAGAGACGGGCACAGAAGTAGACATTGGAACAAGTGGTGTAATTTACAGGCGTCATTAAAGAGAAATCTACAAAGTTATTACGGAGCAGCACCTGCCTAAAAACTAAGGCCGGAGCGGCGGCTGAGCATTTCGCGCGATTCGGAATAATTGAAAAACGCACGTCCCGAATGCGCCTCGCATTCTTACAAGACTCTAATAACTCCGATGCTAATGACACCCGCGATTGTGAACCTAAAAAGCAATCACATAAAGGTGAATTGAACAACACGGTATTGGAAGCGCGAAGCACGCTCGGCGAAGTTTTTTCCGACACGACTTCACAGAAATGTCGATCGTTTAGTCCGAACGACACGATTACGACACGGAACAATCTCTAGATATTCGTCTTATTGTACCACTGTACAAGTTTTAATGACGACGAATTTGTCCCGTTTCGTATATATTTTAAATGTTTCACACATCCATACGTCTTCGCTTACATGGTCGTCGATTTCGAGTACTCCTATCTCCCTCTTTATTGTGCTACCGTCACTAATCCGCCAAACATTCGTATTGGAAGACGATACTGCAAGTCATTTCTCGTCTTTCTCTCCTCAAGTCACAATATCCTTTCAATTAATTAAAATATCGTTTTCCCATTGTTGAGAATCGTAACACCTGGAGTGATCAACTTTCTAACCAAGCCCATCTCTTTGGACTATTCGACCCGTGGGACTTTTGTCTTCGACCATTCCTATTACTACCAAAAGAATGCTAGCAATAATTCTATTTTTTTTTCAGAAATATTACTAACAATCTTGTTAACGATTCCAACTAAGCTTAAGCTTGTGCTAGGACATGGTTCACGGCAATAGACACGCACGACCTTACGATTCGCAGGCCGTACCCTAAACCATTAGGCTATTGACGCTTCGAATCGGAATTCGAGTTCGAATCGGAGTAGACAGTGTTGTCAGTGGTATAAGCGTGTATCATTCAGGTTCGAATATTTTTTTTTTTAATAAGAACTGATAAGAACCGTATATATTTAGTATAGTCTACCTGGAATATACATCTACCTCGATTACATGATTATTATCGTAACACTGGCGTGTACTCGATAGTCTATTACGGCTTTCCAAGAATTAGATATCCTCCCAATAAGTGGGAGTCACCGTCAGGCTGTCAACGGCCTGTCTCCGTAGTGTTTTCGGATTCTTCGGTCACATTGCCAAGAAAAACGATACACTGAAAAAAATCCTGGTCACAGGCAAAGTACGAAGACGACCAAGAGGGAAGAGTCCTATGCGTTGGACAGGCCAAATCAGCAACAACACCAACACGAAAGTTGTACACATATATACACGAGGCATTACACACCGCTGAAGACCGCAACAGGTGGAGAGCGATCGTCCGTAACATAATTCGTGGAGGTCACGACCCTCAGCAATGAGGAAGACGACACCAAGAGGAGGAGGATTACGGCTTTCCATTTGAAAATAAAAACATTAAAAATCTTGAACACTAAAGAGCTCTGTCGTGCGTCGCAAAAACCTGGATGGGCTTCTACATTCCCGAGGTAGCTTAGATCGCGTGTAATTTATATCGTATTTTAGCTTGTTTTAATTTTGTACGCTACACACAATAAAATAGAGTTTGTTTTAAATTGTCATTACCGGGATTCACTTCTAAAAGAATGTCATATTACACGATATCGAATTAATTCCTCCGTCTGGCATTACTTAATTTCGTAACGTCGTAAGCTTATAGATAATACAACTACAGAGACAACTACGTATAATAAATGGTCTCGATAAGTCAAGGATACATAAGGAATACAAATGCTGCTTAGTTTCAAACGTATTGATGGCTCTATTGTTTAGCTACACTATACTCTGTTGCGTGACTAATGAAGCAATTGTATCGAACAAAAAACCTATTAGAATTTTCAATGAGTTGGTCTGTCTTCCCTTCTTTACGGACCCGTTAATCAGGAGAAATACTTACCGACTCCTGATGTAATGCAGGCTTAGACAGTGTTTCAAATTTCAATGTACATATTACATTGTGTACAAAATATTCTCGTACCACAGGTTCTTATAACTTAAGCTTCGTAATTTTACATTTAAGTTGTGTAAATTAACTATATCTCTCCTTAATTAAATTTATATATACACAGCAATGATCATTCAGTGGCTAATTGAATACAATGTTATGGTCGGGGTTTTCTAAATTGATATCTCTGTCTACCCCCCCCAAATGAGGGTTTCTATTTATATCTACATGTATTATATTTATTTAACAAATTTATTTGTTATCATATATTATAACTAGCTGCTCCACGTGGCGTTACCCGCGATTAACTTATCCGCAATAAGACTTTGGAATGCGCTGCCAACAAATATACGTACAGCTGGAACTAAATCTACTTTCAAACATTTACTATGGAAGCTTTACCTAAGCAAGCAATAGTTTGTCAATTGCTGTCCCTATCCATCTATAATTCTATATATATGTATTTATTTATGTATCTATTTATTATTATATATAATTATTATGTTTATATGTTTAGTTTATTTGTAAGTATGAATGTATTTATTATAGTTTTCTTTTATTTATTATTTTCTCATATAGCTTGCAACCGTTACTTTGTCTCTTCACAACCCTAAGGTAGACTGGCAGAGAATGCCTACTGGCATTAAGTCCGCCTATTTGTACCTTTATTTTTGTATTGTGTGCAAATAAAGAATAAATAAATAAATAAATTAAAATTATTTATTAAAAATGTTCTCAATTAAAAGCAGCCTAAGTAACTACTTATTACAACAGATATCTGCCATCTAACGTCACGACGGAATTAGTCCAGCCCTTGTAGACATTAGCCAGGACAAACAGAGAAAAAATTTTAAAATTGTTATTTTGGAATAAGTACAAATTGGTTATTTAAAATGACAATCGGACATTACTATTTTATTTATATGTATTTCTAACATTACATAATAATCTGTCAAGGATTTTTGTACAAGTTTTTCTCAATGTTGTTAACGTTAATAGTTTTCAGCTTAAGTATTTAAACAGCTTCGTCTAACGTCTAGTGTAAACAAAACAGTCTGTCACAACCTACTCTGCGATTCGATTTATGAAAATCGCCTCAATAGGGGCATGCTCAGGTCTGCTCTTGGCTATGTGTAAACCCTCTTACTGCTATTACGGAATCCGTTTATTGGCCAATCAAAGACTGGTTTGAGATAAAACAACTGGGGAGGCTAGTTTCCAGTGAGCGTTAACTTTGCATTCACGTACCACGCTGCTGGTCCCGTTGCGGTGTGATCGAACGCGCTATGGACATCTGTTTATTGCGTAACATCGTGCAAATATATGTTTATAAATATTTATTTGTCAGCTTTTACTGCAAATCTAACTAAATGATGTACTGTGATACTTACACTATAAGGTGCACCATGTTTCGGAGAATTTTTTTTTACATGAAAAGTGGCAAACGAGCATACGGCTCACCTGATCTTAAGTGATCACCGTCGCCCATGAACATCCACAGCACCAGAGGAGCTGTAGGTGCGTTGCCGACCTTTGAGATAGGAATAGGCTCGTTTCTTGAAGGTCCCTAAATCGTAAACGTTCGGAAACACCGCTGGCGACAGTTGATTCCACAAGTTGACAGTGCGTGGGAGAAAGTTACGCGAAAAACGTACAGTCGAAAGGAATATTTTCTTATAATTACAAAAGTCTAAATTATTGTAAAAAACAAATTAATTTAACAGAAAGCGACGGGAAGAACTTCCTCACTATATGACAACGGTAGCAAAGAAGTGTCAAATAGTTTATTTTTTTATTTTTTCAACGAATTGAGAGGCTCTAGTTGTCCCAATATTTAGGCAGCCAGTGGGTTGTCAGTGCTATATGTTTTCAGTTTCCTAACTGTATAATATATTGTTTACCATCATTTGAATTATATACTTTTTGTAGTTATATTTAGACGAATATTACTTTTTGTTTTGATTCCGTTATTCAAAACCTTTCTAGAGAAAACAACTTCATCCAAGAATGATTCGTGAGGACTTAGAAATAATATAACTAGAATTTAATCTGTTATGCTATGATAAAGAAATACAGTGATGTAGGTGAATGTGAAACTTGAAGCGTCAATAGCCTAACGGTTTAGGGTACGGCCTGCGAATCGTAAGGTCGTGGGTTCGAATCCACCATTGGACTATTGCCGTGAACCATGTCCTCGCACAAGCTTAAGCTTAGTTGGAATGGTTAACAAGATTGTTAGTAATATTTCTGAAAAAAAAAAGAAATATTGCTAGCTTTCTTAAAAAAATTAATTTCTACACTTCAGTTGTACGTAGGGATGGCAGAATGGATAAAGATTTAGAACGATGAGTAATTTTAGGAAAGACATGTAATTTTAAATAGCAAGATATGTCAAAGAACTAATTTTTGACATGACAGTGACAGTGTCGCGTCGCAGTTTTATTGCTGCCGTATTTTAATTTGTTTAAATGAAAAAAATGTCTAAATCAGACCTGGATTCCGTTTTAAATGATTTGTCGAAGAAAATGACATCATTGATAAAAAATAAATAACACACAGTCCTTGTTAATTGAGTCACAAAATGTTTTAATTTTAATAATATATATTTAAATAAGTTTTTATAATATCATATTGGTATTATCTGTAACGGTGTTATAATTTTTGTTGATTTAAATAAATAAATAAATTTTGATATATATTTTTGTATTCTATCACGCACTTTCAACCCAATTTCGGTTTTCAGAGATAGTTGCTATCTTCGTAACCATTTATGTCAGTGTCGTAGAAATGCTTGTCTGGTCCTCCTTTCTTTCGATTTAGTAGTCACAGTTGTAATTTGTAAACATGTGTATATGTAAATGAATTTTATTTACTTTCAGGTAAGAACCGGCTTCGGCGCTTTCATGTCGAGTAACTAAAGGTATTTCTGAAAATGATAAATCAGATTTTTATGTGGAAAACTTTTAACCTAATCACACGAGAAATCGTGAAATACACCGGTTTTTGTCGGATAACCGAAGCAACGTCGGGCGCTACTTGGTTGGGTGACGTCGTGTGAAAATCCAGTGAAACAGTACAGGCTAGCTTCACTGGCAAATCTTTAGAGTTTCTTGAGTCTTCTAGTAGGTCATTACAGGGAGGCTGAGGTCTTCAAACGTTATTTACTAATTATTGGTAATCCTTAATGAATCGAGCCAAAATAGTTGATTGATCATAGTTATCTGGCCGTGCTCTCTGCGCTTAACAATCTAAAAACTTAAAAAAATAAAGGTGATAGTGGTTTTTTTTTCAAATATTCACATCGTGTGATCCTATGTCGGATCGGTGCACAAAAGAAAATCATTTATTCCATTCAACACGGTGCCAGAGCGTTCATTTGTCTCTCTTTTTTCACGTCCGATATGGTAATGATAGATAGAGATAGGCTAAAGTCCCACTCGTTTGACGAGGCCGTAGGAGCGTGTTGAAATACTTACAAGGGATTTGGATTAAAACCCGTACGCCAGCTTGTTGTAGCGACAGCAAAAGAATTTTATATATATACTTGCGCTGACCCGGAAAACGTTGTTTTTTTTTAATTCTAAATAGGCTCACGTATGGCCTCAATCTCGCCTGATAGAAGGCGATGATGGAACATAGGATGGAGCAAGCCTATGAGGTGTCTGTTCACATTGGACTTAAAGGTGTCCAGATTGAGACCAGTGAGTGAGATTGTATTAAGTCATGCAAAAACTCCGCACACTCGCCGAAATGCACCCGATGTTTTGCTATATATATTATTTCTAGTCAATATTTTGATATCAAAATATAAAAAATAACTAACTTTTTTTTTTTGTTTACGGGGAGGAAATCTTCAGAAAGATACCCCGCCTTCTGGGGGGAAGGCGGCGGTTATGTGGGGTTCTTACTCACTAAAACCTCCCCGGTGGCCCTTTCCTCGGTGCATGACGAGGGGCTCCGGGATCTCACGTGGAACGCACCGGAGCCCCTCTGCACTGTGCTCAAGGAGAGCACGTCCTGGGGGGGGGAGGTTTCTCCCTCCCCCCCGTATGCCCTCGCAGCGCAAGGCGACACGGGCCAGCCGATGTCGCCTTCTTCCTGGGTCCACTTTGGTGGATGACTCAGGCCCCCACCCTTGTCGCCCAGTGAACCCAAGGCCCCTTTTACCGTAGTCTTCTTGAGAGCCCAGAACTACAGGGCTGAAAAAAAAAAAAAACTAACTTAATCTAAGTGTGCACGGATGTGGTCTGTGAGCGAAAGTGGAACGGAGCGCTGTCAGCCTGTAAAAATAAACACTAAGCATCCATTTTCTTAAAGTCATTGTTATTTATTAACTAATATATATATATCTCCACCACTAAATAACTAACTAAAAAATAAATCAATATCTTATCGAATGTTTATAAGTAATATCGTTATTTTTCTCTTTTTATGCGTGTAAAATGGCGCTTGAGATGAGAGAGAGATGAGAGAACCATGATCCCACCTGTTTTTTTTTTTGAACGACCTAACACAGTTGGCACAGAAAAGCTGGCCTTACTGCTTCACCGGATTTGAGAGGTGGCACAGCTCTTGATCCCACCTGGTGTTAAGTGGTGATATAGTCGAAAGATGGTACGCGCTAGTTTAGTAAGTGCCTATTCACTCTACTCTTGAAGCCTCCCACGTCGTACTTGGATGGAAATACTGAGGCCGGCAACTTATTCCACTCCTTTTTAGGGTCAAAATTGAGAGTTGTATGTGTATTTTAAAATCATTAAATAAAATTGTAGTGGATTACCCTTATCAATTAAGGGTATGAAATATAGAATACGTTATACTCTCAGACTTACCGAATATGATAAAAAAAAACCTTAAAAATCAGTCGAGCTATTTCAAACGAGTTTTGGTACTAACGCTGTGACACGAACATTTTATATTTCAGATATTTACTACATACCAATTAAAATACATATACTTACGCCCATCACACTGAGGGGTAGTGAGGTCTTCCTTTCCGTTCTGATCAAAGTTAATCTTAAATGAATATAAGAGGTTTTCTGCCAACCGTACCGTATGTTCCCGAGCCTAATACTCAAAGTGGGAACTGTCACAATGGATTGTATTTAACATCACGCTATCAGTGTGCCATCGGATAGCATTATGAGCTGATAACTATAATGATCGATGGTGTCCTGTTGTAACTTTAGTACTGATAAAAACATATAACTTAAGTGTAACGGTAACGTGGCGAGTTCACGTTCCCTTGGGCTCGATTCAAGGTCACTATTGAATATTTGTATCAGACGGTGAATGTCTGATATGTCTCAGTTTGTAATAACATACAAACGTCTGAATTTACACTTAGTTGTGTTGCTTATTTTCAACTGACTTCAAAAAAGGGGGAGATTCTCAATTCGCATGTATGTTATTTTTTTATGTTTCTACGATTCTTTATTTATTTAAAAGATGGTATCCCCATGTAGTCCCATTTTCTGACAATGGCATTCATGAGTAAAACCTTATTAGTCTTAAATTAACATCAAGTATATGCGGCACAAATGGACGAATACCGCCACACCAACCGATTTCGATGATTCATTTTTGATTGGAAAGGATACATCAAGTGTAGTTTGATTAGTTTTTCTAAAACAGGTCGTAAAGTCAAACACCCAGTCTTAACTGAAACTATAAATACTGCATTTATCTGTAACACTAACAACTTCATCATATTACACTTCTCATCATCATTCACCATCATTTCAGCCGTAAAACGTCCACTGCTGGACATAGACCTTCCCCATCGATTTCCAAAAGGACCTGTTGTAAGCAGCTTCCTGCGGCCTTTATGAGGTCGTCAAACCACCTTGCGGGTGGACTTTGATAGAGAACTTGTCGTCCCCATCAGCCATTTGGTCTACGTGCTATGTGCCTTGCCTATTGCCACTTCAACTAGCTTACCCGGCGAGCTATGTCGGTTACCTTCGTTCGTCTGCGGATCTCCTCATCCCTGATATGATCTCGTAGAGATACTCCGAGCATAGCCCTCTCCATAGCCTGTTGTGCGACTTTGAGCTTGCATACGAGGTCTATAGTGAGAGACCACGTTTCTGTGCCATATTATGTGTATTGCACTTTAATCTGCCGCTGAAAATCAGCGCTGTCGCATCCTTGTGACAGCATATGCTGAGACGGTGTCCGATATTGGCATCATATGATTGGTATTATTTGTCCGTGTAACTTTAACTGTGTTTTGTCTATTTTCCATTCTTTTTTAATGTGTGTCATATTCAGTCTGTGATGTGTTTTTGTATTGTGATGCCAATAAATAAATGTCTATGTCTATGTCTATACCCAGCTAGCAATTCAACCCTACGTTTCTAAACGCGGTATAAAAATTATGACATCACGAAATTTTGTTTTTGGACGAAAACTTTATTTTATTTTATTTATATTAAAAAGAATTACTGGCCGTAATAAAACAAATAATTATGACATGAATATTTGATATGGAAGTAGTTTAAAACGTCTACCGCAGTGGCTCTTTCTTCATTCGAAATCCGAAAACCGTTTTGAATGCTGTCGCCGCGACGGGTGGATTATCTACAATGAAGCCCGGCACGTAACACGTCAAAAGCCACACAAAGGGCGTTAAAATAAAAGCGTCGCACAAACCGAAGCGCAAACATTCGTACCTTTTCATAAAAATGCTCTTTTTTTTCGTTCATAAACACCCCTATTCTGAACGCCGCTCGCTTCCTTTTTAAGTTTTTTTATCGAGTTCACACTCCGTAGAACAAAAGCGAACAAAACAGGGCATCGCCGCTAGCGACACCTGACGAAGTGAGAACGAAATGTGATACTCGATCTAACGGCTGCTACCAGAATATGCCACTTAATGCCAAAAGCTTTAAAGCTTCATTCCCCGTGAAGACAAAGCTAAACTTCGTCCCACAACATCCATATGAATTTGAACCGTAAATATGTATCTTAGAGATGAATTTGCATAAACATGGAAATGTTATTAAGATTCAGGGCGTACGTGATATCGTCTGCCTTTCGCCAAGTAGTTTTGTATTGGAATAATTTTATAGTTATTACATGTTATTAGGACGATATCGCTAGAATGTTTAGAGGGCAGGGTTCGAGAAAGAACTTAGAATTCAAACGATAAAGTAACCGACCTGATCTTGGAGAGACACGGAATTTATTGCGGCTTTACATTTGTGAAAACTGGTAATAATATATATATATATATATACATATAGGGTGGTAATTAAGTGATGACCAAAAGAAATGGCTCAACTTCTATTGGGGGTAAATCTATGTAAGGGAATTAGATAAGGGGGCCTCGGCGTAGATGTTTTCACTAATGGCATAATAATTCCGATTCAAGGGCGCCGAGAGGACTGAGTCATTTTTTTGCTTTTCATCGAAAATTTCAAATAGCTAACTAGTTTGAAATACCGCGTAAGCGTTGGCAGAAGAATTGGGCTAAGAGACGCCCTAGCGACTCTCCTAACATTGGTTGAGATATTGATACTCGTATGGAAAATAAGTATATCGTACTCTGAAAGCTAAAGCCGTGGTAGCTCAGTGTCCGTGCGGTCGCCTGAAGTGGCATGGTACGTTAGCAACCCGAGTTTGATCTGACAGTTTCATTTCCTTATTAATACCAGGTACTCGGCAGTGAAGGAATACTTCGTGAGGAATGTCCGAAGTTTTCTAAAGCATTTGAAGTCTGTGAATTTTTTTTTTTGTTGACGGGGAGGAAATCTTCACAAAGATACCCCGCCTTCTGGGGGGGAAGGCGGCGGTTATGTGGGGATCTTACCCACTAAAACCTCCCCGGTGGCCCTTTCCTCGGTGCATGACGAGGGGCTCCGGGATCTCAACATGGAACGCACCGGAGCCCCTCTGCACTGTGCTCAAGGAGAGCACGTCCCGGGGGGAGGTTACTCCCTCCTCCCCTGTGCCCTCGCAGCGAAAGGCGACACGGGCCAGCCGATGTCACCTTCTTCCCGGGTCCACTTTGGTGGACGACGCAGGCCCCCACCCTTGTCGCCCAGTGAACCCGAGGCCCTTTTAGTCGCCTTGTACGACAGGCAGGGGATACCGTAGTCTTATTCTTGAGAGCCCAGAACTACAGGGCTGGAGTCTGTGAATTTGCACTAGGTGTGCGTCGCGGATTATTACCTTGAAAGCTGTTGCTTTACCTTTAACTTCTAACTCTGGAAGATATTTAAAGACCGAACGAATGCAGATTAGAAACTCCGACGTTCCTCTGTGCATCTATCTATCACTAAGCATTACAAATTACACTTATAACCGTCCGGTCTGCACCATTAACATTTATTCAGATCGCCCAGCGGTATGTTATCGTTAGAATTGCCCGGGCAGCCACTTACCGGCAGCGGATGAAGGAATCCAACTTATCATAAACACTTGTGTTTCTTAAATAGCATATAAAACGCAGCCACCGGAGCGGGTCGATGACCCCATGAGTCTAAATCGGTGAAATAACGATTGCTCTTCTAATTCTTAATTACTGTTCTGACATAATTTCTTCTCGCTTTTAAAATGTAATCGTATAACTTAGCCATTATTACGCTATTTGCCAGAGATGTTTCATACTAATATATATATTCTATTCATTACCAAATTCATCTAATACATACATGACTGCCGTGAAATGGCGCGCTATACTTGTAGTGTCACCAATGATCTAAAAGACTGTGAAACTAGCAAATATCGATGACTATGATGTCAATGGACATTCATTTTGTAAACAATTGATTTATCAGACTCAGGGCCGTGGTCTTTCATGTCGAATATAACAATAAATAACACGAAGATACGAGTACATACATCATTTTAAAAACCGTTTTCTATTGCGAAAGAAACAGTAGCACTTATTAAGTTATTCTGTCTCATTCACTCACATTTCGTTTAAAAAATCTTTTATTTTATTTAACATACAAACCATACAATGTCTTAAAAATAACAATCACAAAAATATAAGAATCATCCAATTTGGTGCAGTAGTTCGATAGTTATGCGCGTTCAGACATATTGGTTCATTTTTATTTACATAGATTATCTAGAGGTAGTACGATATTCTATCACAAACAGAGATAACTTTCTAAAAGTTACGTTTAATCGTGAAAAAAAACCGAAGAGTTAATAACATGCAAGCCGGACGGAAAAAATAGTCGCCGTTATCTAATTTAAAAACGAACGGAGCCGACCCGAAAATTATTACGTAATTTTCGACTCCAGCCCATTGTCTGTTCTCATTGTTCGGACCCCATCTTCGATACTTCGCTCCGCCGGCATAGCAAGTCGGTCTCCACTAAATCCGTTACTAATGGTGGGTGATGTAGTTTCTCAATCTATTTCACAGTTCTTCACCTAATGGAAGTTGATAATCTCAACTTGTAAATTTGAATCGCTTTCTTCAACTAATATAACTTCACGAATGGAGTACGTGCTGATGAAAGCTTTAAGATTTGGAAAAAATATTGTGGTAGGAACTTAAAAGAAAGCTTAACTAGCAATTTTAAGATGAAAGAATAATAATAATAATGATGAAAAATGTCTAAATAGTGAAAAGTCTCGATCAACATCTGAAGAGACTTTCACTGGATGTCTGGGTCAAGGGTCAGATACAGAAGGACAAGTACTCCTGGACAAGGCAGGCATCGTCAGGAGGTTTCTCCCTATGTCGCCCTAACCACCGGTTGCTTGGGCTCTGCTTCGTTGCCGGTGGCACACACTAGGTTAGGTTTTTATAATGTCCAGCCCTATAGTTCTGAGCTCTCGAAAATAAGACTACGGTAATGAATACGGAGAGAAATGAATAATTTAATATATTTGAGAGTTAAATTATATATTTAATGCGAAGCGGGCTGGGTACGCTAGTAACACATAGGTTGAAATAAAGTCGTAACTATATTTCTTCAATCATTTTATTTCACAAGGCTATCGAATAACATACCTCACACGAAGGCTTTGTAGGTGACATTAAAACAGTAGGAAGCTGCGAAAAATTGCTAAATAATATTTTTTATAAGATTAAATTCTGAGAAATTCATTGAACATATTCGGAATTAATCATTTCGTCAATAACGATAACCATTTCGGGCAAATTATCGCTCTAGAATTTAAATGGAATATCGATACCAGACACTTATTACAGCGTAATAAAGTTCAAAAGTTTTCTAGAATTTGCGTAACGAGTTCGTTTACTGCGAATTCCCAGACCATCGCCATTAGCTGTATCTATTTGTAATCTGTGTGTATAGAAATGTCATTAATTGTTAATTTATTAAAATAATAAAATTATTATGCGAGATTCGCGTTATAGCTACCAATGATCATCAAATTAATTACAAACATACAAAAAAATAAGTTAAGACAGATTTTTTCTTTAAAACATTACGTATTTGATGTTTTCTCAAATATAACAGGCACTCACGTTTTTATTTTTATACTTGCTTCATTAATTTTAAACCGATTCCAAAAAAAGACGAGGTTTCAATTCGTCTGTATTTATCTGAAAACAGGTGCTTCCCGTGTAGACCCATATCAATATGGTCTAGTACTGAAAATGACATCCATGAGAAAACCATAAAAAGTTTTAATTTTTTTTTAAATGACGAACTACACAGATTGGCCAGAGAAGCTGGCCTCGACTGCTCCACCGGATTGAGAGGTGGCATAGCTCTTAGGTCGCTTAGCCTGAACCTCTATTGCTAGTAATTCGCCACAAGGGTCCCCCCGGTGAGGGGTAACCGCCGCTTGGACGGTTACTATGTTACGCATTCCGATCCTAGGGCACCCTAGAGGGCCGAACCACGACTACGGTTGCTATTTCACGGATAATCTAAAAGACATTCAAAAGCTAAACTAACTTTGAGTGCCACTTCGGGAAGCGTTGGCGCTGGGAGAAGAAGTGGCCAAAGAAACTCCAGCAACGCTACTAACATCTAAGGGGTGGGGCCTGCCCATAAAATAGCGGTAACGCGCAAGGATTATTCGCAACCTCCGACGGTCGCGAATGAACGCTTTGTGGATTTGTAGAGATCTAGCCTGTGCAAATGTGCCTGTAATCGCGTCGTCCGGATCGTCAAGAACGTGTCTCGGCCTCCGGGCGACTCGACGGGATTTATTATAGGAAAGCTTATAAGTGGCGGCACTTACAAGAAGTTTATTAGAATGTTTGGTGGCAGTCTCGAAAAACCGTCGAGATGCCTGCTTAAAGAATTGGGTTAGAAGTTTAAATTTACATTAAGTATGTACGTGACAAATGGACGAATAACTCAATATCACGCTAACCGATTTCAATGATTCATTTTTATTGGAAAGGATTTACTTCAAGGTTTGAACTAGATAAGATAATATTTATTTATTTGCTGGTACATGGTATTACTTGATGTTATACATATCATTACAGACAGGACGACATGTTAAGCATGAAAATTAAAATTTATTATATTTTTTAATGTAATGTCAATAAATTCTAAATTATATAAGACAATATTTTTGTCATAGTCCCAGTCATAATTATTATAAAACTATATTATAACTTATATTATATTATATATATTAAACTAACTTATATTAAATATCTATTTTAAAACTACTACTAACTGTGAGAACAGACAATTTCAATCAAAAAAATCGAAAAACTATTGTTAGCTGGCAACACATGGCACCCAGCGATTGTTATGCATAATAACTACTTCCAATGATATCTTAATGATTTACCTGAACCTTATTGCATCTTTAATTCATAATAAATAATTTAGTAGATCGTCACATGAACTTGGCATTGGAAACAATAGTTTAACCTTATTAGTTCCTAATCTGACTTCTAATTAATTTTGTATAAAGATAGTGAGGACGCGCAGTTGTGACCTAACTCGCTATAAATAATTCCATGTACAACGTTACGCTGTCTCAATAAAGCGAGTGTATTAGTTGTTGGACTATTTTATTCTACGAGACCTACAAATTATAACACTATATAATCTTGTTTTATATATTAATCTATTTAATCTATTACTTTATCTTAATTCATACGATAATTCGGTAATACAAAATGGGTGTATGCACGTAATGGTGTTTATATTGGATTCGATTTAAAGTCGTTTGTTTTCATAAATATACTTGTATGAATGAAATGACGTAAAGACATATAACAGGGATTTCACCTTCAGCACGGCGTCAATTAAACTGCGAGCACAATTAACGTTGCGGGGAATGTCGCGATACGATGCTATCTCGTGACCCGGGGCTATCGTGTGCGGGTTCGATTCCCGTGCTACCGTTCGCTAAATGCGGTATTCGTGATTTATCGCGTGGACCGTTCGCCGCTCGGCTGGGTTAATTGAGGACTCTTTGTTCGCTCCTGATACTCCGTGCCTTACGTTTCCTGTTCCCGATAATTGTGCCGACATTACCTGCCAGGATAAGGGACATGTACACAAGGTGTCAATAACGTGCGATATACAGGCTGTCCCGTAATTCAACGTTCAACGGTGATTGAGTGATAGGCTACTGTGTGACAGCCTCGACAAAACTAATAAAAAATATCCATGTCATTTTTTTCTTTATTTATTGGGGACTTTTGCCCTTTTGGGCACGTCAGCCCCATCATACCCTAACCTACGCACACACACATCGGTCGCATGAAGCGAGAAATAAAGTCATCAATGTTGTATGGCCATAGCCACCAGCTTTTCCCTCTGAAACCATATTTTTTTTAATAAACGATGAAGATGATGTACTGAAAACTGCGAAAAAATCAGACTGTATGCTATATTTTTAAGTATTTTAACAAGATATAGGCATGTTTTAGAAACGAATATCTTTAATTGGAAGCCCAGCCTGCAGGTATTGCCATCAATTTGAATCAAGCGTAAATCAAATTTAAGTCTTATTTGGCTAATGTAGACAGATAAGTTATAGGCTCATGTGTTCCACATCCTAGGCTTCATCTTCGCCTTCCATCACGAGAGATTGAAGCGAAATGTGAGCCTGTGTTACATTAAAAAGAATGTTATTGTCAGAACCGAATTGAGACCACACAAATAAAAAAGAATCATCTAAATCGGTTCACCCAGTCGAAAGTTCTGAGGCAAGGAACATAAAAAATACATTTGAATGGAGTCCATCTCCTATTTTTAAAGGCGGTGGAAAAAGGGGAAACGAGCTTCAGGTTTACTTGATTTCAAGTGTCAGCCATGACCATCGAAATACCAGAGAAGCTGCGTGTGTGTCACTATGTGAAAGGTGTAGGCTCGTTTCTTGTACCTCACTCAGTAGTAACGGTTAGGAAACACCGCTGTAGGCAACGGATTCCAGAACTTGGAAGTGAATTTGGAATTCTTAATGTCTGCCTACGCTTCTGTATCGATGGCGTGAGTGGTAAGGACCTCTAATGATAAGAAGTTTCACTGTGAAATTAATGTGGGATTTAAATTAAATAATATTATAATAAGATACGGGCGGTTACCTTTTGCGAGACCTCGTCGCAAAAAGTAGATTGATCTCAGAGACGATGTATGAAGACAAGTGTATGTATGTGACAGTAACAAACAGTAAATTCTAGACGGTCGTGAAATATTAGACAAAATCCAATTAAAAACCTCCCATCGTATTCTCGTCTCGTTGATGTTATTAATTTATACGAAGGCACACCGCCATACTCGCAATAAATAGGACCTCAGACGGATGAAAGTCCGGCGTACATGGCATAAATATTGCCTACCAACTTTAATAAGCCCTTTAAATTTTCAGCACGGCACGCAAAAATGAACTGTTCTTCAAACGAATCAAAACTCACAATCGCACATCAACTATCCGGCGCATAATGCTTAGATAAATAAAGTGAACCGAAGACAATGCTCCGTCCATTTTGGAGACAAGTGAAAAGTCCCGCTTTTGGAGATTAAATTCGCGAAATCCCGCGGCGGTCGCTGATGCAATGGCGAGAGTCTCGGGATGTCACTGATGAATGCGACCGGATTTCTAGACCAGTTTTTTTTATCGAAATCTTTGAGACTAATCCTTGAAAATTTTAAAAATTGATTATTATTATAAACAGTTTAGAATTTTACACCAATTAATTTGCTGTTGTAAAGGAATACATCGTGAAGAAACCTACATGTCTTAGAAAAATTTTCTAAGACATGTAGGTCTAAGTCCAACCAACCCTCACTAGCACCGCGTTGTGGACTACGCCTGTGTGCAATATCAACCAACCGAATGCTTATACGTAACATAGTAACTGTCCAAGCCAAGGTTACCCCTCACCGGGGGGACCCTTGTGTCGAGTTACTAGCGATAGAGGTTCAGGCTAAGCGATCTGAGAGCTATGCCACTTCTCAATCCGGTGGAGCAGTCGAGGCCAGCTTCTCTGGCCAATCTGTGTAGTTCATCATTAAAAAGTGTGTGTATCTATGTACACATAGAACATATAGTGTATATATGTGTAACATAAACTAACATACAACAGGTATTTTAAAATATATAGTTTAGGATATAGTTTTTTTGCATTTTTCTGTTTTTATTTTATTTCTGGTTGTTTTCTATTATGATATTTTAAGGCTTTACACGTGTAACTGAGGTAACACTTGTCTTTGTTTATCTTAAATCTTTTGTATTTTTGAACTGTAATGATGTTTACTTTGTTGGTGTGATTTATTAATAAATTAATAAATATCTATAATTTAACTTTATTAACAATTTTAGCAATGTCTCCTCGTGCAGGTAAGCGGGTAAATTAGATGTTTGTTGGTGAAGGCTTAGGTGTCTACGGTATCCCCTGCCTGTCGTACAAGGCGACTAAAAGGGGCCTCGGGTTCACTGGGCGACAAGGGTGGGGGCCTGCGTCGTCCACCGAAGTGGACCCGAGAAGAAGGCGACATCGGCTGGCCCGTGTCGCCTTGCGCTGCGAGGGCACAGGGGGAGAGGGAGTAAGCTCCCCGGGACGTGCTCTCCTTGAGCACAGTGCAGAGGGCTCCGGTGCGTTCCACGTGAGATCCCGGAGCCCCTCATCATGCACCGAGGAAAGGGCCACCGGGGAGGTTTTAGTGGGTAAGATCCCCACATAACCGCCGCCTTCCCCAGAAGGCGGGGTATCTTTGTGAAGATTTCCGCCCCGTCAACAAAAAAAAAAACAAAAAAAAGGCTTAGGTGTTAAAATAAATGTGTCTTATAAAGTTGCAACGAAAATGTGGTTCCGATGACAGCGATTAAGTTATCTGAGTTCTAAATCAAAGGCCCCGGGTACCTCACTTAAGACCGGAATTCTAATTTAACTCGAGAGCACGCTTAAATTCTGGACTTCATTTTGCTCCTTTTAATATATATAGTAGAATTATGATTCATTTATTCAAATAAGTAACAAAGACTCATTATTATTTTAAATAACTATGACATAACAACCTTAGACTAAATTATAAGATTAAAATATAAAATTATTATTATAATTATTTGATTATAATATAAAATAAAAAATATAATATTATACTAAAGGCTTAACTATGCTTATGAATACCTTACCCCATGTGAGACGGCGCAGCATCTGTTTACATAAACACAGTCAAGCCTTTGAGCAATCATGCTCAGGATGCTGTTGGAGCTGGTCCGCACTCTGCGCACCAGAGATGCACTCCTCTTGCGCATTGTCGCAAAAAAGCATGCCATCTGTGCATCCGCGAACATCCCCGATGCACTACAGAAACGGGGCAACCCCAACAGAACCCTGAACGCGTTGTTATATTGAACACGGAGAGCGCTGTACGATATTTGAGTATACTTCGTCCACAGACTGCACGTGTAGAAAGTTGTACAGTAGGCTCGGAAGAGTGTGAGCTTAACATTTAGAGAACAAATTATTTTATCTTTTTAATTTCAACTGACTTCAAAAAGGAGGCGGTTCTCAATTCGTCTGTATGTTTGTGACCTCATAATTTTCCATTGGATGAACTTTTAAGGATTTTGATGTTTCTTTATATAAAGGCTGGTGTTTCCCGTGTGATCCCATTTTTTCTTTTGCATCAAGTATGTGCGCCACAAATGGACGAATAAACCAATATCACGCCAACCGATTTTGAGGATTTATTTTTTATGTGAAACGTCTAATTCCCCCATCCCCTTTCCACCATCGGACTTCTAGACGCACTGCGGGATTTCATCCTTTTGTTGTGAACATCCCTCAAAACCGAACGAAGCGATTTGCTTCGTCTTTCATTCTTCGTACAGCAAAGGACTGGAATAGTTTGCCTGCGTCTGTCTTTCCTTCCGATTACAATGTGGGTATTTTCAAGAGTAGAGTGAATTGGCATTTACTAAGCTAGTGCGCCTTACCATCCAGGACTGCATTTCCACTTAACATGAGGTGGGATCGTAGTCAAGCACTTGCTTAGAAATTATAAAAAAAAAACCTAACAGGAACTACGCATTTTCGCTGAAATTTCAGCGAAACTGCTTTCCTTGCTTTTCACTGGTACGAACTATAGAAGAAGCTTCTTTATGTTACCAATTACATAAATTCGCTTCGCATGGTCGCCTAATACAGCAAAAAACATACTTAGAAATTTTTTTTTTAAAGAAAGCTAACAATATTTTTTTTCATAAATATTATTTTATGATAAAATAGTCTAAACATTGTGTTATTTACATTGCTTGGTCAAATTGTTCTATTTATATGTAAAAACGATTAATTGGCTGTATATATATATTGTTATATGTATTATTCCTACAATAATTCATAACAACAACGAGGGCGTCAATTTTAGTAACTGTTCAGACGTGCTCGGTTAGGAATAATAGAGGTTTAGGCTAAGCGACCTAAGAGGTATGCCGCCTCTCAATCCGGTGAAGCAGTAAAGGCCAGCCTCTCTGGACAACTGTGTAGTTCAACAATAAAAAAATAGGTACGGAAAACGCCATGTCTGAGCCGTCTGAGTTTTTTTCTACGTCGTGAAATCTTGTCTATTAGAATAGGTAGAACGGACTATGCTGCAATACTTTCTTTGGAGAGAAGACATGTGAAGACTGGTTAACTAACAGTACCTGGTGTTTGATTTAAATTTGTATCTTAAATATAAAATGGAAATGCTTTGTATAAATTCCTATTTAAATTTTAATGTTGGCTTAATCTTCATGTAGCCTTAAAGTGGACTTTATTTCGGCACTCGTTATTACCTGTCTTTTTACTTGGAAACTCTTGCAGTACAATCGAGCACGTCAGTGTTATATGTATCGTATTTTATCGGTTGCATAAAAAAGAAAGGCGAAATACATTTGCATGTTGAACTTGCCTTGCCTTTAGAGCAATATATTTGTCAAAAAAATTGGGTTTTTTAAAAACATTTTCAAGATTTAATGTCATAAAATAAATAGCAGTGGTAGCACAATTTTCTGGTGAAACCTCCAATCAAAATAAATATTTGTAATAAATTTAATTTCAATATAACAGAACAAATAATGTGATAACATTCATAAAAATTTTGTCTGCTTTTAAGAACCTAGTACTACACTATCTTTCTTTATGAATACGAGTATATTTTTAAATGGTATATATATAATATATATTATACTTACGTATCTGTTGTATGTTTAGGATATTTATTATTATTTTTTTATTTATTTTGAATCCTTAGGTTAAGTTTTTATAATATTTATATAAAAAGTAAACTACACAAAAATATCATACAAAATACAAAAACAGTATAAAAACCTAACCTAGTGTGTGCCACCGATAACGAAGCAGGACCCAAGCAACCGGTGGTTAGGGCGACAAAAAGAGAAACCTCCTGACGATGCGTGCCGTGTCCAGGAGTACTGCCTTCTGTATCTGACCCTTGATCCAGCCATCTAGCGAAAGTCTTTTAAGATGTTGTTCGAGACTTTTCGCTATGAGACCGTTTGCAGAAACACCTATCGGGACAATGATCGTCGAATCCACATCCCACATGGCGGTCACCTCGTGAGCCAAGTCGAGGCACTTAGTGATTTTTTCCCTTTCGGCTTTCACAAGGTTCTCGTCATGTGGGATGGTAATGTCGACGAGCACCGCCTGTCGCGTTGACCGATCTGTCAGCACAATATCAGGCTTATTGGCAACAATAGTCCTGTCTGTGATGACAGATCGATCCCAATAGAGCGTTGCATGACCATTTTCGAGAACTGGCGCCGGTGTGTATTTATAGTACGGCACCTTGGACTCCACAAGACCATATCGAAGAGCAATTTGCTGGTGAATAATTCTGGCTACGAGATTATGTCTGTGCAAGTACTCACCATTAGCTCGATGATAACAACCGGAAATAATATACCTGAGTGATTCTTATTATTGTTATTATTAATTTTATGATGATTATTATTATTATTAATAGTATGTGTATATATTGATAAATATGTATGTTTATATATATGTATATTGTGTTTTTTTTTTTTAAATACAAATATGATCACAGTCCCACAAAATAAATTTTAGACGCATTTTGTGTCCATACAAAGGTTGTCTGGAAGAGATCGCTTTTAGCGATAAGACCGCCCATTGCGTATACAATTACATCGACTAATGTGAAAATTGTATATTTAGTATTCTGTGATGTAATTTTTTAATTGTTGCACAATAAGGTATATTCATTCATTCATTTATTCATTCATTCGTTCAAAATTATTTTACAATATAAAGTACAAGGGATTATTGTCTTTAAGTAAATAAATATTAAAAAAAGAATTTTTAACACAACTGTACAGCGGTGATAGCAGTTACGGATAACACGAGTTATCTGATTGGCTGAGCCAATATTTGGCTTGAATTATGTTATTGGCCGTTAACCAGATCCCAATGTGAATGTTCATTGTTCACGGAACGAAACACGGCGGAATGAATATAATAATTATCCGTACTATCGTAATTGTATTGTTTATTTGAAGCCGGTGCTCAGGCTTGCAATTTATACGTTATTGTAATGATCTTGTTGAGTTTATGTTACGTAACGTAAACTTAGTGATAACTGGGCTTCAAGACAGCTATTACAATTATGATGAACATTCAGTGATATAATCGTTGTCCATTTTTCATATCATATCCATTCACTGTATGGTTTTCCGATGACCTATTCATTTGAATATTGTTTCAATTGCTAATATTCGGAATTTCTCATGTCATTTTATCTTTCAAATATTTCATTAAATTCCATCGATACTTCAATATCAAATATTCTGGGGGGAAGGCGGCGGTTATGTGGGGTTTTTACCCACTAAAACCTCCCCGGTGGCCCTTTCCTCGGGGCATGACAAGGGGCTCCGGGATCACTGTGCTCAAGGAGAGCACGTCCCGGGGGGGGAGGTTACTAAATAAAAATTAATGAAAAATACTGTACTATCCAAGTTAACGTATGATATCCCTTTTCGTTCAAGTTTATGTTTTTTTAATGAAATATAAATGAATTAATAAAAAATTATTTTAAGGACATTTAAGACATGATAGACGTGCACAATTTATTTCAGTTAGCTAACGTATTTATCTTCCGAGATATTCAAACTTTCTTTACCGACCCTTTATTTTTGCTCACGAGTGTATTATTACTTACAAAGCTACTATACACAAAGAGGCAAGTCGTTTATTATAAATTGATATTTATCAATTTGGAAATGACTTCATTAATGAACTGCATGCAGTATGCGTGCTCGAGAGAAGCTTGTTAGCAGTAATCGAACACAATGTGGGCAGGCAATTGCTCCAAATACCTCGCATATCGATTTACACACGAGAAGCACGTATGCAAGCGAGTTATATTCACAAAAATGCCTCATCACACCCCATTATGGAACAATAAATGGAATCTGTAAGCAAAAAAGTCCTAAATATATCGATATTTCCAGTTACATAAGACATTCTGGCCCGGTCAACGATGGTAATAAGTAGCGAGCGTTTATTCCGAATGCCAGACGGACTTGGAATTATCACTGAGCGAATCGAAAAGGCCCTCACTGTGTTGATGCGAAAAAAAAGGTTTACGACGTACGGAACAGTGGACAAGAAATTATGATACTACCAAATACGCTGTGAAAAAGTCGATTGTATTAAAGCTGTGTGAGAGAGTACGAGAGTGGCGATCCAATTATGTTAGCGAGCGGTCTCCTTAGTGTTGTTGTGGTTGTATTGTTTCGCGTATTTTTCTATTGGATGCTAACAGAACGGCGTTTATCACGTTCATACTAAAAGAAACATAAAACCTTCTTATATTTGTAGTGAATTCTTTTTTCATCAGCTTTTTAATACAACTAACAACGATCGGTACGCTCTTTGAATTTGTATTGACTATTACATACGATGTTGTGTGTATGTCTTTGATCAAAGTAATACAGTCCGGATCTGCTGATCGATAATGATCTTTATTATGTGATGTATTAATGTCAGAAATGAATAACTTACTATCAAGTTTCCTTTTCAGATTGTATGCCTATAAAAACATTTCGTTGTTTCGTTCAATATTAACTTGTATTATATTACAGGCTCATTAATTTTATTAGTGGACTATTTATATCTATTTTACTTTTTGCAAAAAACTAGGTAGTAATAGACGTTTTATTAGACCTACAACGGGGTATGATTGAGTAGAAATCGTTAAAATCTTACTACATTGATTCTAGTGCTTCCTTACGGTTATACGTCGGAGGCTACACGGAATAGTGACGGACAGGGCTGTGCAGTTTCTTTGTCTTTAAATTTTTTATGGTCTTTTGGAATTTATTAGGAGACACCCTTGTCAAGCAGTGGATGTTCTACGGCTGAAAAGATTATGATGATGAAAATGGATGTGGTCTTTTGGCTATTATAGAGAATATTTAACAATTATTTTTTCAATAATATTAATAACATTCTTCCTGATTATTATAAGCTTAACCTTATGCTTAGATATAGTTTTTTTTTTATGACGACCTACACAGATTGGCCAGAGAAGCTGGCCTTGACTGCTTCACCGGATTGAGAGGTGGCATAGCTCTTAGATCGCTTAGCCTAAACCTCTATCGCTAGTAACTCGACACAAGGGTCCCCCCGGTGAGGGGTAACCTCGGCTTGGACGGTTTAGATATAGTTCATGTCAATAGTCGAATGGTGATTTTAAATCTACGTCTATACCTTAAAATTCACCTTGCTAAATTCACCAAATCCAGTTAATCTTTTCCAATTTTTCAAGCAAATTAATGCGTTAGGTGATTCCTTCGTTTGATGGCCAACTTATTATTTTACTCGTATAGTTATATATATTAGTAGAACTTAATACAACTTACTAAACTTAATAGAACTTAACTTATTCTTTGTTTATTGTTTTCATGTTACTAATAATAGTCTTAGGGTGATTCAAGTTTCTTAAATCCACGACCTTATGTTTTGCTGACAAAAATCAAATCAATATCAGATTAAACATCAAACGCGTGGACGCTCTCATTAATTTGAGTTTGATAGTTATTGGCGCCTGTATTCTCTTTCTAATTCTACCTTCCTGCTCGTTGTATTTACGAAATGCTTGTTTAGATTGTTATAATACTTCTTTGTCGTTCGCGTGGTCATCAGAGTACCTTAATGGACAATCTGTCTTAATCGACTGCGGTCCGAGGCAGCCCTCATCAGCTGGTAGAAATTAGGAGAGAAGATGACACCTTTTACTTGATCATAACATCGTGTTGGTCTCTTGCCTTATATATTGCCAACGATGATCATCTTTTCAAGGTTGCCATCTCCTCTACGCGTGTCTCATGTTGTCATATACATCGATTAATATTTATCGCTACCCGTACTCCTTGTCTAAAAAACCACTTTGGAAGCTGGTTAAAAATATCTTTACACTCCGTCACAATTCAATCAGGGTAACCCATTTAACAGTCAGAAGGGACATGGGCATCTCTAATACTCTCACCGGGGGACCAACAGTGCAAAACACCTCATTATACTAATTAGCTCGAAAAAATCCAAAGACAAAACGTCTATCAGACTACCGCGCAATTCCGGGTACGGAGTGGCCCGCGCCGTATCAAGATGGCCGGCCGGGTTGCGCTAATGAAAAGCACCTTGTACGCTTTATTAACTCTAATGTATGCAGCCGATGGGCTAGGAGATTGCCAGCTAAATGTCAACGTGTGTTTACTCGCTTTTCGGCTTAGTAACGCGTCCTTTGTTGTCTACCTTCGTATTGGAGTCAAATGGAAATAGTCTATTGAATGTTACCATATACAAATATAAGCTTAAAATATTAAAATAACTTTTTACTTCATGCATTAATGTACATACAGTACATATACAGCCTACAGTTACTAGGAATCGAATTGTCTGCGAATCTTAACTACGGGCGGTTCATTGAATCCAAAGCGAAGGTAGCTGCTAGGAAGCTTGGAGTCCTATGAAAGGTACGGCGGTACTTCACACCGGGACAGCTTTTGACTTTGTATAAAGCACAGATCCGGCCATGTGTGGAGTACTGTTGTCATATCTGGGCAGGTGCAGCCAAATACCAACTCGCGGCACTGGATTCCATGGAGAGGCGGGCCAAAAAGCTGATAGGTGACCAAGATCTACACCTAGATAGTCTTGAGCACAGGCGCAAGGTGGCCAGCCTTTCGGTGTTTTACAGATTACACTTTGGAGAGTGTGCACAGGAATTACACGAGTTAATTCCCCCATCCCCATTCTACCTTCGGACGTTTAGACACTCGGCGGGTCTCCACCCTTTTATAGTTGATGTTCCGCGCATCCGAACGAAACGATTTGAGTCATCGTTCATCGTGCGTACGGCAAAAGAGTGGAATAAGTTGCCGGCGTCAGTCTTTCCGTCCAATTACGACGTGGGAGCCTTCAAGAGTAGAGTGAATAGGCACTTACTAAACTAGCGCGTACTATCTTTCGACTATATCACCACTTAACACCAGATGGGATCATGGTCAAGCGCTAGTTTACACGCATAAAAAATACCAGAATAACATTATTTATAATTTTTGTTTGTTCTGGCTAATCTTTGGAACGGCTGGACGAAACGATTGACCGGATTTTCTTGGCACATAGCCTGATGTAATAAGGAGTAACTTAGACTATTATTGATGTAATAATAGTCGTGAGTTACTCTAGCCAGCATAATAAAAATTATAACTACATCTTTCCTTATGTTAATTTTGTAACATGTGAATTTCTTTCATTCTTTTTAAATAAATGTTATAATTTTGGTGAGTAAATAAAGAAATATATTCTTTTTATAAATAATATAACTTTACGGAATTTCTTGTCACTTGACCATCCAAAAAAAATAAGCTTCAGGGATCTGATCGAATTTATTATTAATATAATCTAGACTAGTACGATATAGAATATTTACTCGTAATGCAGATGTACAGGAAATTATTCAAGTGTCTATGATGTATTCGGTGTTTCTTTAAGCAAGCTTGTACTAAACATTTTTACCGACTCCAAAAAAAGGAGGGTTGAGAGATTTGTTTGAATGTTGGTGCACTTATAGCGCCGTTGTTTAGTACTTTCGAAAATTATTTTTTTATTTAAAAAACTGTGCTAGAAGATTAAAAAGTCGAATGGGTGATTGCAATGTATGATACGTTTCGAAGACTGTATCCTTAAGCCATTAGGCTATTGACAGTTGACTGGAATGAAGAAATTGAAGTGACATGGCAACTCGTACCCGGGTGTGTTTACAGCATGCCATGGCGGCCGCACGATCGGTTCATAGATTGAGCTACCGTAATAAATCTTGCTTTTATGTGCGAAGCTTGTACTCCTGAATTGAACCCTTTTATATCTCAGATTAAAATAGATAGATGAAAGTTAGTAATAGATTAATAATATTTAAAACACGTTTTCTTGTCATATCTATGTAAATGATTAAAATTAGAGTGTCTGTTTGTAATATTAAAATATTTTTTTTTTATTAATTATTAATATATACGGTGTGTTACCAAAATAATAATTTTGACCTGTCTGTCTCTCTGTTTGTCCCGGCTAATCCCTGGAACGACTGGACCGATTTTGACAGGACTTTCACTGGTACATATCTTATGTAATATTTAAGGATTAGCTTAGAATATAGTAGAGATCATTTTAGAAAAATTATGTATAAAAATAAATAAAATCTTGCGGAAAAATTTTTTGCCGAAAAGGACATTTTAATCGCGGGTAAAAGCGCGGAGCGCAGTTAGTATTGATATATGTAAAACGCCAATAGCTTAATTGGCTTAGGATACGGTCTGTAAAAAATAAATTCGTAGAATCAAACCTACCATTTGACTATTGACATTATTGTAAATTCTAAAAATTGATACTATTTTTAAATGTTCCCCAAAAAAAAACTACCATGAGACCTAATTAAAAGTTCAGCATTTTAAACAAAACCAACATTAAAATCTGAGCTATGGAGTGTACAATAAAAAAATACAGATGAATTTAAGATTATCTCCTTTTTCAGAGTCGGTTAAAAGACATAAACGATTTATTACAAAGAAAGAAAAATAAGTTAAATAACGTTAAAGGACGGAACAGACAAATATGATATGATGCCAACATTGGACACCGTCTCAGTATATGCTGTCGCAAGGATGCGACAGCGCTGACATTCAACGGTGCCCAGGTCTACCCAAAGTTACCCTAAACTGAAGCAACTTACGATGGACTCACCAAGATCGACCGATACCAAAGCTATAACCCGAATCGACTCGAAACCGAAATATAAATTTAAATGTAAAAAAAGCATAAGATAGTCGTCAAAACGTAGTCAAATTACTAAAGGCAATATATATCGTACTCTGATTGAATGTTCCAATTACTGTGGGCGTTTTAACTACCACTATGCGTATCTGTTGCGTTAAACAGCATTCATTAAAAACCCGTAAGCTTTTATTGCCTTCCGCGCAAATTATCTTAGATCCAGCTGATCAAACATGCAATCTACAAAGAGACGAGAAATTTAAACGTGCCTAATAGAAGATTCTAGAATCAATTTCCGTTCAATGTTGAAAAAGAACTTTAATACGCGCACAACAGAAGTGTTGGCGCATTTCTAAAATGACCACGGTTTTTTTCCACTGACCACATTGACAAATTGCAGTCGTCGACAGCACGTCATCCCGGATTGGCCGACAAAAACCAGAATAGCGGGAAGGAAATGATGCCATTAGTGGATCCTTTTAACGCATCTACTAGTTGTACTTGTAGTGCCTCGTACAACGATGATATAGTGCGGCCGAACCCCTGTACGGACATTATTTCTTCCTCGTTCGTTTAACATTCAAATAATTAACATTGAAAAGCTTTATCGTGTGTTATCTAGTGTTGTGTTATTTGTTATCGCTTCGAATTCGTTTACGTTATTAGATATAGTACAGTTTTAGGAAAGTCGTTAGTGACAGTTTGGAGGAGATAGTACAAGAGAATGGTCGTTTAAATTTCTAATAGTAATAAATAGATCAGTGTGTTTTTGGTCTTTTTAAAGCTTTCCCGAGGGCGTATTATTCTCAGCTCAAAGTGACCTTTATAGCACGGAGCGCGTAGTCGTCGTTAATAGCCTTTGTGTTTTCGTTTGGGCGCATCTCGGCGTTTAATTTTCTGTACTTAAGTCGTAGCATATTAACTTTATTAATGTAGCAATTTAATAGTTCAAGCAACTGGTATACTGCTTTTACAATTTCAGTTTCCTGGTGCAGTGGGATGGATTTTATATGTTAGAATGGAAATTAATTATAAATGTTATTTAGTAGAAAGCTAAAGTTATTTACGACCTTCATGTGTATGGGCTGACTTAACATGTGTTAGATAATGTTCTAAGACATATAGGTTTCATCACGATGTTTCACCGCCAAGCACGTAGTAAATCAGCACATAAAATTGCAACAAAAATTTCATTGATGCCGGCGCCGGGGTCGAGCTCGGGTTGCTATAAAAGTTTATAAATCTCGATGCACAAACATTGAAAAAATGCAAATGATTTGAGAACCTAATTATTTTAAATCAGTTAAAAATGAGCTATCACGACCTTTTAACCCTAGCAAGGTAGATATATGTACAATAACATTCGTCGTGGAACACTCAACATCTTGTTGGTTGGTATTCCATGTCTGAACGTGTCGCGTAACTTTATACAACACACTGTCACCAGCGGTATTTCCGAACCTATATGATTTGGGGACCTTCAAGAAACGAGCCTACTTCTATCTCAAAGGTCGGCAACGCCTGCAGCTCCTCTGGTGCTGTGATGTTCACGGGTGACGATGATCACTTAAGATTAGATGAGCCGTAAGCTCGTTTCCCACTAATTGTATTGACAATAATTAGGCTTATAAATATGGGTTTAAGTTGAATATGAGTTGAAAAATCTTCCAATTGATAATGGCACTCTGTTACCCAGCCCAAAAATAACCAAAAAGTTTCACATCGATGTCGCTAATTTAATTTATACGACATCATATATTTTTTTTAAATTCAGAGTCGTGCTGACACGGCGCGCTTTACGGTCGCATTTTTTCTTTTCGTCCAGTGCCATGTAGTCTTTATTCCCGTATCCCCTAAAGATAACTATCGTTAGTCATTTAAACGATTGAAATATTTGAACACTATTCGGAGAAATTCGGTTAATTTTCGAACTTTATGATTTGTGTTATTTTTTTTATGTAACTACAATTTGAGTGTAAGGAGGTCAATGAACTATCATATGTCAGTATTTTATCGTCGGCTGTAAATTTATTAACAGGACACGTTTATGTGACTTGTAAAGGACCATAAAATAAGGCTATAACATGTATGCCGATGAGTTTTATGCGAAATTTAATAATTATAATTATTAAGCTAGTTCCACGGACCGTTTAGCTTCTGTTGTATTTGTTTTAAAAGACGTTAAAAAAATGTCTACCAGTTATTAGTGTAAGATTACGAAATTATATACTTTTGATAATAGCTTCTGTGACATAGATTTATTTCGTAACGTCTGTAAATAGGATTAAAAAATTATTTGCTCCACCTAAATAATCTAAATATGTAACTAACCTAGGCCTTAAAAAATTTTTTTTTCTACTTTTTTTAACAAAAACCATAACTATTTATTTCTTTTGTTGGTTAATTTTTCATTTTAGAAATTAGTTAAGTTGTGTTGTTTACGTTGTATATATGAATGCCGTGTTTCCCTATAATTAGTGAGGCAATTACAAGGTATTTGTGGGTATATTGATCAGCATAATATAACTGTACTTACTGTTGGAAAACATTATTAAATAAATAAATAAATAAGTCCTTCAACACTTTTAATAAGATTCTCTTTAAAATAACGTTTTCTGTTTATTATTTCTCTATCTTCACGGGTTAAAATAGAAGCTGTAACCACTGCTATTTATGTATTTGTATTTGTAATTGTGTATGTCCGGGTATAGTATGTGTCTGTATAAAAGTTAAAGTTACAGCCTTTATATATGTCCCACTGTTGGGCGCAGGCCTTATCTGTAAAGAGAGTATAAGGGCATAGTCCGCCACGCGGCCCTAGTGCGGATTGGCAGACTTCACAAGCCCTAGAAAAATATTCTAAGACATATAGGTTTCCTCACGATGTTTTCCTTCACCGCCGAGCGCTTGGTGAATCAGCACATAAAATTGCAACAACATATTTATTGGTGCCGGCGTTGGGGTCGAACTCGGGTTGCTAGCGTACTACGCAACTTGAGCGAACCACGCGGACACTGAGCTACCACGGCTCTATGTCTCTGTGTCTGTACTTATCCGTGAAATAGCAACCGACCGAGTCGTGGTTCGGCCCTCTCGGGCACCCTCGGATCGGAATGCTTACGCGTAACATAGTAACCGTCCAAGCCGAGGTTACCCCTCACCGGGGGGACCCTTGTGTCGAGTTACTAACAATAGAGGTTCAGACTAAGCGACCTAAGCTATGCCACCTCTCAATCCGGTGAAGCAGTCAAGGCCAGCCGCTCTGGCCAATCTGTGTAGTTTGTCATAAAAAAAACTGTGTCTGTATATCCCTTTTTTATTATGTATTTGTATAATAAAGCAACTGTCATTACCGTCGTTTGTTTTCATCCACCATTCGACTATTGACCTGAAACATCTAGTACGAGCTTAAAGCTTATTTGAAATGACTAACAATAATGAACTTCACTAGAGTGAAGAAGCGCACATTTAGTAGAGCTTTTTCACTCTCTCAACATCGCACACAACAGTTATTATTGAGAGATTTTAGCAAAACATCAAGAGTTTGACAATCTCGAATAACCGTCGAGATGCCTGCTTAAAGAATTGGGGCATCTTCCTAACTTCAGTAACATATAACTACCTTTCGATTTTCATTCTATCACACTATTGGTAACGTATTCATCAGTTTCCTCTCCAAGTTAAGCTTGAATAAAGAAGTTTTACTTAAACAATTTCAATCAAAAGTTAATAGTAAGTTAATAGTTATAGTAGAAGTTGACTTTTTGACTCTTTAAAACGGAGCTCTTATTTGTCAACATTCCTAACAACGAAATGAAGTCGCAACGTAACCATGTAAACGCGTGTTACTTCGCACGGTGACATCGTAAAGCGTAGACGCAAATTAAAGGGAACACAATACAAGGTAATTACCGTGGCAAATAATAAACGAGTAACAGCCCTTCCTCTCCCAGCAACACCCAGCACAGCTCCCGACTTAGCACCCGCTCCCTCGCGGTAATAAATAATAAACACAACTTCTTACAATAGAAAAGCATAAACTGAAAAATGTCAACAAACCTTTCGAGAGCACGTACACGCAAGCATTGCTTTGCACCTCCAATAACCTCTATTGTGATGGGTTAAGTTACAAAATGGGCTACAGTAGCTGCATTAAAACGTGACGGTCGTAAATGGCTAAGCGTTTCGAGGTGTACCATTGCAGGTTTTAAAATATTTTCTCGAAAGTAATTTGTTTGTTGTGCGCAGAAAATAGATCTAAAAGGATCGCAATGCAGGTACGATTGCCGATATTGTAGTTTTTATTGCGCTATAGTGTTGCCAGAATATTAATAAACATATTGCCCATTGTTTAGTGTTCAGTAATATTATATTGCCCGTTACCTCCCGTCACATAATATAATAGTAAAAACATTTATTCGACACAAGAGCAGAAAACAAACAAAATCTAAAACAAAAAACAGAACAAAAACAAAAGAATTAAAATTGACAAAAAATACTTAATAAAGTTTGTGTTGAAAAGAGGTTGGCTCAGTAAATACATCCTTATCCATAAAAAAAATAATTCATGTATTTCTCTCTCCAGATATTAAAAATAACGTAGTTGTAGTGTAGATTTATAGACAGAAAGACAAATAAAAATTATCCTGTTATTCTCATAACTTTTTTAAGAATCAAATTGGATAAACAATATAATAAAATGATAATCAAACGAATTTGTAATAGATTTTTGACGTGACAACGTCTTATAAATTGGTTTACCCTAGTAGGTAATCGAAAAAATGTTTGACTCAATGTGTGTTATTTGAATTCTACGTCACCTATGACTCCGTTCGATCGGCTGGGAGGTATGACGCATCGTTTGATTGGCTTGGGGGCGTGACTCGTCGCTCCGTTCGATCGGCTCGGAAATTAGAGATAGCGAGATAGAGATTTATCATTAAATGAATAAAATACTTTAACTGTGATATAGTGAAATATATTCATTATTATTATGTAATACATGCATATTGTAATTCCATGACGAATGCTTTAGGATTCGATGTCACAAATTTAACGTCTGAGCGCCTTGCGCCCAGACACCTGGGATTCTTTTTATTAAAAAAATAAAGGTTGCAGATTAGTAATCAATAATATATTATTTACTAAAACCTCTGCATCTGCATTTTAACATATAAGAATTATGTATATCCCTCTAGTAATGTAGTAAAAGGTAATGACTGGTGGTGGATTCGAACCCACGACCTTGCAAATCACAGACCGTACCCTAAACCATTAGGCTATTGACGCTTAATTTTTTATTAGTATAGATTGAAATTAAATTCATAATTTCTGTTGTTTTTTTATATATATATATATATATATATATATATAAATATATATATATATATATATATATATATATATATATATATATATATATATATATATATATATATATATATATATAAGCGATTATAAAAGTTAAAAATAAACGGTGTCCATAACCTATTGGAGTATGATTGATTAGGTATCCGGCCGGATAATGAAAACAAGGCCGGATACCGGATAGTTACCGGATATCCGTTTCATCTCTAATATATATATATATAAATATATATATATATATAATATTGCTTAATTTGCAATAAAACAAATGTCTTTATCTATAAATTTATAACGTGTTCCGTTATAAATATATATAGATAAATTTATAGGCAATAGAATTAAGTAGAGGCAATTCTGAAATTCGCATTACTAATATTATATACGAAGTGTGCAGCAATACTCGGCGCGTCATATTTTGACAAAGCACCCCGCATTTAGGATCAGCGTCACAATAAGAGAAATTAAGTCGTATAATATCGAATGTAACCGTTTCCAACGTTTTCAAATCCCACCTAATACTTATTCGCAATAAGGCTTACCGCCTAAACTGGCCTGGTCTCAGCTCGTGTAGATGTCGCATTGCAACTGGACGGCAAACGGCGAGCTTTGCAGTGGCCAGGCATTCTGCGGAATTTCCAATTACTGCCATATTCGGCCGTTGGCTATTGTACGCGACTCTGCTTACTTAGGCGGGCTGACTGCCGCCGAACTACTACGGTCTTGACATCGAAATTTCGTTGTGTGTGTGTGTTTTAAATTAGCCTACTTTGAAAAAAAATTGGTGGTGGTCAATTCGTTTGCAATTTTTTTAAAGACATGTTTCGAATTTTCTTTACGTTAATACGCTACGACTATAAACCATTAACGACCGCTGTGCATTCCGTGCTATAAAGATCAGGAAAGTAAACAAAAGAATATTTTGAATTTACTCTCTTCTCACTTTTCTTTGAGTGCTTTCTTTCGATAACGTGGCTATATTAATTTGACGGACATTGGACTGCATAAATTCTAAAATATTGGTAGGTTGGTTTTTTGGTTGTTTGGTCTAAAATATTGGCAACCAGAACAACGGCTAAGATACTTCGTAGTATTTAATTTTAGATATTTGACTTGAAGTCGGTTTTGTTTTTACTTATAGATATAGTTATATAAGAATCATCATCATAAGCCTGTATCAGTCCACTGCTGGATATAGGCCTCTCCAAAGGAGAAAAAGGCCACTGAGCACGATCCTTGGCCACTCTCATCCAACCTCTGCCAGCCCTACTGCGAAGATCGTCGCTCCACCTTATCTAAGAATATCTAAAATTGCTTCTTATTTGGGATCTCCTAACCCCTAGTAATTTGATTTTGAAGTATATATTTTTTTATTTTTTTTTTAAATAAATAAAGCTAGTAATATTTCTTTTTTTTTCATTAATGTTATTAACATTCTTATAAACCATTCTTACTAAGCTTAATCTTGTGATAGGAGTTGGTTCATGTCATTAGTCAAATGTAGGATTCGAACCCACGACCTTAAGATTCGCGGGCCGTGCCCTAAACCATTAGGTTACTGACGATTGAATTGACCGTTTGAAGAAATTCATAGATTGTTTTTTTTAAATATTTCTAAGGTTTCACGATTTAATCACGTTATGTGCTTAAATCGTGCTTCTAAATTTCTTCTTTCTTTCTTTCTTTCCAAAATCCATGATAACTTATAACGGAGTTTGTCATCAATTTTATATTATTCACTTATAGCTTCCGGAACCGAGAAACTGACTAAGTATGCCCTATCACTCATGTATTGTTTACTATGTTTTTATAGTACGCTTTTTAAGATTCTATAATAAAGCAGTGGTAGTTTAGTGACGAGTTACTTAAAACAGGTTTTTGTCGTAGATACTGACCGAGAGAAGCGTGTACTACCCACTGAGCCCATTAGCGTGTGGGCTTCGCTAATTTTAAAGGAACAGCCCTGTAGTTCTGGGCTCGTAGAATAAGACTGTTACCTGCCTATCGTAGAAGGCGACTCAAAGGGGGCTCGGGTTCATGGGGCGACAATGGCGGAGGGTCAATGTCGTCCGCTGCAGTGCACCCGGGAAGAAAGTGACATTGGCTGGCCCGAGTCGCCTTGCCCTGCGATGATGCTCTGGACGGGATTGACCTTCCGGGACGTGCTGCCAAGCAGAGTGCACAGGATGCGTGAGTTCCACTGCGGATTCCGGAGGCCCCTCACCATGCACCGAGGAGGGGCCAATGGGGGGTTTAAGTAAGAACCTCACATAAAGAAAAAAAGGATTAAAGTAACAAAAAACATTGAGTTTGATAATTATACAGATTCGAATATGTTTTTTTACCAAACCTTTAAGATCTTATTTGTGTACCATAAAAGATGTCAATTTTATAGCTGCTCTATAAAGTGTAATAAATTCTAGTGTACTATAAAACAAAACTTGCGACAAAAAACTCAATGTGAACGCAAACATCGACCCTTTCCCGACCTAACACCATATTTCCCACTTGGCGCGATCCCTAGCTCCCTCGGGCGTGACTCCCATCGTCTAGCACGCGCCATATTTGGTGCCTGTTGGTGCCCATTTAGTGCACAGTGACAATTAAAGCCACCGAGGTGGCTGGCTGGAATCACGAGCTCTATTAGCATGTTCGATTTCACTTGGTTTATCGGCTGGTAGTTTTGCATGCGTAACTGGAATCAATTTAACCTCGATAATAGTCGGGATTATCTCAGATTGCAAGCTGTAATTTCGTTATTTTACATCTCATATGATTTGTTTGTTCTTGGTTATACAAAAAATTTCTCATCGGAATATAATTTTTCAATTCACAAATATATTTACGAGTAAAAACAAAAACCTATTTTAAATCGAATCACACAATAAACGCGCGGACGCCCTCTTTGTATTTCCAAATTATCATAGGTAATATTATAAAGTCCAATTAATTAAAACCTAACCAATCTTTCAAAGAGCCGTGGTAGCTCAGTGTCCGTGCGGTTGGCTCAAGTTGCGTAGTACGCTAGCAACCCGAGTTCGATCCCCGGTGCCGGTACCAATAAATTTGTTGTTGCAATTTTATGTGCTGATTTACCACGCGCTCGGCGGTGAAGGAAAACATCGTGAGGAAACCTACATGTTTGAGAAAAATTTTCTACGGCATGTGAAGTCTGCCAATCCGCACTAGGGCCGCGTGGTGGACTGTGCCCTTATACTCTCTTTACAGAGAAGGCCTCCGCCTAGCAGTGGGACATATATAAAGGCTGTAACTTTAACCAATCTTTCATCAAACTATCTAAGAAGAACATCCTTCCGAATAAAATATGAATCATCGAAATCTGTTAGCGTGATATTGAGTTATCCGTCCATTTGTGGCGCACATATTTGATGCAAATTTACCATTTAATTTTAAAACTAACATGTAGTTAGTCATAGATGTCATTATCGATGTCACAGAATAATAGAAGGATCTCATGGGAAGCACCACCTCTCAAACAAAGAGAGAAACATCAAAACCGGTTCACCCAATCAAAAGTTACGAGGAAACAAACAACTAACGTACAAATGATTTAAGAACCATCTCCTTTTTTGAAATCGAAATTTTTAACAAAATTTTGTAAAATCATCTGCCCTCAGATTAAGTCATAAAATGTATAACATTGGAAAGTCGTTTGTACTAGTTGGCGGGTATTCGAATCTCCAACACTCGGAAAGACTTAGTACTTACTAGGTACTTAGTAATACTCGTTTTTCAATAAAAGCAAGAATGAAATAATTAAGTAAAAATAGTTAAAAAGGATATATTGTAACTATTTCAAGATCCACTCCCTATAAAATTTTTTTTTTGGTCATTAAAATAGCTTCGTGGTACATAGTAAAAAGTTATACATTGTCCGTATTTACATATCGTGTCCTTGGACGAGCCAACTAAGGAATTAATTAACGACTTTTATTTGCACTCAAAACTAATAAAAACGTATATCCATTAGCACTGTAGAAATACCACTATGCTAAAATAAATTGTAGCAGTGCTCTACGAAACGTTCGTACTGACGACTTAAAGGTAAAAATCGACAGAGGTCTGTAAAAGTGCAGTGTTCATTACGATTAATTTGGACCCTGTACAGTAATCTAGCAATTTGCTGATCCCTTATGGTCTCTAAAGTCGTAAAGCCTACCGATTATTATAATAAACATTTTATAAAGTAAAATTTAATGACTACGCTTTTTTATTTCGCGCTTGTAAATTCATCTAAGTTTGTTTGCCTTTGGTCTGTTATTGAGAATTAAAGAGCTTTTATGGTTTTACATTGCATTATTAATTTTTATGAAACCGGTACAAATTAACTTCATACTTAAAACTCTTGTGCGGAAACGTCTCATGTTACAAAATACGTTCACCGAGTTCGAATCGCGTTGCAGAAATCGTGCTGATTTACCACGTGCAGGGGTGAAGGGAAGCATCTTGAGGAAAGTCTTCTAAGACCTGTGAAATCCACCGAACCGCTACCGCCTAACTAGGGTCGCGTAGCAGACTGTCTCTTTACAGAGAATGAAAATTTTACAGAAAATTCACAGAGTGTTAAAATGTTTAATTCAAATAAAGTTCCCACTTTAATTTTAGAGTACTACCTACTTAGTCTCACGTGTTTAATAAAACTACTTTTACAGACAATGCAAGAACCTCCTGTATTACCAAAGACCTAACGACCGGCAACGCTCTTAACAACTCAAAAAACAAACTAATTTAAATAAGTAATAATCTTCTTGAGCATCCATGCAAGGTGGCTGGCATTTCGATGTTTTACAGATTACATTTTGATGAGTGTGCACAGGAATTACACGACTTAATTCCGCCATCTCCATTCTACCTTTGGATGTTTAGACATTCGGCGGCCACCCTTTCGTAGTCGATGTTCCGCGACGACGCGGTTAGAGTCATTGTTCATCGTGCGTATAGCAAAGGAGTGGAACAAGTTGGCGAAGTCAGTCTTTCCGTCCAAGGACGACGTGGGAGCCTTCAAAAGTAGAGTGAATAGGCACTTACTAAACTAGCGTGTACCATCTTTCGACTATATCACCACTTAACATCAGGTGGGATCGTGGTCAAACACAAAAAAATTTACACTTAAAACAGAAAATAAAAATAATCAAAATCAGTACTGTTATTTTCCCGATATAGGATGCGAACTAGGTACCACTGTGAACTTTTAGGTATTCTCCGTCGGTCTGACCACTACGTCAGGGTTACAACGTCACTGGGGAGGGCTATAAATATTGGCAATGTATAAAACATCCGAGACTTTATGGTTATTTTTATGAAAATAAACCACAGAGCATTGCTCATACTTGGAGCCGTCTTAATTAAAGTCATGAACACTGTCATTAAAGGTTTTTTATGGTTTTAAGATCCCGCAATAAAGTTCGTAAATTACAGATGAAAGAAAAGGTGGGCAATGTACGCGGCATCGCTGTAGATAAAAATCTTTAAAATAGTATGCTTTATCGATGTAAAAGATTTTCTGAACTTTGTTCCATACTGTAGTATTTACATAAAACTGACACAAACTGACTGCCACTGAAATGGCAATGGTCAGAGCACATAGCGCGTAGAACAGATGGCCGATGGAGCCAAAAAGTTCTTAATTAGAGAACACGGACCGGCAAGCACAGCGTAGGACGTCCACAAGCAAGGCCTGACGACCTCGTAAAGGTCCCAGGGCGCAGCTTGATGCAAGCCGCTTACAACAGGTCTAGAAATTCGTTGGGGAGGCCTATGTCCAGCAGTTTATGTTTTACAGCTGAAATTATGACACAAACTGACTTGAAATGGCATCTGCTGTGAAAATGAACCAAAATTATAAGGACTTCTAGATAGAATCTTATACCACGCGCTAGATTCTTCACTGTTCTCAGACCTGACGGACCTTTAGCCAAGAAGTGACACAAGGAAGATAAGAAGAATTGACTAAACGTGGTAACGTCTTACGCTCTTTTCCAACTGACTTCAAAAAAGGAGGAGGCTCTCAATGCATTTGTATGTTTCTTTGTTTTTTACCTCATAACTTACGACTGGTTGAAACTTTTTTTGATGATTTTTTTATTTATAAGCTGGTGCTTGCTGTGTGGTACAATTTAAATTTGGCCCAGTTCTAACAATGACATGAGAAACCTATATAAGTCCTAAATTGGCATTAAGTATGTGCGCGACAAGTAGGCGAATAAATTAATATCACGTCAACCGATTTCGATGATCCATTTTTAAAAAGGAAACTAGCAATTGTTTTTTCAGAAATATTACTAACATTCTAGATAACCATTCCAACTACCTTCCCGGTGGCCCTTTCCTCGGTGCATGACGAGGGGCTCCGGGATCTCCAGTGGAACGCACCGGAGCCCCTCTGCACTGTGCTCAAGGAGAGCACGTCCCGGGGCGGAGGTTACCCTCCCCCTATGGCCTCTCAGTGCAAGGCTACACGGGCCAGCCGATATCGCCTTCTTCCCGAGTCCACCTTAGCGGACGACAAAGGCCCCCACCCTTGTCGCCCAGTGAACCCGAGGCCCCTTTTAGTCGCCTTCTACGACAGGGGATATCGTAGTCTTATTCTTGAGAGCCCAAAACTACAGGGCTGTAACTATTCCAACTAAACTTAAGCTTGTGCTAGGATATTGTTCACGTCAATAGTCGAATGGTGGATTCGTACCTACGACCTTACGATTGGCAGATCGTACCTAAACAATTAGGCTATGGACGCTTTTAGTATGTACTTCAAGGGTGCTTTAATGAGTGTTTGATTAGGTTCTGATCGAATAGGAATATCAAGAAATAGATTTAATCAAAATAAGTTATTGTTTTTAGTTGTAAATATACTTGTACATATAAAACTGTTTCTCTTAAACGTAAGGCTTTTTCACTATATAATATTATATTCAAAACTCAAAGAAGACAATCCAAAGATGCTACTAGGGCTTTTAAAATTGTTACATCATAACCGTGTGTCTAATCTTGCACGAGTTAATAGTTACCATTGGACGATGGAAAATGAAGACTAGACTTGCATAGCATAAAGTTGAAATTCATTTGTTTGGAATACAAAGTCCGCCATTGGTACAGTTGAGATATGACTTTTTATTCTTTCGAGGTTTTTATAAGCCTCGCATAGTGGTTAATGGTCGGTACAGTAATTTGGGTACAGGGGGAAAACGGGGCGGGGGGAGGTAATTATAGGTCTACCTGTGTCATTGTCGGTGTTTCTTAGGCACTTCTAATTCTGGAACCGAAATTGATTAAAAAAAAATTCGTATCGCCGTGGAAACGCATCCAGGCTGTGATTTGGTGAGGTTTTATCCCGCATTAGGTTCAGAGCTGATTTTTAAATTATACTTTTGATTGTAAAAAGGGTACTTTGCTTCGGTTACTTAATATTAATAACAGTGCGATGGTAAGACGAAAGTCCAGTATTTGGGGATGATAACCATTTTGTATAAGAATGCGATTTGATTTGATGTTAAATAAAATGTAAAAGTTTTATGTAATCTAATGGAAATTCATATAATATTTTGAAAAGTAATTATCAAATTTTTTAGTTTAGTTGTTTATACTTCGACTTCCTAAATAGGATAAGGCCGTCGGCTGTGTCTATTATACAGATGACTGTGACGACGCCACAGGAAGACTGATGACAAAGGCAATGGCCGCATCAAGGGAGAGGATAGGGAACTACAACCTAAAAATGGCAATGAGAAGCAGGGACACAGCGGTCGCGGAGAAGCTAATAGCAATGCAGCGGGGCGTCTGCGACGCGTAAACCGGAGCGATCTCTGGCCACCTCCAAATTCAGGCATTATATATAGAAAAAAAAAAAAAAGGAAAATAGTAACTGTAGATGTGGCACTCTTTTAATAAATGCAGAGTGAACAATTTAAGTGTATTGGAAAAGAGCACGGACACAGGTCTGTGGTTGCGATTAAACAACAATAAAAAAAAAATATGCCCCTATAATTGATTTTCAAACTGTTGTCGACTCAACTAGTTAGCATTTGTTATTGTAATTTCATTATGCTTTCGCCGACTTCTTCATTTCTACCGAAACATAGCTCGCCGCCAGCTAGACAGCCTTGAAAAATTACTGCTGGTTAGCATCGTCGAAGGATGAAGAAGCACAGGCAGGGCGCCCACTAGATGGACCGACTCTATTGGAGGAGCTACCTGACTGAATCTATCCGGCTATCCACCTGGCCCAAAATGGAAGAGAGTGGGGAGTGCTCGTGCTCTTTTGGTGGTCACGACCCTAAGCGCTGATGGGACGATAATGAAGAAAAATTGTAGTTTAGTATATAGAACGGTTCACAAAGACAAGATATCAGCTCCTTCACAGTGCTATAATGAAGCCAAAAAATGTATCACGGGAAGGCGCACCTAAGCCCACACTCCAAACTCCATTATTTCACGAAACAACCAAATGATACACGAATTACGCAGCTAGGTATGTTAATAGGCTACCAAAATCCGATGCCTTATAATTTGGTTCCATATCATTACGAGCCGGGCCGAGGGGATACGGACAGATAATGACGCGTTGAAAAAACCCTACAATAATGACGAATCGCATAGACTAGTTATACACAGAGTGTTTGTTTAATATTTATTGGTTACTATCCGTTATTTATTATATAAGTAGTAAAATTAATATGTACGAATGTTTTTTCTTAATCGCAAATCTCTTAGCTGCTCAGTTTGCCTGAAACTCTAATGGTAGGTTCTCGACACACAACGTTCTCCAAGGTGTAAAGATTTCAAATTAAGACAAAATATTGTATCGAATAAATATAGGCTTGTCACATAGCCCTCAAATCCGAATGAAGTGCATTGCTTTGTCATTCATCATTTGTACCGCAAAAGACTGGAATCGTTTGCGCGCGTCTTTTCTCCTAAGATACTATTCAGGACTGATTTCGACTTAACGCCAGGGCGGTCTTAGTCAAGCACTTGCTTAGAAAATATTTTATTTTACGATTTCACGTTGATTAAAAAATTGTAAGAATTTTTATTATAACTATTCAATATTACTGTCCCATATATCTATTGATCATTATTTTATAACTAGCTGCGCGTGTTACCCGTTATTTTGTATATGCGCTGTATATTTTAATATTACAGAGAGACACCCCAATTTTATTTATTTGTATGATTATAAATATTTGAAAGATATTTTACTCGATGCGAGAAATCTAAACCGTGAACACGATGAACAAATCGCTGTAGAGCTGACTCGCATGTCTTGAAGGGCAATATTGATTTGTACGTGAGTTAATACTTCTCGAGTGTTGGACTGTGTTGTCACGTGAGCCTCTTAGTAATGCTAAGAGTTTATTACCAAACTCAACGGTTGCTCGACGTTTGTTATATATTAACAGGTTGCTTTATTCTTTGTTGCCTATTTAAATCTAGATTGATAATAGAAGCAGTGATAGTCTAGTGGTTTTAATCACAACAAGTCTGCTCAGTCTGGAGGCTCACAGGCGCAAGCAAGCCTTTCGGTTTTCTACAGATTATATTTTGCAGGAAGCTTAAGGATGTTAAGAATGACATGATCTGATTCGCCTATCACCGTTCCTTCGGACATCAAGACGTACTGCTGGATTTCATCCTTTTGTTGTGGACATCCCTCAAACCCGAACGAAGCGCTTTGCTTCGTCATTCATTATTCGTACAACAAAGGACTAGGATTTCAATTCGGGTGTCTTCAAGAGTGGAATGGATAGGGGTTTGCTAGGCTAGTGCGCCTTACCATCCTGGACGGCATTTCCACTTAGCATCGGGTACGGATCGTAGCCAAGCACTTGCTTAAAAATTATATAAAAATCAATGAATTACCGTTTACCGTTATTCGCAAATTCCCGACGCTTCCAACACTTTATAGCGTTCATTATCACGGAGAGGGGGATGGTCAGGCCCCCCATTATCAATGCATTTGCTCAGTATAAGACGATGGAACTTAATAAGCTTGCTAGAAAGCGGACGATCGGTTGCTGCTGATTTTATAAGTAATTTTTAAAGATTCTTAAAAGGAAACAAATAAATATATTTTTTTTCCTTTATGATCACTTATACATTTCATCGTTACTTATTTAAGAGATATTAATTTAAGAAACAAGTATCAATAGGAAAATGTGGTCGTGTTCTGTAGTCTATTTTTATCTAGCTAGTCTCTGGTTTTTATTACACTGTAACGTTAAAATTAAGTCCCTCGACCATATTTATCTAGTGCTCGATGTAGATTTTTATTTATTTTTGCACTGTCATGCACGATATTCGCTACGAGTATGTTCGCTAAAGTGATGTCTTCTTTGATAGTTGTCTCACTATTGGCTACAGAGCTCTTGTTTGTCCTGTCACACATATTTTTAAAATCCTATCATACAATGACAGCCATCATGGGCGTGGAAAGGAATGGAAGGAAGTGAGTTTAGGCTTTAATTGTTCCTTTTAGGACATTGTACAGGTAATGCTACGGTACTGATTTCGTAGACGGAAATTTTTAATTTGAGTGAAACACTGAACGAGGTCTAGAAAATATCCTTTGGCCAGGCCATACACTTTAAGAAAACTTGCACATCTGTTGCTTAGGCTACCACTTAAGGGCCCGTTTACTCATTTGACCCCTAGAAAAAATAGAAGTGGTAGACAATCGTGACACACCGGTCTCTTGTTGGAAATAATATAGCATAGAATATAGCAGCATTATAGATATATTCAGCCCTGTAGTTCTGGGCTCTCAAGAATAATACTACGGTATCCCCTGCCTGTCGTAGAAGGCGACTAAAAGGGGCCTCGGGTTCACTGGGCGACAAGCGTCCGCCAAGGTGGACTCGGAAAGAAGGCGACATCGGCTGGCCCGTGTCGCCTTGCACTGCGAGGGCTCAGGAGAGGAGGGAGTAACCTCCCCCCCGGGACGTGCTCTCCTTGAGCACAGTGCAGAGGGGCTCCGGTGCGTTCCACTGGAGATCCCGGAGCCCCTCACCATGCACCGAGGAAGGGCCACCGTGGAGGTTTTAGTGGGTAAAAACCCCACATAACCACCGCCTTCTCCCCAGAAGGCGAGGTATCTAACAAAAAAAAAGATTATAGTAAAAGATTAAGTATAAGATAATATCATATTAAAATACGACTCCACGCCCACGGTACCGGAGGGATCGTTTTTTTACAACAAGAATATTCTAATGTCATGCTTACTAAAAATCTTACGGCGAAAATAATTATTTAATAATTTGGGTCTCTAATGTTAATAATTAGGTTTTTAGGTTACCTGCACATGTCCTGTCCTTTGTAGAACAGTCTAAATATATATTTTTTAATATTACAAAAGGTACTCGGTTTAACTAAGTACAGAAAAGTACAGAAGTAGACATCTTTAATACTATAACTGTTTCTTAATTATTACTGTATCTTTTTTGTAAATTTTATTGCTGTTGCTCTACCTGTAAATAAATAAACTAGATTTCTTTTTAAATGGCAAACGAGCTCCTTGAAGAATCTCCTTTTTTTTGAAGTCGGTTAAAAATAATAAATATGTTATTAAGTGAAAGACATTTCATTAATAGACAGCTATATAATCTAAGAGTCGTTATCACATCCGGCTAGAATCAATAAGATTTCTTTCATTCTGTTGATAAGGAAATCATTTGCTAACATTTGTGTCGGGCCCCTATTGGGTCTGACAAACCCGGTGAAAAGAATAACAACAATCCTGTTTTATCTGCAAGATTATTTAACAATTGTTTACTATAAAAAAAAAACTCTTAGTAAAACAATGCTTGCTTCGCTGACATTTCTGTGAAACAAATTTGTTGCAGTACAAAAAATATTCCACAGCACCTCAATTACAGGGTCATAAAAAAACTCGTCGTGCAGTCCTACTCTTGTGTATTTTTACTTTAATTCGAGTATTGCATGACGGTAACTATTTTTTGTTACGAAATAATCACATGATTACGGCGGTTTACTGTCGCTGGGTAAGATTAAGTCGCAATGTTTTGTTTTGTACCAACACGTGAATTGTATTTGTTGATTATGATTGTGTTGTGTTTGGACGGAGACTTTTAATGACGCATAGTATACAAATGCAAACACACACCCGTAACCCAAAGAGGTAGGCATAGATCACAGACATCCACTTAGCACGATATCTGCTTATATGTATTAATCGGTAAAGGGTAATTTCTTACTTGCCCCTTTTGCAATGCGTACGTACAGACACTCTGTACCTACCATAGTACTTCCTTCCGCTATATAGATTTTTATATGTTGAACATAAATATAATACATAGGTATACAGTTTTTTACAACAAGAATATTCTAATGTCATGCTTACTAAAAATCTTACGGCGAAAATAATTATTTAATAATTTGGGTCTCTAATGTTAATAATTAGGTTTTTAGGTTACCTGCACATGTCCTGTCCTTTGTAGAACAGTCTAAATATATATTTTTAATATTACAAAAGGTACTCGGTTTAACTAAGTACAGAAGTAGACATCTTTAATACTATAACTGTTTCTTAATTATTACTGTATCTTTTTTGTAAATTTTATTGCTGTTGCTCTACCTGTAAATAAATAAATAAATAAACTAGATTTCTTTTTAAATGGCAAACGAGCTGCTTGAAGAATCTCCTTTTTTTTGAAGTCGGTTAAAAATAATAAATATGTTATTAAGTGAAAGACATTTCATTAATAGACAGCTATATAATCTAAGAGTCGTTATCACATCCGGCTAGAATCAATAAGATTTCTTTCATTCTGTTGATAAGGAAATCATTTGCTAACATTTGTGTCGGGCCCCTATTGGGTCTGACAAACCCGGTGAAAAGAATAACAACAATCCTGTTTTATCTGCAAGATTATTCAACATTTGTTTACTATAAAAAAAACTCTAATAGTAGTAAAACAATGCTTGCTTCGCTGACATTTCTGTGAAACTAATTTGTTGCAGTACAAAAAATATTCCACAGCACCTCAATTACAGGGTCATAAAAAAACTCGTCGTGCAGTCCTACTCTTATGTATTTTTACTTTAATTCGAGTATTGCATGACGGTAACTATTTTTTGTTACGAAATAATCACATGATTACAGCGGTTTACTGTCGCTGGGTAAGATTAAGTCGCAATGTTTTGTTTTGTACCAACACGTGAATTGTATTTGTTGATTATGATTGTGTTGTGTTTGGACGGAGACTTTTAATGACGCATAGTATACAAATGCAAATAAACACCCGTTACCCGGAGATGTAGGCAGAGATCACCGAGTTCCACTTAGCACGATATCTGCTTATATGTATTAATCGGTAAAGGGTAATTTCTTACTTGCCCCTTTTGCAATGCGTACGTACAGACACTCTGTACCTGCCATAGTACTTCCTTCCGCTATATAGATTTTTTATATGTTGAACATAAATATAATACATAGGTATACAGTTTTTTTTTTTTTAAGGCAAAGTGGTTTGTATATGCCATTTTATATTGATCCTTGCTATCGGGATACAGGGATCAAATATAAGAGCAAGTGTTTTGAGTTTAAGGTTGGTGTGTTTGTGTTGTTGATTTTTTAATACTTCTGAAAATTTCTATTATATGTGTTGTAAATGTGCAGATTGTGGATTCTTTTTGAATAATTTCTGTCATATTGTATGGGTCAATTGCAAGGTTGTTAGAATTAATTATATGTTGAATTCTTGTTCTACGGAATTTTGGGCAATCTTTCATTAGGTGTTCTATAGTTACGTATAGAGGTAGTCGATTGTATGTTGTATTACCAGGTAAAAAGATAACGAGATTCACCAGTACAATCTATATACACACATATGTAATATCTTGTGGGTCTTTTGGAATAAAATAGTCCAATAAATAATACACTCACCCTATTCAGACGACGTTACGTTGTACAATGAATTATACCGAATACCGATAGACGAATACCGTCACAACTGCGACACAATTTTTATACAAAATTAATAAGAAGTCAGATTACGAACCAATAAAGTTAAATTATTGTTTACAATACCAAGTTAATGTGACGATTAGATTATTAATTATGAATTAAATATACAAAAGGGCTGGCTTATGCCTTGCACAGAGGCTAAGCATTGCCATACAACGTGGCAATGCTACCAGCCTCCTGGGCACGCTGCCAAGCGATGACGGTTTGGCACAGTTATATTTTTTGTAAATATTTTGTAATATCTTTTAAATTGTAAATATTTCTTTATTAGTTAGTATATGTTATATTTAAATTAAGATAAATAAATAAAAACCTTAATATACAATTAAATTAAAAATTAAAAATTAAAAATTAAAATATGAAGCGTCAATAGCCTAATGGTTTAGGGTGTGGTCTGCGAATCGTAAGTTCGTAGGTTGAAATCCATAATTTAACTATTGACGTGAACCATCTCCTAGCACAAGCTTAAGTTTAGTTGGAATGGTTAACAAGATTGTTAGTAATATTTCAGAAAAAAAGAAATATTGCTAGCTTTCTTTTAAAAAAAAAAAAAAAAAAATAAGTTCAGATAAATAACTAAGATATCATTGGAAGCAGTTATTAAGCATAACAATCGCTGGGTGTCATGTGTTGATAGCTAACATACATGAAGCTTCAATAGCCTAATGGTTTAGGGTGTGGTCTGCGAATCGTAAGATCGTAGGTTGAAATCCATAATTTAACTATTGACGTGAACCATCTCCTAGCACAAGCTTACGTTTAGTTGGAATGGTTTACAAGAATATTAGTAATATTCATGAAAAAAATACCATGTACCAACTGAAACTATACTATACGTAAACTAAACTATACTTTCAAATACCTTCGACACGTTGCAAATCGATCTGTTGTTCGTAAGATCTACTTCGCACTTTGTCAATCCCTCATTACTTACTGCATCTCATGTTGGAGAGGTGCATCCAAGACCGCGCTGAACCCGCTAGAGGTAGCACATAGAGCCATTTTAAAAACTATTACTTTTAGGCCCATTCTTTCTTTATTATACTAGGCAACTATACAAGGATTGCAATGTCTTGAACTTGAGACAATTATTTATTCTAAATACAGTTTTACTACAGCCTCGTCGTCAAGATAAAATTTGCTGTATTCCAGCACATTTACGAGCAAAAACAAAAACCGACTTCAAATCAAGTCAAACGTTAAACGGTTACACGCGGACGCTTCTTTGTATTTCCGAATTATTGCTCAAACAGTAATAACCATTTTTTTTGACAAAGTACACAGATTGGCCAGAGAAGTCCTGGACTGCTTCACCGGATTGTGAGGCGACATAGCTCTTAGGTCGCTTAGCCTGAACCTCTGAAAAAATAACTAACATGTCGACTGCCGCATTCTCTCTTTACTGTTTGCTTGGTTCATTTCGCTTGTTCTCCTCTCTCAAAATTGCAGTACGCCTGCCGAGTTTCATCCCCGCCAGCCGCTGTCTGGTCATGTACCCTTTTGGCTCTTCATTGTCCTCATCGGCTACATGCCAGTACTGAGATCACTGCTCGCCTACTAATCTCAGGAGTGTTTAATGGCTCTCCGGCCCTTTGGTTTTTGTTCGCGTCGGGTATTTCAATTTCCCCGATACCACCTATATCTAGGAGGCTTTCCCCTATCCACGACCTGGGGACGCGCCCGATGGGAGGTCCAGAAACTCCACACGGGCGACTGCCGCATTAGGGGATAAAATAAGTGAAATTAACTGTATTGTTTCATGGCGGTATTAACAGCCAAAATACTCATTGAATAAGATAGATTTGTATCTTTTTATATTAATGCAAGTTTCTAGTGTGTTAATACGGCTGTTAAGTATACACTTGACGTTTATAGTCTTGAACTTTAACCGTTCAAGTCTCGGTATCGTAGCTGTAAGTCATGATAAACTGATTTTCAATTAAGAAAGCGAAAATTTATTTTACACAGCCGTTGAGGTGCGCCATTAACTGCGGGCTGAATTTGAATAATCATTTGTTTTTATATCGCCAACAAGATATTTCCATTCAGAGTTTTTAAATTATACACGTTCTCGCTCTGCAGCTGGAAAGAACTGTGTGGGAAGATGGTTAGTGGATAGCAGAATTTTTTATGTTTTACTTGTGGGGAACGTGCCCAACTGTGTACTCGTCCACCGGAGGAAGGTTCAATGTTCACGTTGCACCATCGTCGCATATGGCGCTACGGGCCCCGCCTGCGAGTAAACTTGCCACCCTAGCCACCCTTTTCTTTGTCTCTACACAACCCTAAGGTAGTCTACCTAACCCTGAGGCAGAGTATGTTTTCTGTCATTGAGTGCGCCTTATTATATACTTTTATTTTTGTAAATTAAATAAATAAATTTATTTTGCTTTCGTAAAAACAAAAACAGTTTCATTACTTATAGAGTTATAGCCGGTATATCTTAGGAATCTATGGTTCAATGGGGCTTTAGAGCACGCGACTGAAGTGCAACTTCGTTAGGTCCACCTATATGTATATATGTAATATTTACATGATTATTGAAGGTAAATGTGCGCGCGCACAGCTCTCTCTTGTCCCGACAGTAATTTTCGAAACGAGATAAGTCTCTTTCTATCATCTAACTAATATTTCCCTCACAACTTCCCTTCGCCTCACCCGATAACACTTCGTAACGATAAGTCAAGCGTGCATAACAAAGTTTGCAAAAAAAACAGGGTGTACCTATTTTGATGATTCTTTTTTGATATGAAAGCTGGTGCTTCTCATAGTCCATATAAGTCTAAAATGTGCATTAAGTATGTGAGCGACAAATGGACGAATAAGTCAAAATCACGCAAATCGATTTCGATGATTCATTATCTATTGGTAGGGATTGTTCTTGAGGGGTAGTTTGATGAGAGTTTGGTCAAGATTAATTCTATTTCGTAAATCCTAAGATAATTAGGAATCACAAAGAGACCACGCGTAATAACGTTTGATTCGATTTGAAGTCGGTTTTTGTTTTTACTCGTAAATATAAAGTATAGCCGTGAGCAAAAATAAAGGGTTGGTTAAGAAAGTTTGAATATCTCGGAAGATAAAGACGCTACCTAGCTGAAATAAATTGTGCATTATAGACAATTAAATATCCTTAAAATAAAATATTTTTATAAATTTATTTATATTTCATTAAAAAACGTAAACTTAAACGAAAAACTTACGTAAGCTTGGATAATACAGTATTTCTCATTAAATTTAAATTTTAGTACTTAGGCGACACTAAGTACTTTGTGTAAGCAGTGTCTATCATGCACTATTTATATCAGTTAGCTAGCTTCTTTATCTTCCAAGATATTCAAACTTTCTTAACCGAACCTTTATTTTTGCTTACGAACGCATATTACATAGGCGGCACTAAAAGTATCGGGAATGGAATATTTGTACTATTCCTGTCATATTAAAATCTTTTTAATTGCAAACTCCTTGGTTTTGTAAATCGAATACCATTTATCCATCCATTTAAAAAAAGATTCTCGGTCTTGTCACAAGGTCGTGTCAAACTTTTTTAATCGTTAAGAAAATGGAATTGACTCGAGAAAATTCAAGAGCGATAATTTTTTATGACTTTCGAAGTGGTTTAACACAAAAACAGTGCGTTGACCGGATGATTTCTGCATTTGGTGATGAAGCCCCATCCAAAACCACAATTTATCGCTGGTTTGCTGAATGTCAACCTGGATGTTCCTGCGAAAGGTGGAATACCTAGGGCATATAATGCGCAATCCCAAATACGATTTGTTACAGCTCATTATCCAAGGAAAGATACAAGGGAAAAGAAATTCGGGAAGGAGAAGAACATCTTGGCTTAAAAATCTACGCCAATGGTACAATAAGAGCACACGTTCTTTATTTCGTGCTGCTGTGTCGAGGGTCCAAATCGCCATGATGGTCGCCAACCTTCGATAGAAGATGGCACCAAAAGAAGAAGAAGAACCTGGATGTATCAGGCTCAGTGATGATCAAAATTTGAAATGAAATTTTCAGTGCCGCCCTCGTATATAAGATGTGAACAAAGTTCAAATCTCACTCTTGTTTTTGTTATGTATTGCGACACCTTACTTTTTGATTCATTGTTTATCTTAGGTTTTTTGTTAACGTCTAAATGGCATAGGGTTTTGTTCAATAATTGGTATTAAATCAATTGTAATTACATGGCCAAGTGGCTACAACAAATAGATATTAAAGATTTCGTTCCGGCGTTTACGTAAATATTTTGAATGTAAGAACGGTGTTCATGGGAATAGGAACATAACTAAATTGGTGGCCAATCAAACGGATAACGGTCCCTCGGATCGCTTGATTTCTTTTACAAACCGAAATTGATTTTGATTTAAATTACGTTTAAGGCGAAGGCGGCTAGAATCGACGTGTCTCTCTGACTTCAATCAAAATTTTTCAATTTGATGCAATCTATTTAAAATTTTATAGTTATAATTATTTACTCCCTATTATATTTATGATATGGAATTTGTAATTTATGTAACGATTCCATATATAATACGTATTTAAAACAAGCAAGTGGTAGCTCAGCGGCCGGGCGGTTGGCTAGTATAGTACGCTAGCAATCCGAGTTCGATCCCCGGTGCCGGCACTAATAAATTTACTATTGCAATTTTATGTGCTGATTTACAACGCGCTCGGCGGTGAAGGAAAACATCGTGAGGACACCTACATGTCTTAGAATTTTTCTAAGGCATGTGAAGTCTGCCATTCCGCACTAGTGCCGCGTGGCGGACTATGCACTTATACTCTCATTACAGAGAAGGCCTGCGCCCAACAGTGGGACATAAATTATATATATAAAGGTTGTAACTTTAACTTAACATTTACGACATTTCGGATACTTATGTTGTGTTTAGTGTTTGTATCGAAAGAAGCTGAGGGCTTTTTCGTGGAAGAAAGTCGTGTGCTTCATAACTTGAGCACGTTTGCCATCCATTTTGTGTCAAATGATCTGCTTCTCTAGACGTTATAATATCCTGTCAATTTTCTCGTATGTAATATTTATCAATCAAATTCAACTTGTAGGTTTAGGATTCGTTGTGTTGCCACTTAATAAATTATAAGTTAAAAGGTTGTAAGCCGTTGGGTTAAGATTGAAATTTATTCAATTAATAATGTTCGTGCTAACCATGTCGGCCACATGAAACCCGCTCTGGCTATTAGCAATTCGTTATCCCCTCGCACTGTTACGACGTACCAATGAATTCGTGTGCCCAATCCTTCATTTACAATAGTTTAATTGGTACAAATTACCCTTAATGCTGCGACCATTTTGGTGTTGATGAACTATTGGGCGCCTGTGAGAGCAGGTGAACCTTAAGGTTTCTCTTTAAGGGTTAGTTTATACGAAAACATTTATTTATTCTCATAGATAGAACATGAGGAGACGAAATTTATTCCCATTTCCGCGTCGCATATAGATTTTTTTCCTATTAATGATAGAAGATAATGCTCTAGTTTATTTTAACAAGATAGGACGTAAATAACCCCGGTTATGTGAGGCTTTTACTCACTAAAAACCCAACGGTAGTTTTCTTCGGTTCGTAGCGAGGGGCTCCGGGATCTCCAGTGGTGCGCACTGGAACCCCGTGTGCACTGAGAATTCTGAAACACGTATCGGGGGAGAACACTCTCTCCCTCTCCCATGTGGCCTTAGCACACTGGCAGTGTTCTGCGAGATCCACTGTAGTGGACGACAAATGCCCCCTTGTCGCCCGTGGTTCCGAGGCTTCTTTAAGTCGCCTTTTACGATAAGCAGGAGATATATATAACCTTATTCTCTAAGCCCAGGACTACGGAGCTGATTTCTAATCCCAATTTAGTTTCATGATTTCTAATCTCAGCGCCGACCCTTCCCGAAGTACTAATAATATTAATAGCAAAGCTTCCCAATTCTTTAAGCAGGCATCTCGACGGTTTTTCGAGACTGCCACCAAACATTCTAACAAACTTCTTGTAAGTGGCGCGTTTCTTCGGCCACTTCTTCTCCCAGCGCCAACGCTTCCCGAAGTGGCACTCAAAGTTAGTTTAGCTTTTGAATGTCTCTTAGATTATCCGTGAATAGCATCCGACCGAGTCGTGGTTTGGCCCTCTCGGGCGCCCTCGGATCGGCATGCTTACGCGTAACATAGTCCAAGCCGAGGTTACCCCTCACCGGGGGGACCCTTGTGTCGAGTTACTAGCAATAGAGGGTCAGGCTAAGCGACCTAAGAGCTGTGCCATCTCTCAATCCGGTGAAGCAGTCAAGGCCAGCTTCTCTGGGCATACTGTGTAGTTCGTCATAAAAAAAATACCAAAGCTACTAGCCTAATTGTAGGTCAACTGTAGCCTATATATCACTGCCACTGTCAAGTAAACAAATCAATTCACGTTGGTGGACGCGATAAAAACTTACCCGTTAAATTGGAGAAATTGTAAATTACATCAAATTTAAAATATCTCCCTAATAATTTATATTTTATTGACCTGTGGTGTAATGAAATATTTAAAATTACTTACAATGGGTCATTAACGTGTTACGTCGGTGGACTTTTATGGCAATAGTTTGAAACTAAATTAATAGGAGATTAGACAAATTACGAGATACATAATAGTTGTTAAGGTAAGTTAAAGTTGAAGTTTCAATAACTATGGCCTTATCCTATTTTTTTTTATTGTTAGATTGCAACCACAGACCTGTGTCCGTGCTCTTTTCCAATACACTTAAAATGTTCACTCTGCATTTATTAAAAGAGTGCCACTTCTACAGTTACTATTTTCCTTTTTTTTTTTTTTATATATAATGCCTTAATTTGGAGGTGGCCAGAGATCGCTGCGGTTCACGCGTCGCAGACGCCCCGCTGCATTGCTATTAGCTTCTGTGTCCCCGCTTCTCATGGCCATTTTCAGGTTGTAGTCCACTATTCTCTCCCTTGATGCGGCCATTGCCTTTGTCATCTGTCTTCCTGTGGCGTTTCACAGTCATCTGTATAATAGACACAGCTGACGGCCTTATCCTATTTAGGAAGTCAAAGTATGAAGATACTTCGAACTAAGGGATGGGTCATGATAATAGTAATAGAAATTGATAAATACGCACAAAATTCAAAGAGCTTAAATTGTCATTAAAACCTTTTACGAAATATTTACATAAAATATAACTGTGCCAAACCGTTATCGCTTGGCAGCGTGCCCAGAAGCCTGGTAGCATTGCCACGTTGTAAGGCAATACTACTAGGAGTAATCAGTACATTAAATCTTTCTTCTAATATTATTACGCCCATTGTTGCACTATTACGCCATACCCTAGGGCCCAATCTTCAGCCCTGTAGTTCTGGGCTCTCAAGAATAAGACTACGGTATCCCCTGCCTGTCGTACAAGGCGACTAAAAGGGGCCTCGGGTTCACTGGGCGACAAGGGTGGGGGCCTGAGTCGTCCACCGAAGTGGACCCGGGAAGAAGGCGACATCGGCTGGCCCGTGTCAGGGCCACTGGGAGGTTTTAGTGGGTAAGAACCCCACATAACCGCCGCCTTCCCCAGAAGGCGGGGTATCTTCTGAAGATTTCCTCCCCGTCAACAAAAAAAAAAGGGCCCAATCTTATAGTAAATTATATATTGTATATATAGATCCGAGAAATAAATGGAAGCTACCATTGCATATATTTTATTATTATAAAAACTTTAAGATATTAATTATACCTAATTAATGTAAAATTATATTTCTGACAATCACGTTCAAATCATCAATCCATCGTAAAATTCAAATAAAGTCGAGCAGCTTTTTATTATACGTTAGAAAGTGGAGTACACTTTTTAGGAAGAAAAATCTTTTCATTTTATAAATGTCAAGTATATACCTATATATATACCTAATTGTAATTCTGTTATAATATTTTATAACATATAATTAGATAATATTTAAAAAAACGCCAATTAAATTAATGCGATAATCATGGTCACCAATAAATTTTATTTATGGTCAATAAGAATTAATACGAAATTAAATTTACGTAGGTAAATGTTTTACATTTTGGAACGTTTGAAATATATCAATGATTAGCATCTGGCAATAGTAGGCAAATCATGGCTATGTTACATCACAGAGTGGACCGGAATTGCGAGTGCCGCCCATCTGTGTCACCTCGCAAAAGATAGAGATATGGGGAATTGACTGCCAACCTTCTCTAGTCGGAGAGGCACTTTAAGAAGACGAAGAATGCTAGGCAAAGTGTGTATATTAATTAACATAACGATTTTTATTTGTTCTTTTGTTCATAATTAGTTCCTATCCCTTCCAGCGATTGTTTTTGTACATGAAAGATTTACAGGCTGTTCATGATATCATATGGGCCGGATTACAGCATCATGTATTGGATATCGGGAGATATGATATACTTACAGAATATTTATATAGAAACGAATCTTTTCCGCCTCTTACCTTCGTCGTCTTTGAGCACTTTGATTCTTGAACTTAAGCTTCGGCTATTCCCTTATTTATAAGAGCAGATATACATTATATGACATGATGGTAATAGCAAATTCTTTTTTTTTTGTTAACGAGGAGGAAATCGTAAAGATACCCCGCCTTCTGGGGTGAAGGCGGCGGTTTTGTGGGGTTTTTACCCACTAAAACCTCCCTAGTGGCTCTTCTTCGGTGCATGGTGAGGCGCGCCGAGATCTCCAGTAGACCGGAGCTCCTCTGCACTATGCTAAAGGAGAGCATTTCCCGGTTACTCCCTCCCCCCTGTGCCCTCGCAGTGCAAGACGACACGGGCCAGCCGATGTCGCCTTCTTCCCGGGTCCACCTTGGCAGACGACAAAGGCCCAGTGAACTCGAGGCCCCATTTAGTCGCCTTCTACGACAGGAAGGGGATACCGTAGTCTTATTCTTGAGAGCCCAGAACTATAGGGCTAGGTAACATCAAAGTTAAGTCCCAAGGGTTGTTTGTGGTGAATAGTGATCCTTTAGCAACAGAACTATAAAGAGAAGCATATAAAATATTAGACATAATTGTGTAAGTGGAAACATTATTGTTTTCGTTTAATTCCAACGAAAAATCATAGGCTTTTTCTAAACCAAATGGATATCTCAAGTTGTTGAAATATGATCCTAGCCACTTAAGATAACTGTATATTAACGGCAAAGCTAAATTCATTAATCCAGCCGGCTGCCCTGTCAATGATGACTGACAGACCAATTGACGTCACGCGTCGGAGATACGACCCTAAGTGGGCGATTGTGGCAAGATTAATTGTATAGAACTGTACCGTTAACGGGTGTCGGCGAAGTTAAGTTCTAGTGTAAATTATTTTGAGAGTCAACACCACTGTAATTATCGCGGTATTATTGATCTGACTGTTAGAGAAACGTCGCGATATTTATAAACCCTGCAAATTTTTTTTTCTAATCAATAAATTTAGCTACCCTTTATCTAATAATGTAATTATGGTGATGTTTAGAGTATTATTATACTAAGCTAGATTATAATACAACAGAAGAACAAGACAAAATTTACTAAAAATCTCATCATAAAATCAACATATAAAAGCATACTACACAATCACATACAAGAACTTAAACACACACACTATAGAGACACCACACAAACACCACATTCTCTCACGCGTGTTAATTTATAATTTAATATTTCATAATAAAATACAATTTGAAGCGTCAATAGCCTAATGGTTAAGGGTACGGCCTGCGAATCGTAAGGTCGTGGGTTCGAATCCACCATTCGACTATTGCCGTGAACCATGTCCTAGGACATGCTTAAGCTTAGTCGGAATGGCTAGCAAGATTGTTAGTAATATTTCTGAAAAAAAAAGAATTATTGCTAGCTTTCTATTTAAAAAAAAAAATTATAAAATTCCAGTAATATTATATGGCTTAGGCACAAGTCTTTCACAAATTTAAGAATCGACATAAAACTGTACTATAAGTCCTATATGTTTATCAAAAACTATTATCTTTCAAAGGGATTAGTTAGCCCTTGTTGAAAACCATGACTCTACACGATGTTTAGTGGAGTCTTCCATGGTAAAATACTACGTAGTACATACGTAGCTAATGATTACTAAATTCCTGTGCATTCGTCTCTTGATAGTTACATTGTAATTGCGGAGAACGTTGACACGGGAAATTTATTCCAACCCTTTATTATACGAATAATAAAAGTCAATGTTGAAAATTTATTTTATTTATTCTTTATTTGCAAAGATACAAATAGGCGGACTTAATGCCAGTAGGCAATCTCTGCCAGTGTACCTTGGGGTTGTGTAGAGACAAAGTAACGGGTGCAAGCTATGTGAGAAAATAATAAATAAAAGAAAACTATAATAAATGCATGCATATATAATATACATACCTACTTACAAATAAATTAAATATATAAACATAATAATTATATATAATAATAAATAGATACATATATATAATTATAGATGGATAGGGACAGCAATTGTCAAACTATTCCTTGCTTAGGTAAAGCTTCCATAGTAAATGTTTGAAAGTAGATTTAGTTCCAGCTGTACGTACATTTGTTGGCAGCGCATTCCAGAGTCTTATTGCGTTAAAGGTAAAAGATTTATGCATAAAATCAGTATGACAGGAAGAAATATGGAGAAAATTACTATCAGTGGAACGAAGACAACGGTCGTGTGATTCACCCTGATACTGAAATTTACATTTCAAGTATTCAGGTGCAAATGGATCACGTAAAATAGAAAATACGAGTAATGTACAAAGTGTTCTGAAGGATCGTCGATCAGACATTGGAAGCCTTTCTGTGAGCGAAAGAAAGAAATATGGTCGTACTTGCGTATGCCAAAGATGAAGCGAATAGAATTGTGTGATGTTGGGTATTCGTTTTATTTGTGCATTAAAGTATATTAATATTGTAATAAATTTATTATTACCTGTCTTTTAATTCACGCATAATTTCATTCTTCATTCAGCCGTCATGACTTTAACATTTTTAAAGGTAAGGTAAATATTTGTAATTGTACAGTTGATGGGAATACAGACAAAGATAATAATATTGTCAATGCATTCACTGGATTCATCCGTTTTATGGTCATATATGTCACTGTTATCCAATTAACATTTCCTACTAATGACATTCCCTTAATAATTTCTCATCTAGACTTATCTCATTCCAATAGTGTTGCAAGTTCCAATAAAATACCAATTAGAGATTTACATTACTGCATGTGAATCCAGTGAGTGTGAAAAGTCCTAATTTTTCATAAAAGTTTTGCGGCTGTACCTTTTTTTTTTGTTCACGCGGGGGAATCTTTTTATAGACCATCCTCCGGTACCCTGGGTGGGACCGGAGGGATGTGTGGGACTCGGCCTGGGCAGCCCCTACCCACTAAACCTTCCGCGAATGCCATCAGCCGCTATGAGCGGGGTGCCCCGGATCTGTCAGCGACAGGACACCCCAACGACCGGCCGGTCCCGGCCAAGACCGGCACTCAGAGAAGACCCGACGACGCCGAAGCATGCTGGGGCCAGGTACCCATCCTGGCCCCGCTTCGGATTACGGGGGCGGCAAGAGTCCCCTCCCTGACCCGCTCGTCAGCCGACCGCCGTCCAAGACCTGGCGCTCGAGACCATCGCAAGAGCGAGGCTCGGAAGTGACAGGTCTACACCACCGATGTCAGATACCATGTCATGGCGCCGCGCTGCCTATCTCGGGTACACCTCGAGGGTGTGCTGGGCAGAGTCCACTTTGCGGCTGTACCTGTGGTTATGTGTTAGAGTTAATGATAACATCTTATTAAAAAAAGTCGAATCAGATGACCGTTAATGCGAATCCAAGTTGATCAATTTTAAATCCTTATTATTTACTTTAGCCACGTGCCTATATCATCTAGCTTTCTTCCTTAAAAGGTCTTAATAGAGCTAATAAGTAATCCAGTGCACCTATCCGTGAGCTCGGAGGTGGCAGTGATTTAATTTGCCATTAATCACGCTATAGCTCTCAAGAAAAAACAAGTAACCGGCCTATTATGTCTTGTGTATTACCTTATCTTGCTTGTGATGCATGCCATTATCTTTAATTAAAACTAGCTTTCCCTCACGGTTCATTCCGTGTCTTACGATTTCTTCATTTATATATATTCAAGTCTCGTCTGGTACTCTTGCATATTTCAAGTCGCGAGAGTGACAGTCACGTGTTCACGGGATAAGGCCGCGTAATGAGCGAAGCGCTTTGGATATAGACAGAACTTAATGTTTACTTAAAAAAACGATACAATGTGATTACTTATAAGGGTATTACAGTTAATTACCTGCCTGGATGGAATTTTAATGTGATGTTTGTTTTTCTTGGGTTTGTAATGTATCGTACATAGCGGAGGCACAGTGTACGCAACTTGCAATTATAGATACGACAAGTTATATAATTAAAGTTTTTTTTTTGGAGAAAATTAATCTACCATGCTTACTTGGTTTTAAGTGATCCTGCTGCCCACAAACACTCAATAGATTGAAGATGTATTGCCAACATGTCTTACCCCTTTAAGTAGCAAAGTCACGCTCCGGGAGAAAAAATGCTTGTATGTCGGTTGTCATTTTGAATTTTTGGTATATGCGAGAAATACTTTTAGTTCCCCATTTAATAAGGTACAGTAAAACTGCATTTTTTTTTTTTTTGTATGGAATGCAAATACATTCACAAGTGTAAGGTATATGTTTTGAAAATCTTAATAATGATGAGTCTTACACATTCATTGTCCTATTTTTTTAAAGTGAACAATATTTCAAGTTAAATTTTTTAAGTAAAATATTTTCCAATTGTTAAATAAAAAGTTTACTCCCGGAGCGGGACATACACGTTATTTTGATGGGCAGAAACGGAATCTTACCACTAATGCAGAAATAATCAAAATGGCGACTGCCGCCCTAGGTAAATAGTTGAGTCGCTGGCATTTCACTCACCGGGCATAACGCAAAGTATAATATCAGATATTTTACAAGATTGTGGTACTTCCTTAAGGCTGTAGTAAAAGTTGCTGCAGTGCATTTCGTTTTTAATTTTAATTAAAAATGCTAGCAAAATTCACGTTTTACGCGGTACCGGCCAGAAATTTTTAGACGCTTTTTTTATTGTTACTGAGAAACCGAATACAGGTATTATATTAATACTGGGATTGTGATTTCTTCTTCTTGGTCGCTTCACTCTTGTCAGAGTGGTCATGGTCATCATGATCCAGTGGGTTGGGCAGCAGACAGCACCCGCCGCACGACGTCTCGCCACCTCCGCCTGCTGGTCGTGGAGGGGAGCACCCACCATACTCCGCACCTGATCCAACCATCGCATCGGCGATCTACCTCGTGGTCTGCTTCCCTCTACTTTGCCCTGCACGACAAGACGCTCTAAACAATCGTTTGCACGACGGCTTACATGCCCAAAGAACTTGAGTATTCGCCGACGTACTTGAGTAGATAGATGTGATTTAAGCCCCCCGTATTAAGATCGTAATATCAAATACTCAGCCATCATATATCTTCACTTGATTATTACCGTAGTATTTTAGGTATTACATACAATTGCCTATAGAAAGAAAATCTTTCCGATGATATTTAAAGCTGTATGTCTATACAAATAAATAAATCAAAACGAAAGGTACATAATAAGACAATGATAAACGGAATATAAAGATTTCCAACTAGCTGCCATAGTTATTGTAGCATTATATACTTAAAGTACAGTGGTTTACGAACCATTTTGCACTATCAATGTATATGAGGTTTATGTACAAGATGCTTTAATAAGACAATTTGGATGAATGGCGGTATTGGCGGGTGTTTGTTAAATCGTGCACGTTGGAAAGGAGAGACAAACTGATATATGATGTAAACATTGATTTTGTTCATGGAATTGTTTGCAAAACTATTTTAAATCCTGCTATGATGTATATATATATATATAAATCACACTTGTGGTATCCAGAAATATACTATTTGTGTAACAAGGAACTACGTAAAAATCGTGTGGAGGAATGATCGTTGATTTAGATATTGGTAAGTTTATCACAATCAATCGCGTCAATAGCCTAATGGTTTAGGGTACGGTCTGCGAATCGATAGGTCGTATGTTCGAATCCACCATTCGACTATTGATGTTGACCATCTCCTTTTTTTTTGTTGACGGGGAGGAAATCTTCAGAAAGATACCCCGCCTTCTGGGGGGAAGGCGGCGGTTATGTGGGGTTCTTACCCACTAAAACCTCCCCGGTGGCCCTTTCCTCGGTGCATGACGATGGGCTCCAGGATCTCCAGTGGAACGCACCGGAGGGTTGTTGACCACCTCCTAGCACAAGCTTAAGCATAGTTGGAATGGTTAACAAGAATGTTAGTAATGTTATCTGAAAAAAGAAGTTAGCTTTCTTTAAAAAAATCTAAGACTAGTTACTTTTTATTAACGTTAATGAACGGAAATGTGAAAGATGAATGAGAATAGACGGCCCGGAAATTCGTTAATAACCATGATACTTCTATACAAATGACTAAAATTGGAGTGTCTGTAATATTAAAATTAACACTTTTTACTACGTTATATTCGGTCCACATATGAAAATAACTTTTTAATACAATTTTTAACTGATTTCTAAAGGAGGAGGTTCTCAATTTGTTTTTATTTTTTTTATTTGAAACCTTGTGGTTCCTGTGTGGTCCCATTTTAAATTTGATCCAGTTCTAAAAAAAAACTCAAAAGCACTCGAACACAACTATTAAGTATTATAGGGAAAAATGTTGTCTTAATTTTGACAGCCCTTATAGCCTCTCAGTCTGTCTGTCTCCGTGTTTGTTTCTGCTAATCTCCAAAACGTCTGGATTGATTTTGACGGGACTTTAGCTGGCAGATAGCTGATGTTATAACGACTAACGTAGGCTACTTTTATTTTATTAAATAAAAATAAATAGTTTTTTAATCGCGGGTAACACCGCGGGGTATCGCTAGTCTTAAAATAGGGATAAAATACATATAGAATTTTATAAAGGAATTCTTTTTAAAACAGACTATAACTAAGACAAAGGAACTCCACATCCCCACGATAGCGATGACACAGGCCATAGACAAAATAAAAAGTAAAAAATGTCACAACAATCAACAACAAATCACCGACGCCGCGAGCGGTCGTTTGGCGCGAACAATGAACGGGGGACAATTATGCGCGGGAGTTGGCGAACACGCGTCGCCGTGTCACTGGCCGCGGCAATATGGCCACCGCTCGCGACACTGTATTCGTTCTCAACATGTTTGCTGATCGAAATTACAAAGTTCACAAGCACAATAATCTATACAAATAATTAAATTTGAAGTGATTATTGGTTATAATAAAATAACCGCTTTATACTACATGCGTATTAATACACAATACGGTACATATACAATTTTATTTTTTTACAATTTTTGTCTGTAGATTTTTTCCGTCTAATCTCTGGAATACTATGACCAATTTTCACAGATAGCTGATGTAATAAGGACTAAATAAGGCTAAAATAGTTTTTAATCGCGGATAACACCGCATAGACTAGCCAGAAGTAAAGATTCAAGACCTTCATATAACAATTTTTTACACATATAATTAACTAGTATGTCCCAGAAGACAACGAACACCTCGCACTGGGTAAAGATCCTCTTATGAGAAGCCAGTAAAAAAATCGTGGTTCTAGACCCAGTAAATATACTCTAAGTTTTCTATCACTTAACTTTCAATAATAAGCTGAGCAAGCTAGTTCTATCAAAAGATGATCTCGATTTTATCGAGATTACCTGTTTAATTATTGTCTTTTTTTTGACGATAGATTTTAGATTGGCCAGAGAAACTACCCTTGACTGCTTCACCGGATTGAGAAGAGGCATAGCTCTTAGGTCGCTTAGCCTGAACCTCTATCGCTAGTAACCCAACACAAGGGCCCCCCGGTGATGACCTCGGCTCCGACGGTAACTATGTTACGCGTCCGATCCGACGGCAGTCGAGAGGGCCGAACCACGACTCGGTCGGTTGCTATTTCACGGATAATAAATTATTATTTCGTCTATAAAGGAATAAGAGACGATTGAAGTTGTTTGAGTTAATTGTTAGACAGATATACAAGTTGTTTTTCTTCGTGCTGAAACCAAATCCTACGTCAGGTTCATGTCAATAGTTGAATGTCGGGTTTGTACCTGCGACTATCATTCGAGTACTCAAAACCAGAATATATCACGAACCAGTAGGTTATTAACGTTAAATTATATTTATTTATTCTTTATTTTCACACAATACAAAAAAGGTACAAATAGACGGACTTAATGCCAGAAGGCATTGACTGCCAGTCTACCTTGGGGTTGTGTAGAGACAAAGTAGCGGGTGCAAGCTATGTGAGAAAATAATAAATAAAAGAAAACTATAATAAATGCATGCATATATTATATGCATTTTGCGACAATGCGCAAGAGGAGTGCATCTCTGGTGCGCAGGGTGCGGACCAGCTCCAACAGCATCCTGAGCATGATTGCCCAAAGGCTTGACTGTGTTTATGTAAACAGATGCTGCGCCGTCTCACATGGGGTAAGGTATTTATAAGAATAGTTAAGCCTTTAGTAAAATATTATATTATATATTTTTATTTTATATTATAATCAAATAATTATAATAATATATAATATACATACCTACTTACAAATAAAATTAAATATATAAACATATTTAAATACATATCTATAATTGTAGATGGATAGGGCCTATATATATATGTGTGTATATAAGCTGTTTTTTTTATTTAGGAATCAAGTGGTTGTAATTTTGCCAATTAAAATCTGTCTGCAATTTTGATTAGATGACCAGATATAGATATATTATGTTAGCATATATATATACTTAGAAATAATTTAGTTGAATTTAAGAATTGACATGCTTAATTAGTTTCCAGATAGTGAATGCTCAATGAGTATTTATAAAGGTAAGTTGTTCTATATATTTTAAGATAATTAATTTAAAGAGATAATTTATGTATAAATAAATCAGTCACCCAACGTTTTCCGATAAAATATATCAATTTAATGTATTCTTTATTACCACGCTGAACGTGTAAACAGGATCTGAATGTAGACATTTGAATATTCAAATAACGCACGACTTGTCATATGTATTCTAGATTTCGACACATCTACTGCGGTTAGGAGTTATAACGTTTAATAAAAAACATATATATATACAAGTTAAAACAAAAACCTTTTTTTTATTGTTAACGGGGAGGAAATGTTCAAAGATACCTTCTAGGGCCCCCCTCCCGGTGGCCCTTCCTCGGTGAATGGTGAGGGGCTCCGAGATCTCCAGTAGAACGCACCGGAGCCCCTCTGCACTGTGCTCAAGACGAGTTTACTTGAGAGGTTACTTCCTCTTTCCCTGTGCACTCGCAGTGCAAGGCGACACCGGGCCAGACGATGTCGCCTTCTTTCCGAGTCCACCTTGGCGGACGACAAAGGCCCTCAACCTTGTCGCCTAGTGAACCCGAGGCGACAGGCAGGGGATACCGTAGTCTTATTCTTGAGAGCCCACAAAAGAAAAACCTACTGCAAATCACATCAAACAACAAACGCTGACACATATGCACACTCACTCAAACTCACACATACATATAAATATTTTATATTAATTAACTTAAAAATATTTATATGATACGATTAAGGAAGAGCTGGATCTTCTGGCACAAGCATGTTTTATACTTAAAAGAAGACCCATACATTGTATTCTTGCTTTATATGTATTTGTTTTTGAAAATAATGATTTGTATTTTAAAAAACGTTAATACGCTCGGACGCCCTTTGTATTTACGAATTACGACGTATTACAATTAATCAGAACTTAACCAAACTTTCATCAAACTACTCTTGAAGTTACATCCTTTACAATAAAAAATGAATCATCGAAATCGGTTGACGTGATATTGAGTAATTCGTACATTTGTCGCGCACATACTTGACGCAAATTTAAGACTTATCTGGTTTTCTCATGGACGCCATTGTCAGATTTGTATCAATTTGGGATCAAACGGGAAGCACCAGTTTTCCATAAATTATTTTAATATAATTACCAATTTTCAGTCGAGATTTTAATTACACAATTAATGGTAAGACCAAGTAATAGATTTTTTCCACATTAAACAGATATATAAAATAATTCGAAGCTAACAAATTGTGGGGACCCGTCTTGTGGAGCCCCCCCGACCCCTTTAATCCGGCCCTGTTAACAAGAAACAAATGGTGTAACATAAAGATATTCAAAGCAAATGAAAGCTGATTACGTGATTATTTACTTGGTCCACATCATTACAACGTTATTAATGAAAAATAAAAACTTCTCGTGCCATCCGACCGCCCGTGGCCGCTTAAGTTCACAATTTAAAGTGCCTGCCAAAAATAATTTATCAGGCCACCGCATCGACCGATTATTCACGCTTATGACAAATGGTGGCGAGCAGGCATGTATATTTCACGGATTTGTGATTTGCAACTTCGTGCGCAGTCACGGATACCGTCGACGTTGCATTGTGAACAATTCTTGGCAGTTTTTTTCGTGCCTCAAGTGTAATTGATGATTCGATTAATGTATTTCTTAGGTTACTTTACGACGGTCACTCGTGTAGAGTTTTATTTATTATGTGATTATCTCAAAGGTCGTTGTGGAGTGCGCTCAGGTTTGAGTCCGTGATTAAATGCGATTGTTCGATGTTTTATTGGCGCGCGCCAGTGCAAATTTGACAAATGATTGGGGATATCATTGAATCGCAAAGAAGCAACGGTTATGCATTTCATTGTAATTGTAAAATAAATAAAGCACGCCCATGGCTCAGAAAGGAAAACTTACGGATAGTATTAAAATTTTTACTTTCATTAGTTCCTACTGTCAAAAAACAGCAAGAACAAAAGATGCAAATGAATTAAAAATGCTACGGTGGGCAGCGGGAATTACGAGACTCGATAAAGTTCGAAATGAATACATCAGAGGCTCCTTCAAAGTTGCACCCATTGTGAAAATGGTGGAAAGTCGTTTCCGGTGGTATGGGCATGTGATGAGGCGTGATCAGGAGCACGTTGTGCATAGGGCCCTTGCTATACCAGATACCAAGAAAGGCAGAGGACGACCGCAGGCCACGTGGTGGACAACCGTTGCCAAAGATATGCAGCGAGCCCAAATAGAGGTACGGACAAAGGACCGTCTGTCTTGGCGCCGCAACACGAGGAGGGCCGACCCCAAATAAAGGGAAAAGGCATAGAAGAAGAAGAAGAATTAGTTCCTACTGGCTTTTCTTAAATAAACGTAGCATACTCAGCAGAGCAAATAGTATTTCACTCCTGCCATCGTCTGCGAAGAGATGTCGGTGCTCTTTGAATTCTATTATATTTATTTTTACGCATTTACCACGAGGAGTGTTTTGAAAAATTGTTCGGAATCGTACTAGCTACTGAGTTCCATTACCGAACATCTTGGCACAATTTCAAATTCCATCGACATCATCTTGATGACTGGCGCTCCGCGACTGTACGTTTCTCGCGTAACCACGCACTATAAACCCGTGGAATCAACTGTCACCAGCGGTGTTACCGAACGAACACGATTTGGGGACCTTCAAGAAACAAGCCTACTCCTATCTCAAAGGCCGGCCACGCTCCTACAGCTGCTGTGGATGTTCATGGGCAACGGTGATCACTTAAGATCAGGGGAACCGTTTGCCACTTTTCCTATAAAAAATGTAGTGTCAGTAGAAAGCCGTCGGAAAACCATAGTGACACGTTTAATGCCTGGTACCTCAGTGCAGTTTATGTGCTGATTCACCACGCGCTCGGCGGTGAAGGAATACATGTCTTAGAAAAAAGTAATCAGAGATGTGAAGTCTGTTAAACCGTGCTGGGGCCGCGTAGCTATCTATGCCCTAATATTCCCTTTACAGAGAACGTCTGTGCCTAATGGTGGGACACATACGTATGTAAAAGCTGTAACTATCACGTTTTACCACACTAAAATTTGTTCACTATTATAAGTTCTTCTTCTTGGTCGCTTCACTCTTGTCAGAGTGGTCGTGGTCATCATGATCCGGTGGGTTGGGCAGCAGACAGCACCCGCTGCACGACGTCTCGCCACCTCCGCCTGCTGGTCGTCAATCGGGCACATTCGTGGAGGGGAGCGCCCACCATACTCCGCACCTGATCCAACCATCGCATCGGCGATCTACCTCGCGGTCTGCTTCCCTCTACTTTGCCCTGCACGACAAGACGCTCTAAACAATCGTTTCCACGATGGCTTACATGCCCAAAGAACTTGAGTATATATTATAAGTTAGCTTTGTATAAATTGCTAGTGTCAAGGTATCCGTAGATCCAAGGAGTGAGAGAGGTATTTTAGAGGAACATGGCCTCTCGGCCATCGTCTTCATGGCTTTCGCTCATGACGTAATTTCAACAATGCTATAAAATATTTCGTTTCGTATTTCACTACTAATTATAATGAGCTTTATTAATAGTGATTATCTAAATTTAATGTTAGCAAATTTGAATATAATATTATTTATCGACAGTGTGTTAAGATTCCTATCTTTATAATCTTTCAACAAGTAGGTTTTCGCTATTTAATAACTCGTTAAACAAATTATGTATTTGTGTATAACTTTTATTGGAATTTATACGCAGTTTTGAAATTAAGATTCTTCAGTGATAAGAAATGACTTACCTAATGATTAGAAAAAAACGTAAGATAATACGCTAGAGCCGTAAATTCGGTTTACTGCAAATTCACCAATCGCGTCGACTCGCTCATGCAACAGCAAAAAAAATTATATACATCTAGATACGGTTCGAATTTGTTGAATTTGCGATCATCAGAGAATCTCATGCTAAAAATATCTCCGCATGACACCAACTTTTACAGTAACTTACTGTACGCGCTGTCCGTCTGTGGAACTCTCTTCCTGTGGCCATTAGGAAATCACAGACAATAAATACTTTTAAAATCAAAGTTAAAAGTTTTACTTAGACAAGTCCACCTAACACAATTTATACTGTTACGATATATATTTAAATATATTATATGTATGTATGTATGTTTGTATGTAAATATTTATTATCAGTATTTAAGTATATCTACTTTTTATAAACTCCCGCCGTTTCTTTTTATTATTCCTCTCCATCCAAAGGTTGCCTGGAAGAGATCGCTTTTAGCGATAAGGCCGCCCATTGTTTATGTATTTTAATTATATTTTCTTTTTTTTATTTTAGTTCATAAGTGTAAACAATTATAAATAAATAAATAAATAAATACCCTAATATCACTATAGTAGTATAGTAGAACCTCTTTAATTACCCATTTTCCACTTACCGAACTACTGCTGTATTTTTCAAGTTACCCGGGAAGAAGACGATATTGGCCGGTCCGTGTCGCTTTGCACTGCAAGGGCGCTGGAGAAGGGATTAACATCCCCGGGATGTGCTCGAGCATAGTGCAGATTCCGGAGCCCCTTATCATGCACCGAGGAAGGGTTACGGGGGGGTTTTACTGAGTAAGAACCCCACATAACCCCGCCTTCCTTGCTGAAGATTTCTACCCCGTTAACAAAAAAGTATTTAAACGCTGGCTTACGATCTCATTTCAAATCACAGTCGCAATGGAATTAATGATAACTTTCTTTCAGATTTTTTTTAATAACTAATGCCATCTATTAACTAAGCTTGGGACCGTTTTTCGATTCTTTCAAAGCACGTTTTTTTTAGTCTCCTTAAAATAGGGTCAATATTCTCCTTATCTCCAAACTGAAGGGTACTTGAGCTTTTTATCTAATTTGGTATTAACTCACGCGCGACTGGACTAACTTTCGGAGACATCAGACTATAGGTAATGAGGTCAGAACAATGTTCTTTATCTTCAAATAAGGAATTAGTACGTGAGATCTATACAAGGCAATATATTTTTATGTCTGAAAGTACTTGTTTTCAGCAGTGATAACCCTTACTAAGCGTTCGACTATACGATCTCGATTTACGGCTAACCGATCGAATAGAACTTGGTTGTCGATATTTGTGAGTAAAAACAAAAACCGACATCAAATCGAATCGACCGTTAAACGCTGTTACGCGCGGACTCCGTCTTTGTATTGACAAATTATTGTAGGAATATAACGAAATAGAATTATTCAGAATCTGACTAAACTCATCAAATTACTCTCGAGGGACATCCTTTCCAATAAAAAATGATTCATCGAAATTGGTGTTCGTGACATTGAGTTATTCGTATATTTATCGCTCACATACTTGATGCAAATTTAAAGACTCATAGGGTTTTCTCATTAATGCCGTTAACAGAATTGGACTAACTGTGACCAGACGGGAAGCACCAGCTTTCAAATAAAAGGAGAATCATCGAGATCAGTTCCCCCAGTCGTAAGTTATGATGTAACAAACAGAAAAAATACACAAAGACGAATTGAAAACCTCCTCTTTAAGTCGGTTGATTTTTTTTTTGTAACAATAGGCATTACTACTGACTTATATCTAAATTCAGAGTTTTATTGCCCCTTGTCCTTTTTATTCTAAGTATAGAACGTAGTATGCCTATGCTATTTCTAGTTCCCCTAACGTGGATAGGTTAGGGCAGTTTTTCTCCCATGCCTTTCCTCTCATCCCTTATATATTTTGCAATCTTACATTCATCTTTTATACAACTTATTTCTACTTACACTTATTATATTTCTATTTCTAATATACACTTATTCTTATTCTCATCTTATAATTACCTTATATCTATCTATCTTAAGTCGGTTGATTATTAACAAATGGAAGAATCCGATCAGTAAGGCTCCAAGCTAAGAGATCGATATGTATGCAAATGATTACTTAATTTTTCGGTTAGATATATAAGTCATCTCGATATGATTATCTGAATGTCAATAACAAGATATGACTACATCTGAATCAATTTTTTTTTGTTCTTTTATCACCTGTTCGTCAATTTCATATTCATTTCAAATTAATCTATTCATTAGATCTCAGATATATTAGTATACCATTTTATATCAATGGACATGGAATATAAAAAAAACGTTAATTAACAATTTGCGCGCTCCCTAACTGACCACGGACTGAACACTGTCAATCAGCGCGGTATCCATCACATTAACATGAATTAATTAAAAGTCTATGCCACATCCGAGTGAAAACACTCAATGATTGAGTGTCTTACTGTTAATATGAACGATGTATTACTGGTGTTATTGTATATATTGTAGTACATTGCTGTGCCAGTATACGGGGAATGCGTAATGAGTCTAGGTTGTATTCAATAGATGCGAAATGAGCGATAACATCGCCGCTTTGCTGGATGGGACGAGCACACTAATTACGTTTCCATGGCCCGCGCGGGGGGTGTGGCATTCCATTTGGCCGATGAACTCGGTGGAGAGTTATGGAGTGTGGAGCTGGTATAATTTTAGCTATATTAAAACTGTCTTTCAGTTAGATAGTTGTTCCAATCTGCTACAGTATGAAATATGGAATTAATACACGAAGTTAGTTCAGTGATTTTCTAAGTAATTAATCGAAAACGAATGACTTAATTTTGACATTAAAACAGCTGACGTTATGCTAAGTCGGCAAACTTCATATCGCCTTATTTTTTGATAGTAGTAGTAGAACCTCAAAGAGGTTTTGAACCAGACAGGATTCTATGGGTGATATTTATGATATGACCTAAAGTCTGCTTGAAGTTATCATTCCACCTTCAATGATTAATAAAAATATATAATTAATAACAGCCCCATTTATATAAACTAGTTGTCACTAAAAATCTTACGATTTTATTTTACGTTACGGTAGTTTTAACTTAACATCCGTGCCAAAATATTTAATTAAAATTAATACTTTACATATTATAATTTATTTTTAACCGACTTTAAAAACAAGCAGGTTCTCAATTCGTCTGTATATTTTTTATGTTTGTCACCTCATACCTTTGGACTGGGTAAACCGATTTCGATGATTCTTTTACATTTGAAACCTGTTGTTCCAATTCTGAAAATGGCATAAGAAATGCATGTCTTGAATTTGCATCAAGTATGTGCCCCACAAAGGGACGAATAATACAATACCACACCAACCGATTTCGATGATTCATTTTGCCTGCCCACCGTCTGCAACTTTACAAGGCGCAAGTACGGCCTAATATGGAATATTGTTCGCACCTCGGGCCGGGGCTCCCCAATACCAACTTCTTCCGTTTGACCGTGTACAACGTAGAGCTGCTCGAATAGTCGACGATCAGGGTCTTTCCGATCGACTCGACCCTCTGAGTCCGCGATGAGATGTCGTTTCTCTTCGCATCCTGTATCGCATTTACCATGGGGAGTGTTCTGAGGAATTGGTCGGAATCATCCCAGCGATTTCCATTACGGCAAATCTCGGCAGAATTCCAAATTCCACCGCCACCATCTTGATGGTTGGCGTTCAACGACTGTACGTTTTTCGCGTAACTTACTCCCACGCACTGTCAACTTGTGGGATCAACTGTCGCCAGCGGTGTTTCCGAACGTTTACGATTTAGAGACCTTCAAGAAATGAGCCTATTCCTATCTCAAAGGTCGGCAACGCACCTACAGCTCCTCTGGTGCTGTGGATGTTCATGGGCGACGGTGATCACTTAAGATCAGGTGAGCCGTATTCTCGTTTGCCACTTTTCATATAAAAAATGTAGTTTGAGAGTTTGTAATTATTATTCTATTTTGTAACTTTCCGACGATAATTCGTAAATACAGAGAGGGTGTCCAAGTGAAATAGCGTCTAACGTTTGATTCGATTTGAAGTCGGTTTTTGTTATGGTTAAATATACTTGTAAATAGGAGGTAATAATAAAATGACGATGTTTCTCGATTAGTAATTCGTTTATGTATTGCATTATCATCTCGATGATTGCTCCTGTGTAAATAACATTTTAATAATAGTAATTAATCTGTCAAGAAATAATAAATCATTTTAGGCGATATTAAAATTTCTGACATGTTCATCAGAATGTACACATACGAGCAGTAAACTATAGACCGCGCGATCCGTTCGATAAATCATTTAAACTTTTTGCACGTGTCGCTTCTTATACATATAGTAATAAATTACTCTTATCTGGTATATGTAGTCGTATCGAGTAACGGCTGCTCGGTCGCCGAGTATCACTACAGTTGCTCGTCTTCAATAGACAGATATCAAAGGTAAATAAATAAATTAATCTTTATTTGCAAGGATACAATAAGATGTTCACATATTCTGCTTAAAAGCGTGCAATTCTTGTACCTACTCGTAGTACCTAATGTTACAATTAACTATCACGATTATATATACACAAGCTCATATAATACATTTTTGAAATAAGCCAGATATATAATTTGTTTTAGAAAATTTTCCCCGTTACATCTATAACGTGCTTTGGAAGTATTTTAAATATTGACACTGTCCTACAATATGCATTACTACTACAAGTATTTTCAAGCAGCAGGCCCCACCCCTTAGATGTTAGGAGCGTTGCTGGAGTTTCTTCGGCCACTTCTTCTCCCAGCGCCAACGCTTCCCGAAGTGGCACTCAAAGTTAGTTTAGCTTTTGAATGTCCCTTAGATTATCCGTGAAATAGCAACCGACCGAATCGTGGTTCGGCCCTCTCGGGCACCTTCGGATCGGAATGCTTACGCGTAACATAGTAACCGTCCAAGCCGAGGTTACCCCTCACCGGGGGGACCCTTGTGTCGAGTTACTAGCAATAGAGGTTCAGGCTAAGCGACCTAAGAGCTGTGCCACCTCTCAATTCGGTGAAGCAGTCAAGGCTAGCCTCTCTGGCCAATCTGTGTAGTTCGTCATAAAAAATATGAGTATTTATTAAAGGTATCGTTGCAAATTTTACAAAATTATGGTGCTTGTTAACCGACTTTAAAGAAGGAGGAGTTTCAGTTCGTCTGAATTATTATTCGTCTCCAAAGATTAGGTTTTAATTAGTATCTATATTAATTTAGTTGGATCTTAAGTTAGATGAACCGGAAAAATCCTAAAAAATTTAAACATGCTAGTAGATTAAGACATTACTATGATAGGTAGGCACAAATTTTAAAGAGTAATTGAACGTGGAAAATCGAAAAAAAGTACAAACGGTCTTTGATTAGAAATTCGAAAAATTGAACCATTGTATAGTAGAGACATTATCTGGTGGAGACTTACAATGGACCTCTATCATCGGGATCTTCTGGATCTTCTTTCGATCTGAATCACGCTATTAACTAAAACAAAACCGACTTCAAATTGTATCATTAAACGTTATTACTCGGGTATTATTAGCCAAACTCTCATCAAACTACCCTGTGTTTGTGCTATTGTCAGAATTAGATCAAATTGAAATGGGTCCACATGGCACCAGTTTTTATATTAAAAGGGAATCATAAAAATACATACAGACGAATTGAGAACCTCATCCTTATTTGAAGTCGGTTGAAAACCTATATTTAGGTGTAAAATTTCATAAGAGCCAAGTTTAAATATATCGGCCCGCTTCATTACATGGCTCCTATTAAGCCTGCCCGGGTTGCTAAGTTAACACATTTGAGATTGCTATCGTATGTTAAGAGGGAGGCTGCGATCGCCCGGTTAATTAATTAAATGAATAAATATACCATTAAGCTGAAGCGTTCCGTTTGAAAATGAGAAATTTTCGCGATCCCTATCCATGTATAGGAATTTTGTATATTTATTGTGGTAACGTCTCAAGATATCAAAATAGGAGATACGAGTGGTGTCATTGTGTTTGAACCTGTGTTTACTCATTTAGAATCTAGTCGGTTAGTGAAACTCTTTCTCAACGTTTTGGTTCAAAGTTTCAGACTTTTATATATGCATATATATCCCACTGTTGGGCTCAGGCCTTCTCTGTAAAGAGTGTATAATAGGCGGACATCACATGTCTCAGAAAAACTGACTAACACGTGTAGGTCTCTCACGATGTTTTCCTTCACCGCCGAGCGCATGGTATTACAGCACATGAAATTGCAACGACAAATTTATTGAGGCCCACCGGGGATCGAACTCTGGTTGCTAGCGTACTATGCAATCTTTTTTTTACATGGGAGGAAATGGGTTTATTTATACTCGTCGGAGGCGGACGAGCCATCCTCCGCTATGATGGGCGAGATAGGGTCGCGTTAGCATTCACCATTTCGCCCCGGCGATAGGGTTGGTAAGAACGTACTATGCAACTTGAGGCAACCGCCCGGGAGCTGATGTAATGACTTGTAGGTCTTATAGAATGAAATAATCCAATAACTAATACACTCGCTTTATTCAGACGACGTATACCGTCACAACAGTCCTCACAATCTTTATACAAAATTAATTAGAAATCAGATTACGAACTAATAAAGTTAAATTATTGTTTACAATGCCAAGTTAATGTGACGATCAACTAAATTATTAATTATGAATTAAATATACAATGAGGTTCAGGTAAATCACTAAGATGTCATTGGAAATAGTTATTATATTATTTCTTAATAATATATTTAATATATTTCATTGTAATCGGAAGGAAAGCCTTCCGATTACAATATGGGTATTTTCAAGAGTAGAGTGAATAGGCATTTACTAAGCTAGTGCGCCTTACACATCCAGGACTGCATTTCCACTTAACATTAGGTGGGATCGTAGTCAAGCACTTTAATCAAGAAATTGTAAAAAAAATTATTGATGAAATTTTTTTATCTATTATTTTATTGTATAAAATATTTTAATCTCATAACTCTTTTATTCATGTATCATATTTATTATACTCTTATTGTGTGTATAAATTCCATATAAAAGTAGTATTGCGCGCGCACGTCTTTAGGTAGTCCCGGCCACCGCTGAAAATCAGCGCTGTCGCATCCTTACACTAGCATATGCTGAGACGATGTCCGATATTGGCATCATATGTTTTGTATTATTTGTCCGTGTAACTTTAACTGCGTTTTGTCTATTTTTCATTCTTTTTTTAATGTGTGTTAAATTCTGTCTGTGATGTGTTTTTGTATTGTGATGGCAATAAATAAATGTCTATGTCTATATGTCGCAACCGTTAGGTGCCATGTGTTGCTAGCTAACACTGAGCTACCACGGCTACCACTTTTACAGTATCATCCAAATATCACCTAGAAAATTATAAAAGTTGTCAGTAAGTAATCATTTCCTTTACTATCTACCTAGTAGAGTTACAGCGCAATTTTTAATCATATTTTTTCATACGTTTGTCTTTTTTTTTATCAAAGCCGTTTAATTTAGAAAAAATCAAATTTATACGCAATACCAATCTATTCCACGTCGTCGTATCGTTAATTTATGAATTATTGGCCAATTTAAAATTTATCATCTAACATCGCGGCGCGAGCTTCACCCGATATATTGGAAACTCTATCAATAAAATATGGATTTTGTCGTTTTAACGTCTTTTTTTAAAGACAATCAATTTCTGGGACACCCACGCTATTCTAACGATCGTCTTCTGGCAGTTTCCAGTCACCAATGTCTAATAATACTTAGTTTATTATCAAATAACGCAAGAATTATGCTTAAGTTAATGTTTAATAAGTTAATTTACGAGTATAAATAATATTTACGGTTAAAAGCAAAACCAACTTCAAATAGAATCAAATGTTAAACGCACGGACGCCCTCTTTGTATTTCCGAATTATCGAAAAGTTAAGTTGCTTTAGTGAAAAAAAACTGGTTTCATTATGTCGTAATTTTATCATATAACTTTAAAAAATGTAGATAATAAATTAGTTCTCATATCCTTTTAACCCTTTGTTCACCGGGGTGAAGGAGATAGGAGACGTGGTTTGCTTTTGCGCCTTTTTTTAAATCTTATATGTGACAGGTGGTAGTAACCGTATATCCATGATACTAAAATATTACATTTCGTGTTAACATAAGCTCGGTTACTGTTTCTTTAATTATCTGTTCCTTTGTCTTAATTTAAGCCCGTTATTGGTTCTGGGTTTAACTTCTAAATATAACTATGTTTTTCTACTATAAACTGTGGATTTTATAAAAAAAATGCAATTAGAAAAATATGTTAAAATGTTTCGGAGAAGTATAACGCAATACAATTAATCAGAAGACCAAACTTTATTCAAACTGCTCTCGAAGTATATATATTCCAATAAAAAAATATGACATTGATATCGTTTGTCGTTATTCGTCATATATATTGAGTTATTCGTCCATTTGTCACGTACATACTTAATACACATTTAAGATTTATATGGATGCCATTATCAAAATTGGATCAATTGAAATGGGACCACAAGGGAAGCACCAGTTTAAAAAAAAAACATAAAAAAAATACAGACTCCTGTGATGTCGGTTGAAACGGAATAAAATCAATAGAACCTTGTAGTAGTGTTAAAATACTGTTATAATTAGTAGGTCTCGCAGAATAAAATAGTCCAACAACTAATACACTCGCTTTATTGAGACAGCGTAACGTTGTACAAAGAATTATTTATAACGAATACCGTCACAACTGCGCGTCCTCACAATCTTTATACAAAATTAATTAGAAGTCAGATTAGGAACTAATAAAGTTAAACTATTGTTTACAATGCCAAGTTTATGTGACGATCAACTAAATTATTAATTATGAATTAAAGATACAATAAGGTTGAGGTAAATCATTAAGATATCATTGGAAGAAGTTATTATGCATAACAATCGCTGGGTGTCATGTGTTGCCAGCTAACAATACATTCCTGCGATCCCTATAGATATCTAATTCAAATTATCAAATAACAGTTAGCTAGAATAAAAGAAACAATTTTGTGGTATTTTATCTAAATAAAAACGTGTTAAATCTCCAAAAACAGTAATTGCTTAAAGTAAAACTTGTAAGCATTTTGCGGAGGTCCTAAAGGCCATATTTTCCAATCTTTTTACTATAGTTTACTTTGATGCCTAACCCACCAGACTTCAGAGTTACCAAAGCTCTGTTTTTAAGCTAACAACGCCATAAAAACACAATACAAATCATTTATAAACTAGTTTCGATAATCTATCTGGGTCGACAAAAACTTCGAATTATTCCACTTTGGCACGGCGATTTAAAAATTCATTATTTTTTTTGCCGACAACCGCTAATAGCGCTTCACACTTTTTCGTTTTAGCCAGCAAATCCAGAAACAATTACGCCAAAGCCGATCTATTCAAATGTATTTTAGATTCTACAGTATTGAGAGCTTGTGGGAACAAAAACTATCGGAGCTAGAATAACGTGGAACTATACTGGACGGATGGTATACCGTTGTCTACATAATAAAGCTCTGTCATCGATCAACGTTGGCCGCGTGACGCTGACCTTGAGTGTAACGCAAATCTTTTTATGCTAATCGAAAAAGCTTCCTAACAGCAACACAATAGGGACGGCGGCTTAGTTAAGGCGACGACGGCTCGCGTCTACGACGTGAAAAAGCTCGATTTAAGCGCAGCCATATTTGAGAGCGTGTCAAAGATCAGAGAAAGAAAAAGCTCTCTCGACCGTTATTGGAGTATAGGTAAGTCCGGCTCAAGAGCCAATTAGAGGAAGTGTGTGTGAAATCATTTAAAAAATTAAGCTTTTAGGGAATGATGATGATGGTTACCTTTTTTTTATGACGAACTACACAGATTGGCCAGAGAGGCTGGCCTTGACTGCTTCACCGGTTTGAGAAGTGGCACAGCTCATAGGTCACTTAGCCTGAACCTCTATTGCTAGTAACTCGACACAAGGGTCCCCCCGGTGAGGGGTAACCTCGGCTTGGACGGTTACTATATTACGCGTAAGCATTCCGATCCGAGGGTGCCCGAGAGGGCCGAACCACCACTCGGTCGGTTGCTATTTCACGGATAATCTAAGGGACATTCAAAAGCTAAACTAACTTTGAGTGCCACTTCGGGAATAAAAAAGTTTCTTATGATGCCGATCAAACTATCACCGTTCCCATCTCTCACTAATAACTCGATATTTATTGCCCATACAGAAACATCAAAGACATTTAGAAACCCGATTTTGATGAATCTTTTATTTGAAAGCTGGTGCTTGCCGTCTGGTCTAATTCTGACTATGACAACTAAGGGGAAATTACAAAAATCCTAAATCTGAATTAAGCATGAGACAAATGGACGAATAATTCAATATCACGCACCGATTACGATAGTTATTTCTTTATTGCATAGCATGTACTTTAAGGGTAGTTTGATTTCGAAGTCTGAAAAGTCTGTTACAATAATTCGTACATACAAAGAGAGCGTCCGCCTTTAACCTTTGATTTGATTTGAAGTCATTTTTTGTTGTTGCTCGTAAATATACTTGTTCTTATCACTTGTTTCGTTTACTTCATTGAGTACGATATTGTACTGCGATCTAATTAAGGTTAATATGTACAGTATTATATCAGCAAATACGATAAAAGTTAAAGTTACAGCCTTTATATATGTCCCACTGTTGGGCGCAGGCCTTCTCTGTAAAGAGAGTATAAGGGCATAGTCCGCCACGCGGTTCTAATGCGGATTGGCAGACTTCACATGCCGTAGAAAATTTTTCTAAAACATGTAGGTTTCCTCACGATGTATAAACAGCAAATACGATAAGATGCAATAATTTTTTCCTCGTTACATTTATTCCGTTAATATTCAACGAGTCTTACCCTTAAAAGACAGCTGGACGCTTCTCAGATTTACGAATCGACGATCGTACTGATAAAAACACCATTAAATTAATATTACACATTTTTCTACCATGCTACCTTTAAATTGAACCTTACTGGCATGGCATAAAGATGATGGAGTCAGTGAAGTTTGGTTATCTGATGACGGAGGAATATAAAAGCTGGCTAGATATGTTTTCAATTACTAATCCGGTACTTGTAAAGCGCCAAAATTGTTTTCAATTCTACTCCGCGGGGAAACAAAATCAGCATGAAATAGGAACAAGCATTTACAGTACTTGACATAGAAAGATGAAATAAAAATGCATCTTTTTGTGAGCTTGTTTTTTGTCTTTATTTGGGACAATATAATAATAACAATAAATTACATATGCCTATGACATATGTGTGGAGGGTGCTGCGGGGCTGGGTTCATCATTCAGAAGTGCTGGCCGCGCTACAGTTTCGGACGCCTGACAATTACGTGTGTATGCGCCGTCGTCAACCATTATTCCTACTGCCCGTCTCCAGGACTAATTTGTCCAGGAACTCTCCGCTGTCGCGCGCGATTGGGTTTGTTAATACCATCTCACTGCACATTGATATATTTTGTTGCACAGAGTCTGTGTTTATTGAAGCTGCCTACAAGTGCGTAGAAGGTGTTTGACGCTATTATATTTATATATTATTGTCAATACATAAAGCAGCTTTTTATTTGTTTTAATTTTAATAATATATATTTAACTAAGTTTTTATAACATCAAATTGGTATTATCTGTAACGGTGTTATAATTTTTGTTGATTTAAATAAATAAATAAATGAAGAGCCCCGACGTTACATTCCCGATGCTTTACCTTGGATTCAAGTTAATGATGACACAGGAGCGTTAGCGTCGTGCCATGCGATCCATTACCTTGGATACGGGTCAATGCTGACGCAGGAGCGTCATCATCGTGCCGTCGTCATGCTATATGGACATTCTTGGATCATACTTCGATTCGATAGGTTTAGTTAGTTATAAGTAATAATTAATTGTAAATTCTTGGGTTTTTTTTCGATCCTCCGGCTGCAACGTACGTAATTAATAGCAAAATTAAATTATAAGACATAATAAAAATAAAATATGCAACTGCACAACCAACAACATTATTCGCAAATTGTTATTTTAACGTGCAACACTTTAAAAACAAAAACACTTTATCGACAAAGTTTAAATAAAAAAGATTACTGAAATAAATGAACTAATAAATACACAACTAACTAATTATTATATGTTATAATTCAGTTATATGGGTCAGTGTTATATAGAGTTATATAAAGTGACAGAGTTGGCGATGGCGTACTGCGTAATACCCTTTGTTCCTTCAAGTGACAAAATCCTGATCCCATTGTAAAAAAATATGCTTGTATTGCGGGAGATTCAGGTTAAGCGACCTAAGAGCTATGCCACCTCTCAATCCGGTGAAGCAGTCAAGGCCAGCTTCTCTGGCCAATCGGTGTTTTTTTTTCATTAAAAAAAAATGTATTGCGATCGCCATTTCGAAATTTTAGGTGTTTGTGACAAATACTTTTCATTTTTAATTCACTGAAGTGTTTATTGTAGAATAAAGCTGCAACTTTTTTATTATTTTCTATTGAAAATGTGTAATAATGATGGACAATAACAAAAACGTGTATATTTATAAAATAGAACAACAAAGTTAACTTTCCAACTGTTGTTAAAAAAATCTTACTCCCAAAGCGATAGTATGACACAAGCGCTATTTATTTTGACGGGCAGGAATGGGAGCTTGCTACTCAAGCAGAAGTAATCAATGTGGCGAGCTGATGAACGAGTGGATATTAGAGTCACAGACAGAATGGCGTATAGCACAGGCACTGTGTTACAACATCTATATATCACTAGCTTGGTATATTCTATATAATCAAGAAGGTGTGTGTGGGGTCACACGGCCAGACCACGCGTACCCTCCCGCGTTTCGGCCCATATAACCGCGAGGTTGGTGGGGCCATGGGAGGTGGTGGGTAGGTTAGCTTGGTATATATATAAATAATGATATGGCTATATAAATGATTTGAAGCGTCAATAGCCTAAAGATTTAGGGTACGGTCGGCGAATCGTTAGGTCGTAGGTTAAAATCCACCATCTGACTATTGACGTGAATCATGTCTTAGCATAAACATAAGTTTAGTTAGAATGGTTTACAAGAACGTTAGTAATATTTTCTGAAAAAAAAGAAATATCCAAAAAGAGACAGACCTCTGGTACGTTATGAAGGGCTGTATCTGTTATAAATTGTGATAAATTCCAAAATTAATTTATACACTCGTGTGTCCTTTTACGAATGCTTCTTGCCTACAATTCGCCCTAGTACACAAGTATGGCAGGCGTACCGTTCATTAATAACATAGAATTGCGTTCCCAGTAATGGACGCTCGGACACCGCGCGTTCTCTAGTGTTGCTGACTTAGAAATTAATTAGATACGCTCTGCGTGTCTGAACTACAAGCGGTACAGTTATCTACAGAATCCATTTACGTGACAGTAATATTACTCGGTACTTTAAAAAAATTACGCAAAAGTTTATGCGTAGATCTATGGATGTACCTAGTAGAGAGAGATGAATCGTGAAACATTGTAATCGGTAATCTCTGTTTACCCTTCTGGGTCAACGATGCGTGTTGTTGTTTGTTTTATTTTTCAGTTATTAAAGACACAAAATCACTTGTTAATTTTTGTACATATAGGACTTCATAGCGTACTGAGATAACATAACTTATTAATTGACTTCGGTGAGATTGTCGGAAGGTCTTAGTTGCAATTTTAGGTTTAGTAAGTACAAAATTATTTGCTTATGTGTTATCTTATTTTCTCGGAAATTTCGAACTTTATAAACTTTTTTAAAGAATTAGTTATACTTAGGTTTACATATTTACGTTTTAACACACATAACAAATTTTGTTATTTACCTAAAATCATAGTATAGATCATCTCTCTCTCTCGTGTCGGTCCCTCATGTCTGAGGATCGTGGTCACCATCAGGGTTGCATCTGGAGCGGATGATTTGCCTCCACCGGCTTCTGTCCAGCGCGTCTCTTAAAGCACTGTAAAATTTGGAGGACGACGAGTCTTTTACCTGATCGGACCACCTTGTTGGTGAACGGCCGCCAGATCTTTTTCCTGCGGTGTTCCCAACTACGATCAGTTTATCTAGACTTTCGTCGCCTCTGCGCATTGTTTGTCGGCATATGGTATAGATATAGATCATAGATACTACATATATCAATATAGTAGAATTAAATTATATTTTTATTATGGAAGTATAGTTGTGTATGTTTCTACCGACATTTTTTCTCCCAACGCTGAAGCGTTCCGAAGCGGCGGCAATCTTATCAGTAGAATTCCTAATGAAACCGTTGCTGACTTAAGTACAATATTGCAACTTACTATAAGAAAAGTACTGCTAGAAAATATTGTTGCTTTTTTATTACGATGCACACTATCTCGGCTACTATTTAGAGCATAGCCTGGATCTCGTCTAAGTGAAGGAGCTGTGGAGAGTAAATGTTGTCGACGGTGGTCCAAATCACATATATGTAGAAATCTTCACCCGAATAATTTATGGCAGTTTTACTTCTAATATATTCAAAAACCACTTAATTCCTTTATCATAGTAGCAACACCCGATGAGTTTTGGGCTGCCTATAACGTGACATTTGTAGACAGCCGGTTCAGATAAAAAACCAGAGAAAACATACAATCATTATTTTGGAAAGCTATTATATAGAAGTGGAATGGCGACAAGGATAGCCCGTGGTGAATATCGACCAGATTGGTGACAAACTGAAGAAGGGTGACATCAAAAGTACTTCGGAAGGCAATCATGGATGCAATAATGTATCGAAGTCAAAGTAGCAAGAAAGATGTGCAAGGATCGTCCAGGTGCTTTATTTAATTGTTCATTATAAGTTATATACTATAAAATACAACTGGTTTAAGTATAATATCGGGGATGAGTTCACCATGACGGTAAATAACAGCAACTAAAGTGATTATACTAGTAGTTTATACTTTAAAGTGGTAGTTTTACTACTACGTTTAAACTTACCCAAGTGTCAACTTAAATCATACCAATTATTAAACTATAGTAATAGTCAACCATAATAATATAATATTTTTTATAAATTTGTCACCCCCGTACGAACTCTGTGTGTTAAAAAGTGTTAGAAGTGTTAGCATCGAATGAATTTTGAACAATACGGAAGGAATTTAATACAAAATGACATCGCAATAATGTACTTAAAAAGAGTTTTATTTAAATGTACTTAAATACATACAGACACATTGTTTTCTAAAGAGCTACTTTTGCAGCTTAACTGTGTTGTAGAAGAATGCCAGATGAAAGCACTTCATGTAACTGACCATGGAATGTGTAGAAAAAAGTGATCGATAACATTCCATTATTGTGCGAATACATTTCCAAGTAGTTTCTTTTACTTCAGCACTTCTGTAATGAAGTGTACTCCATTTGAGTCAAAGAAAAAGTAATTATAAGATGGAAAAGGTATGAAGATAATCTTGAACTAGTCTGTACTGTCTTGTCTGTATAACGTTTTTGTATGATGCGATGAGAGAAGGATTCTGACTGGTGTAATGATCTCGTTAAATTATGAACGAAGGGAGCGTGGCGTTTATGGTTATATCTGACTACATAATGTATTGAACATGCGTTTTAATTGTCAGACAATTGCCCTGATGGAAGCAAAGTCACTTGCGTCCAAGTTAAGCTACTCACCGGGGGAACCCTTGTGTTACTAGCTATAGAGGTTAAAGCTAAGCGACCTAAGAGCGATGCCATCTCTCTCCGGTGATATAGTCAAAGCCAGGTTCTCTGGAAAGTAATAAAATGACAAATATAAGCGTCGTTAGATTTTTTCCCTTACTTCTTATAGCGACAATACCATATTAGTAATGTTTCTAAAATTCCGAAACGAGTTATATTGTTTCTATTACGCTTTTATACATACCAAATGTTTACAAGACCTTTAAAGCAAGATTAACCAGAGTTATCAATTCGATCTCCCTTTATTGTGTCAGAGAGAATACCTTGTAGATATGTATTTATTCACATAGTTTTCCGTCATCGCTGAGTGTTGTTTTTTTTCAGTCACTACCCTATCGTGGCTTGTATTGTACTTTAAAAAAAATACTTTTAATTAACTCATTTGTTCGCTCTGCTTTGGAGTATTGCAGTATCGCCTAGAATACATTTAACAAAGTATATATATCGATAGACTCGAAAGCGTCCAAAAACGATCTTTGTGGCATTTGGCATACTTTGAAAATTTGGGAAAGGTTCTTTCGTCACACCGACATAGATTAAATTATTTCGCTTTTTTACTCGCGGATCGAAGACGCATGCTAGATAAACTTGCAAATGGTATTATTGACACCCCTGAGCTTCTCTTCACTTCCTAGCTTTTTCTATACCGTCGCGGTTACTTAGAAAATACTTCTTGACAGTTGGTACAGGAAGGACATTACCAATTGTTAAGAAGTATTTTATTCAGGTCGAACATAGGTAAGAATGTGCTTTTAAATAGACTTATTATAGAATTTAATTCATATTCAAAAACGAATGATATCGACCTCTTTTGTTAAAATTTTCGTATATTTAAAAAGTCACCCATAAATAGTTTTTTTTTTCTATTAGTTTACTTTTATTAAAAATTAAGTTTTTTTTAGTTATAATTTAATATTGTCCTCGCCATTAAATTGCATCTTTACCTATAACCTATAACTGTCATTATTTTTACAACTATCTACTGTTTTTCTACATTGTATGTTAATAATGCTTATTGTGTTGGTGTTAAATAAATAAATCAATAAATAAACCCTGTGATTGATTTTATTTTACACATTCTAATAACAAATAGCTTAGAATCATAAAAATAAATTTTTATTAATAAAAACAAGTATCTATAACACCAATATATTTACCAGTAAAGCATAAGTGACCTCACATGGTGTCTCCGTTGGAAATCTAACGCGATACGATTAAAGTAAGGTTGTATTACCAGAGCGAGGGCCTCGGCAACTGTCACGATACTTTATTGAACGTAAACCAATAATTCGTGTTTAACAAAAATCTCGGTACCTTCGGCTGATATTCCAATCCTAGATAGAATAAAAATGTACGCCCACTACATTTCCTCTTATTTGTACGTGGTACTTATTGATATCGCCTTCGAGGTTCTGTTTGAATCTATTTTTTATTTTTATTATTATAAATATGAGTTTCACAGCTAAAAAATATTTTTTTAATAAATTTTATGTATTATTTTATACTTCGAAATACTTAGAATGGCAGTTATTTTTTACACCAAATTGGATAAAAACTTTTTATAAAATAAACATTAAACTTATTGTTCTAAGTCGGCTGTAATTTCAATCCCGACTATAATTATGATCGTAGAGACCAACGCTTAGCCTTAGGCTATCAGACCTTGTAGTGTAATAAGGCATAATTTAAAACTATTTCAAAATATAAAAAAAATGTATGTGCCATAATCTAAAATTATTTTCTATACTGTGAATTATTTTGACATATTTTATTTTTGTTCCAGGTATGTAAATGCGCTGGCTGGTTTGAAAGGTTTGTTTCTGTAAAAATTTACAGAAAAAAAAATATTTTTACTTTATTTCTTCCCTATTTATTTATTAGACCAAATTATAGAAATATTACAGTATATCCAATTCGATGCTATATCTTACATAACAACAAAAAATAATTACAATAATAATATACTTAACTAAAACCCTTCAATATATATATATGTGCACCTTCAAATAATTTCTGCTGGTCGCATTGAAATATAATATCAATATGCTGTGAGACAATATTATTACAAAACAACTTAAAATGTCTACCACTTATTGAACATATACTCATATAGGTAAAATTTCCTCATAATAACCATTTAATCTCAGTTCAAAATTTTCAGTAGAACAAGAGGGGAAGCAAAAAGCGTGCGCTGACCAAATAGTAGACATTTAGAATAATGTATCACTAAAACATGTGGGGCCCAGTGGACTACCCTGAAGTACTCCTACGTATATATGATAATTTTTGCAGTAACGACAGTCTAACTTGGCATATTAACAGATAAATAATGAAAATATTCTATATTAGGATACTTAAAATTGTATCAAAGATATTAACCGTAATGAGATTATTGGAATACTATTAATGCAGGCAATAGTAAAATGCTTGAATATGTCATGTTATCTAGTTTACAATTTTATAATCGGACCTCGTATTTTAAACTACATCAGTAATAATTTGAAAACAATTCTCCAACATTTTTTCATGCATCTATGACATGATCTGTACTTCTTATTAGCACGTAAATTTAAACGGTTTAAGTGAAGGTTCTCGTTTTATGCCAGCACTTGACATGGCGATCCTTAGAAAGCGGGTTAACTGGCTTTTATCACAGATAATCACATATTCCGCTTTCTCTACAATTTGCTATTTATATATATTTATCTTCATTTGATCATTCTTATTATTCGCACTTATTTCATATCCAAAATTAAAGCTTTTATAGTGGTGATTAATTACATTCAGTACTTTGATTCTTAATAAATAGTCTAGGTTTTTTAAGCCACATGATCCTAATTCGGGGACGGAGGAAACGCAATCCTAGATGTAAGGCCTATGGCGATAAGGCGTTTGAATCTAAACCAGCTAATATAAATGAATTTCCATTTATCAGTTTCTGAACAAATCTTGCTAAAATCTCTCTTATAAAAAACTTAACTAAAAATGTAGATAGATGGCATCAAATCCTGGGTAACTTATAAGGTCGGTAAAAGTTATTCTAGACTATCCATTAAATATGGAAGTTAGCTTTAGATTGAGTAGGTTTAAATTGAAAAATATTCCACGTCAGCCCAGTCTCAGGTTGTGTATTTTACGTGAAATGTAATTCAGCGAAACGTATAGCAAATTATAGGCTCTGCCATTCCCAGAAGCGGCGATAAAGCGTAATGTATTACCGACGAAAGCTCCTATCTGTTATAAAAGATTAGCATTAAAAAGCGGACCCATATGCGTCGGGCTGCCCACATATTTGTGAGTAATGGTGGTCCGGGGATAATCTCTGGCCACTTTGACAGCTCAGTGCGCTATGTTTCCTACCAGACCTATTTAGTTATTTATAATGCTGACTTCGAATGTGTGTCCTATTTGCAAGTCGGAATTGAGATTTCTAGATTTAACAAGATCATATACAACGACGTGGCGATTCGAATATTCTAGTCTTCGACAGACACAGCTATCCTTAATACAACTATTTTCCGTTCGTAACTTTAATTACTTGAAATTAATTTATCGTTCAAGAGTGAAGTACATTTACGAGTTAAACGCTATTACGCACAGAGACAAATTGGGAATTTCCACCTTTTTTGTATCCTGTCATACCTACAGCGGATTTATTGCACTACTATACACGGATACTCTTTTTCATTTCGAAGTATTTACATACATATTACAAAGATTTTGCGCTTATATTCTCTCAATCTAATTCCTCATTCTTGGTCGTGGTCGTTAAGAAGTGCTTAACTAGTCTAGGATTTTCGTAAACTTACCAATATTACAATCAATAAGCATCTCCATCCATCTCCATACGACATTTAGTCTGTCTTAACATTAACTATTGTCTCTCTTTCTATCTTAAATAACTATATCTTCAACTTTCGTTTTCCTCGCCCAATTACACATTTCGTAACGCTCTCATTAGCTTACTCTCCGAGTATAATTCAGAACCTTTTTTCTTGAAGTCGATTAAAAATAAGTCGGTGCAAGTTTTAATGTTTGTAATGAACGTGTTAATTGTTCCATTAAGCGTTACCTATCAATTACCTGATATTTCTTGTTCTCAAAGACCTGTTCTATTTGAATAAAAGAGTGATAACAAATAATTACCTTTATGTCTGTATGTCGTTGATTTACGCAAAGTAACTTACACGTGTACTGGAACAGCCCTTGCCATACAGTGCCATACGGTATGCAAATGACCAGCTTATCAAGCCCCCCGCTTGGTCCGCTTTATGACGGCCGTAGTGGAGAGTTACGGCCACTTCCACGATTCATGCGCGATGTTTATTTAACTCTGTACCTATGTAGATTGGACAGTCGACATCACAGCGTGCCGGTGGGCTGTTTGATATCTAGATTTTGAAACTTTTATGGTAACATTTTTGTGCACAGAACTGCGTGGGTAGTTTATGTGACTAGGCAGAGCAAACTCTTACAATCATTCATCAGTCATTTAGGTAATTCAAAGTTAGCTTTAGATATAATTTCAAGTGATGAAAAACTGTAAACCTGCAGATTGTAATCATTATTATTAAGGTTTAATTTTGCTTTCACAATAATGCAGTCTTTATCATATCATTCCTACCCATCACTGAAATGAATGGCGGGTAGAAATCAATACTTAAATTGTAAACGTCGTTTTGAATTTATATCGTAGTTAAATTAGTTCTGACATCACATTGTCTTTCGTCTTCTACATTCTTTCCGTTCGTTAAGGAGTACTTTTCTAATCTTGCTTGGATTATCATAAACTTACCAATATCTCAATCAACAAATATTTTTCTATACGTTTTTTGGGGTTCCTGAGTATATGTCAGGAACCGAAGGTTCAATGCTAAAATGGGACAGAATTGAAATTAACCTCTTGCCAAAAATATAATTTATAAAATAATTTTATAAATGACGGAATTATGAATACGTTAACATAAAACAAAATTTATCTATCTATATATTTATATGTATTTATAAAACATTGTATGTATTTATTAGTATATATTTCTAGTTCTTTTATCTTTTCCTAGATACTCCTACGAATACTACTCCTGCGAAAATGTTTTTCTCTCTCATCCTTTTTTGAATTTGTCAGTTGATAAAATGACTGAGTGTCCTCTTTCAGACATTCTGTGCATTACTCCTCGTCTAGGGCATGTTGAATTTTATCTCAATGACAAATTCAATCTGTCACTAATATTATGAACGATCACAAATCGACATCCAGCCGGCTATCGCGCGATGCTGCGACGGCTAACACACAATCGCTTCTCGCACTAAACACTTGTACAAACTTAAGTTACAAAACGTGTTAACCGTTTGTTATGATATGATAATGTCGATTCAATATTTTACTTTCATTTATAGCCAGCGACGAAGGTAGGAATTTCAAAATATTACTAATAGAATTGCTTTTATTTAAGGCGCAAGTACGGCCTCGCATAGAATGCTGTTCACATCTCTGGGCTCCTCGATAGCATCTATTTCAGTCTGACCTTGTACAGATCGAGGACGATCAGGCTCTTTCCGACGACTGTACGGTTCTCTCGTAATTATCTTCTACATACTGTCAACCTGTAAAATCAACTGTCACCAGCGGTGTTTCCTAACCGATTTGGGGACCGTCAAGAAACGAGCCTACTCCTATCTCAAAGGCCGGCAACGCCTGCAGCTCCTTCCGTGCTGTCGATGTTTATGGGCGACGAAGATCACTTAAGATTAGGTAAGCTGTAAGCTCGAAAAATCTGTAAGAGAAATTATAAGCATTCACACCAGAAAAAGTGGGTTAGTGGTAAAAAATTCTGACGTTACTCTTCATTTGTCACGAATGAGCATAGGACGTACGCTACTAATACAGATGCAACTGTTATAACATCAATACAGTAACAGGCCAAGGCAAAAGTTCATACAACTTTTTGTTTATACGTTTGCTGTTGTTATAAAAAATAAAGTATTTAAAAATGGTCGCTCGATGTCGTTACTCAAGTTATTTTTTTTTAAATATAACCTGTCTGTTATACGTATAAAGATCGTGTTAAAATATTTTAACAAGATACTATATCATCTGTGTGATAAAAAATGTCGAATTATAGGCGATATGACATATTAGTCTATATCAACCTTAAGGAATTTATTAATACTTAAGTGACTTATTGCAAATTATTTTATCGAGTTTCAAATCAATAGGGTATAATTTTTTTGTTTCAAACAACTTGCCAAGGCGTTGATGTGACAAGAGCATGACATTAATGGTGAAGCTTTTTACTGACAAATTTCTTGTGCAACTTAAACGATCTTTATTACAAGAGCTTAAAGCTTTCTTTGGTTTGTAGCGATAGTCTTTACTATCTTTGTCGTGTCTAGGCCTAATTTGCGACCGCATTAGTGACTTTATGCCGTTGTATTAAAGTTTTTATTGGAATACAGTCGTTTATTTAAAGTTGTCACATCAATACGTCGTTGACAATGACCACCGATTGAGCGATCTGATCGCAGAGCTCGCGATAAGAGATCGGAATCGAGAAGGGAACGTTTGGAAGGCCACGTCTCGTTATTTCGGACAGTAATTATAGAGATAAAATCGAGATCCATTTGCGCAAATTTCAATGTACCGTCTTCTACATAACCTATGAATTAGACAAAAATAGACAAAAACCGACTTCAAATCAAATAAAACGTTAAACGCTTTTATGCGCGGACGCCTTCTTTGTATTTCTGATTTAACGTAGAAATATAACGAAATAGAATTAATCAGAACCTATTAAAACTTTTCATCAAATAATGTATTAAATTGGTTTTTAACCGACTTCAAAAAAGGTGGAGATTCTCAATTCACTCAATTTGGCATTGAGAATCACTGAAATAGATGTTACTAGCCATGTTTACTAAATGTTATGACCTTAAGCTATATATTCTATATATTGCGATTTTCGTGAGTTCGAGTCTTTAAGTCACGAGGAAATAAGTATTAGACAATCGAATCAAACGCAATTGTTATAGAAAATTATAATTTTTAAACTAGACTATGATCCAGATAAGATGCTTGGTCCTTTTGGAAATTGTTAGCGGAAGCCTATGTCTAAACTAAAACAATCCGTCTGGGGGATAACCTCAAGGGCATGGCTAACCTTCCAAAGGTACAGGAGGGCGAGATGGTCAACGCTAACGCGACCCCATCTCGTCTCATCACAGCAAAGGACTGCTCACCATGGTAGGTTTTGGTGGGCGAGTGAGTGGGCAAGTCGAAAGGGCAGTCCTAGTAGTCCTGAGCTCGTATAATAAGGCTACGGTATCCCCTGCTTGTCGTAGAAGGCGACTAAAAGGGGCCTCGGGTTCACTGAGCGTTATCGGCAGGCCCGTGTTGCCTTGCGCTGCGAGAGTCCAGGTGGGAGGGATTAACCTCTCGCTCCAAGAGCACAGTGCAGAGGGGCTCCGGTGGGGAGATCCCGGATCCTCACCATGCACCAAGGAAGTGCCATCGGGGCAGTTTAAGTGGATAAGAACGCCACATAACCCCTCCTCAAGTAGGCCGAGCTGGCACAACTTGCTCGCTTCCCCGGCGGGCACGTATTTCCAGCATTGGACGCCTGTAATGAAGATGATAATAATGATATATCATGTCTAGCCCTTCGGTAGTTTTTGCAGTAAAACGTAATAAAAATGCTCCTCATTTAAAAGTATAAATAGAAGATTAAGACCAGTGGAGGTGATAGCGAAGATACTTTCCGATCTACAAGTTGGTATCCATTTTCCACCAGCTTATTCAACTCTCACCTACACGGTAAAGAATACTCGCTGTCAATACGAGTTCCCATCACGAAGGTAACTTTTAGCTTTGACACTAAAATACTATCTTACACTTTGCCGTCTAAAACAAAACTTCATACCATTATCGACTCTAACACAAGGGTTTAGGAGTCAACGCTAGTTAACCAAGTGCAAATGGTTATTTGGTGAGTAAAACCACTGAAACCCGACGCTGTGTTTCTGTACGGGATCAAGGTACAGAAGGCTACCTGGCTGAATGTACTACCGTCGATTATCAGGCGTTTACGAGTCGTATGCTCTATGCATTAAGGTATAAAATCGCATTGATATAATTGAAATCGGCGACGATCCAGAGATCATTGAACATTCGTTAAGTTACCTATATAAGTTCGTGCCTCGGGCGACTCATTAATTCGAGGTTAGTTCTATTAATAAATTAGTAGTCAAAAGCACGCCATCTACCGTCGACACCAGACCTGTCTGTCTGATAAGTTAAGGGTTCCGGGTTCTATATCCTATTAATATTAATGGGGAATTAATTAATTCCAGTATTAAAAGCCTTTAAGTGATGTTTCAAATCATTTCTTAAGGCGCCTTTAAATCTTATTATTCAATAAAAAGGTAAACAGTCAAGCTATTTGGTGACGCAGCTGAATCCAATCTGCTCAGTCTTGAGCACAGGCGTAAGGTAGCTAGCCTTTCGGTTTTCTACAGATTGCATTTTGGAGAGTGTGCTCAGGAACTACATGATCTAATTCCGCCATCCCCTTTCCACCATCGGACTTCCAGACGCACTGCGGGATTTCATCCTTTTGTTGTGAACATCCCTCAAATCCGAACGAAGCGATTTGCTTCGTCTTTCATTCTTCGTACAGCAAAGGACTGGAATAGTTTGCCTTTTTTCTGTCTTTCCTTCCGATTACAATGTGGGTATTTTCAAGAGTAGAGTGAATAGGCATTTACTAAGCTAGTGTGCCTTACCATCCAGGACTGCATTTCTACTTAACATCAGGTGGGATATTAGTCGAGCACTTGCTTAGAAATTATTATTAAAAAAAAAGCCCATCACCGGCAATGATAGGCAGAGATCACGGACATCCACTTATACAATCTAACACATCTAATTTGCTTCATTTGCATCCATACATTTACGAGTACATAACCGTTGGTTATGTGTATTCCATTCAAACGTCGGATTAAGAGGTCTGAAGGCCCGGCCCTTGGCCACAAATTATTATTGTATTGTAGACACATTCATTACTTCTCTTAGTCTGCGCCGGAGCGGGTTCGTTCCGGACGTGTTCACAGGGGGAGAGGTACTAACCCCTCTCCCCACCCCGGGACGTGCTCTCCTAAGAGCACAGTGCAGAGGGGCTGCGGTGCATCCGGAGACCCCGGAGCTCCTCGCCGTGCATCGAGGAAGGGCCACCGGGAAGGTTTTAGTGGGTAAAAACCCCACATATAGGCGAAGGCCTTCCCCTCAGAACGCGGGATATATTGTTGAAGATTTCCTCCCCGTGAACAAAAAAAAAAGTTTTTCTCCCTCCCCCGCTCTGAGATCTCCTTCTGCGTCATAAGAGGTGCTGTATACATCTGTATTAACTGACTCAAGGGCCTCCGAGGGCTTCTCGGCTTGGGTGTGTAACACATTTCTATCCGAGTGCGCGCAAGAGGGCCGAACCACGATTCTTAGGTAGCTTTTATGGAGAATAAGGTTAGAAGTCGCTCTTGAGATAAGAAAAAAAAGAGGGAAAATCCGTAAGCGCGTTTCCGCAAGTTCCCGCCGTTACCACGTGACGCCATTGCGTTCGCCGTGACGCGCGTAAAAAGCTTGTCGAACGTCGGGTTCCCGACTTGTCCGCTTGCTAATTGGGTGCCGCGGTCGGATCGCCTCCTTATTGGACGGGGGGCGGTGCGTAATTATTTTAATAACTCCACCCCACCCTTTTTTAATTAAAGCCCTTTGCACATCGAGGGAAATGCGATATGACGGGACGCGTACGACGTTGCGCGCTGTCATCTTTAGAACCGTGTGAACATTTCATGCGTATATGTGTCTCTTTACATTGATACGGGAACGAGTGCTGGAGTTTTTTATTATTGAATTGCTTAACCTTTAAGAAATTACACTGTAATTCAGTAAAATTACTTGTATTTGATTAAAAAAAAAACGTATTTACCACAGGGAGTAATCCGAATTCCGTCGACACCGTCTTGATGGTTGGCGTTCCACGACTGTACGTATCTCGCGTAACTTTCTTCCACGCACTGTCAACCTGTGAAACCAACTGTCACTAGCGGTGTTTCGGAACCTGTACCACTGGAAACCTTCAAGGAACGAGCCTACTCTGTCCTGCAGCTCCTCCGGTTGATGTCCATGGGCGACGGTGATAACTTATTTTTATCCTATTTAAAAAAATTAGGTATGCGAAAAATGTTTGTCGTAAGCGTCAATAACCTAATGGTTTACGAGATGACTTAACTTAACTTAATACGATATAACTTAACCGACATAACTTGCCCGCTTCCCCGGCGGGCACGTATGAATAACAGCATTTCTTCCCATGAAAAAAAATGGTTTACGGTGTGCGAAATATAAGGTCGTAGGTTCATATCCAACATTCGAGTATTGACGTGAACCATCCCCAAGCACAAGCTTAAGCTTATGTGGAATAGTTAACATGAATAGTTGTAAAAAAAATGTTATAATTTTTTTTCTGAAACGTTGATGCGTGATATTCAATAGTTTATTTTAAAGTTATCTAAAATTATTTTTTAGAGAGTGGCAATTATCGTTGTCTTCTTTTTACCAAGTTAGTGTCTATTTTATAACTAGCCCATCGACATACACTTGTCTTACATTTTACTAAGTAACGAAATACTTTGTGACATGCCGAAGGAAATTCGTACCCTCGATCGACATGCTATTAAAGTAAAAATATTTTAACCACTTCTACTTTCAATCCTAGCCTTAAAGCCTGCACGACGGCTTATAAAGATGACTTAAACGACTTAAAAGTCTCCGATTAATAAGTTAAGTTTCAGTTAAGCTTGGGTTTGATTATTTTCTAAAGAAGTTATTTATACATATATAAATGTAATTGAAGTATCTGTTTGTAATATTAAAATAACCGTTTTTTCCTACATACATTTATTTATTTTAATCAACAAAAATTATAACACCGTTACAGATAATACCAATATGATGTTATAAAAATTTAAGATCTTAACGTAGACACATCACTAACGTTTGCAAAAAAACCCTACAGAAATCTTGGTTTTATCCTCAGACATTGCAAGGAATTCTCGAATTTATTAGTGGTTAAATCTTTATTTAACGAATTGGTATAAAGCCATTTAGAGACAAACGCTTACATATGGAATCCTCATGAAGATTATTGTCTCGTGGTGGAGAAGATTCAAAATAAATTTTGTAGATTTCTATATTATAAGCAGTACGGCGTGTATCCTTGCTTCCCACTGATGTGTAATGTCATATGAATGTGTATACGGTACAAATACGAAAATATTTTTTTACAATTTTTGTTTGTCTGTCTGTTCCGGCTAATCTCTGGAGCGGCTACACGGATTTTGGACTTTCACTGGCTAATTCTATATGGAGTTACTTAGGCTATTTTTATTTTAAATGAATAGTGTTTAATAATTACATATAAATCTAAGCATTGCATCTAAGATTAAGTGTAACGGTATATTGAAAATATAATTAAAGGATAATTTTAATTAGTTTCAATTATTAATTCGCTAGTGTACAGGCATCTTAACCCACCTGCGTCTCGCAATCTATGTATCGACCGCCGTATCTGATTTGGGAGGGGCTTTCTATGCCATTCTATTAAGGTAAGTGTGTTGACCCCAATTGCACAGATGTCAAGTCTTCCAGAACTGCTGCTGGAGGTTAATAATCATTCCGCTTTTCATATATTTGATTAACAGTTCTGAGGTAGAGTTTAAAGAGATGGACGATAAAGTTCGATTGCAAAAACCCACTTCAAATTGAATCAAACGTTAAAACAATTAAAAAATACTTTTTTTATTTGCTAATACAATTAACTATAAGGTTAGAATAAAATGAGCCTAAACTCGATAAGGTAATGTAGTAGAGTGAAAATGTAAAAAATAGAGTAAGGAGTAGCGTAAGGAAATACAGACTAAGAAAAGTAAGACATTGAAAAATGTAGAAAGTAGAGTTAAAAAATGTAAAATGTAGGGTAGTAAAGTAAGAGAATGTAACGTAGTATGTAGAAAGTAAGAGTAAGAAATGTAAAGAGCAGGATAGTATACTGGAAGAAGAAGAGTGGAAAGGAGGAATGCAAGAAAGAAGGAATGAAAAGGTCCCTAAGGTGCCAAACGTTGGGGGAACGATGAAAAAAAGAACTCGATGTGGTTGCGTTGTTTAATTACGGAGTTCCTATGGTCACAGTTTTAAATAATATTGAATTGTCATCTGATTTACAAATGCATGTACAATTTCAGCTCAATCGGAAATGGGAGAGTGGAACAAATTTAACTTGCAAGATTTAATTACGGACCGACAGACAAAGGGATAGGTGAAAGGAAATAAAAGGTAGTAATCAATTGCATCATTAATTTCAACATTGATTTCAATATATCATCAGCTTGTGTGTATCCATTGCTGGAAGTAGACCTTCCCCAATGCCGTCATTTACGATCCTCCGCTTTCCGCATCCAGCCACTTCCGGATATCCGTATTAGATTGTCGGTCTATCTGTGGGGAGGACGCAACATAACTGCAACGTCGGAAATATTTAGAAAAATTTACAATATAATAGGTATTTTACAAAAATATTTATAAAAAATATAACTGTGCCTCACCGTCATCGCATGGCCACGTTGTATGGCAATGCTCTCTGGTCACCAGATGTGTCGACATCTTAATATTTAATGTCTAGATTTAAGTGCGACCAACTGACACGTTGCAAATACGAGTAGCTTGTCTCATTGAAATCCTTGTAGAGGGCAATTCGAGAATATCCCTGTTTAGACATGATGTCTTCTGGTTTTTTGAACAATAGAACTTTTTTTGCGTCAACATTAGGCCAAGCGGCGGCGCGCAAACTAAACAGTTTTTGGCGAAATTATCATTCATTCCTCGTACTCGGAATTCGATGAATATAAAGTTATATTGTAGCGTGCTATGCCGAAACGAACTTTACTATCGTGTATTTAAAGCGCTTTTCCATTGTTTCATAAATTAATTTCAAGACATCGATGACAGAAGTTGAATGGATAAGGCATTTTAGAAATATAGTTTATCATAAATAGGCGTAAATTCCCGGTACTAGGAATTCGACGGAATAATAGATCTTATGAAATTTGATGGTTGACTTCGGCGGTCGATTTCATACTTATCTCGATATTGATCAGATTGTAAATTGAATTCCACTCAAATCTATTTTACCTTAAATCTACTTAACGAGTTTCTAAAAGGCGTTAAACTATTTTGATTGGTTTAGTATTTGGTTTCATTATTATCAACCGATCAAACAGGAGGTGGCTCTCCATTCGACTTTTGACTAGGTGAACCGATTTCGATGATTCTTTGTTTATTTAAAATCTGGTAATTCCCATTTTGACTGAGAGGCGCGGACTAAGACTGTCAGACAAGGTTAGAAACGATATCATCAGAAAGAAAATGAAAATAGTAGATGTAAAGAAAAGAGCGAGACTTCTCAAGTGGCACTGGGCAGGACACATGAACAACAACCGATGGGCAAAACGTATAACAGAGTGGATACCAATAGACAAAAAAGAGATAAAGGAAGACCAAATAAGAGATGGAAAGATATTTTCAAACAGAAATGTGGATGTTGTTGGATGCGAGTAACACGGGAGAAAATATTTGGAAAGAAGACAAACGCAATTAGGATTTAATTAAAAAAATCAGAACGTATTAGAATTATAATAAAGGCTATTTTTATTTTATTTTATTTAATTCCCATTTGATCCCATTTATACAATGGCATCCATGAGAAAACCATATAAGTTTTAAATTTACATTACGTATGTGTGCGTAAATGGACGAATAACTCAACTCGCAAACCGATTTCGATGATTCATTATTTATTGGAAAGAATATTCTCCAAGTGTAACTTGGTTAGGTTCTGTTAGCTGGCAACACATGACACCCAGCGATTGTTATGCATAATAACTACTTCCAATGATATCTTAATGATTTACCTGAACCTTATTGTATCTTTAATTCATAATTAATAATTTAGTTGATCGTCACATGAACTTGGCATTGTAAACAATAGCTTAACTTTATTAGTTCCAAATCTGACTTCTAATTAATTTTGTATAAAGATTGTGAGGACGTGCAGTTGTGACGTTACTCGTTATAAATAATTCTTTGTACAACGTTACGCTGTCTCAATAAAGCGAGTTTATTAGTTGTTGGACTATTTTATTTTACGAGACCTACAAATTAACAGTTCTGATTAATTCTTTATCGTAAAATTCATACGATAGTTCGGTAATACAAATAGGGCGTGTTCGCGTAAAGACGTCTCATTTGATTTGAAGTCTGTTTTTACTCTTAAATATACTTGTATTAACTGTAGTTATATTCATTCATCTTAATTTTACATTTTTTATGAAAAAAAATGGCTTACAACTTTCTAACCCGAAAATAATGTTCGGGTGACGGGCGTTAATGTTTGTATTTGTGTATAATACTAGCGTACCCAGCCCGCTTCGCCGGTCTAGATTTTGCTTTATTTTATTTAAACAATAAACTTACATAATTAAATATTTAATTTAACTCTAACAATATATTAAATTATTCATTTCTCTCCGTATTCATTCTCTTCTCGAGCGGGTTAAGATCATTACCTACACCCATGTACATATCAGTAAATACAATATCATACCGGTAGTAGTAGTATCATAGTAAATAAAAGCTGTATTTAACAGTTCAAAAAGACGAGTGCTCCGATCGTCTCCAAACTTTACAGGATTACTCGCCAGGTCAATCTGAAGATTCCTTGAAAGTTTCATTGAAATCGGTCTAACCGTTTCGGGGCCTATACCGATCAAACCCACACACTTTCTCTGTTATATATATATAGATAGTTATGTATATATTACTTGCGCGTCACTTGCGCTTACTGTGATCTCAATTGTCCGCCAGTAGAACTAATATCGTAACATGTATCTAGTTCCATTTCATTGTCTAGCCTACGTAAGCGAAATTGCACGGCCCGACCGCGGGCTTAATCCGAAAAGAACCAAAAAAACCAAAAGCTTCATCGCACCAGCGGCCAGTAATGGAGATCACGTAGCCTCACCATCGGATCGCTGATAACTACGCATCTCTCGCTCTTATACACGAATACATTGAAGGCGCGAGGGAGATGGATTTAATAATGGTGTAACCACAACGCAGACTATCATTAGGCGGTGTTTCAGCTCCGGCAACAACAGTAACACGGTGTTCGGATCGACAGTTGTCAATTGCGACGCAGACGGCGCGGTGTTGGTAATTTAACACGGTGCTCGTTGATGGAAAGCTGTGTCGGAAAGTGTGGTAGGCAGACGCGGTAGGTGTAATCATCATCGGAATCGTAAGAAATAAATGAATTTTTCGGTCTTTTTTGCGATGAGGCGGTGTTGAATCGCTTTTTATATGTTTTACGAAAGCATCTCGGAACGATTGTTGTGGGCTGGCTCGTTATTAGCAATAATTTGACGGAACGACTGTTATCAATACGTAAATACTCACACCCATGATTTATAGGGATAGGCAGATATAGACTTATAAACTGCTAACATGCACACATTTTGTCGTCCACTCGTACTTTACCTGGACTTGCAGACCTCTAAATCCGGCACTGAATGAGGATCAGACATGGATCGACCTTGAGTTATTTGCGTACTTTCGAGTCGACCGCCCGGATACTGACCAACCACGGTTGCAAGAGTTATAAACGATAGACTGTAATTCATATTAAATTCACAAATATTCCGTTAAACACAGCCATATGGGTTACAAAATACAAAATGAGCTATACCCCTGGCCCGCCATATATCGCAGATAGGACAGGCTTCACGGCATACCGTGATCACGACTGGACTTACTTATGAATACAAATACTATATGAATACGTCCGCATTCATACGGGACTGAATTCTTAGGAAATCGATTAAATGGAAAATAAATCGAATACAAAATCTCTTACGAATTCGTTGCTAATTTAATGTCTAATAGATAATTTAATAATAGACATTGGAGATGCTCGGATCACTCATATTATGCCGAATTTTCGTATTCTTATTTTATATGTTAGTTATTAGAATAATTACTAATATTTTTACATCGAAAATAAAGTCCACTCCCAGACTTATTTTCAACCGACTTCAAAAAGGAGTCAAGTCAAGGAGGGAGAGGAGGACTTCATTCTCAATTCGTCTGCATGTTTTTTTAACGTTTGTTACCGCATAACTTTCAATCTAGTCCAATTCTGATTGTAGTATCCACGAGAAAATCAAACGGAGTAACTCGCTCCATCCCTCCCCCCGCGTGCTCTCCGAGTTCCACTGGAGATCCCGCAGCCCCTCACCACGCACCGAAAAAGATCTACCGGGGGGATTTTAGTGGTTAAGAACCCCACATAACCTTCCTACAAGGCGGATGTCTTGTTGAAGATTAAAACACATTCTTATGAACAAATTGTGAATCCCTTTGTTGGCAGTCAGTACAGTACAACGTTGATATATAATATTTTATAACATAAGTGCTGTGTATTCTGGAATAATAAATAAATAAATAAAATGCAACATCCAACGAATACGAAACTAAGCCGAGATATATTCACTAGCTCGAAATATATAACAATATATGGCCCATCTATCATTGGTCACGATTCCCCAAGATATGCACGGTGTTCCCATGGGGAGGGCTTATTTATGAACCGAGGTAATGGAGGCACGTATCGAATATTTTACTTATCCCTGTCATGGTGGATTTAGAACATCTATGTTCGGACCTACGGTGCAACTACAGGAGTAATACAACGGGCCCACTTCGTCGTGCCGAGTCAGGGATCGTAATGTTATATTGTCTCTATTTCACGGTTAAATATCTGTTTTCGCTGTATTAAGTGTATTAAGAAGCGTCAATAGCCTAATGGTTTACGGTACGGTCTGCAAACCGTAAGGTTTTGGGTTCGAAACCACCATTCGACTATTGACGTGAACCATCTCCTAGCACAAGCTTAAGTTTAGTTGAAATTGTCAACAAGAATGTTAGTAATATTTCTGAAAAAAAAAGAAATATTGCTAGCTTTCTTTTTAAAAAAAAAAACAATACTATCTAATGTAGCGACTCTACTTCTAGTACTTAGATGAATGCTATATAACGACTGTTTTTTTTAAAATGACTTCAAAAAAGGAAGAGTGTAACCTCTTATCTTTGTCTGTATGTTTTTTTTTATGTTTTTTTTATATTACCTCATAACCATACTGTGGTTTGGTTTCAATTCTGACAATGGCATCCTGATGTAATGATGGCATACAAGTCTTAAATTTGTATTAAGTAAAACGCGACAAATGGACAAATAATTCTGACATCCATCGATTCTGGCATCCTCATGTAAACCATACAAGTATCAAATTTGCATTAAGTATATGCGCGATAAATGGACAAATAACTCAATATGACGCCAAGCGATTTCGATGATTAATTTTTTATTGGAAAGGAATGTACTTTAAAGGCAGTTTGATGAGAGTTTCTGATTAATTCTATTTCATAATATACCTATTCTAAAATATAAAAAAACACACTACCTATATACAAGTTGGACTGGTTCAACGACGCTTACAATAGCAATACTCGCCGGAGGAAAGGAGAAGTTTCAAGTTTGCCTCAACAAAGATATGGAATTTACCCCAACCGTTGCGTATGCCTGTATCAGACACTGGCTTTAAAACAACGTACAAAAAATTCCTACTGTCGAAACAACAGAACGATCACAAAACCTAAAACAGCTAGCTGCAGGCTGCGGGTCTTTTTTTTTTTTTACGGGGAGGAAATCTTCAGAAAGATACCCCGCCTTGGGGGGAAGGCGGCGGATATGTGGGGTTCTTACCCACTAAAACCACCCCGGTGGCCCTTTCCTCGGTGCATGACGAGGGGCTCCGGGATCTATCAGTGGAATGCACCGGAGCCCCTCTGCACTGTGCTCAAGGAGAGCACGTCCCGGGGCGCAAGGCGACACGGGCCAGCCGATGTCGCCTTCTTCCCGGGTCCACTTTGGTGGACGACTCAGGCCCCCACCCTTGTCGCCCAGTGAACCCGAGGCCCCTTTCTTTCTATAAATTTTTTGTGTCTTATTATTCTATGAATTTTTTTTTATATAAAGGATGGTAATAAATGAGCTTTATTATTATTATTATTACTATTCTATTTGAAGTCGTCGTGTTTTACTCGCAAATATACATGTTAAATATAATATCGTTTTAACTTTTGTATGCTAAAAATAATATACAAACGCTAGAACGAATTACGGAAAAAGATCGGTTTGTTTGAAGGAGCACAAGTCCATATGTACGGGTATTTTGTTACCCGCACACGTCAAGAGGGTACCACCTTTAGCACATTCAAAATGCAACTTGCTAAATTCCTTAACGATAGCTAATCGTCCTCAAACAAATTAATGCGTTAGGAGACTCCTTCTTCCGTGTGACAGCGGACTTATTGTTTTTGTAATATTAGTTATTTATTGTTCTCATGTAAGTGACCTGTAATGTCTAAAGTGAGAATAAAGTTTCTAAAACCTAAAACCTAAAACGAGCAATTCACACGAAAATTAATTCTCCTTCTCAACTCTTTATACCCTAAAAAATTTGAGCACACGTCCAACACTAGCAACTGTATGGATCATTTTTGGAAGAGGCTAACGTCTAAGATACAGGCTCGGCCTAGTTTAGACGCTAGAAAATCCAAAAAATATAATATATAATAGTGTCAATTTCATTTTATCTTATAATCACATTGTTTTAATATAAGCATTTTATTTGGTTCAATAATTTTTTTTTAACTATTCCAAAACAAACTAGGGGTACATACTCGTATCAATAGTCGTCGTAGGAGTTTGGACCTTACGTTTCGCAGACCGCACACAGAACATTAGGCTATAGAGGTCTAAGTTAAGATGAAAACACTGAACCGCGTATTGTGTCCTTTGACTAAATTTTAATTTCGCGGCGTATGATTACAGATGCATTTCGAGGTTCCATAACGACTTTATAATGGTCCGCTGTTGAGTGAAATGGAGTATCAATGGTTTTGTTCCCAAATTATATTTTCCCTCGAGACATCCGCCCTGTGGTAATGATTGTTATGCGAGTTTTTGTCCTGCGGTAAACGCTGTGGTGACTTCAAATCACAAGATAATGGTGTCTGGTTTAGATGGACAGTTTAGAGGTAATTTACTGTTGTCATTGCCCGACGAAAGAATCGTTTTTCAATTTTGACAATGATCTTGTAATGTGGCGGTTGAAATATTCTATTTCCTGTTTGGGTTGAGTGTCTGGGCGGTTACTGTATATCATTTAAAAAAAAATCTAAGATTGAGAACGCCCTCTTGTCTAATTAAGGCCTTAAGCTCTTTTGCCCTTTTTCCTATAAAAATATTTGCGTATCTATAAGAAAATGGTATGTTTACTTAGTTCAATATTGTATTAAATAAAATGGTATAGATCGATGGATAATGCAAACTCTTTGAACAAAATTAAACCTACTAATTATCGCCGCTAACGACGCGATCCCAGCATACTATTTGGGATGAATGCCAAGTGGTGTTCGTGCGCGGTTGGTCTAATAAGGCGCGTCGAATCGCTGCGAGAGCGACCCACCTGTCGCAACGAGACCCAGCATCACGTGCGGCATTATCTTCGCAGTGCAACGTGAGAAATGCTCCCAGCGAGACGTTTCATAACTATGCACCTACTCGTAAACTCGTAACCTCGAAACCGTTGCATGATTCCTTAGTCGACACACTTTCCGCGGGTCACAATCACAGGTTTATATTCAAATGACTGTAGCTTGTATAGAAAACACAAGTATATTTACGAGTAAAGCACGAAAACCGACTTCAAAACGCATCAAACGATATACGCTATTACACGCGGACACCATCTTTGTATATATCTGAATTACCGTAGGCTAATTACCAAACTATTCTTAAAGTCCAGTAAAAAATAACTCGTTTTCGAATCGAAGTAATGAAAATTTTAGACTTATATGGTTTTATCATGGATGCCATTGTCCGAGGAAGCTAAGGGCTTCTTGGCGGCATATTTGTCATGAACCAATTTCTTAATCAACAACCATTCTTCCATACGAAGAGTGATATATCACATATTAACTATATATACTCAATTTGCGTAAGACCACTCTCTCTCAAGCTAGAACCGAAATATAGTATTATAAAGCGGTTGTGTAACTTCTAGCCAGTGAAACCGGACGTTACGTACAGGCAAAGACGTACAGTATCTCTACACTTTCATCTTATTCGTAATCAGGGAATGAATTAGGTGTCTGTTATCCGCAATAATTGCTTACTCTGTAGACAGACTCGGTACTAGATTGCTATTTTTCAATATAAATCAATGAAAGATTGTATAGCCAGGAACATTCAAATCTTGTGTAATGAATTGAGTGATTCAAAACGTTTATCAAAAGAGGTCTACCAAACAGAACTGTCAAACAACGTAAGATCTCATATCTAACATATGACATGATAGGTACCGCCTGCTGTACCTAATAATAATGCTACAGACCGAGTCGTGATTTAGCTCCTTCGGGCCCCAACGGATTGAATCTAACGCGATTAAAGTAACCTTACAAGCCCTGGACCCATTTCGGGGGCTCTTGCGACGTGTTTCTCCCAAGAAATTCAAGCTAAGTGACCTGAGAGCTCTGCTGCCGCTCAAATATGGTACAACTAAGCTTGTTTCTCTGGTCAATTAGCATAGGTTTGTCATAAAACAGTTCTTGAGCACAGCTGGGGCTCCGGTGCGTTCCTTTGCAGATCCCGGAGCCCCTAACCATTTACCGAGGAAGGGCCATCGGGGAGGTTTTAGTGGGTCAAACCCCACATAACCGCCGCCTCCCTTCCAGAAGGCGGGGTATCTATTTGAAGATTTCCCCGTTAACAAAAATGGGTGTCCGAATACTAGCCAGTAATAATAAAAGCATGTCTACCGTTGGTCCAGACTCTTTTAGATTTCTTTTTTTTGTAGTAATCTAATTACTTCTGGCGGCACCCTTAAAGAAAACGTAACATAGTTACTGATGAAGTCGCAACACCAGTAGCATCTCAGAGAGATCTATTTAATGATTTCCTAGTAACGCTAACCTATCGGCAGTTTATAGGAATTTCAATCGTTGAAGTTGCTATCTTTAAAATCAGTTGTGTAATTCAGATAAAACCGGTTGCCAAGTACCGTAGTTAAGTGGGCACAAAGAAAACGCCGGTACAAATATCAGCGATGCGAAAGTACGGTTAGATAAATCTATTATTAAACGTTTTAGTTGTGATATCTGACAGATAGTAAAATAATGCATAGTAACGGCATATCAGTGAACTGAACGATACCGGAAACTTCTTCGCGAAAGTTTTCATGTACTTATAAAGATCTGTTTTAAATCTCACATCCTTTAAACCCTAATAGGTGAACAGAAACATCTGTTGATGTTCACTTTTCCTTTGTTATTAGACAGCCATAACGCCCGGCATACAATTTTAGTATGTGTGTTTTAACACTTAAATTACAAAAATATACTTGTTAAAATACGTACTTATCAATTTCAAGTTATTGTAGGTTATTCACAAATTAATTGTGAACCCACCGGCAGTGAGAGACACTGCCAGTCTGCAATAAACTGTCAGGATACACACCCGCGTTTTTTATTTCATATATAGATACACTACAGTGGCGACGAGGATGGGATGGCTGACAGTTTATTGCAGACTGGCAGTGTCTCTCACTGCCGGTGGGTTCACAATTAATTTGTGAATACCCTACAGTTATTATAGGCCTTAAATTTAAAAATGTTGATTTAGTATTGTTTGGAATCACAATAAATGTCCACATCTAGAATAAGTTGCAATTCAAAATGCTTTAATTCTCAATGAATGGTGATATTGTTCGATGTTTGGCTGAATATCTGGACAAATTCATCTTAAACCAGTGGAAATGTTTTCATCTCTCATTTATTCAGAAACTCAAAATTCGGAAGAAACTGTACAGATCTCTCAGAATAGACAATTGAAGTTCAGGATATTAGAGATGGTATTAGGTTTACAAAGATTTGGTGTAATAGGATCGTATTTGAATTATGCTATAGAACATCTCAGAATTTTGGAAAGGATTAATGAGGGATGAGAAAAGAGGTACATCATCCAATGGATCCTCCATTGACATCCCCGGACGGCATATGTCAGATTTGCTGCAAAAGTATGGAAACGCTTTAACTCTTCTTCGTTGTTTGTGTTGGTGTAGGTGATGCTGGCATCAGCCCTGTAGTTCTGGGCTCTCAAGAATAAGACTACGGTATCCCCTGCCTGTCGTAGAAGGCGACTAAAAGGGGCCTCGGGTTCACTGGGCGACAAAGGTGGGGGCCTGAGTCGTCCACCAAGGTGGACCCGGGAAGAAGGCGACATCGGCTGGCCCGTGTAGGGAGTCCCCCCCCGGAACGTGCTCTCCTTGAGCACATTGCAGAGGTGCGTTCCACGTTGAGATCCCGGAGCCCCTCGTCATGCACCGAGGAAAGGGCCACCGGGGAGGTTTTAGTGGGTAAGAACCCCACATAACCGCCGCCATCCAGAAGGCGGGGTATCTTTCTGAAGATTTCCTACCCGCCAAAAAAAAAAGGTGATGCTGGCACATAGGAACACAGTACGCGCCTTTTCATATTCCTAGGCGATCTTATTTGGAAAAGATTGACTGAAAATTAGAAAAAATTGTTGTTCCTTATCGCTAAGAGCGATTTCTATAGCCTTGATGTAGTCAATAAGACCGATTAAAGGAAATGAACAATAAATTCTCGGATCTGAAGGGCGAGAGAAAATTTGCAAAAAACATGCTAAGTGGTAATTAGTTATTTAGCAACTTTGCATTTCGGATGTGACTGTTATCTTTATACGATATTAAAGTTGACGTCTCAACAGGTGCATTACGTGTGTAAATCTAAACAGCCATCACTTTTAGCTGTTCCGTCGACAAATGTCAGTTGTGGCTTGTAGATTCGAATGATAATGTCATATGTGCATCTTGCTACGCCTAACAAGACACGGAATGGTAATCAATGCGCTCGCAGTTGGTGATTTCGTGAAATTATACCTCATTCTAGGCGAAGACAATTTTAAGGCTCGCCTAAATTAGATGCACGGAGAATCACTTCGAGCATTATGCCCGCTCGCGGGTATTTTAAGCTGAGGACAAGTTGATGTAAATCGTGTATAAACCTCATTACATGCCCATGTTTTTTTTTTTTTGTAACATGAGGCATTACTACTGACTTATATCTAAATTCAGAGTTTCATTGCCCCTTGTCCTTTTTATTCTAAGAATAGACGTAGTATGCCTATGCTATTTCTAGTTCCCCTAACGTGGATAAGGTTAGGGCACTTTTCCCCCCATGCCTGTCCTCTCATCCTTTATATACATTACCACTTATTTACAATTTATTTCAACTTTCACTTTTTATGCTTCTATTTCTAATATACACTATTCTTTATTCTTATCTTATGCTTATTTACATGCCCAGGTTACAAGTACTCAGTGATCTTATCGAAATATTTTCATTGTTTTTTGTATTATACAAATCTTGTATTATTTACAAATTCGCCAAATTAATAGAATTATCCAATATTCTTAATTATCTACTTCATGTTAAAAATTAAATATGTAATTTGAGTCTTTTTGCTGTTATACTTAGATATTTGTAACTGTAATTTTTAGTTGTACGTTTGTGATAGGAAATCACGATCTACGAGAAAATAGGTAATTTGTAAGTTTGTAACAATAACGTCATAATAGTCAGTAGCATCGTATTTAGTAGAATTTATAGGGTATATTTAAAATATATGTAAAGAAGCAATTATGAAGAGTGAAGACGCATTCACAGGGAGCACATTTCAGTCGCCATTTCATGTACGCGCGAAATTGCATAACAAAATGGCCGCCAACCATTTCGGCTTACAGGAAACGCGTATCTGTCACCGTGGCCGCATCTCAAGTGGGCATTGTATGATAATCGCAAGGCACCGACAAAGTTTTAACGTTGACGCTCTGAAACAAGCGGGCGCGACAAACGTTGGTTAGGCGAACGTTGGTTTAACTTAAACTACATTTTTGCAGTAACATTTAATTGGCACATGTCGCTTTAAGACACGTCTCTCATTGTGCACGTGTCTCCTGTGTTTTGTTAATTCTGTCTCCTGTTTAATGTAAGAATGCCAATGAAATCGTTGTCGTGGCGACAGTTTTACACAGTTTATGTCTATTATTCTAGAATAAAACTATATTTCTTTTATACGATTGTGTTGGTTAGTATGGTAGTTAACGCCATTTAGTATTCCAATGCTCTTATGTTTATAAACGAGGTGTTTTGGGGTTTCCTGGCCCGCCCTAATTCTTTTCTCTATTCGCTTATTCCCTTATTGGATACAAAATATGGATATTATTTTTATTATTGCTGGCACGTGACGAGCCTCTATTATTGTCGGATAATAACAATCCAGTGTTGTACGTGGTGCTGATTGCTGAAGGTTTAATGATGACGCACGTTAGTTTTTTGTTGCGCAATATTTTAAGATTCACGTAGATTCAATCTAACCGACGAATATATATTATGAAAGGATCGTATTATGTGAATGTCAGTGATTTCTCTACCACTACGATACGCCTTTCGTAGTCACCCACTTCTGGCTGTCCTCATGAGGTCAGTCTATCAAATCGATCAAGAGGGAGGACGCCCTATGTTTTTACGACCCCCGCGAGGCTTTATTTTTGTGCCCACATTTCTTAACTATATTATCTTTCAAACGTCTATTATGTCACTGTCATCAAACTTCAGGAGTAATATTTCAAAAATAAACCATGAAGCCGCAAAGTCCGCATTCTGTGTTTCTTATTACTAGAAACGTTTTGACTTCTCTCAAGAGTGAAGAATAAGTTTTGCACATTACTTGTGATTCTACATAAATATGTATTGATTGCGCCACCATTGCCTGATACACACCTTCGCGGACGGTCGTGACTGTCGTCGACGCTTTTGCACGTGTTATCCGGTGCCTATTTGTACCTCTGGAAGACCTTACTACTGCACGCATCAGCACTTAACTCTTGAGTCATATATCCTGGATTTAATACACCGCCACCATCAACATTTAGACTAAGACTTATATATATATATATATATATATATATATATAATTAAAATATCTATGTTTGAATCTAAGTCTAGTAGTTAAAGGGTACGCTAGTATATAATATCTAGAATTGAAATCATATAAATTACAAACAAAATATAAACCACTTCAACCATCCTAGCACAAGCATAAGCTCGGTTGGAATAATTAACAAAAATGTGAGTAATATTTGTGAAAAAATCATGTTAGCATGATTACACGGGGTAATAGATCATGAAATAACAAAAGTAACGTATGTTTACGTACTTCTAGTAGCGAGGCCGGCAAGAGTGAAGACTGTAGTTTAAAGTATTCCGTAAACAGTGTTAACAGCGCTAACACCGACATCCGGTACGGTTAAACTGCGCCGCGTGCGTGCGTGGTCGGCGATTTGATTTGCAGATGAACTTGCGACGTGAGCGCGTGGTCCAATGTTTAGACTTGAGCGTATTAATAAAGACTTCAAAAAATACCTTTTTTATGGGGTATAAACTGGCGCTTGACCACGATCCCACCTGATCAAGATAAGTGGTGATATAGTCGAAAGATGGTACGCGCTAGTTTAGTAAGTGCCTCTCTCTCTCTTCCATGCTATTGGTCCCACATGGTGGTGGGGTCAGCTTATCGGATTTTCGCTTTCCACTTAGCTCTGTCCCCGACATCGTCTTTGGCGATGTTGCACTCCCTCATGTCTCTCAACACCACACTCTCCCACCTTGTCTTGGGTCTTCCTCTGGATCTTCGACCGGGAAGGGAAAGTTGTAGCGCGAGGTTCCCTACGTAGTCGGAGGGCCTCCCCTTAACGTGTCCATACCATCGCAGCCGACTCTTTTGCATTTTGTCGGGAATGTCGCACACACCCAGGCTTCCTCGCACAAATTCGTTGCGAATTTTGTCACGCCTGGTTACGCCACACATCCATTTCAGCATTTTCATTTCAGCAACTTGGATGGTATGCACGTTATTCAGAGTCACGGCCCATGTTTCGCTGCCTACTCACTCTATATGTCTTGAAGATATATAGAGTCCGTACTTAGCGTCGTACTTAGATGTATAGAATGACGCCGGCAACTTGTTTCCTCTGCTGTACGCACAATACATGATGACTCAAATCACTTTATTCGAACGCGCGGAACATCAACTATGAAAGGGTGGAGTGGACCCGCCAAATGTCTAAAGTTTATGTGAGGTAACAACTTCACTAATACTCCCTCGGTGTCCCTTCCTCGGTGCATGAAGCCAACGGAGCCCCTCTGCACTATGCTCCAAGTGCACATCCCGGGGAACGTTAATCTCTACCCAGCGACACGAGCCAGCCAATATCGCCTTCTTCCCGGGTCCACTGCAGCGGACGACAAAGTAATTTACGACCAAAATCTAAACCCTACTATAGATTATAGGCAAAGGACTATGGATCATTGCTGACTGAGGCCATAGCAGCGTTGCTGCTATGGTTGCTATGCATGGGGCAGCGTTCAGTTTCCCCATGAATAGTATTGTTTACCTAACAGATGATCAAAAAAAGGCATGTGTCCAGTGGTGGGACACACGTCGCTTATTAGACATAGACATTTATTTATTGGCATCACAATACAAAAACACATCACAGACTGAATATAACACACATTAAAAAAGAATGAAAAATAGACAAAACACAGTTAAAGATACACGGACAAATAATACAAAACATATGATGCCAATATCGGACACGTCTCAGCATATGCTGTCGCAAGGATGCGGATTTTCAGCGGTGCCCGGGACTACCTAAAGACGCGGTATAAAGCGGTAGTATTGCCATAAAATTGAATGTTGCCCCATGAATAGTATTGTTTACCTAACAGATGATCAAAAAAAGGCATGTGTCCAGTGGTGGGACACACGTCGCTTATTACTTCACATTATTCAAAGTATTGTGTCAAAATATTGAGACATCTATTGTGACACATTTGTGACTTGTACCATACATGACACAAAGGCATATTTCGCAGAGTACGCCCCCAAAAAGATTAATTAACTTCATGAATTGTAAATATCGCACCGCACTCTGATATATTTATGTTTACATACATTTTCATTGTTCAACTTGATAGTTTAATATTCCGTATATTAAAACGAAACAGGGTAAGCAGTGACAGACTGATATGCGTCTTTATGATCTGGGGTTGAAATTAGTCGATTTAAATTAGTTACCGTTTTTTCATCTCTTATAACACTAGCTTGTCCTGCAAAAGAATCAAACGTTAAACGGCTAATACCCGCGGACTGGTCTTTAAACTACATCATTTGCTTTAAAAAAATGAGTTAACTAAAAATTGATGTGATATTGAGTTATTCGTCCATTTGTCGCGCAAATACTTAATGCAAATTTAAGACTTATATGGTTTTCTCATGGATGTCATACTCAGAATTGGACCAATTTGAGTAGGTGGTCCCATGGAATAGCACCAGCTTTTCAGCAGTTATTAGTAAACATATAAAATCCTCTTTTTTTTGAAAACGGTTGAAAAAAGACTTAAAAATTCAGATAGCCTTTTTAAATTTTATGTACTAATTTATTTTTTTAATTTCAGGTAAGCTACGCTACGTATACGTAATAGAAGAAATATATTTAAGTAAGGTAAGGTCGACATATTTACTAGTTAAAAAATTATATGCACTTAAGCTATGACCTATATCTTCCACATTCTCGTTGTCGTTGTAAAATTATTCCTTATACTTCACTAATTTCAGATTTTCATAAGCCTACCAATATCACAGTGAAAAATTATTCTTCCGAACCATTTTTATTAGCTCCCAGGTATATATTCGGAACTCTAACAAAAATCAATATCGGTCCGGAAATTACGGCCCTATGTAAAATTGAAAATCTCGTCATTCTTTGAAGTCTCTTAAAAAATAAACGACGAGTTTTATAAGCTTACTTAAAAGCTTAAAACAATACACTGCAATTATCAAAACATTACACTGCAATTATCAAAACAATAGACTGCAATTATCAAAACAATTGACTGACAAATTAATACAACACGCAGCCTTATAATCACTTGAGCATAAAGTGCATTCACCAGACGTACAAGGCAGTAGCTACAGATAAGAACTGATTTGACTAATTAATTCGATTTACATTCGTTAACAGGAACGTTGTATTCGACATTTGCTCGCAGCAGAACATCGATTCAATCGATGTCCCGGCTGCTCTGACACCGAAATGACCCCGGTTCGAACCCCGCGGTCTACAACGAACGGGATTGTATTATACTAATTACTGTTGATAACGATAACGGTGTTTAGTTTCTAGCTCTCTTATTGGCTATTTGATTAACGGAGTAGGTTTACTTGCTAAACTGCTTTTTACTTCATTTAAAATCAAATACAACAGACTTCACAAAAACGAGTGTTACACATGACTGCCATTCATATATATGTATGCAATGAATGTGTGCTCGAATCTCTCTTGTCCCTACAGTAATATATGAAATGTAACTATCAAAAATTTTTAAGACATGTGAAGTCTGCCAATACGCACTAGGGCCGCGTGGCGGACTTTGGCCTTATATTCTCTTTACGAGGAAGCCTTTTTTTGGCTGCCGCTTTCTGGTAAGTATGGTTCTTAAACCACTAAACCCCCCGGTGGCCCTTCCTCGGTGCGTTGTGAGGGGCTCCGGGATCTCCAGTGGAATGCACTTGCGGGGGGTGGAGGTAGTTTACCTCCCCTGTGCCCTCGCAGTGCAAAGCGACACGGGCCAGCCGATGCCGCCATTCCCGGGTCCGCTTCTGCCACGTCTGGACGTCAAAGGCCCCACCCATGTCGTCCAGTGAACCCAAGGCCCCTTTTAGTCGCCTTCTACGACAAGCATTCCGTGTCCCTACCATAGCCTTATTCAACGAGCCCAGAACTACAAAGCTATATAGGCTGCACACAATATAGGCTGTAACTTTAACTTTAGAATTCTATCGCACCACCTTAAATTACGATAGTCATTTGTTGCCACAGCGAAACTGCAATGCTATGTATTTTGCCCTTTCTAAACATTTATTTTCCTAGTATAGCGACACGCCCTTCATAAATAGTATTTTTATATCGCTCTCGTTTATGGCGACATTTCTCACTAACCAAGTTAATGCATACCTGTCAAGTTAGTGTACATTTATGTCAATTAAGTATCAGATAAAGCTCTTTACCCTACATACGAGTGCAGACGAGGAAAAAAGTGAACTCAAATCGCCGTTTGAATGATGGGAAAATTGCACGGTTCCGATTTAAATCCAAGATCGGTTGCGCAATTGGTTACGCGATAAATACGCATGCATGGTGTTGTGTAAAAGATATCTAGGTAACAAGTTTACAATGTGCGCACAAGTTGGCCGACAGCTTGCATTCATAGTAAACGTGTCAATGGATTACTCGAGTGGAGTGTTGTTTCAGTGTCCGTAAGATCCTCTCCACTGTTTAAAATCACTGCATATTGTTGATAGCTTCAATCAGTACCTGACTACACTTCAATTCAATTTCAAATTGAACTCATAGTGAAATTTAGTATTAAGTAAAGATTGCTATGGTTTAAGATTGATGGGGGTGTATTTAGTTGGACTCGTATTAATGAAAACGGTTTTTGGTTTCTTATGTTCAAAAAAATCATGACGGCGAGTTAGTATAGCTGTCGTAGAAAATGTTAAATTAGTATATATTTAATTTTTTTATTTGGACAATAGAAAGCAGCAGTTTATAATATATTCTGTTCAGTTTATTCTTAGCAGGGTTGACAGTGAAAGCGATATATCTATTTCTGTCTTATCTACTTTTTAAAGCAATTTTTTCGACCGGAGTGCGAATCAATTTACTATCAGGTACCTTGAATAAAAATAAACGTATTTCTCAAATATTTGGCTTTGTCGTATTTTAGCCAAGATAACAATATTACCGATTGCCAATATTATTGTATTGGCCAAAGGTCTACTATATTCAAAATTAGTAACTATTATAACTTTCCAAGGTTCTCAATAATAAAGGGTTTGTTTTCAATTTGATCCCAAATTAATTTCGTTGGTGTTGAAATTTGGCTGAGATATGGTACTCCTAATAAATCGTTAGTGAAGTGCTTCTTGATTGCGATATTGGTAGATGCAATCAGAGCCGTGGTAGCTCAGTGACCGGACGGTCGCCTCAAGTTACATAGTACGCTAGCAACCCGAGTTCGATCTCCGTTGCCAATTAATTTTTTGTTGCAATTTTATGTGGTGATTTACCACGCGCTCGGAAAAACATCGTGAGGAAACCTACATGTCCTAGAAAAATGTTTCTAAGACATGTGAAGTCTGCCAATCGGCACTAAGACCGCGTGGCGGACTATGCCCTTTTACTCTCTTTGCAGGGAAGGCCTGTGCCCAGCAGTGGGACATATATAAAGGCTGTTTTAACTGATTACAATCCAGAAGATCTGATTTATGCAAACTCCACAATGCAACTCTGGCTCCCAAGATACAAGCGTCTGCTTAGTTTGGGAGTCACTGTGTACCAATAATATGTGCTGCAATGGTTACATGGATGTTCGTTTAATTTGTGTAATGTTTGTAACCAAATCTGTGTTTTAATACATAAATATTCTATTCTATTCTATTTATGTTAATATTTGATTTAAAGTTGGTTTTTGATTTTACCCGTAAATACGAGTATACTTGTACATGTCCCCGTTTGTAATAGAGAATAGCATTACCATTTTTGGACCTCTTGCAGTTCCACGTTCAGTATACAGCAATAAAACTGACAATGTCAGTATATTATAGAGGAGAGCTATCCTTTATAAGCTGCCTGCATTAGTTTAAATAGACTTGACCTACCTTTCATCTCTCCATCTGCAATGCGTACGCGTATTTCCAATGTACGCTCAATTTGCATATATGCGCTTACTTGACATTGTATAACTTAACCGTATAGTCATAACTTACCGTAGAGGATGCATCAATCTCTCCTGTAATACAATTACATGTAAGACTTATTGTGTACTTGTAATTATTAATCTTAGATTTTTTATTGCTCACATTTTAAACTTTATTATTAATAATTATTATTATTATACTTTTTTATTATTAAAATAGGTCCTATCAATTTAATTAACAACCAAACTTAACCTAAATATGAGATAGATTGGTTTTATCGCTATAAGCGATCTTACAGGCAATCCTATGGGACCCAGGATTAGAGAAGTTAAATATGTGGCATTCCTTAGTTAATTGAATAGTATGATTTCTGATACAGGTAGACACACACATACCGATACACTCACACGCAGGTAATACAATTCTTATTTACTATTCATTTGTTTATTTTTTTCTTTTTATTGTTTTTAAGTGCTTTAAAAACCTTTGGTTAACACTGGAAAAGTATATATAATGTAAATCTATAAAGACTTGATCTTGAATACGTGGCCGACATATTTATTTTAAGTCATAAGCTGTTGATTTTATAAAATAATAAATAAATAGAAACAAGAATTGAAGTATTGGTGAGTGATGGTAGTTCTCCAGTGGATTGCTCTGTATACTGTATATCTGTAAATACATTAATCTTGTATTAGTGGCCCCTGGTGACGCTATTAGAGTCCAATGCCGAAGCTTTTGCATAATCTATTATCTTCACATAACTGTAACGGCCAGCTTCACAGCTTAGTCAAAGAAGTCTCGAATTAAACTTGTGCTACGTTTGTAAAACAATTATGCAGATACAATCATGACAGAGGGCATGACCATTTAACATTGTGGTACAGGAGTAGGTGACACCAAGTGTCATTGATGAATTCCAGAAGGTCCGTCGACATTGCCCAGTAAAGTCAAATGACTTATACTTACGATGCGCATACAAATAACCTTAACTTATTCCAAACATGAAATATATAAAAGGTAAATAACATCTTAACACAATCTGTCCTTACTTCTATTTCTAATTGATTATTCGGTTATATATTTTAAACCATTTGTTAAAATATATGCCCGGCAAACGGATATCCTCTCTTACATATTATTACAGGATATGTGTCAATTATGACGCAGAAGGAGACCTCAGAGCGGGCAAGGGAGAAAACCTCTCTATCTGACCCACTTCGGCGGAGACTAACAGGAGCAAGGAGAAGGCAGTTAGCCCACTCCTTAGCAAACTCCTTAGTGGGACCACTGGCGGGAATTTGAGGAACTCTCCGCCGGTTTGCGTCGACCACACTCTTCTGGAGGGGTAGCTTTGTGAGCACGGTCACCCCTCCATAGGTGCCGGAGGCCCAGTTTTCCTAACCGGACCTGTCACCGGGATGAAATGTGAAATGCTAACGCGATCGTATCTCGCCCTATCATGGCGGAGGGCGGCTCAACGTTTTGTCGGGAGGTTTTAGTCGGTAAGGGCTTCTTGTAGGCCGAGACAGACATAACGCACCCGCAACACCGGGCGGGTGCGTTATGTCTGTACAAGTAATCGCATTTCCCCCCACGGAATTCATCTGCAAATCGTAAAGTCGTACGTTCGAATCCACCATTCAACTATTAACGTGAACCATCTCCTAACACAAGCTTAAGCTTAGTTGTAATGGTTAACAAGAATGTTAGTAATGTTTCTTAAAAAAATACTGTTTCCATTCTTTGAGAAAAAAAAAACTGTAGTTGAAGGTGAGAGGCATATATTCGGTAACTTGCGAAATAACTGCTCACGGGTAGTACCATTTTAGTATCTAAGCAGGACAGGATTATAAAATAATATTATTTATTATTTCATTTATCAAACTTCATTTATTCAGATTACAGTGATTCATCACATAGTTCAGATTTAACATTTTTTTTTTGTTTACAAGGGAGGAAATCTTCAAAAAGATACCCCGCCTTCTGGGGGGAAGGCGGCGGTTATGTGGGGTTTTTACCCACTAAAACCTCCCCGGTGGCCCTTTCCTCGGTGCATGACGAGGGGCTCCGGATTCCAGAGGAACGCACAGGAGCCCTCTGCACTGTGCTCAAGAAGAGCACGTCCCGAGGGGGAGGTTACCCCCTCTGCTCCTGTGCAAGGCGACACGGGCCAGCCGATGTCGCCTTCTTCCCGGGTCCACCTTGGCGGACGACAAAGGCCCCCACCCTTGTCGCCCAGTGAACCCGAGGCCCCTTTTAGTCGCCTTCTACGACAGGCAGGGGATACCGAGATCAGATTTAACATGTCAAATCATTATTTAATGTTATTGTGTATTAATCATTATTTTGTATTAATATGTACATGCTATATATACTGGAGCCAGTTTGATAATATAATACGGTGCTAACGTATTGTCACCTAACGCCGTGAAATAATTTTGAACAATAAAATACGAGTACAGTCGCGCGGCGCACTAATGTTTTTCAATAAATAATAATTCAATTGTTCGCACGGATCCAACAATGGCTGCCGTGCAAGCGCATTCAAAATGGTAATCAGCATATATTATGTCCGTCCGTGCACACTCTGGCAATGCAGTTATATTCATGTGTAAAAAAAATACATATTAAATGTTCTGTGTTTGAAAGTAATGTACACTTTTCTTAAGTATACGAGTAAAAACTAAAATCGACAGCGAAATAATACGCGCGGACACCCTCTTTGTATTTCCTAAATATCGTAGGTGTAATACGCAATAGAAATAAACAGAACCTAACCAAACTGTGACTGTGAAACAGAGGATAGATGCGCTCGAGATGTGGTGCTGGAGAAGAATGCTGAGGATACCTTGGACTGCATTCCGAACTAACCAGTCAATACTTGAAGAACTCGGCATCAAGCAGCGTCTTCCATTGTTCGGGCTCGGATACTGACATTTTTTGGTCATGTCTGCAGGCGTAATGACGAATGCATCGAACGCCTGGTAGTACAGGGTAAGGTGGAGGGCACCAAACCTAGGGGAAGATCTCCTATGAGATGGACCGTCCAGATAAGAACGGCTATGGATGTACCGTTGCATCAATGTGCGAAAAAAAGCAACGTACAGGGAGGAGTGGCGGCGGCTTGTGAAGCGGGTCACTGATACCTAATACGTGATAACCACGACGAGTCTGTAAAGACTCAAGCGACGAAGAAGAAGAACCAAACTGTTATCAAACTCCCTTGAAATACAATTCCAATAAAAAATGAATCATGAAAATCGGTCTGCGTGATATTGAGTCATTCATACATTTGTCGTGCAAATTAATGTAAATTTAAGACATATCGTTTTCTCGTGGATCTCGAAATTGCACCAAATTGAAAGCATCAGCTTTTAAATAAAAAAATCATCGAAATTGGTTCACCCAGTCGAAAGATCTAAGGTAACAAACATGAAAACATACAGACGAATTGAGATTTTAAATCGGTCGGTCGGTTAAAACCTACTTATGTTAAGGATATTACTTATAAATGTAAATATAATCAAATTCATCATGTCAATTTTTTTATTAGGTAACATTTATTTGATATCCAAGTTACATTTATAACATATATTAACTTATAAAGAAATATTTACAATTTAAAAGATATTACAAAATATTTACAAAAAATATAACTGTGCCAAACCGTCATCGCTTGGCAGCGTGCCCAGAAGGCTGGTAGCATTGCCACGTTGTATGGCAATGCTTAGCCTCTGTGCAAGGTATATACCCTGGTCACCAGATGTGTCGACCAACTTCTTAGCTAACACATTAAAAAGGTGATGTGCACTAGGACCCCACGGACCCCAAACGGCCCAAATATGAAACCCGTATCGAGGTTACTATATTTGCGCCGTCAAGGCCGTCCCATCTTCCAGGGTATAAGAGTCATACCGTCTGGTCTCTTACCATCACTACGCAATAGTCCATTTGGCTCCAAAGTTGATGGAACATTAGCGGTGGTAAGAGCCCGACGGATGATGTCGTTGAGGTTGGAGTGCCGGGAAATGCGTCCTGCACTACGCTGACATGATAGCCCGTGGTGTCCCAGCTGGTCGACCATTTCGCCACAGCGACAACGATGTGGCATAAAACATGCAGCGCCCAGCCTAATACATACTGCCAATTACATATCAATTTTTAATTCTGTAAATGTTTTGACTATCAAATGTCCATTGCTTATATCGTTTATGGTGGGAAATAGAAGTCGGTGACATTGTAACTTTGTAATCACCGTTAACGGCACATCGAGAATGCGGTTCTAGGCATTCTGAAAAGTTTGCCCGCCTAGCACATATTCCTATAGCTTACAAATGACCTTAGAATATCGCTCTCAATGGAAATCAATTTTTTACCCGTCTCCAATTTGAATCTGCGATCCTCCACGTCCTATCACACATCTACATGAATGCTAAGGCGTTGTAGTAGAGAATACATATTCAATCCTATACAGGACCGTGGAATTGCATAATTTGCCATTTTATTGGCAACAATGGCACTATGAGCCGCGCTAGCGCATTGTACAGAGAATCTAGACTTTGGTTCAAGTCATACGATTGAGCGGAATGCTCTACAGAATTATAAATGAATAAAAGAACTGAAGAGAGCAATAAATAAACGAACGAAGCAAAAAATAAATATAAATAAAAGTACGTCAGATGACAGCTGTCACTGCCATTCCACTCACTAAACCCCCCGGTGGCCATCATCGGATTATTTGGAGGGGATCTGAGATCTCTGGCAGAAAGCACCATTGCCATTTCTCACACAGAATTACGTAGCAGGGGAGGAATTCCTTCCCTAGCACCCCAACGTAAGGGACGTCAGGGGGATCGAGGGGGGTCAGCACTGTTCACTGTCTTGCGTTTATTTTTTTTCACGTCGATCCTCAATAAATGCCGTGCCATGAAAAGCATGCCATTCATTATTCTAGTTACAACATTTTATTTTCAACCAAAATCTCCGAATGTCTAATCAGTGAAGGTAGATTATACTATTTTATTTCGACGGGGCAGTAAGCTGCCGGCACCTGACTCTTCATAAAAGGCTGGCAATGTACTTGCAATTCCTTTAATAGGCGTTTGTGAGTTCATGAGATAAGCCTATCTCGGTTGTCCGTTTTCCCATAAATCTAGAAGAGGAATCATTCTTCTTCTTCTTCGTTGTATCACCCGCCACTATTCTTTTCTGACACAAGATTGATAATGGAGTCTAATTTACCCATTCTTATTTAATTCACACTCATTTACTAATCTACATTTGAACCTAACCGGTATAAAGTTGACCAACCAGTTCGCATCATTGCTCTTCCAGTGTGTTAACACTGCTAATTTATGGCTCGCAGCCAAATAAAAATGAAGCAATTCAAAAAAAACAGAACGGCACGCTCTGAAACAGAAGTCCAAAATATACTGTCTTATTTAGCGGTTTAGCATTATCGCTGTTTCTCATCGCGTGCACACCTCTAAAGGCCTCCAAGGAATTGATTACCATAATAAGCTGTGACGCCGCGCATACATTATTTCAGTTTACAATCGGTAGTGTAGAACTTACACTTTCGATGCGTTTAACATAAGAACTAATTTTAATTGAAAGAAAGAAAGAAACAGCTCTCTGTTATTCAAAGTCTGGTTTCTAAATCGGAAGTAGTTAGCACGTAGAACTATAATTTGTGTGAGGTATTACGGAGTTCACGCATAGTTTTGACGCAAAGAATCTATTTCGTCTTTATCTTTAAACAAACTCATGGTTTCTTTCTACAATATCGTCAGATCTACTATTCCCTATATGTATTTGTTACCACCTTAGAAGTTGATGGCCATTTGAAATTATTGTTCCATTGAAGTTAGTTTCACTTCTTTCATGACTTTTTTTGACTCTACAATCGTAGTCCTGAGGTCTTCCCAATTCAGAAATTTTAACGCTAATATCTTTCCTTTTACTAAAATGTATAGCAGTAAAGGTAGTTGTGAAATTTAGTAAGAATCAATATAAAATGAAACACAGTTATAATACAGTTAAATACTTTCTTCACACGCAACTAAATATAACACTTATGACTTATGTTGAAAAAATTGTTGCCATAAACTTTAAATAATAGCCAGTACAAACTTTGTGGTGTGGTTCGCAAACCATACAAAATCCACTAATGCATTATTACAGCTTTTAGTTGTTCACACTCCTGACCACATGCCCATTTCGAATGGTAGAAAACATTCTTAAATTGTACTTTAGTATTGTACTTGAAAGTTTCTTTGCTTTACTAAATTTACAAAGATATTGTAAATCAGTTAAGAAGAAATACAAAGGCAAGGAAAAACAAACATTAAGCTAATCTGAAGATAAATAACATTTACTCCTTTAAATAAATCAAAACAAATTTTATTACTCTGTAAACCGTTCAGTGAAGGTAAGAAATAAATAAAATTTATCAAAAAAGAAGCCCATGTAAGTGTTATCGCTATCTTGTTAGATTCTGTACTGTAGGGGGGAATGACAGTAGGCTTATGAGTATACCAACATTAAAAGGCGATTCCTGTCTCATTGAATAGACATTAAACCGGAGGAGGTACACGCATTACCTGTAAATCACACAACATTAACGCAGTCGTGCCAACATTATATAGAAAAAATGAGAGAACTTGTCTATGCTCGCCTGGCTAGTGAATAGAAGCGTCTATATTTCTCTGTTAGTGGTAATTGTGATTCTTTCTAAATTTATCTTTTCCTTTACAACCTTTTTTTTTAGCAGAAATTCTTCGCTAAGAAAATTTGAAATATACAGAAAATGCCTATTGATAAATTTTATTCGCAATAGTATAACGCATGAAAAAGCAATAAAAGGTACTAAATGTCACTTTAATTTGTCTATAATTTTATTCTAAGAATTACATACGTATTAACTTGGAACTATTGGAATGCAATATAATGAATCAAATTTATCATCCTAGATCAATTTATCGATCAAATGTTGAAGATCTTGAAATTAATTCAGACCTGTTTTTCGTTCTTTTAGTCAATTTAAAAAAATGCCATTTACAGAAATTCAATCAAACAATAAATAATCACTAAAGTTACAATAAAACTAAATAGAAATCTGATATCAAATATTTTAAAGTCAATCGCCCAATGAGAGCTTCCGAAAACGCAGTCCCAATTTGAAATGTTACTGTCATTACATCATGATACCAGAATTGGAAGCCGACAGTCAAAGTCCACATAAAAATCAAATCCTAAGGCCGTCAATAATAAGGTTCAGGTTGGAGCAAACAATGAAGAAGCTGACATTATACGATCCAATTGCCTTAATAGTTAGCACGCCAATAATACTAGATTTATAGTTAATACTAACTAGCGTTTCATTTCAGCCCGTGGGTTGCAAGAAATTAACTCAAGTAAAGAATACGGGACCCATAAAGTGTATACGTTGGAAATCGTAATATTTAAGCATTAAATAAAAGATTAAAATTCCAAATAATATAGCTTTCAGTTACTAAAACAATTTTATCGACGCAATAAACGTACAAGAGGAAAATATTTAACCGCCTGTCAAGATTTAGTGATAATTTATGATGAAATATGGATCCCAAATTTTTCTGACGCACAGTTTGATAAAATTGTGATAATGATGATGGAATAATGGGCGTACTGCCCAATATTCCGTGTAGGTATTAAGGAATACTCAAAGAACAATGACTCTTTGATATGACTCTGTTTGTCGTTTTGCTGTTAATTTTAAATAGTCCTATCTATTTTCATCAATTGATAAATTTAAATACAATTTAGAGTACATTTTTGGAAATATTTTGATTGAATAAAGCAAAGTGAAAGTAGGTATAAATTATGATTAGGACAAATGTTTTTGTATCATAATACTAGATGCACGGTTTAATAGTCGTGGTAGATAATTGTCCGGCCGGTCGTCGCAGGTGCTCCAATGAATTTGTTTCCATTTTAAGTGCATTTACCACGCTCTCGGCGGTGAAGGAAAACATCGGGAGGAAACGTGTGAAGACAATCCGTACTAGTGTGTAATGTGCCCATATGCTCTCTTTGCAGAGAAGGTGAACATCAGTGGGACATTAACATTGGTTGTAATTTTAACTAGTTGCACAAAGTATTTTTTTTTACTGTTAACTAAAAAGTGTGTAATTCATGTTAACTTTTAACTCCTATCCGGCTAAACCTATCCGGATTAATCATAAAGACTCGTGTTGAAATCTCTTTCATGTACTGGATCTAGTAATAGTAATTTTCTACGAAGGGCGCTAGAAAGCTATAATGAAATACGTGGCACAGTATTCCCACACGGGTCTAGTGAAAGCCGTATAGGGTCAAATACAGGTAGGAAGCGCGTGCGATGGTACGGTAACGCAGTAAATAGCCCCGGTTAATTTGCTGTGCGCGAGGATTGTAAATCAGTATTGTGAAAGTGTTTTCCAATGGCTCCGTTATTGCTCGTTGCGAAACTGTAGGTTGCCCGCGGGGTGTATACTCGGTCTTACTTTGATCGTGCGGTGTGCTGCGAAAATGAGTTAACTTAAAATTATCTTTGGTAATAAATAAATTAGTCCAATTTGAATTTATAGTAGTTCTTTCCGAAATTAAGATTTCATGGGCATTATTCCTTTTGAGAATTATATTTACCATGCAATCGATCCAACGCTGAGTTCATTACTGTCAGCTATGACTGTTGTACTTCGACTGCTGACATTCATTTCTTATTTTATCGTTGTTTTGTTGTCCACATTCAGTCTTATTCCTCCATTTAACTGGTGGAGCTATTGCAGCGGATTTTGCATGAATCAGTCAAGGCAATGGGAAAGTACCGAGGAGTGACATAATCCTTGCGTAAATGAAATGTATTTACAATTAAACGTTTCGCTCAGTGAGCGAGATGGCCGAAAGGAGAACCCTTTTAATATTGGCATTGTGGGTTTCTTCATGATATATAAAAAAATGTTTGAGATAGTGTATCTGTTTATCTATGTTTTAAAGTATTTTAGTAGTTTAAAAAACTGTTTAGATTACGCTCGAAGCTGAAGAGAAACATACGTCAATTACATAAATATTATATAAGATCAGCCTTCTGCATAGGCTATTCGGTTCATACTTTACCAGGACTGGACTGTAGATAGAGATATCTGAGTAATTAGATCAAATTAAAAATTATATTAATAGCGTATTTTAATGAGTTAATAAAATTATGAATTTTTGAAGAGGTTCTTATTGCATAATTCAAAATAGAAAAGTACATATAGACGCCGTTAAACCATTACTATCATTAATAGAAGTAAATGAAATACTTAAAACAAATTCAGTTGCAATTGAAGCGACTTAGTAACATGCGCTATCTGATATCTATCGATGCTCAGTTACAGCAACATGGAACATATCCTAATCAAAATGTCAGATAAAAGAAATAAATCTAACGGTGATGAAAAAAAATGTGAGGCACTTTAACGACCAGGTCCCACTCAATAGCGTTACAAAAAATCTACGTCTAGACTCAGACCTGTCTCACATATTCTGAGAATGCTTTTCCTTTCGGAGTTGGATATGGAAAAAGTTTTGCAGCAGCTAATCAGTGTTGTTTAAATGGACGTTACAGCTTGATATATCGTATGACATGTTGTAATACTATTTGTTCACAGGATGAGGGGCCTCATTAAAACCTGCTTTGCCATTTTATGTTTTTGTTTTGAGTAGCTCATTGTTTTGTGTTATTTCTAACACTTTTTGTTACCATTAGCTCTTTGAGGCAGTATATAACAAATACTGCATTGAAAGGTTCTTGTATTATGTAACTTTTTCAATGGTTGAATACAATAATAATACAATCACATCACTGTCGTCCGCAACTACCGTAGGAATTACAGGCATGACGCTGTCGTGAATCCGTGAAGACTAAATAATAACTATAATATACCTTTTTAAGCTAATACTCTAAAGATTCATAGTACTTAATGTCAAGGCCTATGCAAGAGCTGAAACCGTTGTGGTAACTCTATCATTGTTGCTCTTGTGTTTTACCAATATATTTTCAATATATGATAGGGCACGTCAAATGGTGGATTTGATATCGTAATGTGATGTTTCTAAGCACCTCATAAAGTTTATTATCAATTTGTAAATTATTTGTAAAAACAAAGAAATTTATATAACTAACTTACTACAGAATATTGTGGTTTGTTCAGTGAAAAAAATAGTTTAAGAATCTTTGCATAGTATAGTTTGCATGTTGTGGTATCTGTTAGAACTGCAGTCCTATTTACAAATACCGTACAATTTAGATGCGTATCTAGTTATGACACGAAAGCACATGCAATCGTAACGTTATAGGTACGTTAATAAGAGATACCGCTTGCGATTACAATATTTGCTGTTATACCTTCATTGAAATTACTACATCTTTCATTTAAAAAGATCACTGATTTTCATTTTATAAAGAACCGTTAATTTTTTAATCAAATAATTACATTTTACAAACTTCACTAATCCTATCAATCGTTTGGTTTTAAAAAAACTTGTTCATTACGTGTGTAATTTTTGCATTTTTTCCGCTTGAATTCTTTGTTCTTAAAATTTTAGTCAATACAATACTAATACTTGTTTAATATCATAAATTAGCACACATACGAAAGACAATTTGAGTTAAACAATAGATACCAAACATAGGTGTTATATCTTTTTACAAAAGTTAGGCTGTCCGGCTACCTTTCTTACAAAAGGCGAAGGTGCTTCCCGTGTGATTTCATTTCAATTTTGTCCAGTTCTGTTAATCACATCTATGAAAAAACATATTCTTAAGTCTTAAAATCCATTAAGTATGTGCGCCACAAATCGACGAATAACTCTATAACACGCCAATCGATTGCGATGAATAATTTTCATTGTTAAGGATGTTCTTCAAGGGTAGTTTGATGAGAGTTTGGTTAGAATCTGATTATTTCGAATTCGAAATTTTCCTACGATAATTCGGAGATACAAAAACGACGACCGTGCCTTTAACGTTTGATTCGATTTGACGTCGGTTTTTATTTGTAATCGTAAATATACTTGTAGTTGTTTAATTAGTAGGAAACGTTGTCTTTGGTATTAACAAGATTGCAACCCGTGACACTAATGAAATTCGTACAAGCCGTCGTCTTATTACCATAAATTCTAATACCAATATTGATCAACTGGTTAAGAACAACAGGTGTGTTCTCGTATATTACGCCCCCATCGTCATTGGTTAGCGCAGACTCGATGCATTACACCGTGACAACGTCTAATTGAGCGCAAATTGTATTGCGACGTACCGCAACTTCACCCTTTGCAAGTTTAACGATAATTTTCACATTACGCTTGGGTATTTACAAATGTGGCGGTAATAAATACCATTGGATACGGCGTGTACACGCGTTTTTTCATCCGACCGCACATATGGTCTGTATTTATGAAGTGCTTAAGTAGTTTAATTGCAAACAAGTTCTTTAATTTGTTTAAAAATACAAGTTCCAACGGTTAAATGAAAATAAAAACCCGCTTATAATGGATAAATTTATATTTAATTCTAATTTGAACATTTCGGTTGGCTGCGTTCTGTTTCGTCTTGATTAATTCCCCATTTTATTTTATTTTGTTTTATTTTATATACAATTTATGTTTCCCTGGTGTTTTACTTGCTTTTGCGTTATTCGTACTTTGTTAAAATTCTGCAACTGACATTTGTTTGCTTCTTAAAATCGGTTTCTGCAGAATACCAGCGCTGATTTACCCTCCTCGGATAATCAGCATTATGCTGAGCAGTGAACCCGGTCGGTTCGGCGTTGCAACACATAGCCTTGTGTATCGGACCTTTTGGGTCTTTAGTGATATATATATATATTTATTTTTATTTATTTTTTCATTTTTAACTATGCGCTTAACTTGTTGTGTTAATTTGTATATGTGTTGTAATCTGTCTAACCGATTAAATGGCTTATTATTATTATTATTTTCGAAAATACAGAAATAGAAAGAAAAAGCTTTAGAATAAATGGTATTATAAAATAAATCCGCTTAAATTTCTGACTTATAGGCGTAGGCAAAGATTATAAATCTTACTCAACCGTCGCTTACTAGTAAAAGTACGTTGCTTCACAAAAGCAATGTATGTCCATCAGTCTGTACATGTCCCACTGTTGGGTTTTAATCTGTACAAGCCTAACCATAATGTCTTGTTTAAAAAATTTCTAGTCACAATATATTAGCTAAAGACTAATTGTATCATGCACCAATGTTTTACGGTAGAATATAACAGAATAGTTTAAATAAATAAATAAATGTAACAAGCCGGTAAGAATAAATAGTTTTATGCATAGAGTTTGAATAGAGTGTTAGAAAATAAAAAAATCATACAGAGTAAGAGTGTTAAAACAGTAAAATAGAGAATAAGTAATTATGTAAAAATTGTAATATTAAAAAGTAAATGTAAGGTTAGGTAAAATGTAGATGATAAGACTAAATTGTATAAAAAATTATCTTGTTCGTATATTATTATTAAGAGATGAAAGAAAGTGAAGAATGGAAATATCCCTAACCACCAACGTTGGGGGAACTAGACATAGCATACGCAGACTATACTTAGAGTAAAAAGGACAAGGAGCAATAAACTCTGAATTAAATATATCAGTAAGTAGTCATGCCTCGTGTTACATTAAAAAAATGGTTTTATGGTATATACTTAAGCAATAATAAACATATTCATTCAATATATAATTCAAAAATAAATAAAACACTAATAAGTGCACTTATATTACATTAAGTAATGGAATTATTTCAAATTATAATCAATGTTTCATTAAAATCAGTGTTAACAAAATGGTCCTTCGAGCCGGATTCCACTCTATATTCTAATTATCTGCGGTATTGATATCTTGTAACACGGATTCTGTCTTAATAGTTTATGTTTTAAGATGTATATCTTGATCATACAAAAGAAACTTGCAAAACAAACCTACAACTTTCACTGTTTTCGATGTCATCAATAACGCAACCCCGTTCCATTGAAAGTTCATATCTGTAACACCAGTCTCCGCTTATCTTTGAGATTCAAATAAATCAGTCATCTACTGATAAACGTCTGGCTCTAGTATCAATGCGACTTAAATAGTGAACTCGTAGGACAGGATGGCAATAACTGGGGCAATGGAGTGATTGATTTCTACTGGGTCAGATCTGATAGTGGCGTAATTTTTTATTAACATGAAAATTCCAGGTTAGTTAAATGCGATCAGGAAAGAACGATGTTGCAAAATGGAATATTCTCGTACGATTGTGTAAATAAATGTTACTGTAATTTAAGTCTGCATTTAAACTTTTTTTATAATTGCCCTATAGGGATGTGATGGGAGAGTCTGAGCCTATAGAAAAGTCTACTCGTATAGGCTCTAAATAAAACCTCTTTTATTTTGTACGCTTCTATTTTTAATTAAGGAACGATGACGAATATAAGAAGAATAATACAATGAACACACACTTTATGTTTTAAGGAGAAAAAAGCACATCACAGAATTTAAAATCGATTATTATTATATAATTAAAAATTGATATTGATGAAATGATAGAAACAGCACATCAATATTAGGGAAACGGTCATTTTACTGATTCAAAATCCATTCTTTTTGATGGGGTCTAAACTAGTGTTAGACCACGATCACACCTGATGTTAAGTGGTGATAAACACGAAAATGTAGTCGAAAGATGATACGTGCTGGTTTAGTAAGTGCCTATTCACTCTATTCTTGAATATCTATTTCTTGTTATATGCATAATAAAAGCAAAAGCTGTTATAAAGCACCCTGCATCTGCATCTGCATGGAACTATCGCAATAGATAGATACCAATAGAGGTCATTGCTCCATCAGTTGAATCTCTAACGCCTTCATTTAATTTAGCTAACATTTTAAAAGGATATGACTTGTCATACATATGATCTACGCTAGATAAAAAGTTGACAACGATAACTCTCTTTACCACTAAAAAGGGTTTAAAGCCCGTGAAATAATTTGTATTAACAGGTAAATGAATCATTGTACTGAAATCACCAAGCCAAGTATTCTAGCATTCATTAAAGCATTCTTGAGGCGGCTTGTCTCCGCTAGCTGACAGCATCTAGACGCGTAATAGAAAGTTGAAACCACGTTAGGCCTTAATGCAAAACCTTAGTATTTAACAGATTCCAATGTACCATTCAATCAGTAGACATAAATAAATTCTAGTTACGGGTAAACAGCAGTGAATTACTGCATCACTTGAAATTAAACCGTATTTTGTCACAAACCTATCTATTTACACCTTTAGTACCTAGGAGCTATCTTGCAACAGTATTGCTCATGAATCGACTCGATTTCCTACACCTCACTGGTAACAGGCATTTAATAATAGCGCGATTATTATTTATCGACGGGCAATTATTAATAAATCTTGCAATTTCTACATTTATCTAAGCTGCATTAAATTTTCATTTGACAGATTCTAAATGTTGTTGCTCTTTTTATTCATTACGTGATCGTACACGTATCATATAACGTAATTCCTCCTTACACCATCAGACATCAAGACACACCGTTGGATAACATCCTTTAGTTGTGGACAACCCTCAAAACCGAACGGAACGCTTTGTTTCACCTTACATTATTTGTACAGCGAAGGACTGTCATAGCTTTCTCGTATCTGTCTTTTCTACGATTACAATTTTTTTTTTATTTCAATGTTCATTTAATTTTTTTCATTTAAAAATAAAGGTAAAGCAATATTTCTTTTTTTTTTCAGTAAATATTACTAACATTCTTGTTAATAATATTTTCTGTATATTTGCTATCTAATAATTTATTTGAAGTATCTTTGCTTATATTTTTCTGTTATAATTGTGATAATTTCGTTGGTGCAACGTATATATAAATAAGTAATTCCCAGCGTCAATAACCTAATGGGTCTTGATAACATATTAAAAATATCGTCTGCGAAACATAAGCTACAATTCCTCTGATGTAGTTTGACTTCAAGGCACTTAACATCAGGAAGTTAAATGCTGTGTTCCAAATCCTAAAATTATTGGCAGATGAAATACTACACAACACATAACATCGATAATAAACTCTGTACGAGTTATGCAATATAAGATGTAATTTATTTTTATTCTAACTATATGTTCATATTCACTTATACCACTTCCTTATATACCAGATGTGCTCTGAGATCAGTATATTTGGAATGTGGTGAGATGAACACGTCTGAAAAAGAAAGCGGCAATTCACTTTCCATTTAAACGTCATTGTTGTCTTACCACGTTCGTCGTCAAGCTTATCTATTTCGTCACTCTCATACAAGACCTGGCCGACAATAGCCCACGGCTAAGTCATTGACCCACTTAACCTGTTCTTGGCTACTGTTCAATACGATCTTTGTTTCTATTGCATAAATACGAATCGCAATTGATTAATCAATGTTTGTACTCGTATGGAACAAATCTCACGGCTGATGCTTTTATCCCTTTTGTAATAGTTGTATCATATTTATTGTTTAACTCAAAAACTTGGTATTTTATTGATACTAATTTCTTCAGTTTTGTTTTGCCAAACGATGGGAAGTTAGTTATGATAAAACAACTACGGCAATTCATAGAAAGCTCTAGTTGAATACAGAGGCAAGTTAAGTTGGTCCAACATGTGACCACTTCATTTTCAAAGATTTTCTACTAAAACAATTATATATTTTCACATTGCCTATGTTATTATGATAACCCAAAACGTCTCACCTCTTCAAACTTCCACTTGAAAGGAAGCTCAATAATTTTTTCATGCTCATTCGGCACTTGACCTCTTCTCAGATCATACTGCTACTTTTTGTAACGAATCCATACAGATTAGCCAGAAAAACTGACCGCTACTGTTTCGCCGAAATTAAGAAGTGACAGCTCTTAGGTTGCTTAGTCTTAATCTCTATTAGGTAGTAAGTCTGCACAAGCGCTTTTGTGTGGGATAACATAATCCAAATGTCTTAGAATTATGTCTAAACTATACAGGTGTCCTCGCAATATTTTAGTTAAGGTGTCAAAGAAAAGATAGAGATGTGTAAAATGGAAAATAAATTTCTATTCTCTGCTCATCCCTACGAAGCGCACTAGTCTGTATTTTTATTATATTTATGTTATTAACTGCAGTATCACACCTACTGTTGCGGACATATTATGAGCAAAAAGTAGCAAGCGTTAAACTTTTTGTCCAAGCAGAACATTTCATATAAGGCAAGGAGCTAAGTGTGAATGAGTAAATAAACAGACATAAATAACAAAAACCCCTTGTATAGTTGACAGAAAAAGCGGGCTTGCGCGAGCGCCGCCTCTCACAATTAGCCCGGCATCAGTCCCGCAACCACCTGACGAGCCTGACCCAGATTCCCTTCCAATTTATTGCCCACTCGGCAATAGTGGCTAGAGGCGTGCGTAGATTTTATGCGTTTAGTGCATTGTCTATAGTTTATGGCCAACTAGGGACGATGCAAAATTAGTAATGGTTATGTTTGATTTTTAATCGACCCCAAATAGTTATTTATGCACTGATTTTGATTGTTTGATCGGGTTTACTTTCATTTTGATGTCTTGTTTTTGTTGTCATTAGACCTTGAGTTCCAATACCTGGGAATCTAAAAATTGCATTATATTTCTTTTAATTAAAATTTTATTGTTTTCTATGATTACTTTAATAATTTCTAAAGCGGTTCTTTTAAGTTCCACATTAATTTTATCATCATCGGAAATTGTACTTGATCCCGCCGCTACGTCCTCCCTACTTCATTATATTTCCATATTAATTAGTGAATCGTGTGTCTCTTGCGTGTTTGTAAGTTTCGCGTGATCGTTTTCCTCTTAATTAACAAAAAGTAACCGTCCAAAATACCAGTCACGGATTTAAACGTATATTTAAGCTCCACGAAAAATCTCTTATCGAATCCTTAATTTTTTGTTAAAGCTACATAAGCTTTTAAATTATTTAAGGTATTTAATACGTTATAATTAATAGACATGGACTTTAAACAAGCAGAAGCAGACAAATAATATATTTGACGTACAATATTGAATTCTTCACGACATTCTAATACATTGTTCTATAATTCGCAATCATCGTATATTACTTTACCAATTCCAAGTGTCTTAAATAGCAATTTATAAATTATTTATTATTATAATGTTAATTGGTTTTTAAATTTAGTATTTTATAAGAAAGTCTAATATTTGTTGAGTTTCATAACAATTTGTTGATAAATTAGAGCTGAATTTGTAAAATTACCAAACTGTGTAGTCACTAAATATTGGAATTTAACTTGTAACAACGATACATTAATTAGGCGAAGAAAATTGAATTATATATCAACCTTATCTCGGCCACACAGTGTCGGTTCTCCTTTGATGGATCGATGGGCTTTATCAATTAAAGCTAAGTGTACAAAGATACCGTGCATATCTATTTTAGGGTTATCGGCTTTCCTTATAAGCATAGGCCTGTTAATAAAATTATTGTTGCCAGCTAAATCGTTAGTTTAAGCGCTAATTCGATTTATTTGCTCGGAAACTAGATCGTTCGATTAATGTCCGCCACTAGTTACGGTACTTTTGTTACGAAGTGCATGCGAATTTGTTGTTTTAACAGCTCTGCCATGTTAATTTTATCTTATAGACAGAACTTGGTCGCTTGTGTTGTCTGTTTACTGTGTATAGCTGACATTGTTCGTCAGATCCGTTTTATTCTGCTATCGGCACTCGACGACCTGATTTTCGTTAATTTACAAAACTTTAAAGTTTTGCTGTGGATTTTCAACCATGTATTGTTTATTCATTAGTATTCTTCGGTATGTCTGTGTTTAGGCGGTTATGAATTCATCGTTATTGACCTTATTAAGATACTCACATGAAGCTATCCTGTTGACTTAAAACCTTTCCTGCGGCCGTATTTTTAGATTCAGAGTTATATATAGTTCAAAAATATTGGAATGTCGTAATACTGGTATATGATAACTTTAACAGGCATTATCACTAAAACTACTAACTACTAAATTACTTGGTCAGCCAATAATTTATTTACGTATTCATTTTTTTAGACTTATAATCTTAAATTATAAAAATAAAATATTACAATATTATATTTTTGTTATTTGAAGATTTGTTTCGTAGAGCAGAAACGGGTTGCAGAAATTTGTCTGTTTCGTACGCACTGACTAATTTAGTTCAAATATCAGAGCAGCCGTTGTGATTTGGTTGCCAGATGCAATAAATAATACGGTAATGTTTATTTATTATTAGAAACAAAGGGCATGAAGCTATCGGATACAGCAACTGCTGGGTTGCCATATTTGAGGTATGACAGTTTGACTGGCATTAGCGTTGCCAAATACATAAATTATTGTAAGTAATACTCAATGTTGGAAATTTATTTAGAATTTTAGCAATACTATTTTTTATATTTTAACGTGTTGTTACAAACGAGGATGCCGAAGACCGGGCAAAGTGGAGGAGACTAAATAGGAAAGCGGACCCTGGCTGTAGGCCGGGACAAGGCTAGGCAGAAGAGGAACGTGTTGTTACACCTAGCACACAACTGTACTAATAAGTTCTAACATAAGTATAATATTTTAAAGACATTGGATAGGCACGGTTAGGAAAAATTGTTTAGTTAATTAGTTACATAGTAATGGTGCTTTGGTCTACTTTGGTCACATTGCCCGAAGGCAACCAGATAACTTAGAGAAAATGGTTGTTGTAGGGAAAATCGAGGGCAAAAGATCACGGGGCCGATCACCTACTCGCTGGTCTGACCAAATTAAAAACATAGTTGGACTCAACATTCCGACCGTGATGAGAGAATCCGAGGACAGAGCAGTGTGGAAGCAGCTCGTCGACGTCTCAGTGAAAGCGCTTCAGGATAAGCACGACCTTCAGGAATGAAGAATACGATAAAGAAGAAGCTAATGGTGAAAATTTCGTTTTTTTTTTAAATGTAACAAGACTGTTGCTTCATCCACTTATTTTGGTGCAGATTCGTTCAATTCTTGTCTAGTTTATTCTATGTTTTGTTATGAAAATAGCCTACGTTATTTCTTACTCCCTGCCTCGGACGGTCAAGGCCATTAACTACCTTTAATTTTTCTCATTTAAATATTTTTATATTTCATATATATTTTATCTTATTTCCACTATTTATTAGTATTTTATATTCTTATTTCCTATTTTTTTTACAGATTTAATGTTCCTATTAGTTTATATTACTTCATTTCATTGTGCTAGACAGATTAAAAACACACAAATTGCGTTTATCATATTAAATATATTCACACACACACCGCACACACACACACCAACACACACACATTTGTAAAATATTGTTATGATTTGTTATGCTCATATTGTATTTTATTGTGCTTTTCAATTTTTTTTTTATGCGTGTAAACTAGCGCTTGACCATGATCCCACCTGGTTTTAAGTGGTGATATAGTCGAAAGATGGTACGCGCTAGTTTAGTAAGTGCCTATTCACTCTACTCTTTTTTCAAATGGGAGAAGACACTGACCCCTGAAACACAGGTCCAATAGAACCTAGGTCAGGAGTCAGGGACTTCACGTTTCTTTGTTCTAACATTTTCTATGGTGACTAATAAAGATTTATTTATTTATTTATTATTCATTTTACAAACCACGTTTGCAGACCGTATGCGTCCTTCGAGTAAGTGTGCGATGTGTGAGCGAATCATGCCCGAGATCAATATTTGTCAGACACACAATTGGTTTATTTAACAACTTGACTGCACTGCAACTGTGCGTCTGTTTAAAGAGTCACTTGAGGCTGTGCAATATTCTGTTCAGGATATCTTTATGCTTATTTTAAATTTACTGTGTGTCATTGATGCCGCTTGAATTCTTAACAGGTAATTTAGTTACTATGTATGTATATATATATATATATATATTAAGGGTCGGAATAAAGGGTCGGTTAAGAAAGTTTGAATATCTCGGAAGATAAAGACGCTAGCTAACTGACATAAATTGTGCACGAATAAATATCCTTAAAATAAATTAAATAATTTTTATTAATATATACATATTTCATTAAAAAACATAAATTTAACCAGAAGATAGCTTAGGGAGAATTACGAACAGTCTGCAAACGTCACTTAAGGATGCATTGTGTACTTGTCTAGCCTTTGCAGTGTAGTATCAGAGGTGACCGGTCTTTTTGAGTCTTTGCCCTTTTTATAGGAGAAAGGGGGCAAACAGGGCTGTGGCTTACCTGATGTTAAATCATCAACACCTACTTCAGGTGGTAAAGATTTCATTCGCAGTCGGTTATTAGTTGTTACTTGTAATACTTTTGTTTATACGTGTATATAAGGCGGGCTAAGAGGCTATTTGGTGACGCAGCTGAAACCAATCTGGTTTGTCTTGAGCACAGGCATAAGGTAGCTAGCCTTTCGGTTTTCTACAGATTGCATTTTGGAGAGTGTGCTCAGGAACTACATGATCTAATTCCCCCATCCCCTTGCCACCATCGGACTTCTAGACGCACTGCGGGATTTCATCCTTTTGTTGTGAACATCCTTCAAACCCGAATGAAGCGATTTGTTTCGTCTTTCATTCTTCGTACAGCAAAGGACTGGAATAGTTTGCCCGGGTCTGTCTTTCCTTCCGATGACAATGTGGGTATTTTCAAGAGTAGAGTGAATAGGCTTAGATATTATAAAAAAAAAAAATACCGTCACAAATTACAGGTAATATATACAACAAAGTATAAATCTATTTAGGATTCATAGACCACCAAATGAAAAACCTGTTACTTTGAACAAGCTTCATAAGTCAGTTTGGATATCGATGTAAAAAAAATCCGATAAATCTATGTTTCCCTATAAAACTTGTTACATGTAACAGGCGAAGATTGTGCTTTGTGATGAAACTGTATAGCGCTGGTCGAAACATCGTACGTGTCATGTAATAGCTCGCCTACACTGTAGGTAAATAGATGTTCACATAAATCACATCACCTCGCGCGATCGCGTGCACCTTCCCGTCTGAACCCGGGACAGTCCGGCGTTTACTTTCGTTCCGTTCCAACATTCTGTTCCCATTTGTCTGCCGGCAGTTATAGTGACAAATTTGTACAAAACGCGAAATCGTGTTTTAGCAACATTCTGTGTTAATATTAAATTTGGGTATGTCATGTAATGGTTTAACAAGATTATTTGGACGGGAGTGGCCAAGTTTACTGTGCGGATTAATGTATCTAATTTGTTTTAAATGTTGGATATGTTTTATTTCGGTAAATGACGATATTTACCTTATTTATCAGCTGTCGGTGCGCTTGGGATAATAAACGAATTTACTGATATAGACTGGGAATATTAAGATATTTAGGATATTAGCATGTTATAATTAACTGAAATATTTCAGTTAGCGAACCGTGGTAGCTCAGTGTCCGGGCGGTTGGCTCAAGTCGCATAGTACGCTAGCAACCCGAGTTCGATCCCTGGTGCCGGCACCAATAAATTTGTTGTTGCAATTTTATGTGCTGACTAACCACGCGCTCCTTGGTGAAGGAAAACATCGTGAGAAAACCTATATGTCATAGAAAATTTTTCTAAGGCATGTGAAGTCTGCCAATACGCACTAGGGCCGCGTGGTGTATTATGCCCTTATACTCTCTTTACAGAGAAGGCCTGCGCCCAACAGTGGGACATATATATTGTATATATATAAGCGCTGTAACTTTAACTTTAACTTAACTTTTATGCAAACTTTCATCAAAACACTCTTAACATACATTCTTTCAATAAAATATGAATCATCAAAATCGGTTGATGTGATATTGAGTTATTCGTCCATTTGTCGCGCAAATAGTTAATGCAAATATAAGACTCATATGGTTTTCATTGATTCCATTGTCCACGCCACTAACCACAAGGGAAACACCAGTTTTCAAATGAAAAAAGATTCATCAAAATCGATCCACCCAGTCGAAAGTTTACAGTCATATGTTTACACAACATTTATGCTAATTAGGAGAATATTGACAAATACCATAAATACTCAAATTACATTTAACAAAAAACACACAAATACCACACGAGACGTAAACATACAGTTGCCCATGATTAGAATATCACACGGTAAAAAAAATTACAATACGAGGCAGTCCAGCTGTACAACAAGCTGCCTCGGCATGTCAAAAACTGTTTTAAAAATTGTCGTAAGTCTTATTTGTTAACCAGTTATATTTAACTTTAGTTCTTCAATAGCCTTAAGTAAGTAATTTAAAGCATTGATAGATAGATAGATAAATCCTTTATTGCACCAAAATACATGTACAAAGGGGAACTTATGCTATTAAGTATTTTCTTTCAGCTAACCTTTAGTAGTTTTTTTTTTTTATTTACGTGTGTAACAAAATGCGGATGCATACCCCGAAGCCATAAGGGCCGGCGACGGCGGTAGTGTCGGGCTCCAACCGACTAAAAATTCACGGTAAAATAATAAAACACGGTATTCCCCCATACGACCATGTATGTGGGGGTCACGGGATAACATCCCACAGTTCTTCCGCAACCCCCGGCCGCGCCCGTACTCCGGGCCCTACCTAGGAGGGGTGAGAAGCACCCCACCCTGAGACAATTACTACATTGCGGCGCGTCGAATATAAACGCGCCGCCGTTCCCTGTGGGAACCCTCTCCGAGGAGGGCGCCGCACCAGCGGCCCATGTCGGTCGCGATGCCAGGTTCCCCGGCCTAAGGAGGCATTCGGCGGTCTTGTGCTCTACCTTTAGTAGTTAAGGGCAGACTAAGGGTAATGCCGCTAAAAAAACAAATATATATATATATATATATATATCAATATATATAAATATAATAATATACATAAACATGGAATAAATAAACGCTTGTTGACAAAGTTTGATGACGTGTTTTCTCCCAATGGTGAACCTGCAAAGCATGTCGAGCATGCTATCAATACAACCGATAAAGGGCCCATTTCTGTACCACCCTATCGGCTGTCCCTCCTCGCAAAGAGCTCCTCCGTAAGGAAATTGACGCCATGGTAAATGACGGTATAATTGAACCTCGCATAACACCATGGGCGGCCCGGTGGTCCTGGTACCAAAGAAGACTGGAGAGATAAGAGTGTGTGGATTATCGCCGACTTAATGCAATTACTGTAGCAGATACTTACCCGATACCCAGAATCGACGACCTGCTGCACAAAGCGAAGCCGACGCCATTCATGTCGAGCCTAGACTCCTCAAATCAGGCTATTGGCAGATCAAGGTTAAGGAGGAAGATATAGATAAGACTGGATTCATCACACCCTTCGGTATATATGTCTTCGCTGAATGCCGCTTCATTTATAACGCGCCAGCATCCTTTCAGAGGATGATAGACCGATTCCGTGTGACACTGAACGATGTTAAACTCCTGTTTACCTGGATGACTTAATCGTGTTCTCCACCACATTTGAGACACACCTAACAGACCTAGCCAAAATATTTACACGAATGCGTGATTTCAACATTACAGCAAATTTAAAGAAATGTAGATTCTGTAGTTCGACCATTAAATACTTGGGTCACTATATTACACCACTTGGCTTGAAAGTTGACCCAGAGAAAACAGCCGCAATAGCGAATCTTCCTGTGCCGAATAATCTTCGCCATCTAGTCACCTTTCTCCAAACCTGTTCCTGGTACCGAAGATTTATTGAAAACTTTTCGAGTATCGCTGAACCCCTGACTAGACTCACTAAGAAAACCGTAACTTGGACATGGTCTACGGAACAGCAGAAAGCCTATGACGAACTTAAGCATAGGCTCACAACTGCACCGATTTTGCGACAGGCCGATGAGACCAAGCCTTTCATTATTAAGACTGACGCCAGCAGTTATGCTTTGGGAGCTGTTCTGATCCAGGGGAGGGTGTGAAGATGAACACCCAGTGGAATACTCAAGCAGACTTCTAACCGCCGCTGAAAGGAATTATTCAACGACAGAACGAGAAGCTTTGGCAGTGGTCTGGGCTGTAACGAAATTTAGAGGATACATAGAAGGGATACCCGTCGTCGTAATCACGGATCATCAAGCCCTAAGATGGCTTATGTCCATAAAATCGCCTACTGGTAAACTAGCCAGATGGGCTCTTCAGCTACAGGCATATGACATTACTATTCAGTACAAACCTGGTCGCACAAACGTCGTCGCAGACATGTTGTCTCGCCCACCATGTACCGATGAGACTAGAACAGAATGTGGTACCTGTACAATCTCCGTTGATATGCCGACTCGCAGTGTTGGTGAGATCCGCGCAGAACAGCTGAAAGATTCATCCATAGGCCGAATCATTGAAGCCCTAGAAAAGGAGAATAATGAGAACGCTACCTACTGGAGTAATAAAGGATACTTACTTAATAATGGTCTTCTATATCGCCTGGCACCGGACTCTGATTCCGACGATGCTCAGCTAGTTGTGCCTGAACACGAGTGGACCAACATTCTAACGGCATACCACGACGATCCCATGGCAGGACACTACGGCGCTGAGAAAACTTATGCTCGCATATCTAAACGCTACTTCTGGAAAGGAATGCGTAAGTTTATCGACGCCTATGTACACAATTGTCTAGCTTGTCAGCGCTACAAGCCCACTAACCTTAAACCAGCGGGCTTATTACAAACGACATCCATGAACAAGAGATTTGAAACAATTTCTACTGATCTCTTTGGGCCTTTACCAATCTCACCGGATGGAAAGACTTGGGTGTTGATTGTGCAAGACAATGCTACTCGATGGGTAGAATTATTTTCTCTACAGAGCGCCACAGCAGAAGCCTGTGCCGAGTCTCTGATTAATGAGATCATATTGCGATACGGAGTACCGAGGCGTATTACAAGCGACAATGGGACACAGTTTGTTAGTGCTGTAATGCAAAAGCTGTGTTTTTGTTTGGGTATTAAGCACACCTTTACGCCGGTATATCATCCTCAGGCAAACCCTGTGAGAGACGCAATAGAGATCTTAGGACGCAACTTGGAATTTTGGTGGAAACCAACACAATAACTGGCCAGAGAAACTACCAGATCCGGTTCGCGATGAACACTGCAGTGTGCTCAACGCTTAAAAACTCCTGCCTACCTAACATTTGGGAGAGAACTGAGGACTATAGACGACGTCCAAAATGATTTTCGAAACATTGTTTTAACTGAAAACTTTATCGCGGAAGTCACTCGCAATTGGTAAACATGGCAGAAACCATGAAAAGGGCAAGGAAGTACAAGAAATGAAAGGAAAGACTCGCAAGGAGTGCTACGATAAAACACGGCGAAACAGCCCACTATACAAAGCAGGAGATTTGGTACTGGCTAATGTCCATCCAATCAGCAGAGCCTCTAGCATACAGCGGGAAGTTTACTCCCGACGCGATGGCCCATATAGAATAGTGGAACAACATGGTCCTGCCTCTTATAAACTTGCGAACGCAGACGATCCGAATCCGTGATTGGTACATACCATTCCTCCGCACTCCAGTCTTACAGGAACGCTGGAAGTACCTAATCATTGCCGGCTCCTGTCCAACCGCTTAGAAAGAGAGGACGACCACGTAAACAGAAGAATTAAACCATTAACTTCCAGTTTCTTCGTCGGGACTACTTCAGAAACTGAGGGGAGATTGTAACAAAATTGTAACCAACTTTACAACATTATACAAATGGCGCTGTCCCCGTTAATTTCGATGAGAAAATTATAGATGGCGCCACGAAACTTGTAACGTATTCTGAGACACAATGATGAGCTTCGCAATGTCTCGGTTATGTAGTGTTGTGGTATATTCCACATTATGGATTTAGTTCCTACAAGCGACTTTGATTCATATTAGCTTGCTGTCTTGTGACTAATATATATCTTAGTGCCTTGTAGTGACGCTGAATTAGGTTGCTTGCGATAGTGACGGCCTAATTGCAGTAAATAACCGCTTGCTGACCTGTGACGGTTATTCTCATACATAATCTATGTAATCCAGTTGTACCCTGAATAAATATCTATCTGTCGCCTACCTGGTGTTGTCACTTGGCCAATCTCGGCCGTATCCAAGACAATCTACTCCTGGCTAACTTCGTAAGACCTTACTTCATAGGATCATTTCTATAGTAAGCTCTTCACGACACCACTACATATATATATATATATATATATATATATATTATATATATATAAAGACTGTAACTTTAACTTTAATTTAACTTTTATGCAAACTTTTATCTTTATCAAAACACTCTTAACGTACATTCTTTCAATAAAAAATGAATCATTGAAATCGGTTGACGTGATATTGAGTTATTCGTCCATTTGTCGCGCACATACTTTATGCAAATATAAGACGCATATTGTTTTCTCATGGATTCCAATGTCCACGCCGCTAACCACAAGGGAAGCACCAGTTTTCAAATGAAAAAAGATTCCTCAAAATCGATCCACCCAGTCGAAAGTTTACAGTCAAATGTTTACACAACATTTATGCTAATTAGGAGAATATTGACAAATACCATAAATACTCAAATTACATTTAACAAAAAACACACAAATACCACACGAGACGTAAAGATACAGTTGCCCATGATTAGAATATCACACGGTAAAAAAAATTACAATACGAGGCAGTCCAGCTGTACAACAAGCTGCCTCGGCATGTCAAAAACTGTTTTAAAAACTGTCGTAAGTCTTATTTGTTAACCAGTTATATTTGACTTTCTTCAATAGCCTTAAGAAAGTAATTTAAAGCATTGATAGATAGATAAATCCTTTATTGCACCAAAATACATGTACAAAGGGGAACTTAATGCTATTAAGCATTTTCTTTCAGCTAACCTTTAGTAGTTTTTTTTTTTTATTTACGTGTGTAACAAAATGCGGATGCATACCCCGAAGCCATAAGGGCCGGCGACGGCGGTAGTGTCGGGCTCCAACCGACTAAAAGTTCACGGTAAAATAATAAAACACGGTATTCCCCATACGACCATGTATGTGGGGGTCACGGGATAACATTCCAAAGTTCTTCCGCACCCTGGCCGCGCCCGTACTCCGGGCCCTACCTAGGAGGGTGAGAAGCACCCCCTGAGACAATTACTAAATTGCGGCGCGTCGAATACAAACGCGCCGCCGTTCCCTGTGGGAACCCTCTCCGAGGAGGGCGCCGGGCCAGCGGCCCATGTCGGTCGCGATGCCAGGTTCCCCGGCCTAAGGAGGCATTCGGCGGTCTTGTGCTCTACCTTTAGTAGTTAAGGGTAGACTAAAATTATATTATTATATATATATATATCAATATATATAAATATAATAATATACATAAACATGGAATAAATAAACGATAGTATATATACCAGTTTGTACTTTTCATTGTTTGAGAAGAAAGTATTCAGATACACGGGATTTAAAGACATTAGTTGACAAAGCCTCCCTAATCTCAATCGGCAAGCTATTCCAGAGTTTTATAGCTGTACCGGTAAATTAATTGCCATAAAAATTCGTGTGACATTCCGATAGCACTGAAATGTAAGTTTTTGTTTTCTCAAATAATTTAGTGAATATTGTTTATTCTTTTTGTGGGAAATAAATTTCTTTAAACCGGAAGTTATGAGGTAATAAATCTAAAAAAAAAACATAATTATATCATCATCATCACCATCAGCCTGTATCTATCCACTGCTGGAAATAGGCCTTCCCCAATGCCTTCTACCACATGCGATCCTCAGCTTTCCGCATCCAGCTATTTCCGGCGATCCTAACAAGGTCGTCGGTCCATCTGGAGGGAGGGCGCCCCACGCTTCTCCGACCTATATACATATAATTGTATACGAATTGAGAACTACCTCCTCTTTGATGTCGGTTGATATAATAGAGCGTTCGTGTGATTTGATTTTAAGTCGCCTTTGTTTTTCACTCGTAATAATATTTAATATTATTAAGCTATTTGAATAAAATTTGTTTAGTGAAATATATATATGTGTGTGTGTGTGTGTGTGAATATATATTTAATAAAAAAAATTTAAAAAAAAACCTGTATAATATAATAAGTTTGATATGGAAGAGCGAGATCTTCTGACACAAGCATATTTCTCGCTTACTAGAAGGTCTCAGCCCAAATTTGTAAAAGAACGCATGTATCGAAGTAAACATTTTTATTTTTTTTACTTATTACGCTCAAGATGGGTTATTGGGTTTAAAGAATTTATTTCATAAGAACATAAGCAAAGTTCACTTAAAATGAGATACAAGGTACTGAAATAATATAATTAATGATGTGCCTCTGGGTCGCAGGTAGGTGTCGTCACATGTGTGTCATCAATTCTTTCAGTTTGTTTTTAAATTGTTGGAAAGTGTCGCACTTTATTTGGCAGGCTATTATGTAACTGTGCTCCTTCGTACAATATCGTTTTCTTTCCGTAATTGGTGCGTGGGGTGATTACGTCGAGTTTATCTTTGTTCCTCAAGTTACGAGTTGTTTCTTTTTTATGCAATTGTATATTTGTGTGAATTGAATTTCTTATAATTTTCCTAATTAGATTGTAAGTACAGTAAGTGTGTAGTTGTGTGATATTAAATAATTGTGTTCTTTTATACAATTAATCTGTTGGCGTTAGGTAGTTATAGTGAAACAAAACACAAAATAGAATATTCTTTGCAGGGGTGCTAAATGAGTGACAGCAGCTGAACCCCATATTTCTATTAAATATTCTAAGTGTGATTTTACTAGGGAATTGTAGATAATGATGCTTTCTTTTTTGGGTATACAATTTGATATTTTGCGTATAGCTCCTAATACACACAAGTTTTTCCTTTACGTGATCAATATGGGGCTTCCATGTGATTTTGTCATCTATCCATAGTCCGAGATATTTTTCTTGTTCAGAGATAGATAGATAGTTTTCTTGTTATTAAAATTTGATATAAAGTGTACTGGTTTTCTAAAGCATTTCAAATAAGGTATACTTACAGGCTTATCTCTGTGAGCATTTGTTAGAATAACGGTAGCATTGAAATGGTTATTTATGATTTTTATGCTGATTTGTAACGCCCGTAATTCTATTTTATAACGCGTTACATCGTGCGTTGCGTAGGCGGACACGCGTCTTCGCCACGTATCTAAATGGACAGCGATTCTGAACATTTAGATAGCGTCTGCACTTAATACATTGGTGCTTTCCCAACATTCGCCGGCTTGGGATAGATACATACGGACCTCTTTTGAAACTTTGAATTTTAAAATATTCATTTGCTAGTAGTATAACTTCAATAATACTTATTTATGCGCGTAATGAAAAACTGATGACAGTAATAGATTGTTTTTTTGTGGGGTATGAGGGTGCGTTCTGGTCATCCCGGAGCCCTTCACCATGCGGCGAGGAATGGCCATCAGGGAGGTTTTAGTGGGTAAAAACCCCACATAACCCTGCCTTCTGGCAGAATTCTCCCTGTCAACAAAAGGAGATGTTTCACTCTTAATAGTTTAATGGTGTATTCGAACCTACGATCATACGATTCGCAGCATGCAATGTTTTTAATTAAACCGGGAACACGAGGATTCCCATCTTATGTTTATTCAACCGCTAAATCTTATCTCTTCGATGAAAAAGCAAGGAACGGATTACGACTCTTAGTACATTAATCCCTGTTAGTTGTTAACCGACAATTAAAAGTATCGAACGCAATAAAGTGTACCTAGCAGGTGTTGGGTAGTACCCGCACTATGTTATCTGGTAATGGACGCAGCATCTCGAACATTCGATACGGATCGATGTGTAATCGGATTACATTCGGGCATTGAGAAAATTGCGTTAATTGATAAGAAGTTACATTATTCACCGACTCGGATGAGGCGATAAGAGTATGTACCGTGGTGAATTGTGGTTAACGTGCAATAAATTTAGTTAACAAGGATAGATGTGTTATGCGCCTAGAATTGTCTTGTTTACATACCATCGCTGTTATCTAAGTGCTTTAAAATGTGATTGTACACTGATAAACAACCGACTTCAAAAAAAGAGGACGTTCTCAATTCTTCACAGCATAAAATAAGTTATCCTCACTCTCACATGCACCCACGCACACTATTCTTTGCAAAAACACACGAATACCACAAAAGCTATATAACAAACTTATAAAAACTCGGAGTTAGGTACAACATCTCCCTAATACAGGCTATGTATTAGTCTAGCAGGGAGATGTGTACCGAAGGACGAAAACTAAGTAAGAAAATGTTTATAGAATTTGTTATATAACATGTATAATAACATTTGATAATATGTATCCAATATTTTTGTGTGTGTGCATGTCGGTAATATAAAATGTGTGTGTAAAAAGTAAAGTAAATTAAATATTTCAATTATTTGTTAATTTGGAACTTGATAGAATTCGTCCGTAAGTTTTTGATTATTCATTTTTATTTGAAAGTGGGTGCCTCTCATGTGGTCGTATTCTATAATTTGTCCAATTCTGACAATGGTAGCCATGAGAAAACCGTATGTATTTAACATACGGTTTTCTCATGGTGCATCAAGTATGTGCGCGACAAATGGACGAATAACTTAATATCACGTCAACCGATTTCGTTTATTCATTTTTTTAAAAGTATGTACAAGGGTAGTTTGATGAGACTTTAGTTAGGTTCTGATTAATTCTATTTCGTAATATTCATACGATAATTCGGAAGTACAAAGAGGGCGTCCGCGCTTTATAACGTTTGATTAGATGTCGATTTTTGTTTTTACTTGTAAATATACTTGTTGTCATCACTTACTATCTTATTTTTCAAATATTTTATTTGTTTGAAAGGGCCGAGCCACGACTCCAACGGTAGCTTTAGCACATAAAAGACACAGACACAGTTTACCCTTAATTACAGCTTCACTTCAATTATCTGCGTCGGACTACAGTAAATACAGTTTATGGTACAACGCCATCTGTTGTAAATTTGTGAATAATTAAAAGAACTAATGTTCTGAATTGTATTAACTTATAGTGAATTTTAATGCTGCACTATCACCATCTATCGGAGAACGATAAGCATTAACAATTAACAATCATTGAAGCGTCAATAGCCTAATGGTTTACGGTCCGGTCTGCGAAACGTAAGGATTTTAATAATTTTTGTAACAAAAAATCATAGCATTTTTTGAAAATAAAAAAATAGCATATTGGTATACTTATTTTTTTTTAAATCACGAACTACACAGATTGGCCAGAGAAGCTGGTCTTGACTGCTTCACCGGATTGAAGGGTGGCATAGCTCTTAGGTCGCTTAGCCTGAACCTCTATAGAATATTTAACATATTAAAGACACATTCTTGAATAGACTGAACACGGAAGGGAAATTTGTAATTCATTTGTTAATGGTAATAATACATTACATTGCATTTTGCGTGGCGATTTTAATGAGCTATCGGTCTCTGAAATTTGAAAGTCAATAGACGCCGCTTATACAATCAATGTGAAACGTTTACAAAGTACTGTTTGTCTGTCAGTTGCGAGACTGAAGTATATTTATTAGGAGTTTCTAAACTGATTACATTAATGCACTTACATATAACTTAGCCGGACAACAGATCCAAGTTAAAGCGGTCGCAGGAAAGGCGTTTTAATCTGAAATCGTATAAGGGTTAAAGCGAAGGTCTACGAAAGTCCGCCATCTGATTATTGACACGAAACTATTGGAACAGTTTAAAAATATGAATGCAAATGTGTGAGATTCCATCCATTAGTTGTTAACATCCCTGGTACCATCCAGGGTTGCGTCTTTAATTACAAGTACATTAAATTTTTCTCCTCTGTCTTTCCCACAGATAACCCAAAAAATGTCGTAAGACAATCGCTAAGCTAGTTCACCTTACCAGAGATTGCATTTCCAGTTGACATTAGGTGCGGTCAAAGGAATTTAACTACGTAAAATTTATGAAAATTCAGCATTTGTTTAGCTTTTACTGTCGTGTCCTTAGGCCGGCATGATCTGGGAAGTATTACTCGCAGATACTTCTACTTTGTGAAAGAGGTACACTAATGCTTTCTAATTGCTTTTGTGGTCGGGTCTGATCATCAGGCGTATGCTTATTTACTCTGAAATATAGGTGCTCCATTTAGTAACAAATTATTGACCTAGCGAGAGTTTGTGCCAAAGCATAAGCACTTACGCCCGTTACGAGAGGAGGAGCAGAGATCATGGACTTCCACTTAGTACGTTCCTCGCACACCTCTTTCACTTCATACATTTCTATACATCTGCGCATTCTTTTCAGTACATCGCCAATCTACTCGCTATCTCTAACCGACTCCAATACTCATTGTATAAATTGCCTTTATCAAAATTTCTGAATTCAATCACACTTAAATTATAATTTCATATCCACTGCAGCCAATAAGCAGCATTTGCAAAAATAAATCGACTTAATACCATCATGCTAGAAAGCTGCCAACATATAATTAAGTTTTTATTCTATAGGTTAATTCATTTAAAAATCACTCAAGGCGCGGCTCCTGGACCTGTCAATTACATATCACGTCAACTGCGTCAATTTTCGTTATGTCAAAAAAAAAAAACCAAAACAACAAATGCCAAGAACACGGAACTCACTGAATCGAGTAATAATTAATCGGCCATCATGCCAGCCAGTAAGATCGTTACACTATGAAATAACTGCACCGTTGTAATTTAGCGCGAAAATTGGAATTACACGCGTATTATACCTGTCAGTTAAATTATGATACACGGACATTCAGTGTGTAACCGAACGTCGGCGGAGTTTTGCCTATTCCTAGGAGACGGCTCGTTTCGTATTCAATGCGCGCACCCGCTTGAGCCAGTTCACGAATAAATACGAATAAAGTACGCGCCCGATGACATCGAACGTATTTATTTGTCCGCTTCCCTCCCTTCGGCGATTTTTATTTTATGAGCTCAGTCTCTGCGCATAATCAAGTGACGTAGTCACGGAGATTCCGCTAATACAATTTATTTTATGTACCTTCACGTACAATATACTAAAACATATAGTAATGATAAATATATAGGTTATGAAAAGCCGCCGTAGCTCAGTGTACAGCCCTGTAGTTCTGGGCTCGTAGAATAAGACTACGATATCCCCTGCCTGTCGTTGAAGGCGACTAAAAAGGGCCTCGGGTTCACTGGGCGACAAGGGTCTTTGTGGGGCCTTTGTCGTCCGCCAAAGTGGACCCGGGAAGAAGACGACATCGGCCGGCCCGTGTCGCCTTACACTGCGAGGGCACAGGTGGGAGGGATTAACCTCCCCTAGGAACGTGCTCGCCGAAAAGCACAGAGGGGGTCCGGTGCGTTCCTCTGGAGATCCCAGAGGTTTTAGTGGGTAAAAAACCCCCAGAAGGCGGGATATCTTGTTTAAGATTTCCCCCCCGTAAACAAAAAAAATAAAGCTCAGTGTCACCCTTAACTTGCGTACCACACTATTTATTTAATGCAATTTCAAATGTTGATTTACCGCGTACTAGGCGGTGAAGGAAAAATTCCTGAGGAAACCTACATGTCTTAGAAAATTTTCTAACATATGTGCCAATCCGCATTAGGATTACACGGAAGGCCTTTGCCCAGGAGTGAGACATTTATTTTTTAAATAATAATATGCCACGTCACTGGCTATAAGACGTGTACATCAATTTCTAGATTAGATTACATTTTAAGTTTTTTTTTACTTGACACCGACAAAGGAACATGATCCTTACAGCGGAGAACATTAAGATGTTCTCGACTCGGTCATTTGTTCCTATTAGAGTTGCCCGATAAATGATAATGGGTTAATTTACAATTTGCAGATATAAAGTGCTTTGAACTTCGCAAACTGATAACACACTCGAAGCGAAACTGTACTTGCGAATGCTGTTAGAGATCTTTCGCTGAGAGCTGATGCATTAATTTAACGTTCATTTTATGTCATAAATGATAATAGCGTCTATGGTATACATTAATTTTATTAACGTTCCGTTACATGCACATAATTTTCATTCAGTTACAACAGTAAATGTGCATTCAGATGAAGATATTCATTTTAAATTATTTATCTTTGCAATGATAGATGCATTGCTGAATATTAGAGGTGGAAGGAGAGAATTGACTCGGGAGGTAATGCTTCTATTTCACGCTAACATTCTAGAAGGTCGTAATGCTTCCCTGATCAAATCATGCTACGATGAAATCAGTTGCATAGCTGTTAAACTGTTTACCTACCTCGGAACCTTAGGACTGCAATGATGACGATTTTTATTATGATGAACTACACAGATTGGCCAGAGAAACTGTCCTTGACTGCTTCCCCGGATTGAGGGGTGGCATAGCTCTCAGGTCGCTTAGCCTGAACCTCTATCGCTAGTACTCAAGGGTCTCCCCGGTGAGGGTGACCTCGGCTTGGGCGGTTACTATGTTACCATAAGAATTCCGATCCGAGAGAGCCGAACCTCCACTCGGCCGGTTGCTATTTCACGGATAATCTAGGTGACATTAAAAAGCTAGTTTAGCTTTTTAATGTCCTCTCATATGAAATGACATGATGTACGATTGCTATTTCACGGATAATGACGACCGTGACGTCATCACTATAAACCAGGAAAACCAATAAAATTCGTTGTATGGTAGTTCCAAAAAAATTTGTAATGCAAAGAATGGTATGTGTGTACTTACGTACGCACGTAAGGTTTAGAAACAAATTATTATTATATTCTTGATATTTCTTTTGTTTTAACTCCATTATAAGCAAACATATGTAATTTCATTATAAACAAAAGAAAGAAAAAAATAACTGTTCAACATTATGTACGGCCAGTATTCAGAGTTGAATTCAAACGTCAGATTTTCCATCTGCCTGTCAATAAACAAGAGAGAATGGAACGCTTTTGCAAAAAGTAAAGAAGACGATGCGCCGTTATCAAATATTAGCATACAAAGTCCCCTGTCGTGACGAAAAAAGACCACAAGGTCTGACTGTTCTGAAAAAAGTTTAAAATACATTTTGTTCCCGCCACTCAACATTCAGGGTTATAGCAGATCAAATGCAAAACGTTTACTGTTGACAGCGCGCGTACCATAAAATATGTCACTTCTATAGTAAGATCGTGGAGAACATAAGTTCTTTTGTCTTCTGTATATATTCACAATATTTGTAAGAAGTAAGTTATTTTGCCGGTACAATGGGAATAGTGTAGACCAGTGGTGTGCAAACTTTTTGGTTGGCGGGCCACAAATTGTAAAAAATGCTTTAAAAGGGGCCAAAATTTTAACGAAAAAAATATTTTGATTTATAAAATCTGCTTAACAAAATAATTAAAAGATAATTAAGCAAATTACACAAATTGTTGATGGCAATTATTTTTTTGGCTTTTTACATAAAAATTTACGATGTTATAATTTTTTTTTATTCAAACCGAGAATTTTTAAAGATTTTAAACCTTATACATACTATTGATATAAATAAAACAGAAATAATTTTCATCAAAAATATAAACAAAGTCTTGGCGGGCCGGATGAAATGCTTTAACGGGCCAGATTTGGCCCGCGAGCCGTAGTTTACCCACCACTGGTCTAGACAATAGGAAATACTATTTCTTTGTCGCATATCGAATGTGTTTTAGATTTAAAGTCAAAACGATTAATCATAATATATTCCGCTGTATAATATAAAAAAATATATTAATTAGCTAAAATTTGTGTCTGGTGTATGGGGATAGGCTCACAACATGTCACAAATGGGACATAATACGCTTAGTGAAACGGACAGCGATTGCTCTTTCTGTCTAACTTGCTAAAAAAATTGCGCCTGCGGGTCAGACCGCTATCGCAAATAGTACAACAGCCCAAGCAGATATTCCTTCTCGGGGAGAATAATTTGTTAGAGGTTCAGGAACCCTAAGACCTCGGCATCTTTGAAAATCCTGTGAAATTGTACCGGCATCCTATCCAATCATTGTAGGTGCTTCAAAAAATATTTTGATATTTTTTTTTTTGTGCCTGAAGCATCATTGATTGTAAAATTTATTGTTGAAATTAAATTGTGATACGGGCACTATCAGCTCATGAGTCAGGTGGAGACAGCTGCGCTGAAAATCAGTGTCGTGGGAGCCCACAATAATTTGCTGAGTGCCATCCCGTTTGTTTGCATTACACTATAGTACGTTTATTTTTTGATATTTTTTCCTATTCTTTTTTGTACATTTTATTTTGTTTTGTTCCTATAGTCTTTGTTTTCTATTTATTAATACAAATGGTCGCCCTAAAGTCTAGATTTTAACCCAGGCATTTGTAGCATTGAAATCAGACCTAACTCGTTGCTCGTAACTTATTTGGTGAATTTGTCAGTTATTTATCATAGGTACTTAACCGTTGCTAAGCAACTGTATAATAGCCGAGTGTATGTGTGGCAAATGCATGGTATTGTATGTAATGTTTGTTTATTGATTAAATGCATTTTGTATGCATAATTTTAATAAGAAAAAATTAGCATTCTGTACTACTTTTCTCAAGAGAGCCGTGATAGCTCAGTGTCGGCTCAAATTGCAACCCGAGTTCGATCCCCGGTACCAGCACCAATACATTTGTTGGTGCCATTTTATGTGCTGATTCACCACGCGCTCGGCGGTCAACAAACATCATGTGGAAACGTACATGACTTAAAAAAATTTCTAAGGCTGTCAATCCGCACTAAGACCGCGTGGCGGTCTATGCCCTAATACTTTCTATACAGAGAAGGCCTGCGCCCAACAGTGGGACATATATATTATATATATAAAAAGGCTGGAATTTTAACTTTAATTACTTTTCTATATAAATTGTAAGCGTGGGAAATCACAAACTCCTGCGTGTGCGCAATTTTCGTACGAAATGGTACAATGTCTTTGCTTCACGTATCAATATTTTTATATTATTTGTTATCAAACAAATAAATGTTCCTTCTATTTTAAATACCTCCTATCACATTTAATTATTTATTTAAATTTGTAAATGGCGCTCAGCAAAGAGATGAGATCTGTACATGTTCACAATATCGTGGAATATTAAATATTTGTGCCCCTCTCGGAGATGCTCTACGGCCGATAGGGACAAGTGAAACACGGGAATGGAGATTTAATGTTTCGTGATGATATTCTAAAATGATATTTATAATTCAGCTTATACTCTTTCAACATTATAATGTTACTTGATAAAATAAGCAACTTTGTTGTTTGAAGGTTCAGCATTTACATTTGTCCTTATCTATTGTTCTAGTCATGTAACTTTTTGACTCAATAATATATTTATTTATGAAATTTTTTCATATATTATTTTATTGTATAAAACATATTTTAATCTCATAACTGTTTTATTCATGATCATATTTATTATACTCTTATTGTCTGTATAAATTCCATATCAAAGTAGTATTGCGCGCGCACGTCTTCATGTAGTCCCGGGCACCGCTGAATCAGCGCTGTCGCATCCTTGCGACAGCATATGCTGAGACGGTGTCCGATATTGGCATCATATGTTTTGTATTATTTGTCCGTGTAACTTTAACTGTGTTTTGTCTATTTTTTAATGTGTGTTATATTCTGTCTGTGATGTGTTTTTGTATTGTGCCATGCCATGCCAATAAATAAATATCTATGTCTATGTCTAACAACGCGTTATGATGGGTTTTATGTAGATTTTCTTATTTTCAATCGACTTCAAAAAAGGACGAGGTTCTCAATTTATCTGTTTATTACCTCATAACTTTCAATTGGGTGAACGGATTTTGATGGATCTTTTTCTTTAAAGCTGGTAACTTTCAGTGTGGTCAATTTATACCATAAGTTAGTACAGTTCTGACGGTGGCATCGATGAGAAAACCATATAACGAATAACTCATTATCACGCCAACTGATTTCCACCGATTTATTCCATTTTTATTAGAAAGTATCTACTTCAAAGGTAGTTTGATCAGAGTTTGGTTAGGTTCTAATTCTATTTCGTAATATTCCTACGATCATTCGTAAACAGTGTTTAAGGTTGGATTCGATTTGATAACAGATATCTTATTTACAACTTTTTTTTATTATTTCTAAGCAAGTGCTTGACTTGGTTACAGTCCTGATGGTAAGGCGCAGTAGCTTAGTAAATGCCCATTCACTCTACTCTTGAAAATACCCACATTGTAATCGGAAGGAAAGACAGACGCGGGCAAACTATTCCAGTCCTTTGCTGTACGAAGAATGAAAGACGAAGCAAATCGCTTCGTTCGGGTTTGAGGGATGTTCACAACAAAAGGATGAAATCCCGCAGTGCGTCTAGAAGTCCGATGGTGGAAAGGAGATGGGGGAATTAGATCATGTAGTTCCCGAGCAAACACAAAATGCAATCTGTAGAAAACCGAAAGGCTAGCTACCTTACGCTATAAATAAGCTAATAAATCAGTACCTTAAAATTGTGGCTTGCCTATCACATATCCAGCCTAATAATCTTAGTAAAAAGCCGACAGCAATTGCGGTAATAAATAGATATCTACCCCACTAAAATAAGTATTGACATGCAAAATCTAGCGCATTCCACTAAGTGCTCTGATCATAAACTCATTAAAACTTTTTGTAGAGAGCTATAACACAAAAACGTGTCTTATAATAGTGATGCGACTCGTATCGATATACCGAAGCAATTTTAAAAGCAACGATATATCCTTATGCGTACAACATAACATGGAATTCAGAATACCGTTTTTAATTAAAGTCCACTGAGTCGGCAGTGCGGGCGCATTCGCGTCGGAAAGTATTAAACTCTAAGAAGGCGGGAGAAAATTGCAGACGCGCTTCCTTCTCGGGTTCCTTCTCGGAAATTCGACTAAAATAATACCTTTATATATTAAATTCAAATTGCACTCGTGTTATTTGAGATTTGGACAAAAGAATTATCTCGATATAGTTTAGGACCGCTGATAAAAAGATTGATCAATCGGCGATCTTACCGTTACAATCAATAAATGCACATTATATACTCAACATTACCATACAACCAAAAAGGCCAAATGTAGATAATTGACACTTAAAATTTATCCATTTTCAACTAAACCTTTGTATAATATGGGGTTAAATTACCATTAAAGTGAATTATCTACAACTTTTACCGTAGTATTGACTATCTACTTACCTTTGTCAAACTAGTGGTGTTGTGTAGTCTAATCCCGGTTTGAGTCAGTGTTGGCTTTCTTTGATATTCTCCTCTATTTTGCTCGTGGCTCTACGTAAGACATCCAACTAACGCCCGCAAGGCCGTGATCTAGAAAACTCTAGGGACAGACACAGGTTCCCAACGTGGAGTACGTTAAGAACCTGTGTTTTAGGCTTCCGAAGTGCGTGGCGTATGGCCATCTTAGCCAACTCTTCAGCAATCTGCAGTGCTATATATTTAAGTATTCTGAGCCTGAACTACACACTTCGCGGAAGAACCGCGAAAACCGTTGAATGAACTCTACGGCTTGCGTTTGATCGGAATGCTTACGCGTAACATAGTAACCGTCTTAGGCGAGGTTACCCCTCACCGGGGGGACCCTTAGGTCGAGTTACTAGCCATAGAGGTTCAGGCTAAGCGACCTAAGAGCTATGCCACCTCTCAATCCGGTGAAGCAGTCAAGGCCAGCTTCTCTGGCCAATCTGAAAAAAAAAATCTACGGCTTGCGATTCGATTACGAACCAGTTGTCTATATCACCGTACCAAAGAATATCTTATAGTGAAAACCAATTCTACGGTCCGAGGAATCTGCACAAATATTAGAAATGGTATGTCAATAAAAATTATACATTTTAATCTCTACCTACCCCCATGGAAATTCGAATACTTGTGCCTTGATAATAATTTATACTTGCGATAGTTGCGTTGCGTACTCGTGCTTAGCTTCACTGTTTTATTTTTAAAGACGCTGTAAGACGAAGCCGATCAGTGAGCCACATAAAATAAGATAAAAATATGAAATAGTTTGTAGATTTTGTTTTGCATGTATATTACTCAGTGTGGCGATCATTCTCTATACCAGGTAGATAGATGTACTCTTTATAGCTCAAAATTCAAACAATAAAATTGAGTAGCTGCAACCTTTATATATATTATATATGTCCCACTGTTGGGCGCAGGCCTTCTCTGTAAAGAGAGTACAAGGGCATAGTCCGCCACGCACACCTAGTGCGAATTGGCAGACTTCACATGCCTTAGAAAAAAAATTTAAAACATGTAGGTTTACCTACGATGTATTCCTTCACCACCGCGTGGTAAATCAGCACATAATTGTAACCACAAATTTATCGGTGCCGATGCACCGGAGATCGCACTCGGGTTGCTAGCGTACTATGCATCTCGAGCCAACCGCCCGGACACTGAGCTACCAAGGCTCATGAAACATTAAAGAATAAGTTATTAAATAAGTTTATTAAAGTAAAACTAAACTTAATCTATATCGGGGCAAGGGCGGCTTTAATAGCGATATAAGTATCTCTGGCAACCCTGTAGTATAGGAGAGGTAAAATAAGTAAATAGTAGGGTACTAGGAAAAGTTAAGAACAAGTATAATTACGAGTAAAACAAATGGACTTCAAATCAAACGTTAAACGCTATTATGTGATAGCATTTCAGAATCTCGATATAATCGACCATCTTTTAATTATATTTGCCTGGCAACTTAATCTATATTATAGTATAAATAATCAAAGTTAGGTGATATTAAATTTACAGTGTATTTATCAATGATGTTTACTTATTTTTCTCCAATTTTTTTCTAAATTCTTTTGACTGCTTCCTCATGAGAGGGTCTTTCTCCCGGTGCGAGATTACCGCTATATTGCGGGACACCCTTTGTACAGTTTAAAATAATTAAAAACATAACCGTAAAAATGAAATTTTACAATATATACTATAAAGAATTCTTAGAACGCTATTTTTAGGTGTACTGCCCTTAGTTTGATCTTAACTACCAAAAGTTAACTAAAAGAAAAATGCTATATAGCATTAAGTTCGTCTTTCTACATATATTTTGGTGCTAACAATTTATCTATCTACCTACTTAGACAGAACATATTTGCTTGTAACACTTAGTTTATTATTTGTGTCTGTTTCATTGTATATGTCTGTCAAAAGCTTTCCACAACGCACTTCTATAGACACGTCTTAATTGAAATTCCGTTTATAAACAAAGAGTTGAAAAGGACACGGAGGGTCTTTTCAAAAATGGCCCTCGGTGATGGGCTAAACGGCCCCCTCCCGGCTCCCCGTTGACGTAACGTATTAAAATGTAAAAGCCGGCCGGACAGCCGGTTACCTCTTGACGTGCAATTTTCGGACGTTCATTTATCATGCGAAGAGAGACTGTGACGTCCTAGCAGGACCTGCTTATCGATATCGATAGTTTTTATAAAATGACCCCTCACTAGTGCTGTTTGAACTGTAAAGGTACAAAATTTGTGAGTAATAATATTTTGATACAGATGCTTTAGTACTAAAATTAGGTATTATGTTTTTTTTTATTATTACGTCACGTAGTCACTTTCGGTGCACGGGTGCACCGGGGGACATAATCTCGTAAAACAGCCAGATCGAGTAGAAATATATACTGTGTTATAACCTTAAACTTATCAAAGCTAACGAATTGCATTTGCAAATCCGGAAAACTGTTAGTAATAGTAATTTATCTGCTATCCGTTTGGTAATGCTACTGTGAAATCACTGTGCTCATAACTTATTCTAATTCTTAAGTTTTCGAGCCCTATTCATAAAATAAATCGAAAGTTTACTTTTTATAAAATTTATAATGTACTATGATTTCAAGATTTCAAGCTTATAATGAGAGATTTTGTAATATTTATAATCTATAATGTGCTAGTAAAATTTCATCGACAATTGGCACCATTATTGCGAACAACACAAGTCCTCTGCCCGCCAAAATGGCCGCTTCGTAACGACAATTAATCTGGGTGTTACCAGATTTTTGATTTGACCTTTGATTTTGGAACGATGCCCAATGTTAATCAATTTGTGAATTAGCAATATACACAATCTTGATTAATTTTACCAGTCGCATTTTTTTAAACATTGTGAAAATTGTGTTATCATGGGATTGACTATGTGTGTGTAATGTTTTCTATAGTATGTTGTAAAGAAACGAGTGTTCAAGCTTCAATCACTTTCTTGGCTAAATATTCAAAAATAAACAGGTAATTTATTTCATGTAAGCAGTTCATTGACCTACCTTTTGATTGACCAACGCACTAATCAAAGAAACTCGACGCATTATTCTCTCGTCCCTTTCGCGCGCAAACCAAATTTCGTTTCGCGCCACTTTTTCGTCTCATCAAAGCGCGCGTAATGTGAATCTCCATCAATTTTTTATCCTGTTCGACCATCATTTTGAAAACAATTTTCTATCCCATATGATTATGGGTCATTTTGGGCCCAGTGCAAAACTATTATTAATGTATTACAACGCATAACCGGACGGTCATTATTTTTGGTTTAATATCGTTCTGTTTTCATTTGCGATTTTATTGTTCGAGCGCTTCTCGGATTGCGGTTTGTAATTATTTTGACATTTTCTCTTTGTAATCGTACGTATAAAGATAAAAGATAAAAGGTTCAGTGGACTGTATATATAAGTTCGGTTCAAAGGTTCAGTGGACTGTATATATAAGTTCGGTTCAAAGGTTCAGTGGACTGTATATATAAGTTCGGTTCAAAGGTTCAGTGGACTGTATATATAAGTTCGGTTCAAAGGTTCAGTGGACTGTATATATAAGTTCGGTTCAAAGGTTCAGTGGACTGTATATATAAGTTCGGTTCAAAGGTTCAGTGGACTGTATATATAAGTTCGGTTCAAAGGTTCAGTGGACTGTATATATAAGTTCGGTTCAAAGGTTCAGTGGACTGTATATATAAGTTCGGTTCAAAGGTTCAGTGGACTGTATATATAAGTTCGGTTCAAAGGTTCAGTGGACTGTATATATAAGTTCGGTTCAAAGGTTCAGTGGACTGTATATATAAGTTCGGTTCAAAGGTTCAGTGGACTGTATATATAAGTTCGGTTCAAAGGTTCAGTGGACTGTATATATAAGTTCGGTTCAAAGGTTCAGTGGACTGTATATATAAGTTCGGTTCAAAGGTTCAGTGGACTGTATATATAAGTTCGGTTCAAAGGTTCAGTGGACTGTATATATAAGTTCGGTTCAAAGGTTCAGTGGACTGTATATATAAGTTCGGTTCAAAGGTTCAGTGGACTGTATATATAAGTTCGGTTCAAAGGTTCAGTGGACTGTATATATAAGTTCGGTTCAAAGGTTCAGTGGACTGTATATATAAGTTCGGTTCAAAGGTTCAGTGGACTGTATATATAAGTTCGGTTCAAAGGTTCAGTGGACTGTATATATAAGTTCGGTTCAAAGGTTCAGTGGACTGTATATATAAGTTCGGTTCAAAGGTTCAGTGGACTGTATATATAAGTTCGGTTCAAAGGTTCAGTGGACTGTATATATAAGTTCGGTTCAAAGGTTCAGTGGACTGTATATATAAGTTCGGTTCAAAGGTTCAGTGGACTGTATATATAAGTTCGGTTCAAAGGTTCAGTGGACTGTATATATAAGTTCGGTTCAAAGGTTCAGTGGACTGTATATATAAGTTCGGTTCAAAGGTTCAGTGGACTGTATATATAAGTTCGGTTCAAAGGTTCAGTGGACTGTATATATAAGTTCGGTTCAAAGGTTCAGTGGACTGTATATATAAGTTCGGTTCAAAGGTTCAGTGGACTGTATATATAAGTTCGGTTCAAAGGTTCAGTGGACTGTATATATAAGTTCGGTTCAAAGGTTCAGTGGACTGTATATATAAGTTCGGTTCAAAGGTTCAGTGGACTGTATATATAAGTTCGGTTCAAAGGTTCAGTGGACTGTATATATAAGTTCGGTTCAAAGGTTCAGTGGACTGTATATATAAGTTCGGTTCAAAGGTTCAGTGGACTGTATATATAAGTTCGGTTCAAAGGTTCAGTGGACTGTATATATAAGTTCGGTTCAAAGGTTCAGTGGACTGTATATATAAGTTCGGTTCAAAGGTTCAGTGGACTGTATATATAAGTTCGGTTCAAAGGTTCAGTGGACTGTATATATAAGTTCGGTTCAAAGGTTCAGTGGACTGTATATATAAGTTCGGTTCAAAGGTTCAGTGGACTGTATATATAAGTTCGGTTCAAAGGTTCAGTGGACTGTATATATAAGTTCGGTTCAAAGGTTCAGTGGACTGTATATATAAGTTCGGTTCAAAGGTTCAGTGGACTGTATATATAAGTTCGGTTCAAAGGTTCAGTGGACTGTATATATAAGTTCGGTTCAAAGGTTCAGTGGACTGTATATATAAGTTCGGTTCAAAGGTTCAGTGGACTGTATATATAAGTTCGGTTCAAAGGTTCAGTGGACTGTATATATAAGTTCGGTTCAAAGGTTCAGTGGACTGTATATATAAGTTCGGTTCAAAGGTTCAGTGGACTGTATATATAAGTTCGGTTCAAAGGTTCAGTGGACTGTATATATAAGTTCGGTTCAAAGGTTCAGTGGACTGTATATATAAGTTCGGTTCAAAGGTTCAGTGGACTGTATATATAAGTTCGGTTCAAAGGTTCAGTGGACTGTATTAAAAGGTTCGGAAGTTCGGTTCTATGTTTAATTCACAATACACAATTACAAACTAAACACTTAAAAGTTCACAATAATAATAAAGGTTCACATATAACAATGGTTCAGTTATAATAAAGTTCACTAAGGACCTAAGAGCTATGCCACCTCTCAATCCGGCGAAGCAGTAAAGGCCAGCTTCTCTGTGCCGTGTTAGTTCGTCCAAAAAAAAAAAAATCCGGAAACTGTTAGTAATAGTAATTCATCTGCTATCCGTTTGGTAATGCTACTGTGAAATCACTGTGCTCATAACTTATTCTAATGCTTAAGTTTTCGAGCCCTATTCATAAAATAAATCGAAAGTTTACTTTTCATAAAATTAATAATGTACTACGATTTCAAGATTTCAAGCTTATAATGAGAGATTTTGTAATATTTATAATCTATAATGTGCTAGTAAAATTTCATCGACAATTGGCACCATTATTGCGAACAACACAAGTCCTCTGCCCGGCAAAATGGCCGCTTCGTAACGACAATTAATCTGGGTGTTACCAGATTTTTGATTTGACCTTTGATTTTGGAACGATGCCCAATGTTAATCAATTTGTGAATTAGCAATATACACAATCTTGATTAATTTTACCAGTCGCATTTTTTTAAACATTGTGAAAATTGTGTTATCATGGGATTGACTATGTGTGTGTAATGTTTTCTATAGTATGTTGTAAAGAAACGAGTGTTCAAGCTTCAATCACTTTCTTGGCTAAATATTCAAAAATAAACAGGTAATTTATTTCATGTAAGCAGTTCATTGACCTACCTTTTGATTGACCAACGCACTAATCAAAGAAACTCGACGCATTATTCTCTCGTCCCTTTCGCGCGCAAACCAAATTTCGTTTCGCGCCACTTTTTCGTCTCATCAAAGCGCGCGTAATGTGAATCTCCATCAATTTTTTATCTTGTTCGACCATCATTTTGAAAACAATTTTCTATCCCATATGATTATGGGTCATTTTGGGCCCAGTGCAAAACTATTATTAATGTATTACAACGCATAACCGGACGGTCATTATTTTTGGTTTAATATCGTTCTGTTTTCATTTGCGATTTTATTGTTCGAGCGCTTCTCGGATTGCGGTTTGTAATTATTTTGACATTTTCTCTTTGTAAACGTACGTATAAAGATAAAAGATAAAAAGATACAGTGGACGGAAATGTTAATCAAATCTTAATATATAGCAGTGCATTGGAGCTATACTGACAAGAAAATCGGAATGTATTCAAATGTAGACAGATGTTTGATTTGGTTTTAGTTTTTGAATTTTAAATAGCATAATCTGTATGGAATGACAGTTTATTATGTATGCCTAAAAATTATAAAATATTCTAGCAATTAATATATATTAAAAAAGGCTATATTTAAAATTCCTTGTTTCAGCTTAGAAGTGTATTTCGTTACCACAAATAAATCTTTTAAGTTGTTAGTATACTCGTAGACGTGTTTTTTTCTTGGAATGAACTACGCTGAGCAGCCAGGCAGCCTCTACAGGTTCACCGTTTTTTTGAGAGGTGGAACAGCTCTCAGGTCGTTCAGCGTGAACCCCTTTAGTGAATAACTAGGTGCAAGGGCTCGCAGGGGACTTCGGTTTAGCACAGGCACAAGGTGGCCAGCCTTTCGGTGTTTTACAGATTACATTTTGGAGAGTGTGTACAGGAATTACACGAGTTAATTCCCCCATCCCCATTCTACCTTCAGACGTTTAGACACCTGGCGGGTCTCCACCTTTTTATAGTCGATGTTCCGCGCGTTTGAACGAAGCGATTTGAGTCATCGTTCATCGTGCGTACAGTAAAGGAGTGGAATAAGTTGCCGGCGTCAGTCTTTCCGTCCAAGTACGACGTGGGAGCCTTAAAGAGTAGAGTGAATAGGCACTTACTAAACTAGCGCGTACCATCTTTCGACTATATCACCACTTAACACCAGGTGGGATCATGGTCAAGCGCTAGTTTACATGCATAAAAAGCCGGATGACTTGAACCAAGTAACAGCTTAAAATGGCAATGGTACGTAATGCGAGAGAACATAATTATTATATCTGTAGAAGAATCCAGAAAGGATTGCCAAAATTGTCTATTACTTAATACGCCACAAAGCGTATAAAGATAACATATTGAAGCATCAAGTATTAAAAATCGAATTGGTTTTTCCATGAGACGACGAAAACTTTCTTCACTTACGTCGTACACAAAAAAAATCTTATACGTGATATAAATAACAATCATCTTCACACAGTAGCGAGTTCGTAAGATTGACCTTTTTGGTAATAAAAAAGACTTTTTTAATCTCCCTCCGTCGGCCACAGATAATTGAAAAATCTGTCGGACTTGTAGTGCCCTCCCCTTGTCTATTCCAGATCGGAATGCCTCCATTGTTACCGTTACACCATTTGCTTTCACCCAACATAGATTATTAGGCCTGTCTTCGCTCTATATCTGGGTGACCGGATATACACGGGATGTTTAGAAATTATAACTGTACTAATGACAGTTGCATGAATAAGATTTGTTTATGGACTTAACAATCTTGATACTTAAACAAGAGTTATTACCATTGATTAAATTTTAATATTGGCATGTCTAGGTGTATTGTTATTGTTGTCATATGCACGTCGAACAATTTCAAGATTTTAAAACAGACGTGTTAACAAGACCGTTTTAACCATTTATCTATAAATAGAGAAGAACAACATAGATATAGAATAATGTATTAATCCACTGCTGCCATCTAGCATATTAAATTAGTAACTTAGCGATGAATATGCAACTTTACAATAGCATATAGAAGATCATGTCATATAGTTATTTGAAATTAAAGACAAGACTGCATTTTTCCATGTCCTTATTGCACATCTCTTTTACATGACAATTATGACATTTGAATTAGAATAAATTTGGATGGAGAAGGAGATTATATATCCTTACTTTACAAATATATATAATTTATGTGTTTATTCAGTCTCATTGTAATACTTATTTTTCGTCTCTTCCTCCTTTGATAGGTAAATACTATCTTAAAAGCAAAGAGTTTTTTTCTTAATACGTTATTGATATCAGAAAGTCAACAATATATCTGTATGAATTTTGTGTTATTCATGTTTTCAAGCGACTTTCAGTCTTTCCCTTCAAGTACTACGTGGGTAGCGCGTACCATCTTTCGACTATATCACCTCTTTACATCAGGTGAGATCGTGGTTAAGCACTAGTTTATACCCTATAAAAAAACTTCAAGAAAGGAAGTCGTTCCCTTTTTTTATGTTTGTCACCACTTTGGACGATTATGATGATTTTTTTTTAATTTGAAATCTGGTGCTACTCGTGTGTTTGTCCCTTGTATTGTCTTATTCCTATTCCTGTATTTTCCCATTTCAATTTGGTCTAATTCTAATGGCATCCGTGAGAAAACCATATAAGCGTTATATTTGTATCAAGTACGTGCGCGGCAAATGGACGAATAACTCAAAATCACGCCAACCGATTCCGATGATTCATTTTTTGATTAGAAATGAGTTACTTCAAGGGTAGTTTGATGAAAGTTTGGTTAGGTTCTGATTATTTCTATTTCATAATATTCCTACAATAATTCTGAAATAAAAAGTCGGTTTTTGTTTTAAGTTGTAAATATACTTGTGTGTTATTTTAAACGGAAAATATTGGAAATATACATGAAGGATAGCGAATAAACATCGACTGTTCAGTATTCTGTTATTTAAATTTCAAAGCTTTTTATTAGCACACAGCAGAAGCAGGAGTTATTGGACTAAAAATGTGTGACGTTATAAAAACCAGTCTTCACCCTAAATGGAACATAGCTTCACAAGAGCGATGCAAGATGTTTTTGATGCGAATCAAATATGTACCTATTTCAAATTCGTATGTTTATGTTGTACCAAAACGTTTTTTATCCGTTATTGCATAAACTGGATGTAACTTTTGAATTGTTATCAAAGGTTTATTGGCCTAAAACGACTCTGAACTTTTATTGACACTAAAATTTAATGTTAATTTGAACGCAACAGTTGCGTAACAGATAAAAAAAGATTTTAATGCTGTGGAATTCATTTGAGAGGGCCGGATACCGGTTTTTATATTTATTGTCTGTGCTATCTAAAATAGAGTTTCTCATGAAGACGACGAGAGTTCGAGAGGCGTAGGTAAAAATAATTATTATATTTAAATTAAGCTCGTCGTGTAATCTCGTCGTAATACGAAACTCATTTCGTTTCGTACTACGAATACGTTATAAAGCCCATATTATCCTTTCAAATTTGCTTATAATTATTATTAGTAAGTTGACGGAAAATATGAAAGCGAATAGCTAAGTCCTAACATAGTGTTTTTTTTTTTTAATGTAACATGAGGCATGACTACTGACTATATATTTATTTATTCAGAGTTTATTGCCCCTTCTCTAAGCATAGTCTGCCTATGCTATTACCAGTTCCCCCCAACGTGGGTGGTTAGGGATTTTTTCATGCTTCTCTTTCTTTCATCTCTTTAGGTTATTTTTGCATTACACCTAACATAGTGTTAAGTATGCTCTAGAAGCCATTCTCGCATTTTTTTAATAAATCTAAACGAGTAATTCTTATATATAATTTGGATCTCGGAAACGTCGCTTGTCATGAAATTTTGCATGCAGGGTATTTCGAGGGCGATAAATCGATCAAGCTAGAAAATTTTTTTTTTTAAATGCCGTTTTATTTGCGTTTTTTTTATGACGAACTACACAGATTGGCCTTGACTGCTTCACCGGATCGGAGGTGGCACAGCTCTTAGGTCGCTTAGCCTGAACCTCTATTGCTAGTAACTCGTCACAAGGGTCCCCCCGGTGAGGGGTAACCTCGGCTTGGACGGTTACTATTTTTTATTCGCGTATACCCCGTTATTAGTACAAGGCGTTGCTAAGCAACAGTCATTAATGTTTTGTGTGACGTTGGACCAACAAAATTAATTTCAATCAAATTTATTTATAAAATACGTAAGTCATATCGATGCTTTGCTTAGCATTCCTTAGTTATGAATCAATAAAGCAGTCTATTTACGTAAAAAAATGCAGATATAGCGCGTGGATATGTCCTTATTGGCCTGCAACAGACAACGGTAGAACATACAGAAAAAATAGATCACAAATCTTGAAACTAAAAGATGGTGCTGGCTAAGGCTGGGAATCACTAACGGGTTCCAACAGCGAATCTAGAGTTAGACGAGCCATACAATCTAAAGGTAATTTAACTTTTCCGAACTTCTTTAACAAGATTTATGGCGACGTTTTTATTATTATGTTGGTAAGATCGAAAAATATCATTCATATTTCATAATTATGTAATTCGTACAAACAACATTATTACCAAAAAATACCGAGCAAAGCTCATACATCCACGTACTAGTACAAAAAACTTAAAAACTGTTTAGTTTCAAACGATGGTCTTTTGATAATCAATCAATATTTTGATAAAAATCATCAGCCTGTATCTTCCACTGCTGGATATAGGCCTTCCCCAATGCCTTCCACCATATACGATCCTCCGCTTTACGCATCCAGCCACTTCCGGCTATCCTTACAAGGTCGTCGGTCCATCTGGAAGGAGGGCGTCCTAGGCTTCTCATACTCACGCGCGGCCTCCATTCCAAGACTTTCCTCCCCCCATCTGCTACCGTGTCACTTCATCTTGCTGTCTTTAAGAGCTATGTCAACTACCTTTGTTCTCCGTCAAATTTCTTCGTTTCGAATTTTTTCCCTTAGAAAAATGCCGTAACTCAAAATCAATATTGGGTTAATGAAATTTATTTTCTTTTAACCGGCTTTTTCTTTCAGAATGGATTACCGTTAGCAAGTTCTAGGGATTTTAAGAGGTGGCCGAACTGTTAGAGCGTTAATTTTAGTAAACTTAGCGCAAGAGTCTTTCTTTAAGGGAGTTGGGCCATTCATAACTTTAGACGCGATAACATTCTGACCCGAAGGTCATCGAGAAAGCCGACCCACGCTTTGGTCAGTTTTTTTTTAATTGATCCCATTATTTTATCGGAATCTCGCTGCTCCGCCTGCTAGAGATTGTACTCCTTGTGAACTATTATATGTGAAATATTTAAATTTATTTTTAATTCTTCGGTCAGGGTTTTACAGTATTATTTTTCTACTTCTGCACGTGCCTCTCCATCACTAAACGTTGGTCTTTTAAACTTCACTGTTTTTATTCCATTCCCAGTCTTGAGCACAGGCGGAAGGTAGCTAGCCTTTCGGTTTTCTACAGATTACATTTTGGAGAGTGTGCTTAGGAACTACATGATCTAATTCCACCATCGGACTTCTAGACGCACTGCGGGATTTCATCCTTTTGTTGTGAACATCCCTCAAACCCGAACGAAGCGATTTGCTTCGTCCAGCAAAGGACTGGAATAGTTTGCCCGCGTCTGTCTTTCCTTCCGATTACAATGTGGGTATTTTCAAGAGTAGAGTGAATAGGCATTTACTAAGCTAGTGCGCCTTACCATCCAGGACTGCATTTCCACTTAACATCAGGTGGGATCGTAGTCAAGCACTTGCTTAGAAATTATAATAAAAAAAAATGTTTCTTAGCCTTTGACTTCTTCCTTCTTCTCATCCCTCTTCCCTGCTATTTTGCCCATCATTACCAATTGCAACAGGCGGTACCTATCATGTCGCGGGATTTAGTCTAGGTACGAAATGTTACGCCGCTTGATTATTTTGACCAATTCGATTCTCTTCTGCATTAAAAATAAAAATACAATATTATTATAAAAGTAGAATACATAAAAGGACAATTTAATATATAAAAATATTTTTAAAATCTAACCCAGTGTGCCGTAGCGAATCAGGTCCCAAGCACCCGGTAGTTAGGGCGACATAGACAGAAGTCTCCTGATGATGCGTGCCGTGTCCAGGAGTTACCGTCTTCTTTATTATTATTACTATTCTACCTTATTTTACAAACCGACTTCAAAAAAGGAGGAAGTTCTTAATTCATCTGTGTTCAATAGAAATTATTTTCCAAGCTATATAGATTATCGACTCTATGCGGGTTCTAGATTGACTCTATCGTATGGAGAAACCGTTTATGGCCCTTTCTAATACTGTTATGTTCAATAACATATTTAGGTGAGAAAATCCGGTTCAATAAAATGAACTATAATTCTATGGGGCTACTGTTTTTATGGTTTTTATAAAACATTGAATATGGTTTACAATCTTATGTGAAAATTCACACCTTTTTGATTTATTCCCAATGGCATTTTTATTGCTGTGTAGTTTCAAATTGATTTTAATTTCAAATTATTGCCTCATTTGTGAAATAGCGCTCTTAATTAATTAAAAAAAAAACTTATTGGCCATACTATAACCATCCTAAAATATCTACTAAAAAAAGTACTAATTCTCAAAAGAAAGTAGTACTACTGAAAGTTCCATCAAAATCGGTCTAGCCGTTCCATACATAAGCCAGGTTAAACAGAAAGACAGACAAAAATTGTAAAAAATGTTATTTTGGTATATGTACAGATCAGATGAATGTAGTTTAATATTTTAATATCACAAACAGATACTCTAATTTTATTTATTTAAATGGTACATTGCAAATAGTTATTAAAAAATCACTAACCATCAGTGTTAGGGCTACTGCAAGAGCTTCCGCTGTTTGATCGAATGACTCGGCACCGAGAAAGTTCCACATCTTAGCATAATACCGACCTGAAGAGGGGGTAGGTAAATTATACTTCTATATTGTCTCATGGTGGAGAAGATACAAAATAAATTTTGTAGATTTCTGTGTTATAAGCAGTACGGCGTGTATCCTTGCTTCCCACTGATGTACCCGAGCCTATTTGTACTGGGACTGGTAAAATATGTGGGGAGGGTGCTGCGGAGCTGGGTTCATCACCCAGAAGTACTGGCCACACTACAGTTGCGTACGCCTGACAGTTACGTGCGCCGTCATCTGCCATTGTTCATACTGCCTGTCTCCAGGACTAACTTGGCGCGGTTGGGTTTGTTAATACCATCTCGCTGCACATTGATATATTTTGTTGCACAGAGTCTGTGTTTATCGAAGCTGCCTACAAATGCGTAAAAGGTGTTACTCTATTATATTTATATATTATTGTCAATACATAAAGCAGCTTTTTATTTATTTTAATTTTAATAATATATATTTATCTAAGTTTTTATAACATCATATTGGTATTATGTTTTTAACGGTGTTATAATTTTTGTTGATTTAAATAAATAAGAAATGTTCGGCCTGGTGAGATTGGTACGGCAACCCAATTTTTTATAATAGGTTGGCATCGCTCTTGCAATTTTTATTCAATTGAAAAGCAACCGTCCAAGTCGTGGTTCAATCCTCTCCAATCAGAATGCTTACGCGTAATAAGTAACCGCCCAAGCCTGGGTTACCCCTCATATCTGTTCAGGCTAAGCTACCTAAGAACTATGCCACCTCTCAATCCGGTGAAACAGTCAAAATCAGTTTTTGCAAACTGCATTCCCTTCAGTAGGTTTTTGTTGTCCACTATATATAAATAATAATATTTCGAATTCCTTTTAAACCTAAAATTATTTCGAAAGAAAATTTAACTGTATGATATAGTTATGTTATGTTTATTACAAATAATACTATTTCTGAAACAAGATTTGTTTCAAAATACTCCGTGAGATAGGATTTACAGTGAATTCATGTATTAGTATCGATAGTCGTTCTAAACATCTGACAACAAATGGCAAAAGCGAAACTGTACCCCTTTTTGTATCGCCATTAAACAAAACAACTGGCTGATTCTACTTTTTTAGGCTCGAAACGAACAAGTTTCCCAATTTCAAAACCGCATTCCATTTTTAAAAACAAACGTGGAGCGATCCAGCGGCTAGTGATGTGCGCGGCGTCGATACCGCCCGCTCTCGAGCGCGAGTGCAGTGCCCCCACCTCCTAACGGGACGAGGCGTCAATCTTGCATCAACAAATTATTTTTTTACAACCGTCATCTATTATTTATAGTCATAATCCAACCACAAAAGGTTTCATTCTCGTCCGATACGGGCGCCCGGAACGCATACGTAAATTTGTCGTTCGGAGTTTCCTAGGTGTCAGACACTGACGTATCGAGTCACCGGGTAGGTTCACGTTTGAACTTTGATTTGTTTTCTGTTAGTCGTCTTTACGATTGGACGTAATAGTCCCGCTTTTTTTTTTATTTAACGACAGGTTAGACCTCCTTAAACGAAGCACGTAGGATTCGTCGCTCTTTGATGACGGCCGCTTGCGTTAACACTAAAACAGGTATGGGTTAATTATACAAGTCTTACTCTTTCCGCTGGTTTGAGTTAATTAACTAATTTATTTGATTAAGAATGACGAAATACGTACTACCATTTGATACGGTGGTCATGGTATTAAGTGGTTACATGGATGAGAGATTGCCCAGGCTTGCTGTAAATGTACTTTATCAGTCTTTGAAGGCTCCAATCGGTTGATTACGTTTCTATCTGATGTTTAAAATTTATTCCTTATTTTCAAACAAATGAAGAATGTGATTCATCCAGAATGTCATCAAGCCGAAACAATAACGTGTGTTGAAGAGGAAACTAAAGATTGTTGTGTCATGTTTCACTGTCTTCTCGCTTTTGAAGTAAAACTGCTTTACGCACACTTGGTGATTAAGCTGGTGAATGCGTTACGAATAGTTTGATCGGACGAGGCACACGGAAGTTGAGAGGGAAATATGAGTTAGTGGCGATAGAAAAAGAGAGTAGTGCGCGCGCACATTTTCTTAGCTGGTTAGATATATATACATTTATATACTAAACATATAAAAACAACCAAAACATATAGAGTTAAAGAAGTTTTACTTCAGTCGTGTGCTCATTCAACATTATGAACAATAGTGTATATATTATAAAACATACATATATATACATATTTACAGATGGAGCTACCGAAGTTATACTTCTGTCGTGTGGTGTATAGCACTTTTTTTCATGCACATCGGTACATCTTTGCAAACATTTGCCTACGATATCCCATACCGAAACTGCAATTATTGCATACAATAATACCCGGTTACTTCTGCCCACAATACAATAGCCCGTGTTCACATAACTAGGTACAGATTTATAAAGGAAGGGGGACATTACCATGCGGCTGTGTTAAAGTGTTAGCAATAGCCCAATATGACCGTTTGTTCGTGCGATAGACAAAATCAAACGATTTATATAATGCAGCATCCCATAATGTCTTCTAAATGAAAGTGTCTAAAGCCTATAATGCTATAAAAGCTACTAAATTTGAGTACAGCCGGGAGACGTCGCGTTGTCGCCCGCACGCATTGTTAAGGGCGGCGCTTCACGGTCGATAGTTTTTGTCGATAATTTACTTTCTCATTTCGTTACTTTTTTTTATAATCGTGTAATAGCTTTTGTGTGTTGCCAGTGTCTTTTGTTTTTTTATAACAGATAAAATATTTATGTACATATTTACTAGAAAACTTATTTAATATTGAAATTCAGATGCATTTTTATGGGTTGGTGTAACGTTTTGATTATAGTACATAATAGTTCAGTAGTTAGGCTTTGATAAATGTTAGTAAATTGGCTATGGGCTCACCTTCTGTCATAAATAAGACCAAATAGGCATGGTAAGAAACGAACATCGATTAATATCTAAATCTAAAAACATCACTAAAAAGGGCCATTTTTGAAGTGAAACTTCTATACGCACTTTTGAATTGGGGAATAAACTGGTGAACGAGTGACGAGAGCGTTACGAAAATTGTGAAATGGAAGTTTAGAGGGAAATATAAGTTAGTGAAGATAGATAGTTAGTTACGTATATTAGTGTAGGCGCAAAAGAGAGAGGTGCACACATTTTTTTTCACACATTTTCTCTCTTAAATCGTAAGTTAAAGAAGTTTTACTAAGGTCGTGTGCTCGTTCACATCCCTTGTATTTTTTTAAAATCTTAATACACAAATAAGTTAAAAATAGACTTACTATAAAATTTATAGCAATGGTAAATATCGCGATGTCAACAGCGCGCTTTACAATGATCCCGGGGTCCCGTGTGGGCAGCTCGGCTATACCGTTAAGGATTCCTTCTTAATCTACAATCGGACAACTGTAGCCCGTCCGGACGGTACCGACTGTCCGGACAAAGCGGCCGATGAGTAATGCCTGCGTGTTTGCAAATGTCACAGCTTGTTATGATGCCTATTCGGCTCCAATGCGACGCGATGATGTTGGGTTTGTGAAGGTTGTAGGTCGGGAGGATTTACTATGGGGCTTGTTTGTGGCGTATGTACTCTATGTGTAGACCTTTAGGTAAATGATTAAACTCTTTCCTAGTATTTAAACCTCCACGGGAATCATATTTTTTTATTTGTTTATATTTATTGATATAATTAAAAGTAGTCAAAACAAAAACGACGCGGACGCTCTCCTTATCTTAGGGATAAACGTCAATAGGCTAATGGTTTAGGGTACGGTCTGCGAATCGTAAGGTCGTAGATTCGAATCCACCATTCGACTATTGACTTGAACAATGTCCTAGCACAAGCATAAGCTTAGTTGGAATGGTTAACAAGTTTGTTAGTAATATTTAGTGAAGATAGATAGTTACGTTTCGTATATTAGTGTAGGCGCAAAAGAGAGAGGTGCACACATTTTTTTTCACACATTTTCTCTCTTAAATCGTAAGTTAAAGAAGTTTTATTAAGGTCGTGTGCTCGTTCACATCCCTTGTATGTTTTTAAAATCTTAATACACAAATAAGTTAAAAATAGACTTACTATAAAATTTATAGCAATGGTAAATATCGCGATGTCAACAGCGCGCTTTACAATGATCCCTGGGGTCCCGTGTGGGCAGCTCGGCTATACCGTTAAGGATTCCTTCTTAATCTACAATCGGACAACTGTAGCCCGTCCGGACGGTACCGACTGTCCGGACAAAGCGGCCGATGAGTAATGCCTGCGTGTTTGCAAATGTCACAGCTTGTTATGATGCCTATTCGGCTCGAATGCGACGCGGTGATGTTGGGTTTGTGAAGGTTGTAGGTCGGAAGGATTTACTATGGGGCTTGTTTGCGGCGTATGTACTCTATGTGTAGACCTTTAGGTAAATGATTAAACTCTTTCCTAGTATTTAAACCTCCATGGGAATCATATTTTTTTATTTGTTTATATTTATTGTTATAATTAAAAGTAGTCAAAACAAAAACGACGCGGACGCTCTCCTTATCTTAGGGATAAACGTCAATAGGCTAATGGTTTAGGGTACGGTCTGCGAATCGTAAGGTCGTAGATTCGAATCCACCATTCGACTATTGACTTGAACAATGTCCTAGCACAAGCATAAGCTTAGTTGGAATGGTTAACAAGTTTGTTAGTAATATTTCCTGAAAAAAAAAAGAAATATTGTTAGCTTTCTTGCAACCTCTCAATCCGGTGAAGCAGTCAGGACCAAATTGTAGGTGTTATCGACACAAGTTTTTTCTTATTTATCCTTTCTACATCTCTTAGTTTTCTACCACTCAACACAATCTATTACAAACTTCTACAGAATTATCACAAAATAATGCAATAGCCGTAATCAACCATTATCAGGAACCCTGGACATTTCTGTTATTCGTAGCAAAGTTTCATCTAATTTTTACGATTTATTTTACCTTTTAAACTATTTATAATCTACACCATTATATCGTCCTCCTCGACTATCTATGGTCAGCAAGATGTCCAGACCAATGTCGTCTTCAAATCTAAATTGAATTTAATTTAAAGTCTACGAGCGTCATGGCAACACTCCTGTAAGCGCATCTGATATGTAAAATTATAATTTTTTCTCGCGATTAGATTATTATCAATACACTTTAGAATATTCTAAATTTTTTTTTATGGCGAAAGCATAACGTATACCAATTTGAATTGTCTTGTAACCTTGTAACCGCCTAAAAAATTTTATTTGAATTCAATTTCTCTATGAAATGCTAGAATGTTCTATGCGGTTATTGTTGACAGTCAGTATGGACGAAGTCCTTTGACGGAGAGATTGTGTCCACTGTTATATAGTAAAAATCCTTGGTCTTTGACGTGTAGAGCGTCCGTCTTCTTTCTATTTTCTTTACTAGGAGAACAATAATAGGCTTGTTTGCATATATGTATACAAAACAAATTCTCCGTCATTTTTCAACCGGCTTTTCAACATGCTTCATTGCAGCAAGCACAGCTACAAATTTCAGCCAGTCATATTTATTATATGTAAAAGAAACAGAAACTCTTTGCACAACAAAGTACAAGACTCATAGTTTTCGTATCCTCGACCATAAAATCGACAAACGCTTAGCCACTAGTCTACCACTGTCTTTAATAAAACTGTTTAAGAACTTTATCGCGGTTAAATTATGACGGATATGTATGACACGGTAAATTCCCTAAAAAATAGTTTTAATTAAAGTGTAACATTCGGTTAAATACTGTATATTATGCTTTAAATAAGTTAAAATACAATTTTTTACTTTACAAGGCACAAGTACGGTCTCATATGGAATACTGTTCGCATCTCTGGGCCGGAGCTCCCCAATATCAACAGCTCGAATAGTCGACGATCAGGGTCTTTCCGATCGACTCGACCCTCTGAGTCTGCGAAGAGATGTCGGTTCTCTTTGCATCCTGTATCGCATTTACCATGGGGAGTGTTCTGAGGAATTGTTCGGAATCATCCCAGCTACCGATTTCCATTACCGCACATCTCGGCAGAATTCCAAATTCCACCGCCACCATCTTGATGGTTGGCGTTCAACGACTGTACGTTTTTCGCGTAACTTTCTCCCACGCACTGTCAACTTGTGGAATCAACTGTCGCCAGCGGTGTTTCCGAACGTTTACGATTTAGGGACCTTCAAGAAACGAGCCTATTCCTATCTCAAAGGTCGGCAACGCACCTACAGCTCCTCTGGTGCTGTGGATGTTCATGGGCGACGGTGATCACTTAAGATCAGGTGAGCCGTATGCTCGTTTGCCACTTTTCATATAAAAAAAAAACAATAACGGTAATTTCTCGAGAAAATTATAAAGTAATTTTTCTGAGAGCAATTCAGATAACTTAAATCAAGGTATAATGTTACACTCTATTATCATTACTGCACCAGATGAATGGTCCAATTAATAATGCATTAGCAATATAAAAGAGATGCGATACAAGTTTTCGTTAATACGACCGCTTCCAGATCGTACATAACATACGTGTGTGGAATACACAGACGTACAGAACGCAATAATGCGATTGGGACGCTGTAATTTTGTAGATAGTCGGCTGTACGCGTATCCGAACATTCTCGTAGCAATTACGAAAGCTCGGTACCAGCTGTAAATAATATTAACACATCGCGATTGGCCCAGTGCGCCGGCATTTGCGGAAAGCACGATCGCGGTATTTCGGTATCTTTAGTGGTGTGGCCATACCGTCGGCGGGCGAAACGGTAACCCTTCCGTAATGTGTTAGCTGTCTAGTGTTAACTAGCAACACAGTCGCCCACCGATTGTGACGTAGAACAAATAATGACATTTTAGTGTTGATGATTTACCAATACCTAATTATATCTAAGTCATGATTAATAGTCAATCATCATATTAATTTGGTGTTGTGAAAAATAATTTAACTCTAAGTTTGAAATTTGACTTCTCATTATCACAAATAAATAAAAATTGGAATGTCTGTTTACAATATTAAAATAACCGCTTTTTATACATAAAATCTCTGAAAAGGCTGGACCGTTTACGAGACTTTCACTGACAGATAGCTGACGTAATAAGGGGGTAACTTAGCATAACTTTAATTTTAGAAAAAAAATTGTTTTTAATCATAGATAACATCGTGTGGCGTATCTAGTATATTATTATCTCATAATTTAGTCAATCATCATTTTAATGTGGCGTTGTAAACGTTGTAATGTCACTTTATTGGTTTTTAATTTGACTTTCAGTTAATTTTGTATAAAGCGTGTGAGAACATTCCATTATGGCGTTATTTTTCGTACAAGTAATTACTTGAATATCACGTTGTCTGAATTAAAAGTCATTCTACAAGCGTCACAAGTGTTCATACTTTCAAATATATTTGAAATTCTGATCTCTGAAATCCGGTGAAACTGTTGCGGTCAGATCAGCAATAAATATTATCTAACTAGCCAGCATCATGATACCGTCTATGTCGTCAGCTTCCGTAACATGATCCTTAATTAATTTCATAAACCGGACACAAATTTTAACACTAGATTTGATAAGCCTACTGGGTCTCGTACCCTCGACCATAAAATCATTAAATCGATAGGCTACTGCTTAAAAAAGATCTTAATTTAACAATAACGTAACTCAATAGCAGTACAATTCAATACAATAATCGCTTACAAAATGGCCACTCATTACCCAGTCGTGTTTCTGTTTGATCTCCGAAGAAAGAGCTCTGCCCTTTTGAATATCCTGCAAATACATAAGATGTGTTCGATCGTCCCATACACGAGGCAGATATGAGTGAACAACATTATTTGTTCGGTTAACAAACGTATCTTGTGTCGTTTTCAATTCTATTCTACTGAAGACGACTACGCACGGCATTTCTCTAAGGCAGCGGTTGGCGAACCTTTTTTTTACCAAAGAGCCAAATTTCATCGACTCACCTTAAGGTCCAATTGACGCTATAAAAATGTTATTTTAATTTATTTCTTATTTATTTTATTTAAATGAAGAACAACAGAAATCTTACAAACTAAGTATATGAATAAAAACATAAAACCATTTATTGGTCTACAAAAATGATTTATTTAAGAACGCTTATAGTCACTTAACTTATATATGATTGAACTAACAGTAAATTAACATAAACACTTAACCTACCCTTGTAGTTCTGGGCTCGTAGAATAAGACTACCGTATCCCCTGCTTGTCGTAGAAGGCGACTCAAAGGGGCCTCGGGTTCACGTGGTGACAAGGGTAGAAGGCGACATCGGCTGGCCTGTGTCGCCTTGCACTGCGAGGGCACAGAAGGAAGGGATTAACCTCCCCTCCCAACACCTCCGCGGAGCGTGCTAATTGAAGAGCACAGTGCAGGGTTCCGGTGCGTTCCTCTGGAGATTCCGGAGCCCCTCACCATGCACCGAGGAAGGGCCACCGGGGGGGTTTTAGTGGCTAAAAACCCCTGCGAAAAAGAAAGTTGATATCTGCAATGTCACGTCGCTACTGTAGTGGCAGTAGTAATGCTTCTTACTGATTTCATACTTAGAAATCTTTGAAAATAATGACGTAATTTAGTCCTGGCTATGCTAAATCTGAACCGTACGCAAATAAAACGGTTCTCGTGTTCCATGACTGACATCCTAGTGGCAGCACTAGCTGGATCTGATTACTGCCTAGTAATTTAATTTATTTTAATGCAATTCTGATTAAACAGACAATACTGAGACACGGCCGAGCGGTTAGTTTGTAGATTAACAAGACCTAGTTTTAAGTAGCTCTGGTTCGCATTCTTAATGTAGATATATTTACTTCACAGTATTTGAGATGTGTTGTTCAGGTTAACGAAATAGCGTTAAATATTAGTCAACTACGTTAAATGAGCACCGATAAATTTGCCATTGCAATTTCATGTGCCGCTTTACCGTGCGCACGGCGGTGAAAGAAAATATCGTGAGGAAACCTGTATGTTAACATTTTCTAAGGCATATGAAGTCTACCAATACTAGCCGCATACATAGCCTGAGAAAGCTTGTGCCCAGCAGTGGGACATATATTTATATTTACATAAAGGCTATCATGGGCTGTGACAGTTATCATTAGATTACGCTGTGGTGTTGTTAGATTTAGATTTAATTTAATTAATGACAGGATCCTAAATAGATAGTGTTCAGTCATCTTCTCTAGTAAAACTATATAATAGCTGGAATGCCATAATATTTTTTTCGAATTATCATAGGAATATTACGAAATAGAATTAATCAGAAGTTAAAAAAAATCTCATCAAACTTCTCTTGAAGTACATTTTTTCTAAAAAAAAATGAATCCTCGAAATTGGTTGACGTGATTTTGAGATATTCGTCCATTTGTGGCGCACATACTTGATGCAAATTTCTGACTTTGTTATGGATGCCGTTGTCAGAATTGGGCCTAATTTAAATGGGCCCACACTGGAAGCACCCGGTTGCATATGAAAAAAGTATTAATAAGAAGTAAGAATTATCAAAATCGGTTCCCCGATCCCAAGTTATGAGTTTGTAATAAATGATAAAAAATACAGACTAAATTGAGAACCTCCTCCTTTTGAAGTCGGTTGAAAATGAACTTTAGTAATTTATTTTTGTATGACCCATTTCTGTAAAGAGAGAATAAATTTTCCTTTCTAAGACACGGGTAAGAGTAAAAGTTTCCCCACGATGTTTTCCTTCACCGCCGAGCACATAAAATTGCAACAGCAAATTTATTTATGCCGGCACCGGGGATCGAACTCGGACTGCCAGCGTTCTATGCAACTTTTTTTTTATGACGAACTACACAGATTGGCCAGAGAGGCTGGCCTTGACTGCTTCACCGGATTGAGAGGTGGCACAGCTCTTAGGTCGCTTAGCCTGAACCTCTATTGCTAGTAACTCGACACAAGGGTCCCCCCGGTGAGGGGTAACCTCGGCTTGGACGGTTACTATGTTACGCGTATGCATGCCGATCCGAGGGCGCCCGAGAGGGCCGAACCACGACTCGGCCGGTTGCTATTTCACGGATAATCTAAGAGACATTCAAAAGCAAAACTAACTTTGAGTGCCACTTCGGGAAGCGTTGGCGCTGGGAGAAGAAGTGGCCGAAGAAACTCCAGCAACGCTCCTAGCATCTAAGGGGTGGGGCCTGCCCATAAAATAGCGGTATATCTATGCAACTTGAGGCGATCCGGACAATGAGCTACCGCGGTTCAAGTTCTTCCCTAAGATTAAGTAACGACTACTTAATATTCAAGTAAATATGATAATTCAGTGTATACGAGCACAATTAACCTTGAGGCAGTGCTTGATTTTAAAGTAACATATCTTGTGAAACCTTCGGATAGTTAGTGGCTAACGACCGGTGTTTCGCTAGATTTATTTTAAAACAGTTATATAAATGTCAGCAAGTGCTGCGCCGGACTGCGGGGAAATAATTTTATCTGTCCGTAGTCATAAATATTAAACGCGTTCCGTTTGTACAACACCCTGTGTAGTCACTGTGTCAAGTTATGAGCGGCTGTCGTTTAACAGACTATTGAAGAAGTTTAAAAGCTTATTTTTTCTATTTAACTGTAAGTCTTAAAATTAGATCGTTGTGCTTTTTTAATTCGATTATTTATAATTTATCTGTGGTTACAATAATATACTAGGGTAACAGCGAATTTATTTAGACATAGACATAGACATTTATTTATTGGCATCACAATACAAAAACACATCACAGACTGAATATAACACACATTAAAAAAGAATGAAATGACAAAACACAGTTAAAGTTACACGGACAAATAATATAAAACATATGATGCCAATATCGGACACCGTCTCAGCATATGCTGTCGCAAGGATGCGACAGCGCTGATTTTCAGCGGTGCCCGGGACTACCTAAAGACGTGCGCGCGCAATACTACTTTTATATGGAATTTATACACACAATAAGAGAATAATAAATATGATACATAAATAAAACAGTTATGAGATTAAAATATATTTTAAACAATAAAATAATAGATGAAAAAAATTCATAAATAAATATATTATTAAGTCAAAAATAAACTAAAATAAATAATATGATAATTAAACGTATACAGTTTAAATTATATAATTAACATACATTTTCTTTTATCCCCAGTCAAAACCACATATAAATGGTTAATCCCTTTCTAAGATTGTCAGACGCCATCACTTTAAAACACAGTATCTAACTGTAATTCATTATTTTCTTCGCTTTGATAATATATCCCTATCTTGTAAAACACTAACAATATGACAAATAAATCATGAGATCTGAATTTTATCAGAAATCCTACAAAATATTTTTTCTTTATAAACCTAATAACGGCCGATAATTGCTATCGATGTATTATATATATATTGTAGGAAGATATGAGGGTAGTGGGAGGGGACAGCTTATAAATAGACGACATAAACGACAGGAAGGGAGGATCTTGCGCATTCTTTTCGCGATTGTCGTTCAAGGCGTTAGATTATTTGTTGTTGCTCATTTTGTCATTGTTTTATCGTTAGCAGTAAGTTAGATAGTGATTGTTTAGTGATTATTTTAGTGCTTATTTTGTTTTCAATTGTGAAATTGTTTAAATTTTGTGTTGACTTATTAAATTGATTTGCGATTAAGAATCCGATATATTCTTTAAAAAAAGCCTCTTCTGATCTATTTTCTAAGAATATATTGTCCACACCGTGACCGGTAACGGCGATCTTGACTAGCTTCGAGCATGAGCCCTGATATGGCTTGCGAAGCCGAACTTGCTCTTTAATCCTCGGTTGCAAGTAGCACAATATAGCTGACCGGTGATAGTAGTTGTAGTTGTAGGAGGACTTGGGGCGAGATTTTCTTTCGCGGCGTTTTGCGTCTAGATCAACGTGACGGTTCTTTTCAAAATCCGTCACACAAGAGCGCCACTCTGGTCGCATTGAGAAGTGACTTTGCTTATTTCTAACGAAAATCAATTACTTAGGTCGGGCAGTCTCCAGTAACTTAGACCAGTACTTCCTTCACTTACACGGTTTGTAGTAAACGGGAACGCTTTGCCGAGATGCGGCGCAATAATTGACGTAGCATCGATTTTATTTAAATAGACAATTCGTTTAGCTGTGGTCATATTGTTTTCATCTTTAGTAAAGGGTATGACAGTGCTTGGCTAAGTGTTTAATTTTTTATTGCAATTACATTGTTAGCCTGGAAGGTTTCTACAACTAACCGGATTGAGAGGTAGCTTTTTTTATATTTTCTAAGCAAGTGCTTGACTACGATCCCACTTGATTTCAAGTGGAAATGCAGTCCTGGATGGTAAGGCGCACTAGCTTAGTAAATGCCTATTCACTCTACTCTTGAAAATACCCACATTGTAATCGGAAGGAAAGACAGACGCGGGCAAACTATTCCAGTCCTTTGCTGTACGAAGAATGAAAGACGAAGCAAATCGCTTCGTTCGGGTTTGAGGGATGTTCACAACAAAAGGATGAAATCCCGCAGTGTGTCTAGAAGTCCGATGGTGGAAAGGGGATGGGGGAATTAGATCATGTAGTTCCTGAGCACACTCTCCAAAATGCAATCTGCTAAGCTAAGCTTTTGAGGCAAAATAAATAATTATAAAATTGTTATTATAAATTAAATTCATTTGATTAAGTAAATATTTAGATTATGTAATTGTATTCGAGATTACTTATAATTGAAAATTCAAGTGTCATTGGTACGCCGTCGGAAAACCATAGTTGCACAATTAAACTAGATTATGAAAATCGATCAGCCCTGTAGTTTTGGGCTCTCAAGAATAAGACTACGGTATCCCCTGCCTGTCGTAGAAGGCGACTAAAAGGGCCCTCGGGTTCACTGGGCGACAAGGGTGGGGGCCTTTGTCGTCCGCTAAAGTGGACCCGGGAAGAAGGCGACATCGGCTGGCCGACATCGCGGCCCGTGTAGCCTTGCACTGCGAGGGCACAGGGGAGGAGGGAGTAACCTCCCCCCCCGGGACGTGCTCTCCTTGAGCACAGTGCAGAGGGGCTCCGGTGCGTTCCACTGGAGATCCCGGAGCCCCTCGTCATGCACCGAGGAAAGGGCCACCGGGGAGGTTTTAGTGGGTAAAAACCCCACATAACCGCCGCCTTCCCCCCAGAAGGCGGGGTATCTTTTTGAAGATTTCCTCCCCGTTAACAAAAAAAAAAAGATTATCAAAATCGATAAAAAATATAGTGTAAATATTGAGAGTATAATTTTTTCTAAGATAACCATGTGGTAAATTAGCACATAAAATCGCAACAAATAAATTTATCAGTGCCGGGGATCGAACTCGGATTGCTTGCGTGCTATGCAACCTGAGACAACCGCCCGGACATTGAGCTACCACTGCTCTAACGTAACGATAGAATGGCAATGAATGTGACTGTAATTGTTCTGTTTCATAGTGAAACACCACTGGTAAATAGTCAGAGTCGAGGCCCTGATATAAATGTTGAGAGAAACTAAATAACAGTCCTGGCATGAAATAAATTCCACGTGATTTCTCTCTATATTTGCGTTGTAAATTAAAATTCCTACACAATTTTATTTCATACAGCCAGTGCTAAGGTAAAAAAAAAATAGAAATTGTTTACTCTGGAATCGTATTGGCGTGAAATCCGACGGGCGAATGGTACAGCCAACTGCACAATGGCGATCGTTTTAAACGCAACCATCAACTTTGACCCCGTAGAATCGAGCTCTCGTGTGAACACTGCACGGGGGTTATGCCTTGACTTGCCGAAGTCTTTATTGTATATGACAGGTATATTTTTATAACAAGGCAAAACCTACTTCGAAACGAATCTATGTGAAAAGAATCGAAACAACTGTATTTGTACCTTCAGTTTTTTTTTTTAAGTGTTTCCCGGGAAAGGACATGTTTTGCCCTTTTCCGGGAGATTCTATTTGTTTCTCTGACTTGTTGGGGTCAGAGGTTGTACAAACTAGTATATCTATTTTTCTTATCTTAATTGATTTTCTTAGTGATAATTTCTAGATTATAAGTATATATTTGTATTTATATATATGTATAAATATAAATAGTATATATATATTTAAGTGTATAATAGTTTATCTTTTTCTTTGTTTTCGTTATTTTTCTCTTTCTTTATTAATTAATTTGCACTTATTTTCTAAATCAAAATAAATCTAAAACGATATAAGTAGTGTACCTTCAGTTATACAACACATTAACGGTTATCTTTCGCAAAAAGGAAGAAATAAAAGAAGAAATAGAAGTCGATAAAACTAGCCTGCACAGCTTAGTGTATTTTTTTACAGTAAGACATCAATTGATGTATGTAATGTATGAATGTTGAATGTAAATAATGATATTTACTTATTTTTCTCTGTGGTACAATTTTTTATTTGTTGTATGTTATTTTTGCTTCGATCTATGTGTTCAACCGACTTCAAAATAGGACGAGGTTCTCAATTCATCTGGTTATTTTTTTTTAATGTTTGTTACCTCATAACTTTGGACTGTGACAGCCGATTTGAAGGATTCTTTTTTTATTTGAAAGCTGGTATACTGGTACGTTGGTACCCACTTGAGAAAACCATATGTCTTAAGTTTGCATTAAGTATGTGCTCGACAAATTAACGAATAACTTGGTAATAACGTGGACCTTAGTCCACCTATTGGGATGATTTTTTTTTTATTTGAAATGATGTACTTTAAGAGTAGTTTGATGAGAGTTGGGTTAGGTTCTCAGCCCTGTAGTTCTGGGCTCTCACGAATAAGACTACGGTATCCCTTGCCTGTCGTACAAGGCGACTAAAAGGGGCCTCGGGTTCCCTGGGCGACAAGGGTGGGGGCCTGAGTCGTCCACCAAAGTGGACCCGGGAAGAAGGCGACATCAGCTGGCCCGTGTCGCCTTGCGCTGCGAGGGCACAGGGGGGGAGGGAGAAACCTCCCCCCCCGGGACGTGCTCTCCTTGAGCACAGTGCAGAGGGGCTCCGGTGCGTTCCACGTGAGATCCCGGAGCCCCTCGTCATGCACCGAGGAAAGGGCCACCGGGGAGGTTTTAGTGGGTAAGAACCCCACATAACCGCCGCCTTCCCCCCAGAAGGTGTATCTTTATGAAGATTTCCTCCCCGTAAACAAAAAAAAAAGGTTCTAATTAATTCTTTTTCATAATTATTTCGATAATTCGGAAATACAAAGAGAGCGTCTGCCCGTAATATCGTCTAACATTTGATTCGATTTGAAATCGGTTATTGTTTTTCCTCTTAAATATACTTGTTATATTTCAAACATGCTGTAAATATTATTTCGTATCAACTTGAATTAATATCTTTAAATAAACCGTCCACAAACTCAGTTGAACATTCTACAGACGGCTGTAGTTTTGGCACGTCCCAGAGATAAGAGCGGCCACATCAAACGTACGGATTTGGAATGAATATAAAACTCCCATATATTGGTTACGTATTACTATGTTTAGGTAATAAAACGTGTTATATTATAAGCAATTGTAGAGTAAAAACTTTTGCTCTAATGTGTGTATACGGTTTTCCTTCACCGCCACACGTTCACAAATACTTTCGTTGATACCCGCATCGGAGATCGAAATCGGTTTGCCAGCGTCTAAAGCAACGTTAGGCGACCGCCCGAATCGATACCACGGTTCTGTCCTCCCTTCGATAACACATCTATTCTATACACATAAATAAAATTGGAATGGCTGTAGTAATAAAATAACGGTACATATATCAAAACATTTTTACAATTTTTGTTCAAAATGAACTACATAGATTGGCCTGAGATGCTGGCCTTGACTGCTTCACCGGATTGAGAGGTTGCATAGCTCTTAGGTCGCTTAGCTTGAACCTCTATCGCTAGTAACTCACTCAACTCAAAGTCACACAAGGGTCCCCCCGGTATAGGGTACCCTCGGCTTGGACAGTTACTATGTTACGCGTAAGCAATCCGATCCGAGGGCGTCCGAGAGGGTCGAACCACGACTCGGTCGGCTGTTATTTCTGCGATGTAACCACACTGGTGAAATTATTTTTCTAAGGATTTTTTTTATAATGACCCTTCAGATATTTTTTATTTATTTACTTTTTACACACACTTACATTTTAAATTACCGGCATGCACACACACAAAAATATTGGATACATATTATCAAATGTTATTATACATATTATATAACAAATTCTACAAACATTTTCGTACTTAGTTTTCGTCCTTCGGTACACATCTCCCCCTGCTAGACTAATTTATAGCCTGTATTAGGGAGATGTTGTACCTAAGTCCGAGTTTATGGACTAAAGTTTGTTATATAGCTTTTGAGTATTCGTGTGTTTTTGCAAAGAATAGTGTGCGTGGGTGCATGTGAGAGTGTATGTGCGAGTGAGTACATAAGAGTGAGGATGGAGAGGATAGGATTAATCCATTAAAATTTTCAAGAAACTTGGAATGCTTCACGATTTTGCGTGTCACCCTTGCGCAGGGGAAGTGCTAATCTTCTCTGTATCGTTCCAATTTTAGTATATGTTCTGCCGAGGCAAGTATGGTCAATTTTTGTCTATCTGTCTATTTGTTCCGGCGCATCTCTGGAGCGTCGGGACCGATTTTGACAGGAATTTCTCTGGCAGATAGCTGATGTAATTAATAGTACCGTAACTTAGAAAAATTTAAATAAATCGTTTTACGGATATCAGCGCGGGCAGTAACTTGAATTTTAACAAAAAAACGCAAGGATAGTCAGGCTAAGGGTCTCGACTGACGACTGATCGATAAATTCGTGCCCGGTATATGTTTATGGGTGAACCCTATCATATATGGGACTTAATAACCTAGGTGAATAGTGAACATCAAGCTGTCTCTGTCTAACTCGCTAGGGTTGAAAGAACGTCAGACCTTTTTATATTTACTATTTATTTATTTTAATTCTTCACTATAAATAAAACTAAAGAATGTTTACCAGCCATTGTTAGTGTAACGATGTTCTCATGTGACACTTTCCCCGGCCACCTGTAAGATATTTAAAAAAAAAATTGTCGTCTGTCGAAGTCGTGACGGCGACTTATCTTCGTTTATCACGGCGCTCATACGACCGCGCGCATGCTAACTTGACGACTTCATAATCCTGAGAAACCTCGTATCTTAACTGCAATCGGACATGAACTTAACTTACAAAATGATAATTATCTATGGTTCTATGTACGGCTAGTTTTCCATTTATGTTTTAAGTCATTAACCGATTTAAAGGAGAAGGTATTTGCACTCATGGTACTGTCATTTATTTAAATCGATGATTCAAACAATAAATTTGTTGTTGCAATTTTATGTGCTGATTTTACCACGCGCTTGTCGGTGAAGGAAAACATCGTGAGGAAACCTACAATGTCCTAGATTTTTTTTTCTAAGACATGTGAAGTGTGTCAATCCGCACTAAGGCGGCGTAGCGGATATTACCTTATACTGTTTAATGGCTTGATATTTTTTTGCCTCCGGCGGGTTGTACAATATATCCGTGAGATGTCGCAGGTCCGTTGCTTGGAGTTGTTGCAGAACGAAGCGAAATTTTTGGTCATCCGATGTTTTTAGCGGCTCCACCATGGCTTCGAATTGAATGAACCATGCCCGAGGAATTTCCCGCCAAAATGGTAGTAATTTCGACTGGATGGAGACTCCTGCCAGGTCTAAGCTTGGTAACGATGCTTGTTGGCTTGTATCTTGATTCGAACAGCTATGTTGATCTTCCATGTTTCAATCACGTCGGGGTCACCAATGTGGGAGGCCTTCACAAGAATAACACTCGGAGTCCAGATTTGTAATGTTTTGTATTTTCTAATTTCTTAACTATATACACAACTTATGTGCTACGTCCTTACTGGCACTAATTAGAAACTAAGTTTGTCGACCAATCCGGAAGGGACACTGATTAATAGTTATTTACAATGAGAGTGAGCGAGAGGTGATTTTCTCTGTCACACATCTTGCGCGTTCTGCACAGAGATAGCGATATGCTGTTTAAGACCCCCGATAACTGTTTTTACTGAGAAGGCCTATGCCCAGCAGTGAGACATATAGAAAGGCTGTAACTTTAACGTAGTACCTTATTAAAATCTTTTCGTCTTTGCAAGGTGTGTTAACTTTTGGTCTGTGTATACATTAGATTACGGTCTATATGTATGTTATTTAGTATGCTTTATTTATGCATATGCTGTTAGTTGATCAATTATAAATAAAAAATAAGATAAACTTTTAAATAAATTAAGATATTGACAATCTAAGACGAGGTTAGTGCTTAACAAAGTATGCAAATGTGGAAGAGAAAAGAGAATTTAGGCACCAGAACTTCGTAAAATAACTGTGATGTTCCAGTTATTGTTAGTTCCTTACAATTTTTTTAGTCAAGCACTTGCTTAGAAAGTTGAATCATTTATACCAAACGTCCGTTACGTTTGATGTCATTTGAAGTCGTTTTTTGGTTTTTTATTCGTAAATCTACTGGTTTAATATTAAGTACATATAATTAAAACTAAAAGAACTTTGTTTATTTTGACTTCATTAAAAATTATTTCCTTTTCCTTTCAGGTACTGTTCAACATAGTGACAGAAAATTTATTTCTATTTAAACATAATTTGCGCGTCTGGTAAGCTATCATAATAAGTAATACTTTTGATTAAAAATCATGAAGAAATTTCATACACACAACTTTAGATGATGTAAATATTTCACTAATAGCAATAGACATCAACATTTAACCGTAAACAACGACTCTTACGCGTTAGTATTGGTTCTGTAGTTCTGGGCTCTCAAGAATAAGACTACGGTATCCCCTGCCTGTCATACAAGGCGACTAAAAGGGGCCTTGGGTTCACTGGGCGACAAGGGTGGGGGCCTGCGTCGTCTACCAAAGTGGACCCGGGAAGAAGGCGACATCGGCTGGCCCGTGTCGCCTTGCGCTGAGTAACCTCCCCCCGGACGTGCAGAGGGGGCGCTCCGGGATCTCACGTTCCACGTGAGATCCCGGAGCGCCTCGTCATGCACTGAGGAAAGGGCCACCGGGGAGATTCCTTTTCACAGGGAACTAGTGTTAATTGAAGATCTATAAACCGGCGTTTGCATTTCACTCTTACGTTTTATACAAATCCTTTGGGTTTTTACCCGACTTCAAAAAAGGTGGAGTCAATTCGTATTGTTATTATTTTTTAATATTTTGTAACTTGTAACTTTCGACTAGCTGGACCGATTTTGATGATTATTTTTTTGAAAGCTGGTGCTTCCAATATGGCCCCATTTCTGGCAATCGCATCCACGACAATACCATATAAATTTTAAATTTGCATTGAGTATGTGTGCGACCAATTGACGAATAACTCAATAAGAGATTTGGATGATTCATTTGTTTTATTGGAAAGGATTCTCGAAATCTGTCGATGTGATATTGAGTTATTCGTCCATTTGTCGCGCTAATACTCGATGCAAATTTGACTTATGTGGTTTTCTCATGAATAAGATTGTCAGAATAGAGCATAAAAAAAAGTCGAAAGTTATGAGGTTTTGATATAACAAACATAAACACCTACAGACGAATTGAGAACCTTCTTTTTTGAAGTATTTTACCATACCCAGTTATGTTGTTAAATCTATATATGCATACAAAAGAGAAAGTGTGTGGGTATGTTCCATATAGGCTCCGAAACGGCTATACTGATCTCAATGAAACTTTCAGAGAATCTTCAGATTGACCTGGAGAGTAATCCTGTAAAGTTTGGTGACGATCGAAGCTATGTATGATATAGCTTTTTATTTACTGTGATGATATTCTATTGTTATATAACTCGAATTTGTATTGACACATGCGTTGTGTATATTAATGTCATTATGAACCATATTGAATGACAATGGAGTACTTGAGAGTGAATTGAATGATTTTCACTCGCTCGAGAAGAGAATGAATACAGAGAGAAATGAATAATTTAATATATTGTTACATTTAAATGAAATATTTAATGATGTAAGTTTATTGTTTAAAAAAAATGAAGCTAAATCTAGGCCGGCGAAGCGGGCTGGGTACGCCAGTGTTTTTTAAAAATAGTGTCAAAGTATCTCAATCCTAATTATCATCTCAGTGTCGTGTTAAATCGTTTCAATTCTCCATTGCCGTCTGCCACAAAAAGTTCCAGGCGAACATAATTATCCGAAACCTTATCGTAACAAATTAAGCGGCGACTAAAACGCTACAGATAAAAAAAAAAACTTACGAGCGTTATCAATTTTTAATATTTCCGTTCTGTGTTTGCATGAATAATAATAAAATAATGGCGGCTTATAAAAGCGATTTGATTAATAACCAATTAACTTATTTTTTTGTGATGAGACGAGAATATTTCAATTTCTCGTTTGTAATAAATTAATTCGTATATGCTTCGTTTGATTCAAAACATAACTGTCAATAATTTGACGTAAACGGTTGTACGAGTTGAAAGTACATGTAACGAATTTATTTCAAAGATTTAGAGTTATAAACATTTTAGACGTGTAGGGACTCTTTAACAAAAATGATAACTGTTTTTTTTTTAATTTGTTAAACATATCTTATCCTTACTATAAACTAACGAAATTTTTAAAAGATACTTTAATAGATTTGATAAATCAATTATAAGTTAAACTAAGCCGAAAGGAAGCAATGGTTGAATCGCTAGTATACTTTTTTTTTCAAAAAAAAAATTTTTTTTTTCCAAAAAATTTCTTTCTTGTTAACCATTATAATTATGCTTAAGCTTGTGCTAGGAGATGATCCACATTGTCCTGTCGCTGACAGATCCGGGGCACCCCGCTCTTAACGGCTTATGGCATTCGCGGAAGGTTTAGTGGGTAGGGGCTGCCCAGGACGAGTCCGATACATCCCTACGACCACCCAGGGTATCGGATGGTCTATAAAAAGATCCACGTGAACAAAAAAAAATGAGATGGTTCACGTCAATAGTTGAATAGTAAATACGAACCTCCGACCTTACGTCATTGTATGGACGAAAAACTCAAAATCACGCCAACCGATTTCAATTATTTACATTTAATTGCAAATATATACTTCAAGGGTAGTTTGATGAGACTTAGGTTGAGACCTGATTAATTCTATTTCATATTCCTGCGATAATTCGGAAATACAAAGTCCGCATGTCTAACATTTGACTCGCTTTGAAGTCGGTTTTTGTTGTAACGCGCTAATATATACTCGTGAGCAAAAATAAAGGGGTCGGATAAGAAACTTTGAATATCTCAAAAGATAAAGTCGAAAATAGACAATTAAATATCCTTAAAATAAAATAAAATATTTTTAATAATTTATTTATATTTATACATTAAAATACTTTTTTTTTAATAATTATTTTTATTTAAATGTTAGTACTCAGTGTTGCCTCCAAAAATAAAATATAATAAATAAATGTAATTTTCTAGTGATTTTGTATTAACAAATGACTATCGTATCAAAAGCCTTCCTTACTTTCATGAAGCCCAAGTATTGTACTGAATATCTATATAAAATTATAACAAACGTGCAAACAGACAAAATACACGTTGGCTGCAGTAAAGGGACATTAACATAATGTATTCGTATGTCTTCTACACTACATTAAATGTTTGTCGACTCGACGTGAAACCTCCGAACCCTGTCACGGTTTGAAATAAAAAAAAAGAATTTTCCCTATTCAGACTGGCAAGCACGAAGTAGCAGCGAACTTGGGTGCTTTTACACTACGCGATTAATAAAATATTGATTTATTTACTTTATACCGGATAGAGTGCGCCTTTTGAGAGATTTAACTGGTTCTGTGGCTGAAAATCAGAACACGCTGAGTAAGGCCCTTTTCGGCACAAGTGCTTTTTTTATTTTAATTTCATTTGTTTTTTTCGTTGTTTTTCATAATTGTTTTGTTTCTGGTGTTGAATAAATGTACACTCGTGAGCAAAAATAATGGGTCAGTTAAGAAAGTTTGAATATCTCGGAAAATAAAGACGCTAGCTAACTGAAATAAGTTGTGCATGATAGACAATTAAATATCCTTTAAATAAAATAAAATTTTTATTAATTCATTTATATTTCATCAAAAAACATAAACTTAAACGAAAAAGGATATCTTACGTAAAAATGGATAATACAGTGTTTTTTATATTCAATAATAAATTTATATACAAATTAATCAAATTATATCATTAATATTTTACTGTGTGTACAGTGTATGTGTTGAGATCCACTATCCTGGACCCCCATTTTCATTTCATGGACCCCTTAAATTTTTTTTCGCTGACGTAGACTCATTGCAGGTTGTCATAGACCCCTAAGGGTCGATATAGACCACTTTGGGAATCACTGATTTAGTGGAAGAGACAATGTAATCGACTAGAAAAACAATACAATAAATGATTATACAGAGAACAATTTGCGGACAGTTAAAATAAAACCTCATTATTTCAAACTCCTTTTAATGACAAAACAAAGTTATAAGGCTACGCTCGTAAAGGCTTTTATTATAAACGAACTAAAAGACGCCGCGAACTATAAATAATACGTTCGATCTTACATAGTTGCAACAATTAATGGCGAATTAATGAGATTTTACAGCCCTTTTTGTTGGTTTACATTATAAATTGTCTCGCGTAACCAACGCCACGTATGGAACAACGAAATAAACCACCTTACGAAACGATGTGTGATTTTTCGTACAGCCGTATTTAATTACCAGTCGATCTCTTATCTAGCCAATTCATTTTGTACAGCTTCCGAGTGAGACGATAAAAATTTCATAATAAACATGAAATCTTTTAGCGGACACGTTGTAGGGTAAAATACCCATTTATTGGCACTTCGTGAACTGACTGCACGTGACTTATATTAAATGATTTATATTAACACATACTTATTTAATAGAAGCCGCTGATTTTCGCAACCGATCGTCTCACCGGAACTATCATCCGCACCATCTGGATGGTTGGCGTTCCACTACAATGCGTTTTAAAAACAGTTTTCTGCCACGCACAGTAAATATCTGGAACTCGTTGCCATCAGCGGTCTTCCCCAACAACTGCGACATTGGGTTATTCAAGAAAAGAGCATATTCTTACCTGAAGGGTAGGCAACGCACTGGCGCCGCTGGTGACGCGGGCGGCGGTGAATCACTTACCATCAGGTGACCCGTCTTGCTCGTTTGCCTCTTATATTATAAAAAAAAAAAATTCAACTTTTATAAAAAATATTTTTCTTTGTTATTGCATGAAAATTAATGTAAAATATAATCATTAACATAGAAATTATTTTTATTTATCCATTTGCTTATATCTTAAACCGGAAACTATGTAAGAATTAAAACTTAAAAATATACACAATTTACATACGATTCCCAATAATTAAGTAGACATAACTTGCTTATTAAAATAAATTAATTTATTAATATAAAAATAAATTCAAGGTTCACTAGAATAAGTTACAACTGCTAACAATTGGAATTGTGAAACATATTCGTTATGGAGGACACAGAACAAAATTTCGAAGTCAAATCTATTTGCATTAGCTACGCTGATGCGATAAATAGGTAATTTTGACATAGACATAGACGTTTTATTTATTGGCATCACAATATGCAAACACATTACATATAGTATCCACATTACATAAAATATAGCAACGAAAGAAAACTAAAAAAGAAAGAAAAATAAACACAATAAAATTAAAGGAAGGAACAGACAAATAGGATGCAAGGATGGGACTGCGCTGATTTTCAGCGGTGCCCAGGACTACCCAAAGTCGTGCGCGTTTTGTCTATGGTGGTAACAAACCATCGTCGGAGATTTATTTCGTCGACAAATGATTTGTAGCTTTAGCACATTTCTTAACAATCGCAAATTACACAAATAAAAATCTATTTATATACTGATAAACATATCTTTTAGCCAAAAAAACATATTTTCATCAGGTTCGGAAACGTGTACTGTAACGACGTTTTAAAAAATTAAGTTGTTACTGTATTTTATCAAAATATTTCCCGTCAAAATATTGTTATATATAAACTGTAGAAGCACCAACAGTGGGTGACCTTACCCTAATCGTACAGCACAAATCGTTCCCATCGCGTCGACTGTAAATGGCTCTTCTAACAGAGAAATGCTAATTGATCACTTTGTGAATTCCGCTCGCTAAGGACAAAGTTAACATGCTGGGCTTTTTGCATTCCACCGGACGGAGTTTACTCGGGGGACTGCCATTGGTTGCGTCCACATAATTATAGAGATTTTAATTGGAAAGCCAGTGAAATGATGGATTTTATTGGCTTTAAAATAGACGCTGAAATGTTACTCTCGCGCCCTTAAGTAATTTGTTGCTGGCGCGATGAAGTTCGCTTATTTTTCTTTGACAGGCCCCTTTTTAATGGTGCTGAGAGATATTTCTCGTACGAGCCAACACGGACGGCGTAAAAACGTGCGCACGATGACGACTAACGCAATTATCTCTAAGTGCGCGAATTGAGACGTTTTAACAAAATAATTATATGTCAGTCGCACGCTTATTAAATATTTTAATTATTTTAACAATCGCAATTGACACATAGGACCCTAAAATTAAGACGAATACAGAATACAGAAGTGACCCAATGGTCAATTTTGTTTGAGGCCTGTACAGTTTTTGAAAGGTGGCATAGATCTTAGGTCGCTTCCGGTTCAGGAAAAATCTTCTCGAGGGAAAATCGACGCAACGGCCCCCAAAAGCAGACCTCGTTTTGGCAGTTACTCTATTCCTAATAGTATTCCAACCGGAAGGCGTCCAAGAGGGATTAAAACGGCTCAGTCGGTAGTGTTTATCAGAAAACTATCAAAACATTCATATAGCTAACTTACTTCATATTTAGAAATAAAAACTGTGTATCGGTGTGTTTGTGTATGGGTGATTATTATGTGTGTACCTATGTTACATGTAAGTAATAATATAATATAATTTAATTACTAACTTTAGTTCGAACCACTACATTTAATGATTTCGAGAAGTCGCCTTTTAAAGGCAGCCTTAGAAGAATTAAATATATCAAGTCTACTTTGACGTTGACTTGAGATGTACGTAATGTGATAAAAGCTCCTGACGGAGTACTGGCCTTTTGGAAGCCCTCGCATCGTTCTTTCGTGATTAGAATAACCGCCCATGTTAAGACTTCCTTTACCACCTTTTTTTTATAATTTCTAAGCAAGTGCTTGACTACGATCCCACCTGATGTTTACTGGAAATGCAGTCCTGGATGGTAAGGCGCACTAGCTTAGTAAATGCCTATTCACTCTACTCTTGAAAATACCCACATTGTAATCGGAAGGAAAGACAGACGCGGGCAAACTATTCCAGTCCTTTGCTGTACGAAGAATGACCATGCACCGAGTTACTTAAGAGGATGCTAATCATAAGTACGTAACAACTCGACCACCTCTTAAATTCCGGTGAAGCTATTTCAGGTTTCCCTTAATAATATCTCAGGTTCGTATATGAAAAGAATCATTGATATGTAAATAAATTAAAACGAACTTTCTAAACAATTTCGTGGTGTCGATTTAAATATCGGTCGGTGTGTGTGCGTTTAAAAGTTCGCTATCACCATATTTCCCCATCACACCACTAGAATTATAAATACTAATACAGTTGAAGTCCCTATTTCACATAACAAAAAGCCTAACATATTGTAATGATACAATATTAAAACACGAGAAAATGTTCACTTAAATATCTGTCAGAGAGCGGGCTGCGAGCGCACATTGTATTAAATACATACCCTCGCGGACAGACCGACGCACAAATATATGTATGTGCAAGTATGAAAGGGAACGTACTTAAGCTCAGTACGGGCTGCTTGAATAAAGCTTTCAACCGAACAGTTCGCAGTTTCAAACCGCTAGCTTTAGTAACGAGGTTATAGTGAAGTTTAAAATGAACAAACCAATCTGAATTCACTGGATATTGAAATTCCATCGACCTTTAACTTTAGACGATTCATCGAGTCCATGGTGAAGATGTCTGCAAAAAACTTTGCGGTCAAAGTGTAACTGTATTTCTCTACGAGATTTTTGACGCTTTATCAAGTCAGATTGTGTGTAGAATACTGTTGTCACATTTTGCCGGATGCTGCTAAATGCCACCTCGCAGCTTTGGACTCGGTGGAAATTCAGGCTAAGAGGTTATTTGGTTATGCCTCTGTAACAAATGTGTACTCTTTAGTACAGGCGTAAGTCTTGATTTTGTAGAGGAAGAATCACTCCCCCAACGTTTGGCACCTTAGGGACCTTTTCATTCTTTCTTACATTCCTTCTTACTCTACATTATTACATCCTCTTACTCTATTCCACAACTTACAATCTCTTACTACTTTTTCTTACTCTATATTTCCTTACTCTACATGTACTTCTCTTACTCTACATTTACATTTTGCCCTTATTTTCTATTTTGTTTTGCATATTTTTCTTATCTTCTATTTACATTTTTATAGCTTATCCTATTTTGTTAGCCATTGGTGTATTTCTAAAAATATACCTCTGGTTTATCATTATTTCTATTTTAAATCTATTAATTCTTTTTTATTACCTTAATTGTTATTTCTCTACATAGTCTTAGTTTTATCTTGTATAATTTCTTTTATGTTTTCTCTTTTTATTTTACATTCTATTTCTATCTCTGTTTCAAATCTTTCTATTCCATACATAGGGCACTCTACTATTATGTGTTCGACGTCTTCTGTCTTGTTTGGATCACAGGGGCATGACTCCTTGAAACGGTGTAAGTTCTCAGAACTCGCCATGTCCTGTGATCAATTGAACTAGTACATGATCGATCCCATCCTTTTGTTCTGGACACCGCTCAAACGCGAACGAAGCGCTTTGTTTTGTGTTTCATTATTCGTACAGCAAAAGACTGTAAACGTTTGCTCTCATCTGTCTATTAGACCGATTATAATGTGGGTAGTTTCGAGAGTAGAATGACTAGGCATTTATTAAGCTAGTGCACCTTACCAGGACTGCATTTTCAGTTTACAGAAAGCTTTAATCGTTTTATCTTAGAAAAACCGCATCTGTTTCTGTGGAACCCCCGTTAAATATATTCTAGCTGAGCCCCGCGGTGTTACTCGCGATTAAAACTATTTATTATTTTTTTCTAAATTAAAAGTAAGCTTAAGTACTAACTAAACTTAAATTACTCCTTATTACATCAGCTAACTGCCAATGAAAGTCCCGTAAAATAGGTCCAGCCGTTCCAGAGATTGGCTGGTACAAAAAGACTGATGCCATCTATACATTCATATGCGTGTGTAAGAGGCGGTTATTTTAATATTACAAACAGACACTCCATTTTTTTTTATTTGTATAGATTGACTGAATTGTTTACAAATGGATATCAATAAAAAGAAAACAATTAATAAAAAGAAAAATATTCTTATAAATCATTAATTTTTGAAGTTTTTTCTAAAAAATAGTAGTTATCCTTTTAGAACTAAATACGATACAAATCGCCATCGCTCGTGAACAACGCATCACCCGATGCGGTAGCGAGGCAAGGGCGCTCGTAAAAACCTGCATTTACAAGGCAAATATAGATTTGCGGACGCCATCTTTTTTATACCCTTTTCACCCATTCTCACATGCGCGGGAGTGAAATATGGCGTTTTAAACGTAACCCGACGGGTTTTTGCCCCGCTCGCGAACTGTTTTTCTAAATACACAATATTCAATTAGGATCTCAAGTCGCTCCAAGTGAATGTTTAGACTCGATTGTTGCTGCGTTAATAGTACAAAGTCTATGGGCTTTTGATTTATGTGTCCTAAGTTAGACATTGGAATAGAAATTAATTTGAATGGACGAAACAAACGCTATAACGGGACAGTTATTGATGACTGAATTTGGTATCGGTTAATTGGCACGGATTTGGTAATGTCAATGGAAATACAATGTATTTACTTATTTGAGTAACTAATTAGATATACCTTATTAATGTTATTTTAAAGTTCTACGTTTTGTAATTTAGTTAAATTGTAAATGAATAAATGAGACAGATCTTGACAGACATGTCCTGACTGAGGCCTTATTAATGTTATTTTAAAGTTCTACGTTTTGTAATTTAGTTAAATTGTAAATGAATAAATGAGACAGATCCTGTCTTTCACATCCATACATCTTCGCCTATTATGCTTGTCCGTTTCGATTCCGTTAGAGACAAAACCAGTTTTTGAGAGGTGGTCCAGCTTTAAATTCGTTTACCTTGAATCTCTTTAAGGAGTAACTCGGCGCAAGGGCATCCGAGATAAGCCCTCGGCTTAGACACTTTAAAAAGGTGTATTTTTAATAAGAATGTTACCAATTTTGTTTTTCCAAATATTATTAACATTCTGGCTAACCATTCCAAATAAGTTTAGGCTTGTGTTAGGAGGTTCACGTCAATAGGCGAACCTATTCGCGGAGCGTACCTTAAATCATTAGGCTATAGACATTAAAGGTATATATGAAGTTATATATTGCACCTTTTACGCATAAAAAGTGAGACAACAGTCGTATTACGGAGATGTAAATTATAAATCCCATAAATCGTTCATGGGAGTAGCTACTAATTGATCTACCTTATCGTGATAAATGACTTTTATATATTGTCGGTTCTATAAAAATAATTAGCGGACGTAAAAGCGAACAAGTCGTAAATTCTAATTTACGCATCGGAAACACGTTTCGCGAGTATCGTACTTATGGGCTTTTGCCATTGGGTCCAATAACACTCAGTGGACTGTGACTAGATATATAGTTTCTGTCCCGAGGGTAGTTCGAATTAATGTTGTATGAATTGCACATGCTGGACACCTGTGTTTCGCATTGCTCTTCAATGATAGCTATCGGAACAATATGAAGTAGTTACAAAAGACTGTGCTTAATTTGAAATAAAATTTCTTTACGCTCTTGTCAGATAATTGTATTATTGCTCTTTTGACTATCGAATGATTTCGTTTCGAATGTTTAGAAGATATGTATGTCAAAGGCCGTTGCCAGTTACTCATTATTTTTCACAGATTTCATTCGACATAATATTTGTTGAAATTCGAATAATTAGTTATCAATGTGTGTACTATTAAAACCAAAGAGTATTAACTATGTAAAGCATTGTGAGGAGTCGTGTTGTTGACTCCAAATATTATAAGAGCAATGGTACAGTTGATAGAGGCCCCTTAGAGTAACCCGGGAAGAAGGCGACATAGGCTGGCCCGTGTCGCCTTGCGCTGCGAGGACACAGGGGGGGAGGGAGTAACCTCCCCCCCCCGTGCAGAGGGGCTCCGGTGCGTTCCACTGGAGATCCCGGAGCCCCTCGTCATGCACCGAGGAAAGGGCCACCGGGGAGGTTTTAGTGGGTAAGAACCCCACATAACCACCGCCTTCCCCCCAGAAGGCGGGGTATCTTTCTGAAGATTTCCTCCCCGTAAACAAAAAAAAAAAAAAGGCAGAGATAGCTATCGCCACTTTTCGTTATAGTTATTAAGTCCTAAATATGACGAGTAGAGGTACTGCGTCTAGCGCCCTATGTCGGAATAATTTTATCAAGTGGAATTTTTGTGTGTTAGAAATCGAATATAAGAAAAATTATTGGCGTAAGCTGGGGTTTGAATCCCCAACCATAAGACCGTAAAGTTAAAGGTTACGCCTAAAGGGTTGGCGTTCGCATTTAAAATGCGTTAACAATAAATTTAGAATATGACGATCCCTTAGAATTCGAATTCCAACTTTAAACCAGTTCTGTATGTCTACTGTGTGATGTATCATTGTTGAAGCTTAAGAAGTTAAAAGACCATAAAATTATTTAATTGGTTATTATGTCGTTGTAAAGATAAAGAGTTAAAGATATAGACGGTAATAAAACTATGATAAAAGATAACTCGTAATAAAAACACAGTCCTGTATAAATGAATGAGCTATAATAACTCCACAAGCTTTACGTGCGAATCTAGTGACAAATTTAATGGACATTTGACCTTAAGTCCAAGCCGAGAGCGCTGCTTGCCAGTGATGTTTGACTATGAGACAGATCTATTACTGTTTTATCACCTATCATTAAATCATTACCTTCTTCTTCTTCTTAAAGTGCCTCTCCGACTAGCGAAGGTTAGCAGACAGTTCACCATATCTCTTTCTGTCTCTTACGAGGCGAAACAATTGGGTTGCAGTCGCAATTCCGGTCCACTCTCTTATGTTCCGCAGCCATGACTTCTTTCTACGACCAACACTTCTTTTGCCAGCGACTTTGCCAATCAAAATAAGTTGAAGAAGGTCATATCTCTCGTACCTAAGCACGTGACCGAGATACGACACTTTTCTTTTCTTGATGGTCTGCATTAGTTGGCGCTTCTCGTTGACTCGCCATAGAACCTCAAATCATTACCAAATATAACCACGTCAAATACTAACACATCACCATTAGCGTGCCACCAGCACGTCGTCAGTAAACCATAGTGGCAACAATGAACTATAAAACTTCTAAAGCAAATATCTACCACTATGATGCCAATGAATGTTCATTTTGTACAGTATCGACTCGTGGCACTTTTTGATTTATCTGTGACGAACTACACAGATTAGAGAGAAGAGAGCTTGAGTGGCATAGGTCTTAGGTCGCATAGCGTGAACCTCTATCGCTTGTAACTCGACACAAGGATCACTCCGTCGAGGAGTGTCCTCGACTTGAATGGTTAGTATATTACGCGTAAGCATTCCGGTCCGAGGGCGCCCGAGAGGGCCGAACCAAGGCTCGGTCGGTCGCTATTTCAAGGATGATAACATTTTGATACCCAACAATTATGACCTCTCCAATGTAGAGTATACATTTATGTGGTCCCTTAGATCACGTTTTAAATACCAGAGAGCAATTACTTCGCATAAACGTCCGCGCCGATATTATATTGAAACGGAAAGGTCCGATCGGCGTGTATAAAAAAAACTTTCTCGAAAATCTTGATAAAAGCTGCGTGGGGCGGCGACATCGTCGCGTAAACAAATAAAAAGGTAAATACAAATCAAAATGACTCGGCAAGCGTGAACATGGAATGCGTTTAGAGGGTTCTGTACACTTATTCATTCACCCGTATACCATAATTTCACTCTACAATGACACCTACTGTATTATCTAGGTGAAGTTCTACATCCATTTAATATTGTGCTTACATTTGTATGTTCTGGTTTGTAAACCAGTTTATTTATTTTTCTTGGAAACCGATAGTTCTATACCAACTTTATTCGCTTCTGACCTTGGATTCGAAAATATATATGGGAACTCGGGATAGCTCATCTATCTATCACAAATAAAAAAGTTTTTGTTAGCTTATGAGAATCCAAGACTAGGTCCCTTATCAAACTCCTTAAAGACAACGCAACGCAACCAGAGTACGTCCAGAGTTTTAAATGTTCATGGGCGACGGTGATCACTTAAGTCAGGTGAGTTCAGCCCTGTAGTTCTGGGCTCTCAAGAATAAGACTACGGTATCTACTAAAAGGGGCCTCGGGTTCACTGGGCGACAAGGGTGGGGGCCTGAGTCGTTCACCAAAGTGGACCCGGGAAGAAGGCGACATCGGCTGGCCAGTGTCGCCTTGCGCTGCGAGGGCACAGGGGGGGAGGGAGTAACCTCCCCCTCCCCGGGACGTGCTCTCCTTGAGCACAGTGCATAGGGGCTCCGGTGCGTTCCACTGGAGATCCCGGAGCCCCTCGTCATGCACCGAGGAAAGGGCCACCGGGGAGGTTTTAGTGGGTAAGAACCCCACATAACCGCCGCCTTCCCCCCAGAAGGCGGGGTATCTTTCTGAAGATTTCCTCCCCGTCAAAAAAAAAAGGTGAGTTACGGCTCATTTACCCATTTTCCTGTATGTAAAAAATTTCTTTGTATAACTTCGTGGATAAAAGGGAGCATTCGTGTGTATGTCAATCCCTCAATGATGGTATGTTGTGTACAGTTTTTGTCTCTTACAATGATTATAGTTCATGTTGATGTACGAGTGAGTTGTCACTTGTATTAAATGAATTAAATCGAATTATTATCTTAACAGAGCCGTGGTAGCTCAGTGTCCGGGCGGTTGGCTCTTGTTGCATAGTACGCTAGCAACCCGAGTTCGATCCCCGGTGCCGGCACCAATAAATTTGCTGTTGCAATTTTATGTGCTGATTAACCACGCGCTCGGCGGTGAAGGAAAACATCGTGAGGAAACCTACATGTTACATCTTAGAAATTTTTTCTAAGGCATGTGAAGTCTACCAATCTTCACTAGGGCCGCGTTGTGGACTATGCCCTTATACTCTGTTTACAGAGAAGGCCTGCGCCCAACAGTGGGACATATATATTATATATATAAAGGCTGTAACTTTTATTATATTAAGTATATTATTTATTTTATTAAGGATTTGTGCAGATTATAGCATCGAATTGATTAAGCTCTAATGGTATTGTAATTTTCTCTTATAAATAAATAAATGAAATAAATATTTTTTATTTAAAATCATACTTTTCAGATTTTCTTATATTCTTAACCGGATCTTCAATCACTGGACCCCAAAAGCGTGTACAAAAAATACAAGTGAAGGTGTCGGTCGGGCCGTGTCGCGTTATCTTAGTTATGAACGGCGATCAATCAACGCTACGTTTGGAAATTAAAATTTGAAACAATGAGCGTTGACCGCTGTACCGACCGCTCCGTCTGATGCACGCCTTACACTTAACTAAGGCTCGGTTCACATGTTAATATCTGATAAAGCGATATGACAGGACCCCTTCGATATTTCGTTTGCTCCCTTTTCGACGTACATTTTCACAATATCACTTCATTAACGATGTGGTATTCTTAATAACTATATAATAATTCTATAATCTTATTTGCGATATCTCTGATCGAGGATGGAACAGTTTTATTTTAGTATTTGTAATGGCTCCGAGTCGGCTAAACCAAATGTGTCAAAATGAACGTTCAGTGATATCATCTTTGTCGACTTTTTTGGTAGTTCAGTTGTGCCACTATGGTTTTCCACTTATCCTTTAATATTGTATCAATTTATTCTATTTGTTATTCTCGTGTATACGTACGTATCAAATGATCAAAAAAAATATTAGATTACGATTTTTTCACAATTACAATTGAATTGTAATATTTTATTTTGCTTAAATGTTTAGAAAATGTTTAGAAAGAATGCTATTGTGAATAGAGTAACGGACCAGCATATTCTGATGGAGGTTTATGCTGAAGCCCTTTGCTTCTTCTTTCATTATTCGTACAGCAAATGACTGGCAGACTCGCCTACATCCGTCTTTCCCTCCGATTTTAATGTGGATGGTTTTAAAAGTCGAGTGAATACGCATTTACTAAGTTAAGCCTTTTTCCAGTATTGCATATGCACATGACAACAGGTGGGATCGCGGTCAAGCACTTGCTATAGCCGGCGCCGTAAAAGCTTACCCACCTCTCAATAATCCAGTGATATCGTAGCCGCCTCTGCGTTGATCCGAAACACAACAAAACATCAGACAAAAAACAGCACACCTTTATCAATTTTTAAGATAACCAGAGTTGAGTTAGGTTCACAGGTTACTCTTTCTAAGATAAAAAAGTGTCCTGTCGCTGACACCCCGCTCATAACGGCTGATGGCATTCGCGGAAGGTTTAGTGGGTAGGGGCTGCCCAGGCCGAGTCCAACAAATACTTCCAGGCCCACCCAGGGTACCGTAGGATGGTCTATAAAAAGATTAGTCTACAAAAAAAAAGGTTCACAGGTAACTGGAGTCAAGTATGGGAAATTGGCACCACTTGGAAGAGATATATGTCTAGTACTACTTTATTGCAGGCTGTTACAGACCGTATCAGTGTCGTTTCTGACTGATCTTCATTAATAAAAGAAAATCCACACGATAAAGATAGGTTTTCCACTAAGATGCTTTTAAAAATGTTTCATCCTAGCCTGTGCGTTGTCTCGTTCTCCGGGGGACGAAAACGACAATTTGACAACCCTGACGTGGAGAAGACCCATTATGACTAATTACTTAATCACTGCAAAGAGTGCGAGGGAGACAATCTTTTTATTATGTTTTAGTACATGTAACATTTTGATATGCAATGTTATAAAGGCGATTTAACAAATCGGCATTCAAGACTTTTGAATGTTTCTGTTATTTACAGCGTTATAAAACCGACACACATGAAGTTAAAATAACCCTATCCGATAGCGATACCCTGTCTTCGTTTCAGTACTCCATCCTGACAGTATCTGTAAAAATCTCTACACAGCATCGGCGGGAATTGATTTCGGAAATGGAGAAATCAATCTCTTCATGAGTACAACTATTTGTCAAAGTCGAAAGTTTCGTAGGTTACAGAAAATGTCTACCTGGCAACGCTAACGAGCTTATTGCGAAGCCTACATGACGTGATTGTTATGATAGCGATTGTTTTTAACCGACTTCAAAAAATACATTTCAATTTGCACACAAAGCGCTGTCATTTATGAACTGAAATATGATTTATTTTTGTTAAAAGTACTAATTTTGTTGGCCATAGAAGTAAGGTTATTATGACATTTCAGGTAACTCTTAAAATAGTATGGACTGCTTAGATATTGGTTGGGCTTATGACAATCCAATACGAGGTAAATGACAACGAGCACGAATGTAGAAGAAGAAAAGATTAAAGACGATAAAAGAAGAAAATAAAAGAAAACTTCCGTGCTTCTAATACGTTTAAAGCTAAATCCGTCACTGCTTTCATTTGTAGTCGGTTTTTGTTTTTACTCGTAAATATACTTGTCTATTACCAACGACCATCCAAAGATACGATATATGTACGTCGGAATGTGTAATATGTACTACAGAAATATACAGTACCATAACGTGCAATTTAAAACACAACTAAAACTTAAAGTTCAACCGTACCCAAGCCACTCGATAAATCATCAACATAGTTGAAAATAAACTGAAATCATGACAAACCCATAATGGCGCAGCTCCCCTGCGTAATATTTATTTTCTCTTTAAACGCCTGTTTAAGTCAAGGAGTCTGGCTTTGATGAATAATAATAAGTGCCCCCCGATAGTGCATTGATCCGCATCATTTGTCACGGTTGCATAAAGCCGGGGATAAACTGCGCCCGTACATTTATAACTAACCGTACGTTATCTATCGAAAATTGTTTTCAACGTATTATTATATTTAATGGTTCCGATGTGGCCGTTTGTTGGATGCTTCAGAGTGCCTTTATACAGCTGCAAACGGTTCGGTACCTTGCATGATAGATTATATACTGCACAGATAAAACATTACTTTGATTAGGGAGAATGAGAAATAATATTTTCAGATTTAGAATGAAACCTAGATGACTTGCAGTTGTTTTGTTTTAATCAATATTTTTGCTAATATATCTAAACCAATTTAGTTCATAGGTGAAATCATTCACGATAATTCATTCAACAAATGCAAAATCGGAAAACCGAACCTGGTTCGATACGAAATTGGCTGAACCGTAGAACAAGCCGATTTCATTCATCAATACCCATTTAATGATTATGGCTTGCCTGGTGGATGAGAGAGTAATGGATTGGAAGACGATGTTTTGATTAAAACCCAGGAAAACACGCTTCTTAAGTAACATGTAGAAAAGGTAAATGATGATATTGAGACCCAAAAGTGATGCCAAAGTAAAGGATAATGTTGGTAAAGGGCGTCTCAAATCTCTTTAAAAACAAGATATTTTGAATAAGGGCAAAAAGTGTTATGTAAATTCCCAGTCTCTTTCTCTCTAAGTCAAAGGCGTTATTGCGTTCATTATCATCAGCCTGCAACAGTCCACTGCTGGACATAGGCCTCTCGAAAAGCATACCACTGAGCACGATACTCGGCCACTCTCATCAGGCTTCTGCCAGCCGTTCTGCGAAGATCGTCGCTCCAACTAATCTTACGGGGTCCCTCTTTTGCCTTTCCGTGGTCTCCACTTGAGAAATCGTTTCGCCCGACGGTTATTGTTTTATTTATGTTATTCATTCATAGAACTAACACGCTAAAGCAGTGGTGGGCAAACTACGGCCCGCGTGCCCTGTTAAAGCATTTCATCTGGCCCGCAAATAGTATTGTCAAATATTTCTTTTTTTATTCATATCAGTAGTATTTATAAGGTTCAAACATTTTATAAATTATTGGTTTGTTTAAAAAAAAGCTTATAATGTCGTAAATTTTTACGTAAAAAGCCAAAAAAAATTGTAATTTGCTAAATTATTCTTTAATTTTTTTTGTTAAATTGATTTTTTCGATCAAATTTTGGCCCGTTTAATATTTTTTTTAAATTTGTGTCCCACCAACTAAAAAGGTTACCCACCACTGCGCAAAAATATAAAAAGTGCGATACATACTCGTATATGACAACTTTGAAATACCCTACTCTAGTAAGTACCAACGTTGTACTGCATACAGAACGGATCAATTTGTTTAGAGGAGGTTTTAATCGTTTCAGATACAGACGATATCTGTTTCGAATTTGTAACCAATAATGTTGCTATTTAATATATCGTTCCCACTTTTGCATGTAGATAAATACGCAATTAACTATTTCAGTGTTGCTTGCATTAGTGTGGACGAGTAATGAATGAGCCGGTGTAAGTAATTTGATATTTTATTTGTTTCTTTTAAGTTAGTAGCGGTTAGTTAGAGCTGTTAATTATTACACCATTACTAAATGTTGATCAAATCAAAAAAAAAAATTAAAAAATATTTATAAAAAATACAGGCTACAGTAGTCCGATATATATATATACTCGTATATATTTTTTAAGAAAATAATGCTAGAATTTTTATATTTTTCGTAAATGACTAACATTCTTGTTAACCATTCCAACTTAACTTTAAATGTTCATAATATATGAAAGAATGTGTGTGGGTTTGTACCATGAATACGATGAAACTTTCAGGGAATCTTTAGATTGGCCTGTAGAGTAAATTGGTGATGATCGGAGCACTGCTCTTTTTGAACTGTCAAATACAGCTTTTATTCACTATGACTGCTACTACGGGTATAATATTGTATTTACTGATATGTACATGGGTGTAGGTAATGATCTTCACCCGCTCGAGAAGATAACGAATACGGAGAGAAATTAAATATTTAATTATGTAAGTTTATTGTTTAAATAAAATAAAGCAAAATCTAACACGACGAAGCGGGCGGGGCACGCTAGATGATACTATAAAATAAACTTTTAGAGATTAACGCCTAGAGTTACGTCAAGGTACATTCTCTTAAATACACACAAAAAACTCTTGCAATCAACAATATCAAATGCCTATGTACTTTTGTATTATTTGTATTGTGTTCGTAGTAAATATGGTCTGAGCAAATTCTATGAAACCTAACGATGTAATGTTTAATTATATTTCATGTACTTGAAAATATATCACTTAAATTAATTACAGACTAAAGATAACTATACTATTATGTTTATGGTCTGGAAAATAATTTGTAATTATTAACTCGCGAGTACTATTAAAGGGAGCGGCAGAGAATAAACAATATTACGCGGACGCGATGCGTCTAGGCAACCTTATAATTTAGTGCCTAACAACCTCTTTCCTCTCCGATGCTTAATTGAAACCGACCGCTTTGTGGGTCATAACTTTGTTATGCCGCTGCCTGTCATCAATGTTATTAAGGATGTGCCCCTCACTACATGTAAACGACATTTATGTTAACGTTACTGGTTTATAAAAATTATTTAGCTGCCTTATATCACCTAACAATAAGGTTGAAAATTATATGTCACGATCCCAGCCAAGTATAGTCGGTACAAAGGGGTGTATTGTGATGGAATGTATTAGATATTGTTATTTATGTAGATGAGGGGTTGATAAAATCTTTAGAGGTGCAAATGGGTTCTTTAGTCCCTATAGAGTTAAGTAAATAATAGAAAAGAATATTTTACTTTATAAGAATAATGATTTATGAAGTGTCATTTTTTTCGTTTCCTATTCAAATATTAGGCATCACTGGAATGCCTATTGACGGGGCACCCAAGGAGATGTTTATCCTTAGTGTAATAATTTGTAGATCTTGTGGAATAAAATAGTCCAACAACTAATACACTGGCTTTATTCAGACGGCGTAACGTTTTACAAATAATTATTTTTAAAACGTTACGCAAACAACAATCTTTATATAAAATTAATTAGAAGTCAGATTACGAACTAATAAAGTTAAATTATTGTTTACAATGCCAAGTTAATGTGACGATCAACTAAATTATTAATTATGAATTAAAAATACAACCGATGGAGACCACAAAACCCAACCCGGGTTTCAATGTGTAATGCATACTAAAAGAAATGATTACGAAAACATTCTTATTACGTATCCACTTGGTTACAGAAACCAGAAACGCACACATAAAATAAACGCTCAAAACCTATTTTATAGATAAAATGTCATCGGCCATGTTAGATTTTGATTTATCTTCCCAATAATCGTAGTGCAGGTATGGGGCGGTTAGAGCCTAGAGGTCAACAAATCGTATTAACCTCGCTTTTAGATATCGGATAAAACGTGTTTCATTAGAGAAGCGGTATTAAGGTAATGTAAGAAAATATCGACTGATTATGAAATAGAAATTAATGAAATGATTGGAACTAGAATAATTGTGGAGAAGAAATTAAATTAACTTAACTAACTTTAACTTTAAGCAAAAGGCATTAACTATTATTTCGTGATTTCAAATTAGAGTTAAATTCGTATCGAACATTTACAATTGAAATAAATGACGATATAAGCAGAAACATTTTCTAACGTCCAAAATTCCGATGTGGAAAACAAAAATAATCACTTGGATTTTATTATGGTCTAATTTTTTTTTTAATTTTGACTTATTTCCCGAAATTTCAAGCGCCTTTGCAGGGTGTATGTTCACTGGTGGACTCACTTAAAATAATTGTAATTTTTTTTTAATGACGAACTACACAGATTGGCCAGAGAAGCTGGCCTTGACTGCTTCACCGGATTGAGAGGTGGCAGAGCTTTTAGGTCGGTTAGCCTGAACCTCTATTGCTAGTTACTCGACACAAGGGTCCCCCCGGTGAGAGGTAACCTCTTCTTGGACGGTTACTATGATACGCGTAAGCATTCTTTTTTTTTAAGAAAGCTAGCAATATTTCTTTTTTTTCATAAATATTAGAAACAATTTTGTTAACCATTCCAACTAAGCTTAAGCTTGTGCTAGGACATGGTTCACGGCAATAGTCCAATGGAGGATCCGAACCCACGACCTTACGATTCGCAGGCCGTACCCTAAACCATTAGGCTATTGACGCTTCAAATCTGATTCGAGGGTACCCGAGAGGGCCGAACCACGACTTGTTCGGTTGCTATTTCACGAATAATCTAAGGGACATTCAAAAGCTAAACTAACTTTGAGTGCCACTTCGGGAAGCGTTGTCGCTGGGAGAAGAAGTGGCCGAAGAAACTCCAGCAACGCTCCTAACATCTAAGGGGTGGTAAAAATTGTGATAAACGTAACGATCTCTTGCGTTAATAGATTTAACGTAAGTCAAATTTCGATTACTTTCGGATATAAGTCATGTGTATTTCAATTTGTAATAATGGATTTCATGATCGAATAATCATTCCGTTTAGAGAAATACCTCGTTTCGAAACAGGTAGGTTAATCCGAGTCGCTCACGGATGTAAATTTGATTAGCTTTAATCGAATAACAGTAGTCGGCAAAGGTACAATTTATATAGGGCCGTCGAGACGTCTACACTAGCGAGTGGTAACTAGAATGGACAGGCTTATAATTGTAAATTGTGGTGAGTGCCGACGAAACGTAATTCTGATAACCTCGGTGGGTTTTGAGAAATTTCTCTCTTGACTAATGTGCAGCATCAGCGCTCATCTGGAAGTAATGGGATACACACCGGTTTTCGCTTTGATTTCTTTTTCGATAAGCCAAATGGGGTACATGGCAGTCATGATGTATACGGTAATATTTACCATCCGTTAGTCCTCGACCTTTTGTTTCTCTTCGCTTGAGAATAGACCAGCGATTGACCGCCGTCATACACCTTTTATAGTGCGTATATGGACATTATCAATTAACTTTGTTGCCTTCTTACATAGTTTTATTATTATTATATTTATATATTATTATACGTAAATTGTGCAGACGAAAGAGTATGAAATTTCCCACACTTATTGTATATATAGAGAAGGAGCGTATAATGCAATCTTTTTAATAAATAAAATAGCTTTTATTTGCTACTACAAAATAGCATGTCGCTTCAAAATAATTTATTTCAGAAATAATTGTTAGTAATACTCGCCACAGCGGCGTAGGCCTCTCCTAAACTTCTCATCTCTGTCTATCCCGTGCTGTCTCTCTAACTCTCTCATCTCTCTAACTTTTACATGGTCTTCCTTGTTTTCTTTTTCTTTCTAATGGTATCCACTCTGTTAAACATTTTGTCCACCTGTTGCTACTTGTTATGACGGTACCTGCATGTTTGTCTGGCACCGTCATTATACGAATTATTCTGTCAGTGTCCGAATATATGTAATACGAAGTGCAACCTATCTATTATTCTCCCGAGTATTTACCAATTGGCGACGAGGAAATTAACAATCAGTGCGTAGTTAGATGGCGCTTCCTTGGAAGCCTATTCACAAAGTCCGGAGACGCATGTGACGAGGAGTTGGTGTCGCTTAAAACTAGCGGGGACTCAGTTGCTGAGGACCCAGATGAATTTTGCCCCTCAATTGTGGTCTCTGTAGTCGCCTGTACAGATTGGTCTAGTTGCTGTGTTTGGACCTTGTCTGACAATGTGAAAGAACTATTCATAGCACCCCTTGAACTCCGCCTTAACTGGTCTATGTGTCCTACATATTTTTAAATAATACATACAAAATGCATTAAAACAATAAAACAAAATATTACTCACACTATCATGCATTTGATGTACTCGTACATACACGTGAATTTTATACGATTGTTTGGCAACGGTGAAGTTACTATGATAAATAGTGAGTGACAGATTAACCGAATAAATTACGAGCGATATATACACAATCGTTCAAGATCTCACTCTCAACTTCCCTTCGCTTATCCCAATCGCACTTTTCGTAACGTAACTAACTCCCGAGCGTAAAAAAGTTTTACTTCAAAATAGAACGTCCTACGTTTTTTAAGTATGACGTCACCAACATACAGTTCGTCGATGTTTGAATACATTTCTATATCTCCATTATAATGTATAACGGCGATTCCTGTTCAGTTAATTTAAACCAAAAATCATACAAGCTCCGCTTCCAGGGTAAAACGTGACGAAGTAAAACTAACCGTCACACTCGCCCTTGCTAAGGATTTCCGCCACATATAACCTCCTTGATACTAAGTCAACGTTTATTATTTAAAATATTTTTGTAACTCCTAATTATTAAATCGTATAAATTAAATCGTGATGAAGATAGATGCAAGGCTTGTGCAAGTTTTCACAGGACATGGCGGGTTCTCCGAATACCTGAACAGGTTCAGGTGTAAGGAGAGCCCGTCGTGTGCCTGTGACGATGGCGTGAATGAGACTATTATCCATCTCCTTACTGAGTGTCCTATCCACGCTAGCTTAAGAATAGACACGGAAATTGTTTTAGGTATTAAAATTAGTAATGACAATTTACCATCACTAGTGAGTAACAAAGATGTCAGTCAAAAATTCCTTGGCAACTGCAAACAAATAGCAGAGAAAGCAGCACAAAGGAATAAGACTTAGCAAGTAAGGAGCATCCAAACACGCATTAAAAATATTGTGAGTTGCGAGCCCACCATTGGCCATAAAAAATTAAATTTAGAACTAGGATGTAGTATAAGAAATTGAATATAGCATTATATAAAAATAGCATAGATAGATAGATAGATATAAGACAAGTGTAATATAAACAAGATTAGAAATAAGCAAATGTTAGAAATGTAATAACAAATAAGTCTAAGAAAAGAATAAGTGTATACTAGAAATAGAAATATTGTGTAATCGTATAAGTAAAAGTAGAAATAAATTGTATATAAGTTGAATGTAAGATTGTAATAAATATATAAAGGATGAGAGGAAAGGCATTGGAGAAAAACTGCCCTAACCTATCCACGTTAGGGGAACTAGAAATAGCATAGGCATACTATATACTATACTTAGATTAAAAAGGACAAGGGGCAATAAAACTCTGAATTTTAGAATATAAGTCAGTAGTTATGCCTATTGTTACAAAAAAAAATATATTAAATCGTTACGTTTCTTAATAGCGAATGCTGTGTACACCTGTAATTGGCATACACAACAGGACTTAGTTTGTACATTTGATTATTATTTTAATGTATGTTTGTGTGATGCTGTTGGTGTATCTTATGAAATAAATAAAGTGTTCCCAGTCAAGATGTTAGATTGACCGGAGTTGAAGCAATTAATACTCATTAAATATCTTACGAGAACAAGCTTAACTTCAAACAGTTTCCTTGGAGTTTCGTTTTAAATAGTCATTGTGTAATAATTTTAATGGGTGGCCATTATTCCATCGCGTAGAAAGCGGGCCTCTGATCGCGGTAGTGCCCTCGCATTAACGACGCGCCTCCACCGTGGTCTCTGATAATTACAATGGTATGCGGAGTAAGTCAATTTTCACTTGTTCGCTTCTAGATAAAGCTTAACACTAAGCTGTTCAAACGAGTTTTAATATACACACGTGTTGATTGAAAATGGAATGACTTAATGTTTCTTACATTTGAGGTTGACCTCTTAATCTAAAGTTTTTTAAATACTGCAGAGAAATTGCAGACTTAGCAATACAAAGGAACAAAACCCTTGTAAAAAGGAGCATCGCGACACACATTAACAGTAATGTGAGTTGGGAGCCCAACATAAAACAGTAGGAAATAAGAAATAGCAAGTAGGTTGTTAGCGTAAGAAAATTTAAGAACTAGTATTATATAAAATAGCGTAGATATAAGATAAAAGATGTGAATAGGAAATAAGAATAGAGAATAAGCAAAAAGAAATGGATAAAAAAAGAAAGAATTAAAATAAAAAAAATGTATAAATATCAGATAAGCAAATAAGATAAAAAGAAATATAAATACTAAAAAGAGAGATGAATGAGTGAGAGGAAAGGAATGGGAGAAAAACTTTTTTTTTTGTTAGCGGGGAGGAAATCTTCAAAAAGATACCCCGCCTTCTGGGGAGAAGGCGGCGGTTATGTAAGGTTTTTACCCACTAAAACCTCCCCGGTGGCCCTTTCCTGCATGACGAGGGGCTCCGGTATCTCCAGTGGAACGCACTCTGCACTGTGCTCAAGGAGAGCATGTCCCGGTGCCTTCGCAGTGCAAGGCGACACGGGCTAGCAGATTCCGCCTTCTTTCCGGGTCCACCTTATCGGACGACAAAGGCCCCCACCCTTGTCGCCCAGTGAACCCGAGGCCCCTTTTAGTAGCCTTCTACGACAGGCAGGGGATACCGTAGTCTTATTCTTGAGAGCCCATAACTACAGGGCCTGACCTATCCACGTTGGGGGAACTATCGCATATGACACATCGGCATATACGTAGAGTAAAATGACAAAGGGCAGTCAAGTTAGTTTTAAATATTATTGTTCGCGACAGTTGGTCCTACTGAATGCCGATTTAGTTTTAAATATTATAATCTATAAAGTTGATGGACTGACGAATATAAAAGTACTTTAGTTTAGTCAACTAAAGTACTTTTATCGGTTGTCGGCAACAAAGGCCGTTTCCGCTTCCGTCTTTGAAAGAGATGCATATACTAGAAATTTAGGATAAAAAGGAGAAGACTCTCTCTGTAGACAATTAGTGTACAGTTTAGAACAAGTGAGTTATGCTGGAGGATAAGCCCTTTAAAAGTGAATCTCTGAAACAAAGTCAGTAAGTCTTTAATAAATTACCTCTAAGATGTATTTCTGTTAATAATATGATAAAATATAAAATATGTTGTGTACGATGTTGAGCAAAGTAGCTCACACATCAAAAAAAAAACTTCTTAACCCAATGACAAAGTAAGTTTCTTCTTCTAATAAATTTATTGTTTTAAAATCATTTTGATGTTTAATATTTCTATATGTTAAAAAATCTATTCACTTACGAGAACGCCACGAAATTGAAATTTAAACGTTAAACGCTATTACGCGCTGATACACTCTTTGTATCTCCAAATTACCATAGGAATATTACGAAATAGAATTAATTAGAACCTTACTAAATTACCCTTGAAATATATTCAATAAAAAATCAAACGTCGAAATCGGTTGGCGTGATATTCAGTTTATTCCATCAAGCCCATTTGTCGCGCGCATACTTGATGCAAATTTAGCCCTTATATGGTTTTCTTATCGATTCCCATTGTAGGAAAATCCCAGAATAGGACTAAATATCAATGGGACCACACGGTAGGCACTAACTTTCAAATGAAAAACATCATCAAAATCGGTTCACCCAGTCGAAATTTCTAATGAAAAATAATACCATCGATTTTAGAATCTCCTCCTTTTTGAAATCGATCGCTTGATCGTACACCTTAATCTCTGCGTACCCTCTAGGTGACGAGAGTTGGTGTTTGTATTTGCATTTAGCTATAAAGATATGAACCGTCGTAAAGTTCTCCATTAAACCTGAAAATTTCCCGCAACATCGAGATCGTACATTGCCGCAAACATTATTACACGTAACTGAGAATATGGTAAGTTTATGGCAAGCAATGATTTATTTGATGGCAACACGCTTAGTGTTCGTTTGTACAATTGCGATTTAACGGCATGATTAGCAGGCCCGCTCAGACTCCAGACACGCAAAGGCTGCGAGATGACCTAACGTTTGATAGACCTTAGAGTAAGTGCGATTTTGAGAACAACGCCATTTCCACGCGAGCGTACAATAGTTAACTCTAGCCTAGTTGAAGGTTGAAGGATTTTGAAACAAACCGTTCTTTGTATGTATTTATTTTGAAGTAAATCTTCTTTACGCACGCTTGACTTGGTGAGTAAGATGGTGTTTGCGTTATGAAAAGTGTGAATATATAAGTTAGTGAAGATGGAAATAGCGAGAGTTACGTTTCATTTGTTTTTATTTCGATTTAAAAGATTTGATGCATTAAATCCTGAGGGCTGATCTCAGGATGAACGTGTCTAAAAGTTAAAAAAGAGAGACGATCATGACGAATCAATACTCGTGTGTATCCAAAATAACTGCGGGTAACGACCAGGTCGAACTGGTGAATGAGTACGTCTATCTTGGACATCGTTTATCCTTTGACAGTAGTCTTCAGATAGCAGAGATCAAAGGGCTGCCAAGGTCCCACAGTGCTTCAAGGCCCAGGTGTATAACCAGTGTGTTCAGCCCATTTTGACATACGCATACGAAGCGTGGAGGCTCACATTACAAAATTCAAGTAGCATAACGGACTATAGCGCGTCATGCTAGGAATCACTCTGATGGACCGCATACTCAACGTCAAAATTCGCCATTTTTTTTTATGACGAACTACACAGATTGGCCAGAGAGGCTGGCCTTGACTGATTCACCGGATTGAGAGGTGGCACAGCTCTTAGGTCGCTTAGCCTGAACCTCTATTGCTAGAAACTCGACACAAGGGACCCCCGGTGAGGGGTAACCTCGGCTTGGACGGTTACTATGTTACGCGTAAGCATTCCGATCCAAGGGTGCCCGAGAGGGCCGAACCACGACTCGTTCGGTTGCTATTTCACGGATAATCTAAGGGACATTCAAAAGCTAAACTAACTTTGAGTGCCACTTCGGGAAGCGTTGGCGCTGGGAGAAGAAGTGGCCGAAGAAACTCCAGCAACGCTCCTAACATCTAAGGGGTGGGGCCTGCCCATAAAATAGCGGTAACGCGCAAGGATTATTTAATTCGCCAGTGAACCAAAGTCCAAGTATGCAGATCGTGAGACTGCTTAGCAGGACACCTGGCTAGGAAAGAAGAAGGTCGGTTGACCAGGGCAGTAACCGTGTAGTGGCCAACACAGCAGACACAACACGATCAGTGGGTAGATCCAGCCCGTTGGACGGACAACATCGTCAGAGAGCGGAGCCGCAATGGTTTCAGGCAGCACAGGATCGAGCTGAATCTTTTATTTCTTGCACAAAAGATTAAGATAAAATTTTATTTAGCCCAAACGGCAATGCAAATAAATACATAAATCTTGTAGTAGTGTAAAACGTACAAAAAATCCAAGGGGCAGCGCGACGATAAAACTGCGTCACAAAGTAACAAAATACTACACGTTCTCTCTGCTTACGAGTTGCAACCTTTAAAATTGTCCTTTATATGTAAAACATTCTAGATTCAGTCTGGAGGCAGTAAAGGCTCTCGAAGATAGAATTCCTCAACACTATTAGGTCTCGTCCGTCCAAGTGTACACTCTCTAGCACTATAAAGGACAAATATTTATTTTATTGTGTAAAACTTAACTGCATTTGTATTTATTAAAAACTGTTTTAGTAACTGCTAGTTTTCGTATTGCCTATGAAAGAAAGAGGAAAAGGAAATATGTCCCTGCATCACTTCATTATTTATCTCGTCACTAACTTTTTTCTCCCATTCAATTCCCGCACATCTCGGCAGAATTCCAAACTCCATCGACATCTTCATGGTTGGCGTTCCACGACTGTACGTTTCTCGCGTAACTTTCTTCCACGAACTGTCAACCCGCGGAATCATCTGCCATCAGCGGTGTTACCAGCCTTTACGATTTGGGGACCTTCAATTAACGAGCCTACTCCTATCTCAAAGGCCTGCAGCTCTTCTAGTGCGACGGTGATAATTCAAGATCAAGTGCTACTTTTTCTACAAAAAAAACACTTCCCTTCGCCTTTCCCGATCACACTTTTCGTAACGCATTCACGAGCTTACTCCCCAAGTCAAGCGTGCGTAACGAATCTCTCAACATTCGCCGCAAGCTCTCGCGTTGCTTTTAAGTGGCAGATGAAACCCGCATCGCCATATTTAAATGTAAATGCGGCGCGACATTTTTCCCTCTGTTCGTTTGCATCTAATATTTCACTAGCGGGAGAATCTTATTTATGCGTTGCCCGTTGAATAAGACGCATCTGTCCGTCCGGTACTGGTTTCGGTCACTAATGATCCGAGCCGGGTCCTTTTTTGCCGTGTCTAACTAAATAATGTGGACGTGAGCTGAGTATATATTTCTGCAACTAAGTGTACTGGGTTAGCAAGGGCGCAGGGCTCGATGCCGACGATCGGATTTATGTCCATTTCCGAGACGTCACTTAGAAAATTGAACGGAATTATTCTTGTTAGAAACGAAAGAATTTATCTCAATATTGTGTTGTAAGACTACTTAATACTAGCAAATTCTTACGTCATTTTTCATCTAATGTTAGCTGACAACACATGGCACCCAGCGATTGTTATGCATAATAACTACTTCCAATGATATCTTAGTGATTTACCTGAACCTTATTGTATCTTTAATTCATAATTAATAATTAAATTTTTCATCACATTAACTTGGCATTGTAAACAATAACTTAACTTTATTTTGTAATATGACTTCTAATTAATTTTTGTAAAAATAAGATGGCGCGAATGCGCAATTGTCACAGCATTTGTTAAAATAATTCTTTGTACAACGTTACGCTGTCTCAATAAAGCGAGTGTATTAGTTATTGGACTATTTCATTCCACAAATCTACAAGTTATTACACTAACGTTCAACGTCAATCTCGCTCGATGGAAGGCGATGATGAGGTGGATATGTGTTTTTATGTTTAATTTTTGTCTTCATCCTTCTGTTTTAATTATTGTTTAATTGAAGGCTTGTTTTGTGGACATTTGTGTAGGACTATGTATACAAAAGAGAATGTGTGTGTGTTTGATTCGTATAGGCTCCGAAACGGCTGGACCGATTTTAATGAAACTTTTTGGGAATCTTCACATTAACCTGACGAGTAATCCTGTAAAGTTTCATGACTATCGGAGTACTCCTCTTTTTGAACTGTCAAATACAGCTTTTAATTCATCATCATCATCATTTCACCTGTAAAACATCCACTGCTGGACATAGGCCTCCCCCAACGATTTCCAAAAGGACCGTTTGTAAGCGGCCTGCATCCAGCTGCGTCCTGCTACCTTTATGAGGTCGTCAGACCACCTTGCGGGTGGACGTCCCACACTGCGCTTGCTGGTCCGTGGTCTCCAATCGAAAACTTTTCGGCCTCATCGGTCATCTGTTCTACGAGCTAGCTTTTACTTACTATAATGAAATTCTACTGTTTTATAACCCAAATATGTATTGACACATGCGTTGTGTATATTTGTCGTTCTGAACCGTATTAAAGCACAATTGCATGTACTTGGGTGTAGACAATGATCTTCACCCGCTCGAGAAGAGAATGAATATGGAGAGAATTGAATAATTTAATATATTATGACAGATGAATTAAATATTTAACGATTTAAATTTATACTAAATCTAAGCCGGCGAAGCGGGCTTGGTACGTTAGTGTTTTATAATTGTCTCTTTTTGCAATTTTCAATACATAATGTAGAACTGTCTTTTGTTCCGTGAAATAAATAAAATAAAAAGTCCAACTACATTTTTAGAATACGTTAACATGTCTGATCAAATTTATTCAAGACAAAGTCTATGTTGAAGTTTGTCGAGCATCACTCAAGTTATTCCCGCCGTATCTGGTACATTTAAATTTTCAATTTCACCTTGTCTCTATGTAAAGCATTTGACTTCGTAAGAAGGTAGGAAATGAAGTCGTCAGTAAACTGGTTTTCAAGTTGGTGAAACAGATTTATTCGAGAAACGTAAGATTTAGTCGTAGAAATATCTATGCCCGTCTTTGCGTTCGTATACTTATTATAATGTATGTGGACACTCACGACCGTATTATTTTAATGGTGTTATCAGAGAATATAAATACTCTAAACATTTGAGGACACATTCCACTAGATATATTTATAAAAACAAAAAGTGACTTCAAACAGAATCAAACGTAAAAAAGTTAGACACTCCTCTTTCAACCGACTTCAAAAAAGGAGGTGGTTCTCAATTCGTATATATGTTATTTTTGATGATTCCCTTTTGTATTTGAAAGCTGATGTTTCTCATTTATTTTATTTTTATATTTTATTATTATTTCCTTAAGCGCCAATAGGCTAATGGTTTAGGGTACGGTCTGCAAATCGTAAGGTCAAAGTTCTAATCCACCATTCGACTATTGACGTGGACCATCTCCTAGCACAAGCTTAAGCTAAGTTGGAATGGTTAACAAGAATGTTAGTAATGTTTTCTGAAAAAAAGAAATATTGCTAGCTTTTTATTAAAAAAAAATTGATCAAATACTGACAGTGGCATACATGAGAAAACCATGACTTAAATTTGCCTTAAGTATATGCGCGACGAATAAACGAATAACTCAATATCACAAGCAATCGATTTATTTTTTATTGGAAAGGATTGTACTTCAGGGTAGTTTGATGTGAGTTTGATAAAGTTCTCATTAATTGTTTAACAAGATTGTTAGTAATATATCTGAAAAAAAAGAAAAAAATATATTGCTAGCTTTCTTTTAAAAAAAATATATTTATATTCCTACGATAATTCGAGTGCGTCCGCGCGTTTGATTCGATTTGATTGGTTTTTGTTTTACTCGTAAATTTACTAGTGTTGTACCAGTTGTAATTTAAGGCTTTCTTATAACCATTTCATTGGTTTTATTGCAACCCGCCCATTGAAATTTATCGTGGACAGTCTAAGTACTCGTTAATTACATCTCAATTATAAAATTGCCTTCAATTCGCAATACGTACACTCGTATCGTATAAATGATCATTAAAAGTGACATTAAACACAGAACACTCATAAAATTGTCGTAAATAAATTTCAAGAATGAATATTCGTAACGAATAATTCTACTATTAAACGACATCGTAAGCCGGTGATCGAGCAATGATTTTAATACAGAAATGCTTTTCTCATTTTTAACCGACTTGAAAAAGGAGGTTCTCAATTCGACTGTATTTTTGTTAAACAACAAACCGATTTAGATGATTCTTATTTGAAAGCTGGGGCTAACCATAAGGTCCCATTTTAATTTGGTTGACAATGGCATCCACGAGAAAACCATATGTCTTAATTTTTTTTTTTTACGCGGGGTATCCTTTTTACGGACCATCCTCCGGAACCCTGGGTGGGTATCGGTCTGGGCGACCCACTAAATCTTCCGCGAATGCCATCAGCCGTTTTAATTGGAGTGCCCCGGATCTGTTAGCAAAGGGCACCCCAACGACCGGTCGGTCCCGGCAAAGACCGGACTTCTTCCTCTAAAGGGGACTTCTCCGGCAATTAGAGAAGTCCCGACGACGCCGAAGCATTAGTGGGGCCAGGTACCCAGCCTGGCCCCGCTTCGGATTACGGGGGCAGTGAGAGGAGGCGTTGGTATCGCCGCCTATATGTCTTAAATTTGATTTAATGTACTTCAAGAGCAGTTTGGTTAAAGTTTAAGTTAAAGTAACAGCCTTTATATATATACATATAATATATGTCCCACTGTTGGGTACAGGCCTTCTCTTTATATACTGTAAGGGCATTGTCAGCCACGCAGCTCTAGTGCGGATTGGCAGACTTCACATGTCTTAGAAAAACTTCTAAGACATGTAGGTTTCCTCACGATGTTTTCCTTCACAGACGAGCGTGTGGCAAATCAGCACATAAAATTGCAACAGTAACTAGAGCCGTCTGGACACTAAGCTACCACGGCTCATTCCCATCAGAGTTTTGTTAGGTTCTGATTAATTCCATTTCATACTATTCGATCGAAGTTTGATTTTTACTGTGATTTCATTATTTACACATGCGGATTTGCCATATTAAAAAATATTGACTGATAAATCATTCAAACTGAGCGTACATCATCTCGCTGTTTTCAATCTTAATAAAAGAAATCACAATCAACGCAGACAGTCATAACTGAAGGAAACGATGGCCTACAAAATTAATAGCGGCATAAACACCCACGTCTGTTAGAGGTGCATTTACGAGAGAACGAATTTTAGATTTCGATAAACAGTCCCGATATCCCTTTGCTACACAAATATATAGAAAAGTTTCTTCTTAGTCTGACACAACATAAATGAAAAAAAAAAACACTTTCTCAATAATACACGCTCGTTCACGCTCATGTACACTTTCGCATGCACCCACGTATACTATTCTCTCCACAAACACTCAATCACATAAATTATTAAGTTTAGTTCCTAAGATAAACTCGGAGTTAGGTACAATATCTCCCTAAGACAGGCTATGTGTTAGTATGTAAGATGTGTACCGGAAATCTAGAATAGAAAAATGTATATGAAAAATAATAATGTATGTAAAAAATCTGTGTATGTACATCATGTGTGCACAATGTTTGTTCGTTTGTGTAAAAATAAATAAATATTTCATTTCATATTTACGTATAGCAAGCAATTTCTATCAAACGCAATTATCCCCTAGAACGAACACGAAGAACTGGCACAAAGCCAGTAACCATGACCAATGTAAAATGTTGGACCTGTCGGTAGTGAATGAATGAATAAATCAAAGCACTACAATTAACACGTTCATCTTAGAAACAACAAATTATGTGTATCAATACGATATGTTATTATTGAAAGCGCAATTGGCGGTCTTGTTGTAAGAATATCAACAACAAATTTATTTACGTCCTCCTCCTCCTTGCGTCGTTTTCCTCATTGCTGAGGATCGTGGCGGACGATCGCTTTCCACCTGTTGCGGTCTTTGGCGGTGTGAACTGCCTCGTGGACTCTCCTGCTGGTGTTGGTGCTAATTTGGTCTGTCCAACGTATAGGGCTCCTCCCTCTTGGTCGTTTTCCTGTACTTTGCCTGTGACCAGGAGTGTATCGGTTTTCCTGGCTATGTGACCGAAGAATTCGAAAACCCTACGGAGACAGACCATTGACAATTTGACAGTGACACCCACTTTTTTTTTATGTGAAAAAGTGGCAAACGAGCATACGGCTCACCTGATCTTAAGTGATCACCGTCGCCCATGAACATCCACAGCACCAGAGGAGCTGTAGGTGCGTTGCCGACCTTTGAGATAGAAATAGGCTCGTTTCTTGAAGGTCTCTAAATCGTAAACGTTCGGAAACACCGCTGGCGACAGTTGATTCCACAAGTTGACAGTGCGTGGGAGAAAGTTACGCGAAAAACGTACAGTCGTTGAACGCCAACCATCAAGATGGTGGCGGTGGAATTTGGAATTTCCACTTCCCGGAGAAACGACGCATTTGTGCGGTGGGCTGTCGCAAGGTACTCGCAACATTCTCCTCCAGCTACACATCTCAAATGCGTCAATACGAGATCTATCTGCCTTCTTGAGGGTCCAAGTTTCCGCTCGTTTCGCTTTATTTACGCATAAAAACAAAAACTGACTTCAAATCCGACTTTCTTCTTCTTATATCCCAATTTTCGTAAGAATGTTACAATAGAGAATAATTATAGAATTAATCAGAACCTAACCAAACTCTCATTAACCTCCCTTTGAAGTACATCCTTTCCAATAAAAAGTAAATCGGCTGACGTGATATTAAGTTATTCGTCCATATGTCGCGCATATACTTGATGCAAATTTATGGTTTACTCATGGATGTTGTCAGAACTGGACTAAATTAAAATGGAACCACACGAGAAGCACCAGATTTTAAATCAAAAATATATAAAAATTGGATCAAATTTTATTTTTTGAAATTGGGTCAAAATATCGACTAATTGTGTACCTCTTAAGAGATTTTTTTTTAAAGTTTAAACCGCAATAAAAACTAAATAGAAATCAGTATATTCGATATTGTTTATGTTATTACGTCCATCCTTAAATTGAGAATCTAAAAGCGATCATTAATTATCAATGTATTCTAGACTTCTGACAGTGTACAAGCCTAACTGTACCAGCGCCTAGGGCTCAGAGGCAGGTTTCTAGGGCTGCGCAGGCGTATGTAGGACAGATTGTTCATTCTGACAGGGTATTTATAGCGTATGCAACATTAATTTGTTTAGATATTATTAGGTATTTATCAGCGGCCCGTTAGATTGTATTCCGATGTGCATCTAAAATTTCATAGCTTTACTGTTTGGTTTATTATGATGGAATCTTGTAATGGAAATGGTGTTTATGTTAGAAATCAGTTGGACATGTTAATTGTGATTAGTTATAATAAACATTTAACTGATTTGCTGATGTAATTTCTCTGCTTTTTGGTGTTTTAATTTTAGATAAACGGAGTTCCATTATTCAACTTCTCCTATGCAGATTATGTGATAAACCGCCGTTTTATGGCTAGGCCTCGCCCGTTAGATATAAGGAACGTTGTAAGGGCGCCCTGGGACTGGGATGGGTAACGATTAAAATAACCGTCCTAGCCGGTGTTGCTCCCAATAGAGTTTTTATGGGGTATCAAAGTACTAGACTTGACCACGATCCCACCTGATGTTAAGTGTGGTGATATAGTCGAAAGATGGTACGCGCTAGTTTAGTAAGTGCCTATTCATTCTACTCTTGAAGGCTGACGCCGGCAACTTGTTCCACTCCTTTGCTGTACTCACGATGAACGACGACTCAAATCGCCTAGTTCAGACGCGCGGAACATGGACTATGAACAGGTGGAGACCCGCCGAATGTCTAAACGTCCGAAAGTAGAATGGGGATGGGGAAATCGTGTAATTCCTGTGGACAGTCTCCAAAATGTGATCTGTAAAACATCGCAAGGCTAGCCACCTCGCGCCGGTACTCAAGTCTTTATAAATGTAGATCTTGGTCACCTATCAATTTTTTTAGGCTTCGCAACCTCTCAATTCCGATAAAATTGTTGTCAGCTTCCTTATCAGCGTAGGTTAGGCACAGTACAGGCAGTGTAGTCCAGTACTCATAGAAATAAGGCTACGGTATACCCTGCCGGCGAGTTCCACTGGAGATCCCGGAGCCCCGGGCCATGCACCGAATAGGGCCACGGGGGGAGGGTTTATAAGAGCCTCACCATAACTCCGTCTTTCCACCAGAAGGCCTTGTTTAAGATTTCCCCTTGCCCGTCTCCAGTCAACAAAAAAGGTTATGCATAAAAAAATGTGAAATTATTAACTACTATGGCAATTAATTCTAAGTAACTATATATACAAGAACTAAGTTTCGCAGATGCATTGATAATTCCTCGGCGATATTTTATCGGTCAGTATTGGCCCACATTCAGACAGTAGCCCATTGACACTTAACGCCTGTCGCCCGAGGGCTGTGTTGTGAACGCGAATGTACTGTCGCGGGCGTAATGTCGTGTAACATAAGTGTTTTATCACTTAAATGTACTTTTGCTTTTATTTACTAGCGAACTGACCCGCCTTCACACGGGTGAGATACTGCAATTAATATATAATTATAGATAATATATGAAATACTCTAATGAGGTACTCTGTATCCCGATGAGTGGTCTATAGAAAAACTACGTGGCTATGCTTAAATTCCTCGTCATTGCACTGCATAGCATACCGATCCGTGTACATCCAAGAGGTCCAAACGACTTGGTCGGTAGCTTGGAAAACTATCGAGCCATTCAAAAAGTTAATATAATTCCACTCCGAGAAGCGCTGGCGCTGGGAGGAGAAGTGGCCGATAAAACTTTCCCAACGCTCCAACTCAAGGTAGAATTGATGTTATTTCTACTTTCCATTAATCTGTTAATAATAGTTTCAGAAAACAACTCAACGATTTGAAATCTCTAAATCCCTACGCACCTTATTCAAACTTATTGCTAATGTCGACCGCTAGAAACGCAACTGTGAAAGTGCCAGGGGAAATGGAACGTGCCAATGTAATTGATTATTTAGTGATCTTGTAGCCGGGAAGGGAAACTTGCTACTAAGCGTTTGTGGCGAGGCGAGAGAGTTAAACTGGTATTGTTTGAAGTTATCTGTTCACCGTTCACCATTGGACTTCAACGCGTACTGATGGATTTCATTCTTTCGTTGCGGTCATCCCTCAAGCCCGTACGTAGCGCTTTGCTTCGTCTTTTATTGTTCGTACAGCAAGGGACTGGAATAGTTTACCCGCGTCTGTCTTTCCCTAATTATAATGTGGGTATTTCAAAAGTGGAGTGAATAGACATTTACTAAGCTAATGCGCCTTATCATACACGGCTGCATTTACTCTTAACATCAGGAGGGAACGCAGTGTCAAACACTTGCTTAATGTATACAAAAAAAAGTTAATGGAGCTTTTAAAAAAGAGACCGTCTGTTGTCATCATGTATATAGGCATATAAACGACGGTCGACCCAATAGACTATGGTAAGTAATAAATGGAAATAAAAATATAATAATAGAGTAAGGAAATGAAATAGTATGTATGATATAGAGATAGAGGAGACAGAGGAATGGAAGTAATGTAAGTATATACACAATAGAGACTTAGAAAATAAGGTCCCTGACATTCATACTTGTTAGGGGTATGAATTATAAACAAAAGAAAGACTACATTATGCTTAGATGAACAATCAATTTTAGATTATACACTTCAGTGTACCTTATCCAAAACACGTTGAGTCTTTTCGTATCAGTATGTATCGTTTCTGTAAAAGACCTTTTTTTTTGTTTACGCGGGGGAATCTGTTTATAGACCATCCTCCGGTACCCTGGGTGGGCCCGAAGGGATGCGTGGGACTCGGCCTGGGCAGCCCATACCCACTAAACCTACCGCGAATGCCATCAGCCGTTATGAGCGGGGTGCCCCGGATCTGTCAGCGACAGGACACAACAAAAAAGACCTTAAATTAGTATATACTAACAGAAGAATAAATAATAATATCCTTTCAACATGGTGAATAATTCATTTGTATGCACAAAAGCGTTGTGTGCTTATTCATAAAAGGAAATATTCAACTGTGCATATAATTCAAGTTGTCTGTGTATTGCAAAAAATATGTAGATTCTCCCATTGAGGTCTTTGTTATCGTAGGAGCAAAACCACTCGCTAAGTGGGCGGTGTATAATTAGTTTCATTATGCTTAAGTGGTTTTCTTGTCAGCGAACAGACCCTTGTTAAATGTAAACGCGACGTTTAATGAAGGCTAGATAATGTTTAATAAACACTTTAATTTATTTTAAGAAATCTACAAATTTAAGTTGGCTGTCACTTGAATCAATTTCTATGTATTCATGACGGTTGAGGGGTGGATGCTTTTTCTCATATATTTGGAACCTTGCGTTTACTATTCGACTATACTTCTGATTTCTTCTTAGCTTCTCCTAAATATAGTTTCGTGCTAAAACCACTGTGGTGACCTTAAACTTGTTCCATTCCTTTCTCTTTCTCTTTTTTTCTGATTTTTGAAGGTGGTGTTGGAGAATGCGTTCACGCGTCGTAGACGCCCCGTTGCATTGTTATTAGTTCCTCCGCGAACGTTGTGTCCCTGTTTCTCATGGCCATTTTTAAGTTGTACTCTTTTATTACAATTTTATTGTTATTTTTTCTTTTGCTGCGGCCTTTGCCTTCGTAGTCTTCCTGTGGCGTCGTCACAGTAATCTGTGTAATAGACACAGCTGACTGTATGTCAGGATATCGCCACTACAGCAGGTTGGACGTTGTCGTGCAGTTGCAGTTTTTTTCGTCACTGTTTTGATGACCACCATTTATCCGTACCTGAGGCCTTGGGCCTCGTGCTCGGTAAGGATGCGCGAGCCCGTCCCCGATCAGTATCTCTGTTAGTCTCTTTATCTTCAACAGTTTAACAGTCTTTAGTAACAAAGCCCAGGCTTCAATGACAAACTTGAATGAATGAATATATTTTATTGCGCAAAAATTAATATTAATATCACAAATAATTATTTACATGTTAATATCGGGAGACGACATTATTGCATGCGCAATGGGCGGTCTCATCGCTAAGAGCGACACAGACAACCTTTGGAAGAACAGAAATTCGTGTCAGAATTTATTTTTAGGTCTGTGATTAAATTGAATTTAAGTAGAAATCTAAATGTTACAATATAAATACTTATATATATTCCTCTCACTTCTGAAATCCTGATAAATCTTTAGCTATAATAATAATGCTTCTTCTTTCTTCTTCTTTATAGGGTTTAAACTAGTTCTTGACCACGATCAAACCTGATGTTAAGTGGTGATATAGTCGAAAGATGGTAGGCGTAGTACTCTTGAAGGCTTCCACGTCGTACTTGGACGGAAAGACTGACGCCGACAACTTGTTCCACTCCTTCTCTAGTCAAACAGCATAGGTACGTCAAAACAAAGTAATTTCGAAATTTCTTCGAGATAACATTGTTTCTGTTTTTTAGATTGTTCGAGAAGCATTTAGTATAGTTTACACTGTATTACAGATATGATATAAGCTGTGATTGTTAATGTCATCTAAATAATAAAATGATCACTGTAGATACTCGAAAGCGCGAGAATGGTTTTAAAAATAGCTAAGTCAGATTAAATTTATTCGAATTTAATTTTTTAAATACTGGTCTATCCTAACGGCACTTCCAGCACGCATCAAATTAAATTAAGAAACGAGTTTGAACAACGAAATGCTATACACGGTGACAGTAATCGGCTCAGGTACAACATAATCTACCGACGAAGGTGAGATGGATTGTTTAAATCAACGTTCAATCATTACTCAAAGTTACTTTAGCGTATTACTCGAATAGCTAATAAAAAAAAATAAGTGCTTCAGACCACACAACTGAAGTAAAACTCAGTCTACGTGTATGTACGGTGTTACCGACCCTGTGCGATTTGGCCCTCTCGGGCGCCATCGGATCGGAATGCTTACGCGTAACATAGTAACCGTCCAACCGAGGGACCCTTGTGTCGAGTTACTAGCGATAGAGGTTCAGGCTAAGCGACCTAAGAGCTATGCCACCTCTCAATCCGGTGAAGCAGTCAAGGCCAGCTTCTCTGGCCAATCTGTGTAGTTCGTCATTTAAAAAAAAAACCAGTGCGATTTGGGGACCTTCAAGAAACTAGCCGACTCCTCAAAGGACGGCAACGCACCTACAGCTCCTCTGGTGCTGTGGGTGTTTATGGGCGTCGGTGATCACTTAAGATCACGTGAGCCGTAAGCTCGTTTACCCCTATTCCTATAAAAACATATATATATAACATAACAATGCTAATACTAGTAATTACTGGAATAGTTTGCCCGCCTCTATCTTTCCTTCCGATTACAATGTGGGTATTTTCAAGAGTAGAGTGAGGCTTTCACTAAGCTACGCCATACCATCCAGGACTGCTTTTCCACTTAACATCAGGTGGGATCGTAGTGAAGCACTTGCTTGGAAAGTATAGAAAAAAAACATTTTTTTTCTCTAACTCACTCCCCAAATCAAGCGTGCGTAAAGAAGTTTTACTTCGAAAAAAATTAAAATCGGTTCATAAATGAAAACTTGTTACGAACGAATTGAGTCCTTTTTTTAAAAGTCTGTAAAAAAAATTGCCAATTGTTTTCCTAGGGAGAGAGTATAGGCACGTATATCTTTACATATAAAAGAGAAAGTGTGTGGGTTTGTTCTGTTATATAGGCTCCGAAACGGCTGGACCGATTTCAATGAAACTTTCAAGGAATCTTCAGATTGACTTGGCGAGTAATCCTGTAAAGTTTGGTGACGATCGGAGCACTCCTTTTTGAACTGTCAAATACAGCTTTTTATTTACTATGATGGTATTCTATTGTTTTATAACCCAAATTTGTATTGACACATGCGTTGTGTATATTTATGTCATTATGAACCATATTGAAGTACAATGGAGTATATTGCATGTACATGGGTGTAGATAATGATATTCATTCGTCTGAGAAGAGAATGAATACGGAGAGAAATGAATAATTTAATATATTGTGAGAGTTAAATTAAATATATAATTATGTAAGTTTATTGTTTGAATAAAATAAAGCAAAATCTAGCACGGCGAAGCGGGTACGCTAGTGTAATACGAAAACTTCCTCGTGCGCCGGTGGCCCGTTCATCTCTCATCCGCAGTATAATGCATCATTGTATGCGAGCGGTTGCCACGTGTGCTCCGATGTGGTAATTTAACAACATACATCATTTATTCGTATTACACGTCCATCCGTACAAAGCAACGGGCAACGTTCTTACAATATAATATTAATACGATCACACAGAAAAAGTATTCGCCTTATTGTGACTAATTTTTATAGTAACACTTTTTTACGCACGCTTGACTGGGGGAGCAAACTGGTGAATGCGTTACAAAAAGTGTAATCGGGCGAGGCGAACGGAAGTTGAGAAATACAAAGAGTTAAGTTTCGTATATCTAATTTGATTTCAGGTTTTTAGGGTACTTTTATTTTGAGCCCCACCCCTCATTCGCATTCTAAAAGATACCTCGCCTACTGCGAGCGGTGGGGGGAGCGGAAGACGGCTGTTATGTGAGGTTTTTACCGACTAAAACCACCCCGGTGGCCCTTCCTCGGTGCCACCGGGTTCCGCGGTTCCGGGATCTCTTGTCGCCACCCTCGTCGCCCAGGAAACCCGAGGCCCCTTTTATTCGCCTTCAACGACAGGACGTATACCGTGGTCTTATTCTACGAGCCCAGAACTACATGGCTGCTACGTAGGGTACTGTGCCAACTTCAGGTGAATACTACCGCCAGCGTGCTTCTTTAGTTAATAGGTAATAAAGTGAGGTAATTTTAATAATAAAAGCATAATTTTATCGACAACTATACTTAAAACAATTTCCAGTTATACTCGTTTAAACTTTAACCAGATCGTTCAGAAAAAGCATTGTGAAACTAAGCTCTAGAAATAATGGATGTGTTAGCTGGCAACACATGACACCCAGCGATTGTTATGCATAATAACTTCTTCCAATGATATTCCTTATTGTATCTTCAATTCATAATTAATAATTTAGTTGATCGTCACATGAACTTGGCATTGTAAACAATAGTTTAACTTTATTAGTTCCTAATCTGACTTCTAATTAATTTTGTATAAAGATTGTGATGACGCGCAGTTGTGACGGTATTCGTTATAACTAATTCTTAGTACAACGTTACGCTGTCTCAATAAAGCGAGTGTATTAGTTGTTGGACTATTTTATTCCACGAAACCTACAAATTATAACAGATATTTCAAATTACCGCATCCATTAAACCTTACGTGCGCTTCCTTGGCGCGATGCCGGCGAGCGCAACCCAGCTCATTGTAATTAAGCAGCTAACCTGAGATATATAAGATATGGAGACATTAACTCGATTTATGCCTAGTACTGAATAATGAGACAATACTAATGGCTCATAGTGTATATTATTCGAATCTTCGACAAGTGCGATATCCGATGGGAATCGGCCGTTTATAAGGAGATGAATAGAAATCTAATCAAATAAAATTATCTTATCCAAACGTTACTATAATTGATGGCTGTTTGATGCGATGTTCAAGCTATCGGTATCTCGGGCGGATGTCTACACATTAAGCCCTAAATGATTTTTATGGTATAACGAAATTATAAAATTATAATTAAGATTGTTGAAAATCTGGGCCACCATTACATTTATAACACAATTATATAGTCTAGTTTATGAGTGAAAACAAAAATCGACTTCTAATCTAACCAAATGTAACGGATTAAACAGACCTACGCGCGGTATCCCTCTTTATCTACCGACTTCAAAAAAGGAGGTGGTTCTCAATTCGTTTGTATGTTTGTTACCTCATAACTTTTGACTGGGTGAACCGATTTTGATGTTTTTTTTGAAAGCTGTTGCTTCCTGTGTGGTCCCATCTCCAATTTAGTCCGATTCTGACATTGGGATCCATGAGAAAACGATATAAGTCTTAAATAAAAAAGCGTCAATAGCCTAATGGTTTAGGGTATGGCGTGTGAATCGTAAAGTCGTGGGTTCGAATCCACCATTCGATTATTGCCGTGAACCATGTCCTAGCACAAGCTGAAGCTTAGTTGGAATGGTTAACAAGATTGTTAGTAACATTTCTGAATAAAAAAAGAAATATTGCTAGCTTTCTTTATTAAAAAAAAAATGCATCTAGTATGTGCGCCACGTTCATTATTTATTGAAACGGACGCACTTTCGGAGTAGTTTGATGAAAGTTTAGATTCTCAGTAAGTTTGATTTCGTAATATTCCGACGATGTTTAATTTAAAAGTATATAGGTTAACTATCGCGTGACGAAGATATCGTTTATTGCATTACGTTTGTCATTTGACAGTTGACTTCTACGATAATTCGGAAATACAAAGAAGGCGACCGCATTAAAATCACTTCGGACTTTACTCTTCGGTATGGACGATTTAATGGTAGATAGATGTATGTATGTAAAATATGAATATTTATTTCATATAATTTTTTCAACGCAATTTAAAACTGTCAACCAAGCAGTGACATGTACGTGGGTGTCGGTAATCATTCACGCTTGTGTCGTAACTCGACCAGACCATTGGTACGTACCTGTTAAATAATACGACGTTATAATGAATTCGGTTTTTAATCCATCACTATGTTTATAGATTCAGATGCTTGCCATACGTTACGAAAGATATATTTGAAAACGCATAACCTCATTTTCAAACGATTTCAAAAAAGGACGAAGTTCTCAATTCAGTTTTATTACAGCATCGTCAGATTCCATGTGTTCATTTGGATAAACGTCGTAAAGATAAAATTTGCTGTATTCCAGCAGTAATGTGGACCGCAAAAAGATTTAATTACTACCTGGGGCCATACCTTTATAATAAAGTTAACTTTTATCTGCCTTTTCATAGTTTATCCCAATATAAGTGTAAAAGCTACTTTACTCGTTTCTCCATAATTTCACCTACGAAGAGACTGAAAAATTTCTGCATAGCATAAAATAAGTTATCCTCACTCTTATGTACTCACACGCACACTACTCTTTGCAAAAACACACGAATACACAAAAGCTATAGAACAAACTTTAGTCTACAAACTCGGACTTTGGTACAAAGTCTCCCTAATACACACAATAAATTAGTCTAGCAGGGAGATGTGTACGTGGACCACACGGGAAGCTTTAGGAAAAATTTTAATTTGGTCCAATCCTGTCGATGGCATCCATGAGAAAACTACATGTCTTAAATTTCATTTTATATTGGAAAGGATCACTTTAAGAGTAATTTGATGAGAGTTTGATAAGGTTCTGATTAATTCAATTTCGTAATTTCCATAGTTTAACGTTTTTACTTGTAAATACTCGTATACTTGTGTTGTAGATGGTTCGGTACACGAGGGTAGTAAGAAGATGAAATTCATTAAATACCTACCTTCTGTAAAAGACTAATACTAGTAACTAAACGAGTATACAGATAGATAGATAACTTTATTGTACACCAACATTTTTGAATTTAGGATTTTAAGAAGCAAATTACAAAGCTAAGATATTTTTTTTAACTACACAGTTTGGGCAGAAAGCTCTTGACTTCTTTACCGGATTGAGAGGTGGCATAGCTCTTAGGTCGCTTAGCCTGAACCTCTATCGCTAGTAACCCCTCACAAGGGTCCTCCCGGTGAGGGGTAACCTCGGCTTGGACGGTTACTACGTTACGACTAAGCATTACAATCTAATGGCTATTTCACGGATTACGTACATCAATCCGTGTTTAATGAGAGACCTTGTTGCTAAAGATGATAGGTATAATACGGTATATAAATTTTCACATATATTTGCATATAGTTCAAATTTAAAGTTACAGCCGTTACATATGTCCCACTGTTGGGCACAGACGTCTGTCAATAGAGTAAAAGGACAGTCCGCCATGCGGCCCTAGTGCGGATTGATAGATTCCTCACGATGTTTTCCTTCAAGGGACTATCACTGGTAGACAGCTGATGTAATAAATAACTTGGGTACTTTTATTGTAGAGAAATTTAAATATATAGTTTTTAATCGCGTGTAACACCGCGGGGCGCAGCCAGTTATCAATATAGAAAAAATCTCTCAATAACGATTTCCTTGTTTTATTTTTAATGTTTTATGTTCTATAAATGCCGCATGACTTTTTCGCTTTAAGCGCTTAACGCCTCAACAAAGTCAATGCTAAATTGGCATGTGTTCGTCAAGCGTGGAACTAGCGTCTATTAACATATTGTTAAGCGCTTCAAAATAAAAGTCTAGAATATATTTGTTGCGTATCAACCGGCGTCGTTCGACTTCGTACCTGTCCTATACGGTATTCCTAAAGTGGATTGACTTCTTCTTTCCGAACCCTGATTGGCACTTCACGTTCTTTTGTTCTTCTCGATCGTTTGTTTGTACTGAGTTATTGATTTGTGAATCTAGTATTCACGACCATTTCAATTCGTTTCGTGTTGATGATTTGTATGTATAAGTGAATAGATATTTATCTATACAAATAAATAAAATTGGAATGTATACACGGTATGTATACGTCTGTCTGTCTGTTTGTGCCGGTTAATCTCTGGAACGGCTGGAGCGATTTTGACGGGACTTTCACTGGCAGATAGCTGATGTAGTAAGGAGTAACTAGTATATATATCATGTGGTTGTACTAAGCCTGTCTAAGGTAGAAAAATAAATAGCGTTACCATCTTTAATCTTATTTTCACTTAACATCAGCTGGGATTGTGGTCAAGCATTTTCTTAGAAAGTTTTTATAAAAGGTTTAGGTCAGACATTAGAGTAAGGATAATTACGTTTACATTATTAATTATGCGACAGTCGTAGCGGGAATCGTCATTTGTAGCGATAAGATTATTTCTTTTTAATGCGGTTTCGACGAATTCTAGCTTTATAATAACAATAGAATAACAGCATTAATTGCCTTTGTAGTTCTAACAGTACCCGGCTACCCGGATCTTTTCTGGTCTTCGACAGAGTAAGTATTGTGGTATCTGTTGCTAGTACGATATACATACAACATACAATATCTCTATTGCACCTATGACCTGAAGTTATTACCTTCTCAAGTCTTAATTGTTTGTAAATAAAGTATTGACACAAATTTGTCAAAATTCACCTGGTCTAAAAGACAGTTAGTGGCGGTCCATCATATTTCTTAACAAGCTCGGTAGCATCCAAGTCATACATAACCAGTAAATGCTTTCACTCCCCATGGACAGGCACTGGGGTTGCAGATAGGTGACCCTTCCCGGTGGCCCTTTCCGTGCATGACGAGGGGCTCCGGGATTTCCAGTGGAACGCACCGGAGCCCCTTTGCACTGTGCTCAAGGAGAGCACGTCCCGTGGGGGAGGTTGGGCCAGCCGATGTCGCCTGCTTCCCGGGTCCACCTTAGCGGACGACAAAGGCCCCCACCCTTGTCGCCCAGTGAACCCGAGGCCCCTTTTAGTCGCCTTCTACGACAGGCAGGGGATACCGTAGTCTTATTACGAACATACAACTTATACCAAGGTTTTGAAGTGTCTGGAATATGACCGACGACTCCATACCCATTTTGTGCAACGCGATCACTGCAATCATATTTTCGTTAACACGCCATTCCATATTGTAATTTATTAATGAACACGAAAATGTATGTGTAATGGGGCAAAATCGAAAGAAGTTTTTAAAATAATACGTGTTCCGAATTCAAAAACAGTTGAAAAAAAGACTAGAGACTAGTTGTAGTTAGTAGTTAAATTACATGTCGACTACATAATAAGCCTTAATGTAAGGAAAATAATAAATAAAATAAAATAAACCGTAATAATTAAATAAAGAATACCGTTAACAAGAGAAATAAATACATGTCCACAGTTAAATGATTGCGTAAACTGTTATGAAGTTTTAAGAAACAAAGAGAATCACAATAGTGATTTGAAGTTTATATGCAAAAAGGGTTTATTTAACTATCTAACAGAGTTAAAACCTCTTCCTTTTTGGAGTGAAAGCACGTTGACTGGATATACGAAAAAAAAAATTCCGGAGTGACCAGTTATGAAAATCGATGTTGGCGACGTTGCTCGTGACAGACATGTATACAATGTTATGAGTTGATACTTGATACAATCACTTGTACAACTCCAAATGACTTAGTTGTTTCATTTTATTATGCTTTCAGTGAAAGCATAGTGGTGCACGGGAGTCTTAAATTTGCATTAAGTGCGCGATAAATGAACGAATAACTCAATATCATGACGACCGATTACAATGATTAAGTTTTTATGGGAAAGGACGCATTTCAAGGGTTGATTCGTAATTGGTTCGGAATTACAAAGGTCAATTCGGAATACAAAGAGGAACGAACGACGACGTGTGACGAACTACACAGATTGGCCAGAGAAGCTGGCCTTGACTGCTTCACCGGATTGAGAGGTGGCATAGCTCTTAGGTTGCTTAGCCTGAACCTCTATCGCTAGTGACTCGACACAAGGGTCCCCCCGGTGGGGGGTAACCTCGGCTTGGACGGTTACTATGTTATGCGTAAGCATTCCGATCAGAGTGCACCCGAGAAGGCCGAACCACGACTCGGTCGGTAGCCATTTCAAGGATAATCTAGGGGACATTCGAAAATCTAAACTAACTTTGAGTGCCACTTCGGGAAGCGTTGGCGCTGGGAGAGGAAGTGGCCGAAGAAACTCCAGCAACGCTCCTAACATCTAAGGGGTGGGGCCTGCCCATAAAATAGCGGTAACGCGCGAGGTTTATTCGCAACCTCCGACGATCGCGAATGGACGCTTTGTGGATTTGTAAAGATCTAGCCTGTGCAATGGTTATCGCGTCGTCCGGATCGTCAAGAACGTGTCTCGGCCTCCGGGCGACGCAACGGAATTTAGTATAGGAAGGCTTATAAGCGGCGACAACAAGAAGTTTGTTAGAATGTTTGGTGGCAGTCTGGAAAAACCGTCGAGATGCATGTTTAAAGAATTGAAACGTGTAACGTTTGATTCGATTTGTAGTCGGTTTTGTTTCTACTCGTAAATATACTTATAGCCTTGTAATGAAACTTATCAATCAAAAAAATCATGAACTTTTTTTTTCAAATGAAACGTAAAATTCAAACATAATTTTTATGAAAAAATAATAACCAGTATTAATATTTAAATCCATTAAACTCCTTTTACAGATAAAAAATAAATTACATTTGACGTCTGATTACCATGTGGCATGTCGATTTTTATAATCTATATAATCATTTTGAATTTATAATTAACATAGCACATTGAACTTGTTTGTTATATTTGTCCAATGATTTAATATTGAACGAAACTCCCACTGTTTTAAGCTGCTCAAATAAATTTATGACACGGATATCCAAATTTAAAATGCAATCATTTAATTCGTTTAAAACATTCAAGTCGTTTTAAAAATCTATTTAGCTTGTCGCAGTAAATTTAGCTTTTAATTTTAATTGCCCACGTTGCGACTTCACTGTGCTCACCATGTGTCGACTTTGGTGTTAAACGTCTATAATGTCAATGCTGTTGCATGTTATCTTGCTTATTATGTTTAAAACATCGTATTAAAATAATTTTCAATCGATTTCAAAAAAGGAGCATCAGTCATCTTTGACTGTGTGATTTTGATGATTCCATTTTATTTGAAAGTTGGTTACTTCACGTATTCATCCATTCCACGGTTCCATTTCAATTTTTTTTTTCCATTCCCCCAACATGTTTGGTTAGGTTTGGTTACCTCATTCAGCCCTGTAGTTCTGGGCTCTCAAGAATAAGACTACGGTATCCCCTGCCTGTCGTAGAAGGCGACTAAAAGGGGCCTCGGGCTCACTGGGCGACAAGGGTGGGGGCCTGAGTCGTCCACCAAAGTGGACCCGGGAAGAAGGCGACATCGGCTGGCCCGTGTCGCCTTGCGCTGCGAGGGCACAGGGGGGGAGGGAGTAACCTCCCCCCACGGGTCGTGCTCTCCTTGAGCACAGTGCAGAGGGGCTCCGGTGCGTTCCACTGGAGATCCCGGAGCCCCTCGTCATGCACCGAGGAAAGGGCCACCGGGGAGGTTTTAGTGGGTAAGAACCCCACATAACCGCCGCCTTCCCCCCAGAAGGCGGGGTATCTTTCTGAAGATTTCCTCCCCGTGAACAAAAAAAAAAAAAAGGTTACCTTATCATTCTCTTATCGTTCTCCTTATCTTTATCTTATCCTTATCGTTCTCCTTCTGCGAGTCAGTAATGACCCAGAAGGAGACCGCAGTTCGGAGATGGCGCAGGCGGGCCGGTGGCAGACCGGCCCGCAGCCCTGTAGTTCTGGGCTCTCAAGAATAAGACTACGGTATCCCCTGCCTGTCGTACAAGGCGACTAAAAGGGGCCTCGGGTTCGCTGGGCGACAAGGGTGGGGGCCTGAGTCGACCACCAAAGTGGACCCGGGACGAAGGCGACATCGGCTGTGAATGAATTTACGTAAATATTGACATTAATTAACTTCAAAGACCTTGAATTGAGATAAAGCGATTCCATTCATTGAGTCAATTAAGAAACGATCAAAGCAATTCCACAACTTTGCACAACCGAACCGCCTCGATGCACCAACAAAAGCGAGCGTATTATTATATAAATAAATAAATCAAATTTGAAAGACGTGATAAATCAAACTTACAAGTGTTGGAATTCATTGTACGGCAGTCATTATCGTAATAATGAAGGACGGAGCTTTACTACGGTTGCCTAAGTAATTATCGCATATTTGCTCAAAAGTTCATTATATGACATTTAAAATCTGCTCTAGAACGTGACGATTAAAATATTCTTCAGCACGGAAACGGAATGTATACCAATTCACTTCAAGTGTAATACGATAAAATGCGAAATGCATTTGCAATCGATGTCACATCGGTTTGAATATAAATAAATTATATAATATGCCCTCAACGAAGTGTACAGTACCATATACTCGTCCAGACTTGCAGTGCACTCTTTGAAAAGAGTTAATTATACAGGCGCGAATATAACACCAACTCTCCCCGACACATTATTCCTGGTATACACCCAGACGGAAAAGGAATCCATTTCCACCCTGGGATACGAATCAGGGACAGGCTCGCGCATCCTTACCGTGCACGAGGCCCAAGGCCTCAAGTACGGGTCAGTGGTAGTCATCAGAACAGTGACGAAAAAGCTGCAACTGCACGACCAACGTGCTGTTGTGGCGATATCCAGACACACAGTTCGCTGTGTCTATTACACAGATGACTGTGATGATGCCACAGGAAGACTGGTGACAAGGGCAACGGCCGCGTCAAAAGAGAAAAATATAGACTACAACCTAAAAATGGCCATGAGAAACAGGGACGCAGCGGTCGCGGAGAAACTTTTAACGATGTAACGGGGCGTCTTCGACGCGTGAACCTAAGCACTCTCCAACACCACCTTCAAAAATAAGGCATTTAAAAAAAAATGTAGTAACTCTAATTATAAAAAAAAAACAAAGTAACTAATTCAAGAACATTACAAAAGAGGAGGGACACAAGTCTGTGGTTGCGCTTTATTGAAAGAAAAAAATATATTAATAAATTAATTTATTAGTAGAGCTCTAGAATAGCATCGTCACCAGGCTTATTAGCTATACGTGAAAACGGTGAGCTCATCGTCATACGAACACGAGGTCTAACACGTGATTCAGCTGAGGTTGCCCTCACCGAGGGACCTTTGTGTTGAGTAGCTCGCAATATAGGTTCAATATAAGCGACCTAAGAGCTATGCCACTTCTCAATCCAGCGAAGCAGTACAAGTCAGCTTGTGACTAATCTATGTAGTTCGTCACATTTTTTGTACGTGATTTTTAGTACGGCTAACTCATCGAAACGCTGACTATCAGTGTATTAGCCATAAAGGTAACCTTATTGGCGTTTCCAAACTTATACGTTCTTCTAGAAGTGCCTGCTTTTTCGTCTTCTCGTTCAAGTCTACAACGCACCTGCAATTTATTTGATGGATCTTTAGATGTTGTGATGGTGTTCACTTAGAATCACTTAAGTGCTTCTGTGCCCCATTTCCTTAGAAAGTCCTTAAGAGGTGGGGTAATCCGTTATGGACCTCCACCCCATCAATGTTCCCTATTGACGTTTTAGTCCTTCGTAGACTTTAGTTTATTCTCTGTCTTGTCTTTCACTCTGTTCTTTGTTTTCGTCTTTTTCCTCAAGTTACTTAGAATATTTCCCATGCCAATAACTGTCTTTTTCGTTCTGTCAGTTATATTGTGCCCGTAGGATTTGAGTCCATTAAGTTTTCAATTTTCTCCAGACTGGCCATTATCTCTCGTATAAACTAACAAATAACATATTACGTATGTAATATTACAACACTCAAAATGTCTACGGGAGTTATCGAACCTCTATTAGCAAGCATGCTCCGAGCTAGGCAGCACTTACATACGTAACGTCCAATTTTCTCTCTAAAATCTTTATGAATCTCGACGCCGAGGCGGCCGGCTCAAAGGTCATACTAAATTTCAATTTAATAGTTGCCCAACTCTCACACATTCATAATCTAAGCGGCTGTTTGTCCCGCTCCCACACAACTGGCTATAGTACACGATACATAACAACTTGGCCCCATTTACAAGCGGCGGCGGAAATTGGTTCACATTATAGTGTCGTACTTCAAGTTAATGGTTCATAATTACCCTCATTACATATGTTCGGAATTTGGCTGTAATTGATTACTTATTTCTATATTTTAATTCGATAAAATAACTTAAGTTGTAAGCTACTGATTATAATTAAATTTAAATCCGGTTTGAATTTTATATACTACTTTGTGCAGGTCTGTACCTAACATGCCTAAATATAGCAACTTTTTTTAATATAACAATTTTTTAATATAGCAACTTTTTTAATATAGCAACTATTTTTAATATAGCAACTTTTTTAATATAGCAATTTTTTTAATATAGCAATTTTTTTTTAATGTAGCAACTTTTTTTAATATAGCAACTTTTTTTTATATAGCAACTTTTTTAATATAGCAATTTTTTTAATATAGCATTTTTTTTAATATAGCAATTTTTTTAATATAGCAATTTTTTTAATATAGCAATTTTTTTAATGTAGCAACTTTTTTAATATAGCAACTTTTTTTTTATAGCAACTTTTTTTTTAATATAGCAACTGTTTTTAATGTTTATCTATAACACATTATTTTGTAAACACTGAATTTAAAGACTATTTTGTTAGTAGTATTAAGTGGTATAGGTTTTATAATGTTGTACATAAGTTTCTAGGTTTATAGTGTTATTTCCAATTTCATTTCCTTTGCTGGCACCAATTGAAATGATTTATTGCAATTTTAAGTGCTGATTCAATTCGTGGTTTTTGTCATAGGAAAACACATGAAAATGAATGTAATCTGAATATAAATAGATGATGATGATGATGGTATGATTTATCATCAGAGCGGGGAGCCTTCATTTAATTTAAACAAAACCTATACTTTGACTTATGTGAACTAAGAATACGTCAGTCTTGTATCCTAATCTCCTCTCTAGTCAGAACGGTAGTATTTGGTATTGAAAAAGACATATTCACGCAGTTGATAACAAATACCGCGTACGATGGTAACGAAGTGAAACTATCAGACTAGTAGTATCTAGTTAGCCAGAGAAGCTGACCTTAATCACTTCAATAGATTGAGGACCTCTATAGCTAATAACTCGACACAAAAAGAAGGGTAACCTCGGCTTGGACGGTTACTATGTTACCCGTAAGCATTCCGGCCTGAAAGTCCCCGAGAGGGCCGAATCACGGCTCGGTTGGTTGTTATTTCACGACTAATAAATCAAACTATTGCCACCAATAATCGTAATACATATTTAATTACGATTATTGGTGGTAAAGTCTCGCGTAACAGTGACGATTCTCGCTTTTAACTTAGACCACCGCCGTAATTTTAGATAATTATGAGCGGCTTGCATCAATTAGCGGTTGGGTGTGGGCTTCATCACTTTTTGAAATTCATTACCTGGTAATACCATATACGCCCCGAAGCTGTCTGCACTGGCTTCTTCAATTGTACACCGTGTGCACAAAAGTGTTCGAATAACCGTGGCAAATCGGCAAATTGTATTCTAAATCAAGAACATAGGTTGTATGATGACCGGTGTTCATACTGAAATATTTAATTATATCTTATTAAAAAATATTAACAAGACCGCCTATAGTTATAAAAAAGTAATAGACAAACGTCGATACACCACAGATAAAAAATAACTAGTGAGCGCTAACCTCATTATTGTAAAAGCTCGAGCATCAGTCCCCTCGCAATGCCCGACCGCAGGGTGTGTGCACACCGAACCAAAAGCTGTGCACACTACAAAAGGTGAGCGCACACTACACCGCATAGTATCGGATGTCCCTTCCGCAAATACGTGCGTTCACACCGCCAGCGTTACAGCGTTGACATCTGTCCGCACTTCAATTGCGCGAGAATCACCGCAATCCGTGTGAGTATGCCAAGCGCTCAGTCGTATTCCCATCTCGTATTTACTTGTCAAATTTATTGCACAGCATTCGAGGTCCTTTTACTGCGGACCGAATACGCACTTGAATGTCTTGTTTCACCAACGTTCATACCAACACTACCACTCAACTTATTTGATCGAGGTCCCAATTTCACTACGACATTAAGAAACCTACTAATTTCATTATGTGATTGCTTTAAACTGATTAAAATATAACTGTAAATTTCGAAAATGTTGAAGGGCCAAATAATGTAACGCGCCTCCGCCGTATACAATGTCTGAGGGCAGTCGCTTCAAGCACGCTAGCGGTCCTCGGTAACGGCAGCAATAGAATGGTTTATTGCAATCTTAAGCGCTGACCTACCTCTATGTGGTGAAGGAAAACATCGTGAGGAAATGGGCATCTCTGATAAAATGTTTCCAAAACATGTGAAGTCTTCTAATCTGCACTAGGGCCGAGAAACAATTCTGAGAAAAACCCTCTAGGACCTCTAGGACCGAATAGAGGTTCAGGCCTGCCACCTCTCAAATCCTCTCAAAGCAGTAAAGGCCAGCTTCTCTGTGCCAACTGTGTTAGTTCGTCAAAAAAAAGACCCTCTAGGACACACAGATATTTTTACTTTAAATATCACTAGTTCAAATTATTAAAATTGCTTATAAAAAGCTTCGAAGTAAAAACTAAAACAACCTGCAGTCAACAACAAAAGGTACGCGACCAAAGCGTATTGTAAAAAGTTATCTGTACCGACGTTAAATGGGCATAGTATTCATTCCGGCAACAATGAAATACCTATGCAAATAAAGGACTTCATTTAAATAGTAAGATGAAAAATATCCGTTTCGTTTTGTTCAAAATAAAAGGATTAAATTGGTCGGGACAATGAAGTGTTTAATGAACAAAACGAAGGCAGGCTTTCAAAGGTCAACGGCGAAGGCTACCTTGTATAGACAATTAAGAAACCACTATACGCGGTGCGTTGTTTATCCAGGAATAACTCGCGAGCATTTCCCTTATGAATCGATAAATGAATCGCGCGATCTGATAATGCTGCAGGTATAAATAGTTTATTGTATCATACTTTCAATCGATATAATGTTTTGAATATAATAGGTTGTCAAATATCTCCGTTCCGCCTTTTTGTCTTTTGAATTTCGCGGCTATGTACAAAGCGCTACAGAGCTCGTATCTAGCAATACTATACATAATTTGAAAGGTCTTGACATAACCTACAAAACGACGCTATGCATAATTAGTTTGGATATTGCGTTCAACAGTTATAGACGTGTAAACATGGAGTTCACTAACGCCGAAATTCGCGCTATTTTAAAGTTTTCCTTCGTTAAAGGCAAATCCGCTAGAGAAACGTTCCGTGAGATTAATGGTGTTTTGGGGGATGGTACTCTATCACTTCGAACCACGGAGGAATGGTTTCGACGATTCAGAGCCGGTGAAAACGACACCATGGATAAGCCAGCCGGCGGAAGACCTGTGACGACAAATACCGATCAAATCATGGACTACATCGAGTTAGACCGGCATGTGGCATCTCGTGACATCGCCCAGGAGATGGGAGTTAGTCACCAAACCAATTTAAACCATCTGCAGAAGGCTGGATAGAAAAAAAAGCTTGATGTTTGGGTGCCGCATGACACAAAGGGCGGAAGGGAGATATTAGATATTTTTAAAACCAATATTTTAAATTTTTCGATTTTAACTCCAAGAGCCCAAGAGCTTTTATTAGAGAAAAGGTCAAAGAAGCATAGAATTTACCTGCCTTTAAATGATCTAGTTGCCCACAAACATCTACATAAATGGATTCTGTTGCGTTGCCGGTATTTCGTTCACCAAGCAAACGCAGAGAAATAATTAACACGTCGGTATTCTAGATGCTCCAGGAATTTATTTTTGTTGTAAAGGGGATATTATCAGGGGGTATTATATGTGACAGGTGGTGGTCTCATGCCACACACAGGGCTCATACCAGCGAGCTAGAAGTCGATGCCAGAGGCCATCAGATCATAAGTTAACGGCTTTCACTGCTATAAAATAATTACATACTGTCGTCTAGAGATAGGATGGGTATACTGATCTTTATATCTTCTGGCTGGCGATGCGGAAAGCGGATAATCGTATTTAGTGGAAAGATTGACAAAGGCCTATACCCAATAGTGATATTGATACGGGCCTATGATGATGATTTATTTATAATAGTATACACAACAGCTAACAGGTGCATAATAACATTATCAGAAAGCGCCAATAGTCTAATGGTTTAGGGTACGGCCTGCGAATCGTAAGGTCGTGGGTTCGAATCCACCATTCGACTATTGCCGTAAACCATGTCCTAGCACAAGCTTAACCTTAGTTGGAATGGTTAACAAGATTGTTAGTAATATTTCTGAAAAAAAAAAGAAATATTGCTAGCTTTCTTTTTATATATATTGTTATAAGTAAATTAATTTGCTAAAAGTAAAAATATTCACTAGAATTAAACATAAGTAGTCTGACGTAGATATATATATAGTTGAAATGAGATGTCCAATTAAATCGAAGCAAGTGTTAACAAGAGGATCGTATATAGATCGACGAAACAAAAACTGACCCCGTGTTACGCATGACTAGCTTCCCTAACGATGTCTTCTACCCCGCCTGGTTGATTGTCACTACAAGTTTTTACAATACCTTGACACTGGTAATGATGGCCTTTCAAATTACTCGAACCACTCTAGACTTTACAGCAAACGTCTCAATTCCAGTGTCTCTCATAGTCGACCAGTTTCATAAAAAGAGGTTACCAATAAACATTAATAATAAATGAGACGTTATTATTAAAAGTAATAACTCACATGTTTCGCTTTGTATTCATTTTTTAATTTGTCACAGAATACATAGCCCTGAGATGAATGAATCATAAATACATATAAACGGTCAGTAATATTCTTCACTACATTTTTAAATGCTTTTCGGATATGTTGGTGAAGTATCTTAATTTACATTTAGTAATCATTTTTTTAAAGGGGGGAAATTTTCAAGAACATACCCCGCCTTCCCCTAGGAGGCAGGGTTATGCGAGTTTATTACTAAGTAAAACCCCGTGGCCTTTTCTCGATGCACGGTGGTCCCTTTGCACTATGCTTGGCAGCAATTCCCGGGGAGGTTAATCCCTGCCAGCACCCTCTCTTCGCTGTCGCTTTCTTCCACTGCAGCAGACGACAAGGCCCCTTTTGGACGCCTTATACGACAGGCAGGGGATACTCGTATTCTACGAGCCCAGAACTACAAGGCTGAAAATTAATAATCCTACCCTTAACTTAGTTTAGTTAGTAGTTGAAGTCAGATAATACATTGGTAATAAATAAAAAAAAATATTTGTTAGGATTTTAGTCTCAGTCTCTCTGCGTTGCCAATGGACTCTAGTTTTTTTTTATATGAAAAGTGGCAAACGAGCATACGGCTCACCTGATCTTAAGTGATCACCGTCGCCCATGAACATCCACAGCACCAGAGGAGCTGTAGGTGCGTTGCCGACCTTTGAGATAGGTATAGGCTCGTTTCTTGAAGGTCCCTAAATCGTAAACGTTCGGAAACACCGCTGGCGACAGTTGATTCCACAAGTTGACAGTGCGTGGGAGAAAGTTACGCGAAAAACGTACAGTCGTTGAACGCCAACCATCAAGATGGTGGCGGTGGAATTTGGAATTCTGCCGAGATGTGCGGTAATGGAAATCGGTAGCTGGGATGATTCCGAACAATTCCTCAGAACACTCCCCATGGCAAATGCGATACAGGATGCAAAGAGAACCGACATCTCTTCGCAGACTCAGAGGGACGAGTCGATCGGAAAGACCCTGATCGTCGTAGTGGTCGAGTCAGGATTTTAGGATTTTAGCTGTCTACTTCTCTTCCCCCAACATTATCTTAGGAAATCTTGCAATCCCTTATGTCTCTCGATACTATACAATTTCTTTTTATTTAGCATCGCCCCTTTTTGAATCAATTAGCGAAGGGCAAAGTAGAAAAGTTTTATGTCTTTCGGTGAAATTGTCTACTTTATATAAATCTCTGTATTATTTTAATTTTATGTTCTGTTAATTGATTTTTCTTTCATTTCTTTTCGTTGTCGAAGTACAAAAAGTGACTTAAATAACTTTAAATTTATTAACAAGCATTGTTAAGCATTTTTGATTTACTTTTATACGTTTTTCGTAAACCAGAAATATCTTAAGTCAATTTATAAAAACGGTAATAGCTGGAACGGAATGCAGGTCACAATTTCGATTCATTTTTTAATTACTGAAACATTATGAATCCCTTTGGGAATTTAGTCTGTACAATGACGCGGTAAGGCACAGAATTGTTTATCCCCAGTTTAAAGCCGCACAACTAATGGCTCTACAAATCCCTCTGAATCCGGCCCTGGTATTGTCCTCACACACTTTTATTTGCTCCCTTGACTACTGTCGCCTTCCTTACCTTTTTCCTTTTAACGTGGACAATTTTTAAATGGCTTATGTTTGATTCCATTATTGTGTGCCAATCAGCTTGAATTACAATGTCCTTTAGCAACTGCCGAACAGAGTGGAATCCTTATTATTTTTGTTACAAATCATTTATTTAAACGTTTTTTTTTTGTTTGTATCAGGTAAACAAGGCATTGGCTTTATTTAGATGAGACCGTACTTGAATGCGTTTCTTGTATTTAAATATCTCGAAGTTTGATCCGGCTAACATCCGATGACATTTGTAATGTTGTTATTGTATTTTATTTATCTTTCACTGTTACTTCTACTGTCTCTCTTCTTATCAGATACAACGTCAACCTATGAAAAGGAATAAATGGATTGAAGTAAACATCAAGCGATAAAGCCCCACTTTTGAAGCTTTCGGATAAGTGTAATGTTTACATAAATTGATAGGCACACTATTTTAAGTTTATTTTCATTTTTTTTATTTCATTTTTTTAGTGGGGTAGACAGAGACCGCCATTGCTGTCGTCTTTCACTAAGATTATTAGGTCGGCTATGTGATAAGCGATGCCCAAATTCTATATAAGCTGATTATTTTAACATATAACTTATTTTATTTATTTATTTATTTAATCTTTATTTGCACAAAATAAGAAAGTACAAAAGGCGGACTTAATGCCAGAAGGCATTCTCTGCCAGTCTACCTTAGGGTTGTGTAGAAACGAAGTCACGGGTGCTAGCTTAGAAAATAAAATTAAAAAAAGTAAAATAAGACTAATATTAAAATATATTATATATGTATAAACATTAATATATACATAAATACAAGCATACATAAACATACATAAATATATATAACATATAGATAGATTAATAGCATAACCATTTTGAATCCTTAGGTTAAGTTTTTATAATATTTATATAAAAAGTAAAATACATAAAAATATCATACAAAATACAAAAACATTATAAAAACCTAACCTAGTGTGTGCCACCGGCAACGAAGCAGGGCTCAAGAAACCGGTGGTTAGGGCGACATAGAGAGAAACCTCCTGACGATGCGTGCCGTGTCCAGGAGTACTGCCTTCTGTATCTGACCCTTGATCCAGCCATCTAGCGAAAGTCTCTTAAGATGGCATTACCATTATTATTAAGTAACAATATATATATAGAACTACATAGATCCAGATATAGATCGATATAGGGTATAATGGTAAAATTTATAACTATTCCTCATTTAAGTATAGATTTAAGAGAGATCGTTATTTATTGTAAATGATATAAATGATTTATTTGTAAATAAGATAAATATATAAATAAAAAACAAAACCGACTTCAAAGCGATTTAAACGTTTAACGCTATTATACGCGGACCCCCGTTTGTATTTTCGAATTATCGTAGGTATATTACTAAATAGAACTAATCAGAACCTAACCAAACTCTCATCAAACTACGCTTGAAGTACGTCCGTTTATTCGTCTATCTGTGGCGCACATACTTAATACAAACTTAACACATATGGTTTTCTTCTACCATTGTCAGAACTAGACCAAATTAGACCAAACGGTAAATACTAGCTTTCAAATAAAAAAGTATCATCAAAATCAAACTCGAAAGTTCTTAGGTAACAGACATAAAAAAATACAGTGGCCTTTTTTGAAGTCCGTTAAAATAGGATCTAGGTAATGTGGTGTTTGATTTAAATCTTTCTTAAGAGCTTAAAAGGACAAACAAACATTAGGGTCCCCAATAAAATTCCTAATTGAGACGCGTGAAACAGTCACGGTAACACATTCGTAAGGAGGCGTTAAATACTCGGCGTGTTAAAGGAAAGTATGCAATAAATCTCATTGTGGAGGCTGTTATCTTCTCACTGAAGTAGCCGATACAGTCTCTGTCAGGCTGCTCGCAAATTTAAATATAAACAACTTAAGTACTTTTAGTATCAATCGGCAAACCGCCTTTTGTGTTATCTCCGCCGTCATATTTCGAGGTGGCAGACAGTCGGTACGTAACCAATATCTATTTTTTAACTGACTTCGATAGAAGATTGTCATTTTGTCTGTATTGTGCACTTATTATTTTATTGTTTATTTTCAATTACGGGCCGCTTTTTTTAGGCATGGGACTTAGAGATCAAAAAAATTGAAAAGCGTCAATAGCCTAATGAATTGAATGAATGAGGGTACTGCCAGCGAATCGTAAGGTCGTGGGTTCGAATCCACCATTCGACTATTGCCGTCAACCATGTCCTAGAATAAGCTTAAGCTTAGTTGGAATGGTTAACAAGATTGTTAGTAATATTTCTGAGAAAAAAAAAAGATCCGAAAATATATCTGAGAACTAACAGTATGCTTGTTAATTGACATATCGGTAGATTTATGACAATGTAAGACAATATAACGTCAAAATTTGGAAGAAGAAGTTATTCAATACAATTGTTTTTGTTGATAGCGTTTGCATGTAGATTTCTCCAATGTCGAAGTTCTGTAAACTGCTGTAAAGAGCGGGCTTCGTCGACAGATAAGGATCGAAGCTAACAAAGATACTGTGGTCACTGCTGATACTATTCCGCGCGAAGCTCACTGTTGGTATATCTAAAACAATAAAACAATCACAATATATACATAAGGTTAGTTGGTTAATAGACAAACTGAAGTTTTATGTTATTTTCATTGTTGAATGAACATAAAATATAAACAAAAAGAAAGTTAACAAGGGAGAGTAGAGATTTGAAGTTTGTGGGGCGCGGGATATCATAAGGAAGGGGTCGTAGAGAGAAGAAGTAAGGGAGAACTGAAAAAATGTGATTTGGAACTTCGTCACGTCCACATTCACAAAGGAAGCTGTCTCGAATGTGTGGCTTAGCCAGATGAACGCACACGCACGTACAAGCCTTAATCTACAGATCGTATCATCATCACCAGCCTGTGTCTCTCCACTGCTGGAAATAGGCCTTCCCAATGCCTACCACCACTTAAGATCCTCCGCTTTCCGTATCCAGCCACTTCCGGCTATCCTTACAAGTTCGTCGATCCATCTGGAGGGAAGGTGCCCGACGCTTCTCCGGCCCATGCGTGGCTTCCATTCCAGGCCAGATACAGATCGTATACACTATATATACTATAGTTAAAGCAGTTTTATTTGTTTGTTTCTTACAAAAACTTTTAAAGTAACACGCACATTCGTAACATTGCTATTAGACGGTATTATTTCTAGTTTGTTGGTTCTTTTGCTATCATGTGTACAAGATTTATTGTTACACTCGGTATTATTATATGCAAAACTACTTGCGCGTTGTAAAATGAAAGCAAAACCAATTCCTTTTGTTTCGTCGGATGCACGGCGTACTGTTTTTATTCTTCAGTTAGCTGTCAATTTGAAAGCTGATTGTACGAACCGACTATACGGCCAATACATTGCATTGGAATAATGTGGACTTGTTATATCTTATTGTTCTAAAACTTACATGTGATTACAATAGAAAACTGTGTTTCAAATATAAGAGCACTGAGATTTGAAATGAATTTCTTTTCATTGTTTTAGATAGCAAACGAACAAATCACCCCGAGTTTGGTAAACCAACTGTATCAAAATGAACGTTCTGTGACATCATAGTTGTCGATTTTTGTTAGTTTTAGTATAGATATTGTGAGATACGGTGTTCTTTCATAATTTATCTCGGAAAAGTTTGTATTTATCGTGCTCTTTCAAATAGCTCCATTTTTATTGATATGAAAACGTCACACGTTTAATACGATCATTCATAGACAGTTCGGGTGTCATCATGATCCGTTAAAGACCAAGTTTTTTCATTTCTCACTACATCTACAATCTGCTAATTCAATTGTGTTACTATGATTTTCCAATGTCACACTGACATTACATTGATTAAATTGTTGTGTTTTGTTAATCACGTACATAATGATATCTTCCAAATATTCCAAATTGCAATCAATTAATTAATATCAAATAATCAAGAAATCCAATTGAAAATTATTTGTAAATAAATTTATACATTCCGGTTTTTGGTATAAAGACAATTGGATTTCAATTGGTTGGTTTCATAGTGAAATTTTATTGACAAATAGCAGACTAATGGGATTGCAGGTGCGTTTCCAACCTACCAAAGTAGGGTTGGTAACCTCCTATCTACCAGACGAAACGCAGAAATATATTACGTCAGCATTACTCGTATGTCAAGTCTAGATAATTCTTGCCAACGCATTGCAATAAGAGAAATCGTTGCAGTAACCCTATCCTTTTTTTTTTGTTTACGGGGAGGAAATCTTCAGAAAGATACCACGCCTTCTGGGGGGGAAGACGGCGGTTATGTGGGGTTCTTACCCACTAAAACCTCCCCGGTGGCCCTTTCCTCGGTGCATGACGAGGGGCTCCGGGATCTCCAGTGGAACGCACCGGAGCCCCTCTGCACTGTGCTCAAGGAGAGCACGTCCCGGGGGGTTACTCCCTCCTCCCCTGTGCCCTCGCAGCTCAAAGCGACACGGTCCAGCCGATGTCGCCTTCTTCCCGGGTCCACTTTGGTGGACGACGCAGGCCCCCACCCTTGTCGCCCAGTGAACCCGAGGCCCCTTTTAGTCGCCTTGTACGACAGGCAGGGGATACCGTAGTCTTATTCTTGAGAGCCCAGAACTACAGGGCTGGACCCTATCCTATATTATCCTATAGATACTCGAGAATTGTAAGCGAATTATACCTCCTTTTAATAGGTTAAATATAGATTAGAAATCCCCATTTCCTTTATCCTCCTCCATTCATAACCCATCGCAATTCCTCTGTTCCCGTGGGTTCTAGTTATCACATCAGTTTTTATCTACAGAAACTTTCTCACGAATAATATGCGTCATTAATCTTGTACGTTGTGTAACAGAGTAATGTGTAGTTAGAGGCTTCTATTTGTAACAAATGAAAAATCATATTAGTCCAAATTGAATAATCAACAATGTATTCCTTATTAAATTGAACGCGTTGACATTAACGAGGAAACAATGATAATGGTCATTTCGTATGAGACGAAAGCAATATGTATAAACGAATGAAGACAACAGCAGAATTTACGTGTAAATTGCTAATGCCCGACATTATCCAATGCCCTTCTCAAGGTATTTTATTTCTTAACTCAAAACTCATATGGCGGAGTGTCGCGTGGAATCCTTTTGAATTTGCAATAACGACAATTTATCTTCGCACTGGACGCAGGAGCAATTAATCAGCTGGCGTTGTCATGTACAGACCTCAGCTTCGGTTACGATGATACTCAATAACATGCACACAATTTTAACTGTTATCCACAGTAAAATAAAGCCTAATACCGTTTGTACGTATTTGCGTTGCTAATGCCGCATTTCGCAATCCGTACGCAATATTCGCTTGATAAAGAGAAAAAGATGATTTCTTGCTAATTATCGACGGTGTAGTTGTTTGACTAATCTTCGTTTTTTCGACCACTTAACACCTACGATGCGACCGACGTTTACTTCTTATCCTTTTAGCTTTGCAGTTGATAAGTATTTGAAACTTAAGACTTTCATTTTTTTATGACGAACTACACAGATTGGCCTACTAGGTTTTCATCGCTTCAGCCCTGTAGTTCTGGGCTCTTAAGAATAAGACTACGGTATCCCCTGCCTATCGTAGAAGGCGACTAAACGGGGCGTCGGGTTCACTGGGCGACAAGGGTGGGGGCCTTTGTCGTCCGCCAAGGTGGACCCGGGAAGAAGGCGACTGGCCTGTGTCGCCTTGCACTGCGAGGGCAGAGGGGGGAGGGAGTAACCTCCCCCCCGGAAAGTGCTCTCTTTGAGCACAGTGCAGAGGGGCTCCGGTGCGTTCCACTGGAGATCCCGGGAGCCCCTCACCATGCACCGAGGATGGGCCACCGGGGAGGTTTTAGTGGGTAAAAACCCCACATGACCGCCGCCTTCCCCCCAAAGATCTTTTTTGAATATTTCCTCCTCGTTAAAAAAAAAAGGTTTTCATCGCTTGACAATAAATAGAGATAGACTGACAGAATAGATTAAATTCGATCAATCGTGGTGAGCCCATCATCATACATCGAACACATTACTAACATTAGTCCCTAATTTATGTCCAGAATGAATAAAGAAATATTTTTTTGTACTTCTCGTATTTCGTCTGATAAAATGTTTTTTATTGCGTAAAAAGTTTTACAATGATATTTATCGGATGATTTTGAGCTTTTAATAAAACTTGTAAAATTCAAAGAAATTTGAGATATTAATACGGAGATTACAACTGGAAAACAAGCGTTATCATTTTAGATTTTAATTTGTTAGAAATAAAGTTCACAATCAATTATATAATATCTTCGTAATAGGACAAATGACTATCTGACTATTGCAAATAACCCTACGAACATTCAACAATACTGCCGGGCTACCGTTAAGCATTCAATCAGGAACTAAGAAGCAGAATTCCAAAGTTCTACAAAGTACAATAAATACTCATAATAAAGAGGACCTCACAGCTTCTTGATTGGTACTATTTGAGCTAAGCGATTCTAATTATTCACGATCCTTATCTAAGGTGCTTAGCAGTCTGTAGAAAGTTTGTAGAGAGGGAATTGATATCTTGTTTGGATGAAGAACATTTCCAGTCTTGTTACGTGCTCGTATAATTTTATGTTTCAACCGTAGATTAGCGTGATATTCAAGTGACTTAATTTGTGTAATCAATTCTCATTCAAGACATTTTATAACTCTGTACGGAGAATTTAATTTATGTAGAATCTTACTTAACTTACAAGACAATATACTTGTCTCTTAAGAGTAGTGGTCGAGAGATTGAATCCCTCTATAATAAGAATAGAGTCTATTGAATCTTTTAATTAAATCTTTCTTTAAACCACTGTTTTTATCTTAACATTTCTACACATGGCCGATAAGCTGCACTGGAATTGTAAATCCTATTGATTCTTCTCTTGAACATTTTGAACTTGGAGGGAAAGGCAGAGAAGGTACGTACGCGTAACTTTCTCCCACGCACTGTCAACTTGTGGAATCAACTATCGCCAGCGGTGTTTCGGAACGTTTACGATTTAGGGACCTTCAAGAAACGAGCTTATTCCTATCTCAAAGGTCGGCAACGCATCTACAGCTCCTCTGGTGCTGTGGATGTTCTTAGGCGACGGTGATCACTTAAGATCAGGTGAGCCGTATGCTCGTTTGCCACTTTTCATATAAAAAAAAGAAGGGAAATTTAATCCAATCCCTTGTTGTGTTTTTCTATTCAATAAAGCGCACCACACTTATGTCCGTGCTCTTTTGAAATATTCTTGAATTGGTTACTTGAACTAATTATGTATTATTTTTAATAACCTCTACAGTTACTACATTTTTTAAATTATTATAATGCCTGATTTTTGAAGGTGGCGCTGGAAAATGCTTTGGATCACGCGTCGTAGACGCCCCGTTGCATTGTTATACGTTTCTCCGCGACCGCTGCGTCCCTGTTTCTCATGGCCATTTTTTGATTATAGTCTATAATTTTCTCTTTTGATGCGGCCGTTGCCCTTATCACCAGTCTTTCTGTGGCGTCGTCACGACGTCTCTCAAGTCCTCTTGACGTCTGGTAGTGAAACGGGAGGGGAGAGTAAAATCATGTAATTTCAGATAAACTCTCTCGTCATCTTACGTTGTATTCAATATAAATGTGATCTGAATATTTCTTATTTATTCTTTTCAGATGTCAGCTATCGATCCGGACTGCGGTGTGAATGCAATCGTGAACTACACCCTACCGGAGCAGACAGTTCTGGCCAGGACGCAGTTCTCAATAAAACCTGATACAGGGGAGCTCTGTGTTGTCGCGCCCCTCGATCATGAAATCAACAGTGACTTTGAGTTCCCCGTTATTGCCACTGATAGAGGTAAGTCTAATCTCATGGCTTTTTTTTTTTTTTTTTTGACGAACTAACACAGTTGGCACAGAGAAGCTGGCCTTTACTGCTTCACCGGATTTGAGAGGTGGCATAGCTCTTAGGTCGCTTAGCCTGAACCTCTATTTAGGTGGTAACTCGACACAAGGGTCCCCCGGTGAGGGGTAACCTCGGCTTGGACGGTTACCATTATTACGCGTTAGCAGTCCGATCCGAGGGCGCCCGAGAGGGCCGAACCACGACTCGGTTGGTAGCTATTTTATTAACAAATCTCATGGCATTTGTCATAAAGTTAAATATAGAACTCATTAAATCACTCAAACATTCACCGACACACATACACACACACCACACACAAAAAATATAATATAATTACAATATTAGATATATAAATAACCATGGGAGGAAGGACTGCCAACTATCGCACAGGAAATCCCTAGTTTAGGTGGCAGTGAAACTTAAATAGAACTAATACTCGCAGTAAAAAAGGTGTAATTAGTAATACTGTTTGTTATAATTTCGTTAATGAATAAAGGATATTTATTATTAAAAAAAATAATGCTATAATTGTTTATATCAATTTGTTTTCCAAAAAAATTCTCATTATTTTATTATAGCTTAAGTTTACTTTCTAGAGTATATTAATGATTCATATCCGACATCTCAGTTGCATTAAGAAAAAAACTAGCGTGAACCAACTTGAGGCATTATTGTCCGTTAAGTATGGTTTAAATTATAATACTATACAGTGTAATAATACTTATACTATACAGTATAAGTGTTACCTGTTCAAGACCTTGTCAAGAATTAGTCATAGATAGTTTTCTATTATTTTTATTTTTTTTCATTATATTTCTCTTTGCAACAGTTAAATGCACCGTTCATTAAGAAATCAAGTGTAGTAGTGCAGTTTACAACCATAACTAAAGTAATCTAAGATAGTACTTCTCTTTCTTTTTCTTATATCTTTTGGTTTCCTTTTAAATCTAATTGTGTATACTTTGTCGGCGTAATTCGCAAATAAATAATACCGCGAATAGAATAGTTACCCAACCCGAGGTCCTCCTTGGGACCTCTTGCTGCTTGACCTTGCGCTAAGTTACTTATAATGGAGGTTCTCCGTTCTCCTCGCGTAGCTCGGCCACCTCTCAATTCATATAACTGGTAGAAGAAGGGCTAAGAACGGCATTCAACCATTATAAACAGAGTATTTTAGCCAGTGTTAAAGCTAAAAATATTAGCAACATTCGAATTAAATATAGAGGATATATGAATCGTATTCTCTTAATGTATTAGCATGTATATTTATCATATTGCAAAACGAGAAACGTTAAAATGATGCATATTTCTTTCCCAAGTGTACAAAAGAAGAAATGGTAAAATAATACCGACAGGTGGAAGCACTGCGAACTATAAATCCATATGCAGAGTTTCAAAAATAAAGCGCCGACGACACGGCAAGTCGCGAATAAATTCCGAAAGCGTCCGTCGGCTGTTGTCTCTACTACCCAACTGATTTATGGGGCGCGAAGCGTCCAACTATTACATACCTCGACTTTTTATTTCCCCCCAATCTGAAACGACCGTCGGCAACCGTACGCCTGGGAAAGGAAATTTCGGTGGTAATTTCTTTCAATAGGTAAACAGACGTCTTGATTTAACAAAATTGGTTAAACTTTATGCTTAAACCTTTTTAGGACATGAAAATGGGGGCTACAGAACATTTGTATTTAGCCTCATTTTGTCGTAATGTTCTTTCTTCATTGGTTAGTGTAAAATTTCTAAACTGATATCACTTTAAATCATCTGAAGTTGATGTTAGATAAAGTATACACAATATCGCATTTCAAGGGTGTCTCGATGGCAATAAATTTTAAGAATTTGTGTTTTCTTGTCCCCACGCTAAGGATTCTCGTTGATCAGTTAAATGCATACCGTTTCCTTGTTTCTGTCACAGCACAATGTAAATTCGAAACGCAATGGGAACTGGTTTGTTCGCGTCCGTTTTAAAAGAATATGCATCAATTAAATTATTACTAAGGACCAACATACAGTTGGTATCACAAAACTCGTACACGGAGAAAACGCGTTGACATCAGCATAAATCAAGCGGCTGTCAATTAAACATAACATTACAACAATACACAAACAATCAAGAGACCAATTATTTATATATTCGCAGGGGGCCTGTCGACGACCGCTATGGTGAAGATCCAACTTCTCGATATCAACGACAACGTTCCCGCATTTACTGTTAAGGACTACAACGTATCTTTAAAAGAAGGGAGGATATCCTCGAATGAACCTATCGTCGCTGTCACCGCAACAGATGCTGATTCAGGGAGATTTGGTACCGTTACTTATAGAATGATCAACGGTAACGACAACGACGTGTTTAGAATAGACAGAAGCACGGGTGAAATATTTGTCACGAAGACAGCCTTAATACAGGCCAATGGAAAGTTTGATTTGGAAATAACAGCGACAGATGGCGGTGGTCTCACAGCTCCCCAGGGTGCTGTGGTCCATGTCAACGTAATGCCCACCGGCATGGGTTCGGCGCTATTTGACAAGTCCAGATACAATTTTCGAGTCAGAGAAGATGTTAGAAGCGGAACAATTGTTGGCAACCTCAAGGCCACTGCTGGAGGTAAGTTTATTTCTAATATCTATAGTATGCAATGAACGAATTATTGACTGCGCATCGCCAGCGTCGCCCAAGTAAATTGCATGCTAAAATAGCTTATATATGGACTCCCGTTAATTCTATTTAGGGTCAATATAAAAGAAGTACATTTAATTTGAACATGACGGATCACTTAGTCAATGCACATTGATAAAGCAGTTTGGCAGCAGTCTTACTTTAGATTTAGACTATTATCAAGATGAAACCTCATTATTAATTAAATTGAATATAGCCTATATTACTTTTGGATAATGTGGCTTTCTAATGGTGTAAGAATTACTTAAATCAGCTGTCTAGTTTACAAGTTTACCCATTACCGACAAATATTTGTTTTCCTCTTTAAAGTTTTTTATAAACCTAAAGGGACTTAAAAAGTTATAAATCTATTCAATTATTACATATAAACACGTGATATTGTATATAACTTAGAATAAAGAGGCATGGAAGACATTAGTAGAAAACTTCGTTAGCAAGCAACCAAACAAAGAAATAATCGTTTAATATTACATACAAAGAAAGTCACTTAGAGACAGAGTAAATATGAATGTTAGAATAGATCCAACTACCGTTGAATCGAATTACGTTATAGCTTCATTTCGCCTTTACAAATTTATTGAAATCGTGCCACACCAATACACCCGTAAATTATAAGCTTTAGCGTTGACAAGCCTATTGACAATAGTAATATCATTACTGATATTCTATCTAAGCCGTTTTAAAAGTAAATATCACATAGGTCAAGTTTGCAATTAGATGCAGACGCATTATACCTATTTATTACTATTTTTCGAAACTAAACTGACACAATTAATTTGTACAGGAAATAAAGAATTAGGATTATCTTAAGGAAATTTAAGGGACTTTGATCATAAAGTCCTTAAAATTTGTTTATTAAAATGAGCATATCACAAGGACATTTCTTGCATGGAATTGCGATTGACTCGTCAAGTCAAACCTTCCTAAATTGCCCTTATCCTAGCCTAGCCATCAATACACCAACGAAAACCATGACCTTAAAGAAACCTCAATTTTTTTTTATTAATTTAATAGGGTTGAAGTCAATAAAGTGGGTTGAGATCAACGACTTGATATTTCGTAGACCATACTCTAGACTAAACAGACTAATGATGCCTTTACAGTGGTTATCTATAGTACCAAAAAACAAAATTTTAAAAAATATTCCATTTAGCTGCACTTCGAATCCAAGTAAATTTAACTAACCTTAACATAATTTAATTAAAAAAGCAAACAATTAAACTATCTCTTAACTCTTTCATATTATGTACATGACCAATGACTATCTTTTTTGAAGTCGGTTAAATAAAAAGTAGCCTGTGAGCTATTCCAGACTGCAATCTATCTCTGTGCCAAATTTCATCCAGATCCTTTCTGTTTTTCTGAGTAACAAACCTCCATTCGTTCAAACTTTCACATTTACAAAATTAGTGGAATACTCAAATATACCCTGATTTTAATTGCTAAAACTGTGAACAAGTACACAGGATTAATGGCAGGTATTTCTTTAAAAGAATATGAAAGTTTATTTTTTTATTATAACAGATCCAATATTCATTATAGAACAAGATAAAAGATTACTTGAGATTAGGCGAATCTATGTTTTTATGTCTGTGTCTACCGCTTCTATCTAATGCAATGCAGTCGTGACTCGATAATGAAGGTAGGAACGACAATTTTATACAGGAGCCATCGAAGGCAACACCTCACTCGCCACCGCTTCTCGTTCACGCCAAGTGTTCAAGTGTTGGATATCTATGCAGAAATAGGTAATCGCCCATTGTCCCGGCCGACATCACGAAGACGTTATGTGCAACCATTGTATGACTTCCCTTCCACCTCTTTTATAACTCGCTTTGTATCTGTTCTATACTTAACAATCAAACCACGTGTCTCGCGATTTATGAACAAGTATGTAATTTGAGGAACGAACGTCAAGAATTTATAGCTTATTTATCCGATGGAAATTTCTACGATGTTTTATCGCGTTTTGTCTGATTCATTATTTGTTTTATTATTGTGATAGTCTGCTGACAAATCCACGAACTCAATAATATAAGAGCTATAGAATTTTCTAGTTGTTATAAAAATTGTCTAAGGCGTATCTTTGGCGCTGTGTGCGAGGACAAGCAGTGACGGAGCCGTTATAACCAGGGGTTTTATGACCTCTTCCAAGAACTCCACGTGGCTGGGCACATCAAATTAAATAGATAGGATGGATGAAGCCAAGGCACTTATGGCTAGGGACCCCGAAGGTCGAAGAGATCGAAGAAGACCAAAGCTTCGTTGGTTAGACGGTGTCAATCGAGATGCCAAAGAAATTGGCATAGAACATAGGAAGTTGCTTGACCAAGCCAATATCCACAAAGGGTAGAGCTTATAGAATAATAAAAATTGACAATGTCGGAAGGACCGTGGTCTAAATGCATAGTAAATTCTGTCTAACAAGTCCACGTAATCCTAGCGGGGTAGTCAGATCGTTATTTGCTTTTCACCAAGCTTAGAAAATCAGCTACGTGACGGGGCATATTTCAAATCAAATCATTACCAGTCAAACGTTTAATGCTACGCACAAACGCTCTGTTTTATTTACGTAGGTATACGTAAGTATCCAGGTTATATTACGAAGTTCTGACACCTATAGTATACTTTTCCTTCTTCCACATTTGTGCACGGGCGTTCAACGAGAATTCATTAATACGTTTAGGAGTACCTCAAGTCAACCATATCTTAGTAACTCAAGGTCTAAAACGAACAAAATATAAATGGGTCTAGCTCTAAAACAATGGATAATGCCAGACAAATTAATTTGGATCTAATGCTAACAGCTTTTCAAACATATTAATCAAAATTTGTTTAAATATAACGGAGTCTCATGACATCGTAGTACTTCTGAAGTCGATTAAACAGCATATAAGCTGTGAAATCAAACAAAACAATGATGGAGGGACGAAAGAATTTAAGCTTTTTGCTTCGTTTATAAACAAAACGAACTTGCATGCTCCGCGGGTATCAAAAGCCCTGCAATTCTGCAACATCGGTGCATATTAATTGTTACGAGTTCCTCAGAAACACAGCATCTTAAATGGATACCTTTGGAAATAACGAGAGCGCCGAAACACGTGAAATAACCTTAAAAAACGGTTATACAAGACATCTCACCGATTAATTACACGGAATTTTTGGTACCACTGCTCAAATGTTCGATTTTAGATTACTACATATTGGTACTATACAAAAACGAGGATATAAAAATACTTCATAATTAATCATTTAGTTGATCATCATATTAACTTGGTATTGTAAACAATAATTTAACTTTATTCGTTCATATTCTGACTTCCAATTAATTTTGTATCGAGAATGTGAGAGACGCGCAATTGTGACGGTATTCGTTAAAATAATTCTTTGTACAACGTTACGCCGTTTCGATAAAACGAGTGTGCCGTTATTGGACTATTTCGTGCCACAAAACCTACAAGTTATTACACTTATTTTATGAAATAAGTTATTTAAATATTGTCTGTTAAGTCGAATTGTTCTATCCTGAACGATCCATGTTTTATTAAAATCGATATTTATCCCGGACATACCCGTTATAATGTAATCGTTTAACAAGCTTCAGTATTGACATTAGAATTTCGATTATAATTTCATAGATTCATTGAAACATCGTTGATAAATCAAAATGGAATCAATAAAGTACACCCGCTATCTCACTCGAAGCGGTGCGTTGTTCTGCTAATATTTATTCTACGCGTACCCTCTGTTACACCGAACCGAGCGTAAATATGTTTCTGTATAGATACGTGTTACTTCGCATAGAAATCTATACAAATAAATAAAAATGGAATCTTAGTAGATCTTAAATAACCGCTATCAAAAGTTAATACGAACAAAACTGTTACAGTTTAATAATAACTTGAATCGATCTAAGATTTATACCTATCAATGGCTCAAACCAGTACCACAAAACCACTCTAGTCATTTGCATTAAAATGCATGTCTCGAAATTCAATTAGTTGCCTTATAATCTAGGCGGTGGGGTCTTTAATGCGGAGGTCGTAGTCCACTACAAGGCCAAATTATTATGTGCCCTTCTATATCGATGTCGTATTTTCTCAAATAATACGTTAAAGTTTAGTGACGTTACTACAGATGCCCAAACTCCGATAACTGATTCACTAATTCTTATACTGTATAATAGACAATTAAAGTGCTCTAGCTAAGGAATTTGTAATAGACAGTCAATATATTTTATGCATATAAATGCAGGTTCCAAATCATTTAGAGAGTAATTATTATTATATTATATACAAAAATCTTCTCCAAGACACGCTGCATCGTGTGCTAATAGTATATTTTCTATCCCTTTCGTAGTTTCTACATTAAAAGGTAACAAATGATTTACCCTATTTAGTATTTGTATATGATAGATATTTGAAGTGTTCATTCTGGTGCCCTAGAAATTTCTGGTTTTCACTTGTTGCTTGATGGAGATAGGGGTTTTGATGCGCGACCGAATTGAATAAAATGGAGATTAAAATCGTAAGAAAAATATATAACGGAAGTGCTATAGTCAAATACACGGCGGCCGATAGAGTGACTATTAAGCATTTAGTTCAACTCTCTGATCACAGGTGGCGCTTTAGCGAATTAATAATAAGTATTGATTATTTATATATTAAAAAAAATATATAAAAAATAGACATGTTTATTTGTTTAATTTCAATTACTATTTTTTGTTTGATTTCTATTTCAGGTTATTCGTTACTTTCTATAATAGTACATTTCCTAAATACTTTTATGCACTTATTTCATTCGACCAATCAGCAAAATACGTTGCTTCTAATTATATTATCCGAAGGAACTTGAAACCTATCTGGTGTCCTAGGTCACTCCATTTTTTATATGGCACTAGATTTTGCTCTATTTTATTTAAACAATAAACTTACATCACTAAATATTTAATTTAACTCTCACAATATATGAAATTATTTATTTCTCTCCGTATTCATTATCTTCTGAAGCGAGTCAAGATCATTACCTATATATCAGTAAATACAATATCATTCAAGGGCTCAAATTAATGTCAGAAATAAAAGTACGACGTATGGCTTGTTCGACAGTTCAAAAACAGGGAGTGCTCCGATCGTTACCAAACTTTACATGATTACTCGTCAGGTCAACCAGAAGATTCCCTGAAAGTTTCATTGATATCGGAGTCATTTCGGAGCCAATATGGAACCTACTCACACACTTTTTCTTATATATGTGCCACTGTTCGGCGCAGGCCTTTTCTGTAAAGAGAGTGTTAGGGTTTTCCTTGATATATATACAAAGATATTATATGCATAATATAGCAGATATTATACGGTTGCTTGATAACAGTTACGTTACTATGATAAATAATGATTCACAGATTCACCGAATAAGTTATTAGCTGCAAATTATGTGTGATTTCAATGCTCCAATTTCTGGGTAAACAAAATCGGTCCAGCCGTTTCCCAGCCTATACGGATAAAACCCACACCCATTCTCTTTTATTTATATAGATTAAAAAAGTTCAATATTCACTATTGCGGTGTACTTGGCGGCCGTTTCATACAACTTCACGTTTATTCTGTTGCAAACGGCGGCGCTGTAAATCACTGAATTGCAAACTCCACCGTTAGGCTACGTCGCGCACTTGTCTGTGAGAATTCCGCTATTGCCGCGCCATTGTTATATTATAAGATAGCGGGTCGGGTTTCATACTTCGGAGGCATTATGTATTGTTTTTGCTATGAAATGGACCACAGCGCCGATGCCCGTACTATCTGTACTGGCTATTCTGATATTTGACTCACCTGAGGTGCAAGTGAGTTTCCAAAATAGAAGAGCGAGGATGTAGGGTGATTTGTGTTGGATAGTTGGGCGAAACGCAGGTCTGAACTGTGATGTGATTTAATGACTTAATTATCAAAATCGAAAGAAAAACCGATCATTGTTTGCTGTGGCTAGACTACAAAGCCTTAAAAGACTTGCTATCACAAAACTATCTCAAGCAAACAAAGCGGAGGATCTTCAGATATTTGCCCAGCGACCGTTACTCCAATAGACGTTTAGGAGAAACGTCTTAGGAGTTCAGTCGTATTCAAAACCCGAAGCTATGCCACCTCTCCAGCTTCTTTGGCCAATCTGTGTAGTTCGTCATAAAAATCTAAAACCCGATGTAGTAAAACTGTAGCGAGTGTAGCCTGTAGTCCTTCCAAAAACGAAAACTGGAGCTAGCAGTATAGTATAGCAGCATTTTATTTTTCGCTTTCATCAACGCAATGTCGTCTGTAACGGTGTTATAATTTTGTTGATTTAAATAAATAAATAATAAACAAAACCAATTTTAAATCATTATTTCATATAAAATTAACGTGAATGTTACCGCAAGTGTTGAATTAAACGCTACTACGCGCGGGCTTAAATCTTTCTTTTATTTACGATATATTATTATCACAGCTATATCACGAAGTTCTGGCGCTTCTATTCTCTTTCTTCTTCCATGTTTGGGGTTGTTGTCATTAAGGAGTACTTACCAGGTCTTGGATTGTCATAAATCCACGAATACGAGTTTTAAAATTTCAAATACAGCCTTTCTAATAGAGTGTTTTAGACTGACGAAGTAAAACTTCTTTACCTCCATCTATTTATGTATACATTATATGGATTTATTATAAATACATAATATATACACGATTGGTCAAGAGAGAAAGATAATTTGCCCACTGTTTTCTCTTGCTCTTTCAGTGTTATACAAACCCGCACTGTGTCTTAGATAAATTAAAGGTAACTCTCTTTCTATATTCACTTAAATCTCCCTCTTAACTTCCCATCACCTAGCCCGATCACACTTTTCGTAACGCATTCACTTACTAAACTCAAGTCAAGCGTGTGCACAAACATTTGAAACACCTTGACGAATTTTGAACTTACTTTTTTGAAGTCCGAGAATCAAATTAGTTGTTTGGTCTGTACAATAAAATTATTATATTGGGGGTCTATAAATTCCCATCGTATGGATGTCAAGTGGTATCGGATCCAAAGCTTCGACTATAACTTATTGATGTTATCTTACACATATGACAATCCCGATATTCAACGGAAGGAGTATATAGCGGGACAAACTGGGACCAACGGGGTGTAATTCATTCTAGTACGACAGTTAACAAGTAAATATAAAGTTTATATTAATTTTTAAATAATACTAAGTCGATACAGTTTGTATTACTGCATGGTATAAATAAATTGATCATAATTGAAGCGATAATAAAAAAGCAGTATTGTAAATCAAATCTCCGCGATAGGAAAATGGCGATTTGAAATTTAAACAGAACGGCATCTTCGTTGCGTGGTGTAATTTTTAAGCGGTTTGCTTTTGCAAGTGTTTATATGTACGCCTTCTTCCCGGGTCCACCTTAGCGGATGACAAAGGCCCCCACCCTTGTCGCCCAGTGAACCCGAGGCCCCTTCGCCCAGTGAACCCGAGGCCCCTTTTAGTCACCTTCTACGACAGGCAGGGATAGGGCAGGCAGGATAGGGCACAGCCCTGTAGTTCTGGGCTCTCAAGAATAAGACTACGGTATCCCCCAGAAGGCGACTAAAAGGGGCCTCGGGTTCACTGGGCGACAAGGGTGGGGCCTTTGTCGTCCGCTAAAGTGGACCCGGGAAGAAGGCGACATCGGCTGGCCCGTGTAGCCTTGCACTGCGAGGGCACAGGGGGGGAAGGAGTAACCTCCCCCCCCGGGACCTGCTCTCCTTGAGCACAGTGCAGAGGGGCTCCGGTGCGTTCCACTGGAGATCCCGGAGCCCCTCGTCATGCACCGAGGAAAGGGCCACCGGGGAGGTTTTATTGTGTAAAAACCCCACATAACCGCCGCCTTCCCGAAGAAGGCGGGGTATCTTTTTGAAGATTTCCTCCCCGTTAACAAAAAAAAAGGCAGGATAGGGCAAGCAGGATACCGTAGTCTTATTCTTGAGAGCCCAGTATTATAGGGCTGACATTTTATAATCTATCTTAAGTCACTACTGTGGATTATGGCGTGGAATAAGTGATTTATTATTATTTATTACATTACCATACAAACACATACATATAGATGGAGCTAAAGAAGTTTTGAAAAGCACACTCATTCTTTTTATTGTACCTGGTGTAGACGCTCTCTTCTTGCGTCTTGAAGAACAAATTTAGCCGGGCCAGCCAATCCCTTACTTAATTAGAAAGAGCACAATATTTAAGCCGAATGCTCAAACGTACGCCCTCGTCGGATTTATGGGTTATACGCCTGGAGATAAACATCCATTAATTAAAAAAATATATCATTTAATGACCATTAAGACGAATGTGTTTCAAGTGAACTTACGTCATAAATTGGACAACTTGTCCGGTCGCTTCACGTGATCATAAATTTTTTTTTCTAAAATTTTTATTAGCTTAATTACATAACTAAATGTTAGTAAAGGCAATAAAAGTAATATTGTTATTGTGAAACTGTTCATATTTTTTTTGTATAATAACTCTGTCAGTGATGGTAATTGATTTTTTTCGGTTTAATTAATTTATTTTAGAACTATTTTAAAATTTTCTATATTGCTTTTGCTGTTAACTATCAATGCTGTTGTGGCTTAAAGTTCTACTTTACGATTTTAAGGTATAGAGTTGGAGTCCTACCGCACTTGTTACAATGAATATCGACATTTCTGTGTCTTACAAAATACAATAAATTCTTTGTTAGCTCACAATCTGTCACGTATGGGACCTAATTAGTCAAGAAGTTAAAGTTACAGCGAAGAGAGTATAAAGGTAGATGACCAAGATCTACACCTAGATAGTCTTGAGCACAGACGCAAGGTGGCCAGCCTTTTGGTGTTTTACAGATTACATTTTGGAGAGTGTGCACAGGAATTATACGAGTTAATTCCACCATCCCCATTCTATCTTCGGACGTTTAGACACTCGGCGGGTCTCCACCCTTTTATAGTCGATGTACCGCGCGTCCGAACGTAGCGATTTGAGTCATCGTTCATCGTACAGCAAAGGAGTGGAATAAGTTGCCGGCCTCAGTCTTTCCGTCCAAGTACGACGTGGGAGCCTTCAAGAGTGAATAGGCACTTACTATACTAGCGCGTACCATTTTTCGACTATATCACCACTTAACACCAGGTGGGATCGTGGTCAAGCGCTAGTTTAAACGCATAAAAAAAAAGGCGTAGGACACGAGACCTAGTGCGGATTGGTAGACTTAGACTTAGACACATGTCTTGGAAAAAGTTTTTAAGACATATAGGTTTCACGATGTATTCCTTCAACGTGATATTATTAGTGTCGGCAAAGGGGATCGAATTCGGTTTGCTAGCGTACCAAGCAACTTGAGGCAACCGCCCGGACACTAAGAAGATTTTAAGTCGGTTGGAGTCTGACACTAACCTAGGCCCATTTGGCTCCGAGGTGTGCGTTTCGCTAAAGAAAGGGTAAGAAGAATCATATTAATCTTTACTAATGAATGAGGAGACGTTTTTTTTGTTACCTTTTATTGCTATTACTACAGAAAGGATAGATGTCATATTTATACTATAAGATACCTGTTTCAGTAAAGGTTTTAGTTATTTTTTACTTCCTAAGCAAATGATATAAAATATATATTGAAAAGTCCTGGATGGTAAGGCTGTAAATGCCTCTTCACACTGGTCTAGATAACCACCCTGATCATACTTTGTAATCGGAGGAAAGACAGACAAGAATAGTAACCTACATGATTATCCGTGAAATAGCAACCGACCGAGTCGTGGTTCGGCCCTCTCTGGCACCCTCGGATCGGAATGCTTACGCGTAACATAGTGACCGGCCACCTCTCAATCCGGTGAAGCAGTCAAGGCCAGCTTCTCTGGCCAATCCGTGTAGTTCGTCCCAAAAAGAAAAAGAAACCTATATTGTTGGTTAGGTTGTTTTTGTTGATGGCATTCCCATGTAGATTTCGCCAATGTCAAAGTGCGTATGTTAAACTGCTGTAAAATGCGAGCTTCGTAGACGGAAGCGAAACTAACAAAGATTTAGGGTGTTTACGGCTGAGACAATTCCCCGGAAAGCTAATTTTCTCTCACAAACTTGTTCCACTCGATTGACATGAAGTTCTATTGGTCATTATTCAATTTGACATTTGGTAAATTAGTTACGAAATGAAATTTAATAATGGTCATACAGAAAACATTTTGACAACTAAAAAAAGCAAATGAGAAATGTATAAAAAACATACCTACATATTCTGATTAACTAGACAACATAGTTATATATCCGTAGATAATATATAATATACTAAATATTAAGTGCATAATAGATAACAAAGTGAATGAAGGTAATTTATGGACTACCATTTTCCAAGTCATGTCTCCGGAGACGGCGAGCGTTGGGTAATTTGCAGCGGCTATGGACAGTTATGATTCACTGTAGATGAAATACGAGAACAGTTACACAACGTGTTAATTTCGATACAGTAGGTGTGTTTCCAATCAAAGTTCGATTTAATTATATTATTGAATCGCATCGTACCGCTCCACCGTTAGACCACACGCAGTCTGTAATTTATGACGCTCCAGCCGGTCTATTGAAAACTACTAGGTGCTATCAAATGGACGCACGGATTGATACTTTTGCGCCGTTGAAAAATCAAGATCTGGTTCACGCTTTCTTGTTCCCCCGGCTGAAAATTTGAAATTCGAATCCCGAGAAATCCAAGGATACGGCCGGGTCCTGCGCCCGCGCAGCAACCGGGCCGAATAAATCCAATGCAGGTCAACAAACCTCTCTCGCGACGACAGTTTTTGTCGGTGCCCTTATAGACTTCTTTTTTGAAACCCCCGCACCTCAATTATTTTAAAACTTTTTACGTCGCGTTATTTGGAAGTTGGAACTGAAATTGTTTACAGGATTTATGTATTAAATGCTCCGCATTGCTGACGGTGGTACGTTGGGGAGATAAATAATTACATCTTTAGCAGATTTCAAGGGCAACAGACTTACAACTGAAATTTAAAAGGAAAATAAAGTGTGTTAGCAACAGTTAGTTCTGCTAATTGCTAATTTATTTTTAATGAATAGATAAATATTATAAGCTGTGAAATATACTTGTGAATGAGAATAAGTTAATGGACTGACTAATATAAAAGTACTTTAGTTGACTAGGTCGACAGCAGAGTTCGTCTTCGCTTCCGTTTTTGAAAGAGATGCCTATACTAGAAATTTAATATAAAAAGGGGAGAACTCTCTCTGTAGATGACCAGCGCACAGTTTAGAATAAGCTGGAGTTACGGTGAAGGGATAAGCCTTTTACAATTGAACCTCTAAAACAAAGTCAGTAAGTCTTTATTAAATTACCTCTAAAACTCTTGATGTCACAAGGAAGCTCACAAGTGTAATTATAATTCTCGAGCCTTATAAACGAAAGCAGGGATAATGTAGGGTCTAAACAGCCCTCGTATAAGGTGACTAAAAGGGGCCTCGGGTTCACTGGGCGACAAGGGTGGGGGCCTGAGTCGTCCACCAAAGTGGACCCGGGAAGAAGGCGACATCGGCTGGCCCGTGTCGCCTTGCGCTGCGAGGGCACAGGGAAGGAGGGATCAACCGGAGCGTTCCACATTGAGATCCCGGAGCCCCTCGTCATGCACCGAGGAAAGGGCCACCGGGGAGGTTTTAGTGGGAAAAACCCCACATAACCACAGCCTTCCGTCCTTCTGAAGATTTCCTCCCCGTCAACAAAAAAAAAAAGGTCTAAACGTTCGATTTTGCGATTTTAAAATCGACGGTTCTATCTGAATCCCAGATGTTCTGGAATTCCCAGCCAGCTTTTATGAAAAATCATTATTTTCCGTTATGAAGTTTCTTACATATACAAAAACACTTGCTGTAATCCAGGTAGCAATACGTTTAATGAAAAGTGGACAGTAATTAAAAAAGTTAATTGCAGCCTATATACAGGGATGTTGGTAAATCGACATATATCAGTTAGGAGGGTCGTTTTTACAAATCAGAAGTAAAAATGAGATTTAATTTGATTATTTTATTTAATTACATTTTTGAAGTTGCATTTCTGACTAATTTCGAAAAATGCTAAGGAACATGGTAACTCAAAAATAGTTCAATTTTGCAAAATGTATTACTGTTAATAGTATCGCAAATAGTTACCCTATCATCTCCTAATGGATATACGTCAAATACCAATAACCCTAATGATAGACACAGACCTTAAAAGAGTTTAAGAACATAGTCCACCACGCGGCTGTAGTGCCGTTTGATAGACTTTACATGTCCTAGAAAACTTTCTAAGCGGACGTTATACCGGCACTTAAAATTGCAACAAACAAATTCATTGGCTGGCACCGAGGGTCGAACTTAGGTAACAAGCGTACAATGTAATTTGGGCGACTGTAAAGAATCAAATGTACAGGCAACCACTCGGACACTAAGCTAGTAAAACTAAAAAGGTAAAAAAAAGAACGACACGAAAGCGATGTTATTTTTATAAACAAACTGGATAAGATAACACTAAAATATTACTAGAAGTTATTGTTTTGTTATCCATTACTAATAATCTAAATTAACCTTACGTCTTATTTATCTCCGTATAATTAACCTTCGCGGCCGCTCCAGCGGAATGTTACTCGCCTCTAGATACAATTCTTAAAAGATTCCATTTCGATCCTAGATGCTAGATTGGTCGACTTTCCCAGGTTCATTTCGAATGGCATTTAAAGGGCGGAGATAATCGAACTTTCTGATAATTAATTCATTGAACTGAAATCTGAGATCGTAACAATTCACATAGAAGATCTTTACAAGTCTTAATTGAGGCTTGGTGTTACCGCGTGAGCCAGATAATCGGCGACGGCGTTAATGATTTCAATTTAGAGGGCCGAGTGGGAATAAATTTTCGTAATGACGTGGGACAGGTAAGCCACGGGAGGTTCTCGACTGGCGCTCGACTTAATGAGCTCAGATCAGAAGTAACACTTCGTATTTTCTCTATTCAACTAACTCTGTAATTATGATCAACAGTTCTCGTTGTCGTTGATTTATAGGAAATGTCGTACTCAATTTTATATTAAATCTCATAATCAGTGTTAAAAACGTTTCTGGTGTTTCTTAGGCCACTTCTTCTCCCAGCGTCAACGCTTCCCGAAGTGGTATTTAAAGCTAGTTAGGCGCTGAAAATCAGCGCTGTGGCAGCCTCGCGGCAGCACATGATTGGTATCGTGTTATATTTGTCCTTCGATCCTTCTCCCTTTAATTGTATTATGATTATTTTTCTTTATTTTTTAATGTGTGTTATATTTTGTTTGTATATTATGGTGCCCATAAATATGTCTGTCTATTTAAATGTCCCATTAAAGTTTAAATCCCAATAGAAGCTAATTTTATGCAAAAACATTCCCCATATTAGAGTCGTGAATTTGTGCTTGTGAATAGGAATTTGGAAATATGAACTCTAGCAGTTTAAAGACAGCAATCGTTGTCCACTTTTCACCAAGCTTATTAGATCCTATATGTGACAGGTGATGAGTCTATTATCGTTTTACACCGGGAAAAAGTTTAATGGTTGTCGTTTTTGTATCTAAAAACCCGAAAAATAACCCACGGGACAGGCAGGTTGGAATTCCAACTGTCGAATATAAGATTGTAAGGTCGGAAGCTTAGATTATGATTGCATCAATATCAAATCTCAAATATCAGCAGCGTAAAAACGAAACGCCTGATTGTATTAATCGAAAATCATCCATGGCAACAGAAATAAAAACAGGGAGAGATCGCAAAGCGAAAACAAACACCGATCAGCGCATTAAAGGCGGGCCCCGTAAAATCTCCGAAAATAAGACGACGGCGCATCACCCGCTGTATAAAGTGGAGAGACAAAGGGACATCGGGGTACTGGGAGGGGCGCGGGCGGAGGGCGAGTTCGCTAGCGACCTGTTACAGGGACAAAGACTGCCGAGAACGTCGGTGAATAAGTCAGTATATCAATCTCCTACCGTCAACCGATCTGCCCAAAACGGCCGGCGAAAAAACTCGAACGCAAAAAATGGACGCCCCGAAAAAAAATGGCCGACGACATTGAATCGCTTAAACCGCCACGAGAAGTGCCAATTAAAATTTGATAGTAGAAATGCGGTTTTAGAATGGCAGATGCGGAGTAGAAGCGGTGACGTTAAAAAACTGAAAAAGAAACTAAATAAATAAATGATATAAGCTCTCACGTCGTTTTATCATTAAAGTTAATCATAATTCGCCTTTCTTTGAGTTTTAGTCCTATATGTGACAGAAGGTAAGCCTACCGCGATTTACTAGGCGCAAATTAATCGCAAGTGATATTTAACCATTACAAACAAAAAAAATGGAAACCCATTGTACAAGCCGAGATTAAGATCTCCTAACTCGATCTAGTTAAGACGAATGTTTAGCCCGTAGTTTTATAACTACTTATATAATATATTGAACATAACGTAGGCAAATAATAATCGAGCACAGCGTATGGCGCAATTCGCGATTGCAGTATGCATCGTCTTATTGGCATCGACTATTTAACTGACTTCATTAAAGGAAGTCTCGTTTTCAATTTGTCAGTATTTTTATTTCTTGTGGACTCACATACCCGTGATTAATAAGCCGACTTTGAGTTTTTTTTCTTGGATTGAGGGATATGGTTCAATTAGGTTAATTTTTATGGCATAGTACTTTGGTTTCGAAGAAATCTAAAGTAAATCTAAACTAAAATCGTAATGAAGCATCATTTTTAATTGAGATATTTTTACCAAAAGTTACCATAACCTTACATTACCATTGTCAACTATATTAATGGAGTTGCCAATGGTAAGCCGAACTAGCTTAGTAAATGCGTGTTCACTCTACTCTTGGCTCTTCTTTGTTTTACGACAATCTAAGTCCAGGTAATTATTCTTTATCAAAAATGAGGGCGAATGTGGAAATCCAACTAGTCCAAGAAACAAAGAAAGAGAATATAGGCACCAGAACTTCGTAATGTAACTATGATATTTCGGTAATAAAAGAGAAGGTCCACGTAGTAGCGTCCACGTAGTAAATATACTTATCATTATCGTGAGCAGAGTTTAGTGAACGAACGCAATTTTTTTTCTTTTTTTTAAGAAGAAAGTTAGCAATAACAATTAACCGATTCAACTAAGCTTGTGCTAGAAGATGGTTCCCGTCAATAGTCGAATGGTGGATTCGAACCTATATTCCATTCGCAGACCGTACCCTAACCTATTAGGCTATTGACGACGATGTACTGACGATGAACTGACTATTGTCTTCGTGCCAAAATACATTAGTATATACATAGTTACGGGTAAAAACGAAAGGAATCCAAGTATAAAGAGGGTACATTGAGGTAACAGGAGCGGAACGGATTCGCTTTGCCTCATTCCGAATTGGTTTTACGGTTTTTCGATCCGGAATTAACGAAACTCGGCGGAGCAACGCATTCTTGAATTGTGACTTGTGAAACATTGTTACTTAACGGTCTTTTACAAATACAAAAAATTTAACAATTACTATACCAATAACTACTACAATTTTCATTTTCTAATAATCAATTAAATATAGCCGTGGACAAAAATAAAGGGTCGGTTAAGAAAGTTTGAAAATCTCGGAAGATAAAGACGCCAGCTAACTGACATAAATTGTGCATGATAGACAATTAAATATCTTTAAAATATAATAAAATATTTTCATTAATTCATTTATATTTCATTAAAAACATAAACTTAAACGAAAAAGGATATCTTTTTTTGTTAACGAGGAGGAAATATAAAACCTCCCCGGTGGCTCTTTCTCGGTGCATGGTGAGGGGCTCCGGGATCTCCAGTGGAACGCACCGAGAGCACTTCCCCGTGAACGATGTCGGGCCAGCCGATGTCGCCTTTTTATAATTTCTAAGCAAGTGCTAGACTACGATCCCACCTGATGTTAAGTGGTAAAGCAGTCCTGGATGGTAAGCCGCACTAGCTTAGTAAATGCCTATTCACTCTACTCTTGAAAATACCCACTTTGTAATCGGAAGGAAAGACAGACGCGGGCAAACTATTCCAGTACTTTGCTTCGTTCGGGTTTGAGGGATGTTCACAACAAAAGGATGAAATCCCGCAGTGCGTCTAGAAGTCCGATGGGGGAATTAGATCATGTAGTTCCTGAGCACACTCTCCAAATTCGCGTGACTCGCCTTAAAGGATATCTTACGAAAACTTGGATAATACAGTATTTTTATTTCTTATGGATTCACATACCTGTCATTAATAAGCCGACTTTGAGTTTTTTTTCTTGGATCGTAGGATATGGTTCATTTAGGTTTATTTTTATGGCATAGTACTTTGATTCCGAAGATATACCACGGAACTCTAAACTAAATCTAAACTAAAATCGTAACGAAGCATAATTTTTAATTGAGATATTTTTACCAAAAGTTACCATAACCTTACATTACCATTGTCAACTATATTAATGGAGTTGCCAATGGTAAGCCGAACTAGCTTAGTAAATGCCTATTCACTCTACTCTTGAAAATACCCACATTGTAATCGGAAGGAAAGACAGACGCGGGCAAACTATTCCAGTCCTTTGCTGTACGAAGAATGAAAGACGAAGCAAATCGTTCGGGTTTGAGGGATGTTCACAACAAAGGATGAAATCCCGCAATGCGTCTAGAAGTCCGATGGGGAATTAGATCATGTAGTTCCTGAGCACACTCTCTAAATTCGCGTGACTCGCCTTAAAGGATATCTTTTTTTTGTTAACGAGGAGGAAATATAAAACCTCCCCGGTGGCTCTTTCTCGGTGCATGGTGAGGGGCTCCGGGATCTCCAGTGGAACGCACCGAGAGCACTTCCCCCGTGAACGATGTCGGGCCAGCCGATGTCGCCTTTTTATAATTTCTAAGCAAGTGCTAGACTACGATCCCACCTGATGTTAAGTGGTAAAGCAGTCCTGGATGGTAAGGCGCACTAGCTTAGTAAATGCCTATTCACTCTACTCTTGGCTCTTCTTTGTTTTACGACAATCTAAGTCCAGGTAATTATTCTTTATCAAAAATGAGGGCGAATGTGGAAATCCAACTAGTCCAAGACACAAAGAAAGAGAATATAGGCACCAGAACTTCGTAATGTAACTATGATATTTCGGTAATAAAAGAGAACGTCCACTTAGTAGCGTTTATTGTTTGATTTTATTTGAAGTTGATTTTTGTTTTCCACGTAGTAAATATACTTATCATTATCGTGAGCAGAGTTTAGTCAACGAACGCAATTTGTTTTTTTTTTAAAAAAGAAAGCTAGCAATAACAATTAACCGATTCAACTAAGCTTGTGCTAGAAGATGGTTCGTGGATTCGAACCTATATTCGATTCGCAGACCGTACCTTAAGCTATTAGGCTATTGACGCTTTAAAACTGACTATTGTCTTCGTGCCAAAATACATTAGTATATACATAGTTACGGGTAAAAACGAAAGGAATCCAAGTATAAAGAGGGTACAATGAGGTAACAGGAGCGGAACGGATTCGCTTTGCCTCATTCCGAATTGGTTTTACGGTTTTTTCGATCCGGAATTAACGAAACTCGGCGGAGCAACGCATTCTTGAATTGTGACTTGTGAAACATTGTTACTTAACGGTCTTTTACAAATACAAAAAATTTAACAATTACTATACCAATAACTACTACAATTTTCATTTTCTAATCATCAATTAAATATAGCCGTGAGCAAAAATAAAGGGTCGGTTAAGAAAGTTTGAATATCTCGGAAGATAAAGACGCTAGCTAACTGAAATAAATTGTGCACGATAGACAAATAAATATCTTTAAAATATAATAAAATATTATCATTAATTCATTTATATTTCATTAAAAACATAAACTTAAACGATAAAGGATATTTTATTTTATTTTTTTTTGTTAACGAGGAGGAAATATAAATCCTCCCCGGTGGCCCTTCCTCGGTGCATGGTGAGGGGCTCCGGGATCTCCAGTGGAACGCACCGAGAGCACTTCCCCCGTGAACGATGTCGGTCCAGCCGATGTAGCCTTTTTTTTTATATTTTCTAAGCAAGTGCTTGACTACGATCCCACCTGATGTTAAGTGGTAAAGCAGTCCTGGATGGTAAGGCGCACTAGCTTAGTAAATGCCTATTCACTCTACTCTTGAAAATACCCACATTGTAATCGGAAGGAAAGACAGACGCGGGCAAACTATTCCAGTCATTTGCTGTACGAAGAATGAAAGACGAAGCAAATCGTTCGGGTTTGAGGGCAGTTCACAACAAAAGGATGAAATCCCGCAATGCGTCTAGAAGTCCGATGGGGGAATTAGATCATGTAGTTCCTGAGCACACTCTCCAAATTCGCGTGACTCGCCTTAAAGGATATCTTACGAAAACTTGGATAATACAGTATTTTTATTAAATTTTAGTACTTGTTGTTGCCTCTATGTGACGACACTAAGTAAATAAGTTAATAAGAATATTTTATTCCGACCCTTTATTTTTGCTCACATCTACATTTTGTTAAATTTGCCGTTGATCATCTTATTAATAAATAAATAAATAAATGAAACTTTGAAGACCGTTTTTCATTGATTGTACATTAAATAAGTTATAGATTTTTGTTAACTTACATCCTTTTAACCCTAACTATGTAGACAAAGAGAGCAATCGCTTATAAGCTACTTTTTATCAAGTGATTTTGTAGCTTTGCTTATTCGGCACGTGATATTAAGTAAATGTAGGAACTACTTACTATTCAAGATAAACAAAATAAGAAATAAAAAATATTTTTTCTACAGGTAAACAACTTGTTCGCTACAGTATAGTCTCCGGGGATCCCGATAACCATTTCAGTATAGAGACCCATACTGGAGCTATCAGGACAGCATCACAATTGGATCGTGAGGTGATCTCATCCTACCTGTTGAACGTTCGAGCCGCCAACGGAAACCCCGCTAGTTTCGACCAAACTCAGGTCAGTGTATTATCATTTCTTTTTTTTTGTTGACGGGGGGAATCTTCAATACGATACCTCGCCTTCTGGGGAAAGACAGGGTTCCTTGCATGCCGAGGGCGCACGCCAGAATAGCCTGAGGATAGCAGATTTTTTCCTAATCACCTTTATATTTTGAATAAATCACATTATATCTTTATAAATAGTCTATGTGTTACTTTGATGTATAAACAATATTATTGTAAAATTTCATCAAAATACATTCAGCTGTTTATACGTGAGAGTAACACTTCGCATTCATGTATACACTCTGACAGATGTAGTGAGAAATTATTTACCTTTGGGAATACTCGGATCATTTTCGGAATACGATGATACCCGAACTGTATCAAATAAGTGACATTTTCCCCTACTGCTCTAAGATGGTTACTGAAGCTATTTGAGAGCACGATAAATACGAACTTTTCTGAAAAATTACGAAGACAAATCATTTCTCACTATACCCTATACAAACTTTCGCGTTGATAATATTAACGAGATATGTAAAGATTTAAAAATAACATAAACGTTTCTTAAACTAGAACGTTAATTTTGAATAATGTTTTCATGACATTTTTTTATAGGTTCAGATAACACTTGAAGACGTCAACGACAACGCTCCCGAATTTGGAACATCTTCAGTGAGGGTGTCGGTTGCTGAGTCAGCGTCTATTGGATCAGTTGTATACGCAGCTAGAGCTACTGATGAAGACGACGGGAAGAACGGTCACATCACTTATCAACTTCTGTCTGCCACCGGTCCTCCGAATACATTTGCCGTCAATTCACAGCATGGACTGGTTACACTTCTGAGGTAGTTACCGTAGTTGCAAATTCAATAAACAAAGCAGTGATAGCCGATGATGATAGAGGACCTCTATAATGATAGGAGGGGCCTCTATCCTCTATCATTTGGAGGGGGCTCTCCAAGAGCAGAGTGCAGAGGGGCTATGGTACGTTCCTCTGGAGATCCCGGAGCCCCTTACCATGCACCGAGGAAGGGCCACCAGGGGGGTGTCGCTGGATAAGAACCACACATAATAAACAACCACACAAGATATCTAAGAGGTTCTATTTACGATGTGAATTGCTGTTCTTTTAGTTTATAGTACGAAAATATTACTTGCTATAAATTTCTTTAAGTCTACCACTATTGCTAGCATAAGAAAATCATAAATTTCATACTAATATAATAAAGCAATTAAGACACTAAAATAAAGTTATAGGACAAACTTAACTTCTGAAGGAACACAACAATAAAAATTGTTTAATAACTAACCAAATGAAATAAGATTGTAGTTCCATAAATATTAAAATAAATTAAAAAAATATATATGCATTTAATAATATAATTAAGAAATATATTGATCACAAAATATAATTTGGTATGTAATTTTATAAGATGATTGTCAGTGAACGTTTCGTTTTTAACAAATAAGAAACTGGATGATCGAGCGTTACTCGACTTTTAATACAGCGATTTTTAGCCTTAACCGAGTGACTGCACCATCTTTTTGTTTCATAATTTGTGATCTTACACTTCTTTATGTTACGCGTGGTATTTACTTTTTAAAATAATTCATGTAGACATTTGATTTTCTTGGTATAACGTCAAGCCAAACACTCTTTGACTTACTTTTGCTTAGCAACGCCATCTATTATTCTAAATTATATATTTTCTAAAAAATCGACCTACAACGATTTTTCGACCCCGAAATCCCTTATTTATATGTATACAATATCTAATCTGAAGAGATATTAGATAAACTATTTAATCCCTAACCCATTTCTTAATACTTTCCTATGTTATTGACAGGCCGTTGGACTACGAAAATCTGGTCAGGCATACTTTGATTATTACTGCTAAAGATGGAGGAACTGCACCGCTTAGTGCCAATTTAACATTAGTGGTGGATGTACAGGATGTTAACGATAACGCACCAGTCTTCGAACATGATACGTATACAGCTAATATTCTGGAATCTGAAGCTGTAAAAGCCAAAGTAAGTTAACATTACATTTACACAAATGCACATTGATCCCCATTAGATGTATGTTATTAAATAACTAATTTTGTTTTATAGATACTAGAAATCCAGGCAATAGATAAAGATACTGGCAATAATGCTCGGATAACATATAAAATACTGACAGAAAACAACACAAACGAAGAGAACTTTAGCATTCAACCCACAACAGGCTGGATTTATCTCGCGAAGCCGCTTGATAGGGAGACGACAGCGAAACACAAGATGACTATAATTGCTACTGATAACGGTATTCCACCACTCTCGACCAGCGCAAGTCTAGTTGTCAATGTGATCGATGCAAACGATAACGATCCAGTATTCACGCGAGCAGCCTATGAGTTCCAGGTCGAAGAAAATCATAAGGCGGGAGCGTTTGTAGGCAAAATATCTGCCACTGATGCTGATTTGGGGGACAATGCTGTCGTGAGATATAATCTGTTCCCTTCGAATACCAGCTTCATCGTTAATCCAGTTTCGGGTGAGTGTTTTAATTATATAACAGCCTCTATCTATTCAGAGTAACTCACTCCGTTCATTCTCATCCCTACACATACAGTTACTCTTCAACACACGCTACCTTTTACACACAAACACAAAACGATTAAACTAAATTACATTATAAGTTTTAATTTTACTAAATTTGTATTTGTATTTAACTGTTTGGAGATGGGCGTTAATAGCTGCGACACAGTTTTTACTACTGCGGCTATTATCGAACTGGTTTGTACATGAATTTTTGATTTGAAATAAAATCATATTATTAAATCATATTATATCTATCTGTTGCAAAAATTGTTACGTAAAGAATCTAAATCCTTGCAAGGGCCATACAAATAATGTAAAGCATTTTTCTATTGACGATCCGCAATTTAAAGTAAATAATATGTGTAAATGCATCACTAGATTCATTTTTGAATCTTTCATAAACGTTATGAGTTTGGTTTATGACTCTTTAAAATTTTGTTGCATTTTTATGTATTCAATACCAGGACTTACTTCTTTAAAAACGTTTATTTGATTCTATAGCGGTGGCTTTGAGTGTAGATTTATATTGGAGTGTCTGTTTGAACTGATTTTTACTACACATATGAATCTATGTACTGTAGCTAAAATAACATTTTTTTTTCAATTTCTGTCTGTTCCGGCTAATCACTGGAACGGCTGGACCGTTTTTGACGGGACTTTCACTGGCAGATAGCTGATGTAATACGGAGTAACATAAGCTACTTTCCAATTGGTAATCAGCATAAGTTCGGCACAAAAAAAATAGAAATAATTTTTATAACAAAACACCGTCGGGTTGTTGTAGTCGGCTTAGCTAGTAATTTATAAATAATAATTTATAAATTACTAATACAGGATGTATTAAAATAATATAACAGCAAATTTACCAGTAAATTGTAGGAATTGGATATTAAATTTAATTGTTTTTCAAATTTACCCTTAGTCTGAGTATGAAGAGCTTAGTAATAAAATTTATTTATAACCGATTTTGAAACTGCAGCCTCTTCCTTATGTATTTCTGTATTTTTGTAATGTATATTACATTAGAACATACGATTTTAATGATTATATCTTTATTTGAAAGCTGGTGCTTTCCGTTTGGTCATATGAGTGCCCAAATAAGTCTTAAATTTGCATTATGTATTATGTTTGCGTGATAGATGATTCATGATCATTGGAAACGATGTATTTCAAGAGTAGTTTGACGCGAGTTATGTTGGTTCCGAATAATTCTATTTCGTAAAATTTCTGTGATAATTCGGAATTTGGTGTCCGACGGTGTCCTTTTTTGTTAACGCGGGGAATCTGTTTATAGACCATCCTCCGGTACCCTGGGTGGGCCCGAGGGATGTGTGGGACTCGGCCTGGGCAGCCCATACCCACTAAACCTACCGCGAATGCCATCAGCCGTTATGAGCGGGTGTCCCGGATCTGTCAGCGACAGGACACCCCAACAACCGGCCGGTCCCGGCAAAGACTGGACTTCACCCTCAAAGGGGACTTCTCCGGCACTCAGAGAAGTTCCGACGACGCCGAAGCATGCTGGGGCCAGGTTCCCATCCTGGCCCCGCTCCGATTACGGGGCGGCGAGATGAGGGGCCTGTCCGGGATAAATGACGGTGTCCTCTCGTAACTGCGTTTCACGTTTAATTTGATTCAAAGTTGTTACGTTTTTACTCGTAAATATGGTTGTATTAAATGTTAATTTATACATAATTTAAACGACTGTGAGTAATTAGAAGAAATGAAATAGAAAATACTGTTGCATTTGCTTTGTTAGAACAATGCGGTACCGTAATACCAACGAGTCGAGGGTCCTTATTAGTGTTTGATTAGCCAAAGAACTATTCCGCTGTGCAGTACCCGAGCTCTCAGCGCTTTGTTTGCGTTGCCGGCACTTTTGAAAGCTAAAACCCAAAGTGTGTTGTGGCTTAAGACTCGTCAACTGAGCAAACGGATTGTGTAAACACATCCGCATTAATACCTGGACAATTTAAAGGAAAAGGGAGCAGTGTGAAGAGGGTATTTGCTCTTATATTCCCATGAATATTACTTTCGATTACAGTCTTTAGGGACCGTTTCATAAATATAATGGAATAGGTGGGCCGTGTGATTCTATTTAAATTGATAATTTGATACTGATTGAATCAAAAACGAAACGGAAAGGAAATTAAAAGTGTCAAATAGGCAGTTATTTAAAACAAAATTGTAATTTTGAAGCGACAATGGCCTAATGATTTAGGGTACGGTCTGACAATCATAAGGTCGACCGTTCGACTATTGACGTGAATCATCTCCTAGCTTCTAACCCCTCTCCGGGGGGACCCTTGTGTCGAATTACTAGAGCAATAGAGGTTCAGGCTAAGCGACCTAAGAGCTATGCCACCTCTCAATCCGGTGAAGCAGTCAAGGCCAGCTTCTCTGGCCAATCTGTGTAGTTCGTCATAAAAAAAAAAACATTTGACAAAGGAATGGTTTTCTATTAAAAAGTATTAATACATTAAGAAACACATTTTCATTACATATTTATAAGTTGTTAATTTTTTTAATTCGGTATAACCCAAAACCTTGGCCTTCGGTGCAAGGGGCTCCGGGATCTACAGTAGAACGCCCCGGATCCCCTCTAACTCTGACACATGTCTCGGGAAACTTAATCCTTCCCCAGCATCCTCGCAGTGCGATACGGGACCACCGATGTCGCCATCTTCCCGGCCCACTGTAATGGACGACAAAGACCCTGATCTTTGTCGCTCGTGGACCCGAGGCCCTTTGTAATCGCCTTTTACGACAAGGGTACAATAGTATTATTCTATGTCTACTATTACTAACATCAAGGTCACCAATATTATTTTTAAAATTTATAAATATATTATAAGGATTTCTCTTATTTAGCCATTCACGATTTAGCTATCTTGATTTTAATAAATCTAAATTATAGTAAAAGCTATTCACAGCTCCGTATGACCAAATTTGCCTGTGAAAGTAAGCTTGAACATGGTCCAATTTTTCCAATCTACATATGGATACAGGATACAAGGAGGCAATGCTATAGACACCTTAAGTGACTGATGAATGCTCAATCTTTTATCTCAATTTGGTATATCGGATATCAACACCCCGCGAGCTAGTTAGTGCATCTTGAAGCGTCTTACCATGGTTTGCGGTCAACATTCGTAAATCATTCTCATTGACAACTGTATACGATCGAAACGAGCTCGCGTCTGATATGGGAATCAGATTTTAACAGGTGGTGTCGCGTTGGGTCCATTCGATTATCACTTTTAAGTTTCCAAGATTGCCAAAGAATCGATTTTTTTAACTTTTAAAATTGTCCAAAATTTTAAAGCCGCGATTAAAAACTGTTTATTTGATTTTCCAAAACAAAAAGTAAAATAATAGTGAAAGTCACCTCAAAATCTAAAATATATTAAAAAAAGCTAGCAAAACTTTTTTTTTTTTTAAATAAGAAAATTGAAGAACAAAGATGTTTAAATACGTATTGTTTAAGTGTAGAACACTAGAGTTCATGTGTAAAAAATGTAGTTTTTGTTTTTGTTTAAATTTTCATCATTTATAATAATTGTCGTGATATTTTATCAAGGATTAATAGAAAAGAAAATACAATCCAAAAAGCAAAACCGCAACAGGAGGCAATGAATTCATGCGCGTCAATTTCGAGTTATAAACGTCGTCGCGCGCGCATGCGCCGTGACCCGCCATTAACTATTATTAAAATATTGCTGTGTAAGAACCTCGCTATTCTCTCCCATGTTTTATTACGGACTCCAGCGGACCAAGATACTGTCGTCGGGTATTTAAAGCTCATATGTTACAAATGTACATGTAGGACGCTCCCCGGACCTACAACTCGTTACCTTGACGGATATCTTTTATTTGCAGACGCGCTCAAATGAATTACAGCCGGGATACAACTATAAATTATACTAATAATTTGCATAACTTCACAAAACACAAGTATATTCACGAGTAAAACAAAACTGACTTCAAATTAGATTGCTATTACGCGCATCCGCCCTCTTTTTTCTGCCGAATTATCATAAGAATATTACTTAGAATTGGTCATAACTTAACCAAACTCTCATCAAACTTGTACAGGATGTACAATTCCAACAAAAAATTAATCATCGAAATCGGTTGACGTGATATTGAGTCATATTATATAATGCAAATTAGTACTCACATAGTTTCTCAGGGATGCCAATGTCAGAACTGGGCTAATTCTAGAAAAGGGACCACACGTTAAGCTTTCAAATAAAAAATGAACCATCAAAATCGGTTCGGTCATTTTAAAGTTATAAGGTAATAAACATAAAATACAGATGAATTGAGAATCATTTTTGAAGATATTAATTATAATATGAATAGATTTAGTTTTATCAACAGACTTCAAACGCGGCAAAATCCTTTAAAAGAAATGAAATAGAATAAATGATTGCGGATGAAAATAAAATGTATTGTGAATACATTTGTAGAGTCACTTTGATGTTTGTTCATTTCATGTGTAAGGTGTTCTTACTCCACCGTCAGTACGACGATATATGTAATGTGCGCTGAGAAATATCGACGAATATTTTTTTTAGTGCCCCGCTTCAAATCGCTCATTACGAGGTCCTCTGCCACATCTTATTATCTCTCGACAGCTTTATCTCGATCTACGGAAATATCGGCTATATCAACGTCACTTAAGGACCGCTTTTCGGTGAAGTGATTTTGTGAAATCACGCTGTTGTCCTTTCCAGTTCTGTCATCACGAGTTTTAGGTTCCCTATACGGAGTGGTCCGGCAGATAATCATAGACATTCTGCCGCGAGCGTTTCGTTTTATGAATACTTAATGTCATGCTTTTTGTAATCGGTTTTGGAACTGAAGTGTTCTTGAGCCTTTTGAAACTTCAAAATAATTATCAAATATAAATTATCTTTACGAAAATTTGATTTTTCTATCAAAATAGACTTCTGGTCTAATGATGTGAGTTCATCTATCCGCCGGTTACATACATGGTCAATCGACAATATAATATTGTATTTCATTTTATATACAAAAATAAAATTTTCTTTAAAAGTTTATTTATAATTGTACAGACATTCACCCTCGACTAAATTCAAATCCTTCAGTACCTTTACCTGTCTGGTTATTACGTCGCCAATCTGGACGAAATACCTCCATGTAGGTCAGGCAGGGGTAGGCAAACTTATTTATTCATCAAATTATCACGAAAAATTACCAAAAAATATTATATTCAAAGTCGGAATATGTAATATCCCACTAAATGTTTAGCTAGCTACAAAATAATTCACCAACAACAAAATTATATATTCATCCTTGTTTCAGGTATAATAACTACACGAGAAGTATTAGACAGAGAATTTAAGTCATCCTACTCAGTTTTCGCTGAAGCAAGAGACTTAGGCAGTTTGCCGAGGTCCAACAGAGTTCCTATAACAATCAAAATTACCGATGTCAATGACAATTCACCGGAAATCATTGATCCTAGAGAAGATGTAGTTAGCGTTAGAGAAGAACAACAACCAGGAGCCGAAGTAGCTAGAGTGAAAGCAGTAGATAAAGATAATGGTATAAATGCGACGGTAACCTACTCCATCTTAAATGAAAGGGATATGGATGGTTATGGAGTATTTGTTATCGACTCTATTACTGGTGTTATTAAAACAAGTACAGGTAAAATATTATTAGTGTTCTTTTAATTTATTTTCGAAGTATCTACTTTGTTAATTTAGCAATAATCTATATGTGGTTAGTAAAGCTTTACAAACTACACAATTTCTTAAATGACGAATACAATTGTACATTAGTTAACCAGTGTAAAATAATGCTAATAAAAATGTTTACAGTCTTGGACCATGAAGAGAGATCAATATATCGTTTAACTGTAGCAGCAATGGACAGCGGCGAACCTCCAAGACAAACAGTTAGGCAATTAAAGGTTGAAGTTTTAGATTTAAACGACAATAGACCCACTTTTACTAGCTCAAGTTTATCGTTCAAAGTAAGTAATTAATTAATCCTTAATAGTACATCACATCCTGTATAGTTAGTAGCCTACATTAATGTATAAATCAGTTATCCCATTAATAGTAGTTTTTATTTTTATTTTACAGGTCAAAGAAAATGCTAAAATTGGTCATATTGTTGGTACAGTTGGATGCTGTGATGGTGATATACAAGATAATTCCATAAATAATGATGATGAAAGACAGATATCGTATCTTTTAATGCCTCTCACATCAGATCATTCACCAGGCACATTTGAAATTGATCGTAAAAGCGGTTCATTGGTTGTAGCAAGGGAATTAGATAGAGAAATACAAGAAGAATATAGGTTGGAAGTAAGAGCATTAGATACCTCCGCAACAAATAATCCTCAAAGTAGTGCAGTTACAGTTAAGATAGAAATAATTGACGTGAATGACAACGCGCCTCAGTGGTCGCAGGATCCGATAAGTATAGAAATATCTGAAAACACTCCCGTTGGAATGATAATATATAATTTCACAGCTCGAGATGCAGACGCTGGTGCCAACGGTGAATTAAATTTTCGAATCGTTTCTTTATTACCATCTATAAAAAACGTATTCAGTTTAGATCCTTTAACTGGTACCTTAACGCTAACTTCATCGCTGGATTATGAGGAAATAAAAGATTATTGGTTAGTTGTTGAAGCAACTGATCTAGCTTTTAATAATTCTGAAAGAATGACCACATTAGCCACTGTGCACATTTCAATCACAGATTCTAACGATAATATCCCTACTTTTGTTTCTAAAAACAAAGTATCTGTTACGCTGAATACGCTATCAGGAGTATTGTATCAGGCACTAGCTGTTGACACAGACTCCGGAGATAATGGTAGAATATCGTACTATATATCAAGCGGAAATGATCACGCTTACTTTTCATTGGATTATGATACAGGAAAATTAACGTTATCAAAGAAATTTTCCTCTGATACCGCCAAAGTTCGTCCGGGGCAGTATAAACTGAATCTTACTGCGTCCGACCATGGAATTCCATTTCCTAGACAAAGTCACATGACATTACTTTTAAATCTACAAGCATCAATGAACATACCACCGAGATTTACAGATTCGATGTATAGAGCTAATATTAGCGAAGACATCCGTCCTGGCAGTTTTGTAACTAGATTGAGTGCTAAATCGTCTAGGGGAAATATAGGTAAGTTAATACATTGTTAAAACAAATTCAAGTATATCTGCATTTTAAATTGGTAATTTTTTTATAACACTATGATAATTGATTTCAGGTAATCTTACTTATATGATACCAGCTGGCTTAGCTGATGATAAATTCACAATTGATGAACGTCTAGGTACAGTGACGGTGAAATCAAGAATAGATAGAGAAGAGACTGATCAATACGTTTTTCCAGTTTACGTGACGGATTCTAGTACCTTTCAATCAACCACAAATTTCGATGTAGCAACAGTGTCAATAAGCATTTTGGACGTTAATGATAATCCACCAACTTTCAAAACTGGTTCATGCTACCCTTTAGCTGTACCCGAAAATAATGAACCTGAAGTAATTCATACAGTTGCAGCAACAGATAAAGATATTGGAGCAAACGGAATTATAACTTACAGCATAATTTCGGGAAATAATGGAAACAAATTCTCTATAGATGCCACTTCTGGAAAATTAACCGCAAAATCATTAGATCGTGAAACACAATCAAAATACCATTTAACAATTGCTGCCTATGATCATGGTTCGCCAGTAGCCTTACAGGGGTCATGCAACATTTCTATATTAGTAGAGGATCAGAATGACAATGATCCTGTTTTTGATACCGGTCATTATTCAGCAGCCATACCAGAAGACGCGCCAATTGACACGTCTATTATCAAAGTAAGAGCTACAGATGCTGATTTGGGTTTTAATAAACGTATCGTCTACTCACTCGCCAATGAAAGTCAAGGTCTCTTTCGAATAGACAATAAAACGGGAATCATTTTTACAACCGGGTATGTATCAAGTTTATTTTCCTCTTAGCATACATTCTGTATTAAATAATCCTCAAATGTAATGTAATTTTTATATTTACAGGTATTTTGATAGAGAAAAAACTAGCGTATATCATTTCGAGGCAGTCGCAACGGACCAAGGACGATATGTTGCTCGCTCCCAAAGAGTTTCTGTCGAGATCACCATAAGCGACGTAAACGACAATAAACCAATTTTTACAAAATATCCGTTTAAAGAGCAAATGGCTACTTTGACGCCACCTGGACAAAGCTTACTTCGTGTTTCTGCAACTGACAATGATATAGGAACTAACGCTGAAATACTCTTTGAACTGTTGGACACTGCTAATCACAGGTTTCGAATCAATCCTACAACAGGAGTGCTCACAGCAACGCAAAGTTTAGCAAGTGAAAATGGAAAATTTATTCACTTACGTGTAATGGCAAAGGACAAAGGGAATCCTCCGCAAAGCTCTGTGGGGCTTATAGAAATTGGTGTAGGTGATTTCAGTGATCAATCACCCACCTTAAACTTTCAAAATATTACGTATAATGTTACAATTGAAGAAAATTTTGCATATGGCAAAGAAGTACTACAAGTAACTGCGTTGAGAAGCGATGGGCGACGTCAAAGAATAACTTATGAATTTGGAAACGGAAACGATCAATATGCTTTTGAAATAGATTCTAGCACAGGCGTTATAAGAGCGAACAATTCAGCTAACCTAGATTACGAATCATATCCAGGTCCTAGTCGTCACCTTGTAGTAGTTGCTCGAACAGAAGGTTCACCAAACTTGTATGCTTATTGTGACGTAATTATCAATTTATTCGACCAAAATGATCATGCTCCTAGATTTACACAACAACAATATATAGCTAATGTACTCGAAGGAAATACCAAGGGTGAATTTGTTGTACAACTGGCTGCAACAGATGACGACCGTGAAGCAAATGCAAGGATACTGTATCACATTGTAGACGGCAACCATGATAATGCTTTTATAATAGAACCAGCGTTTTCTGGCTCGGTCAAAACAAACATAGTGCTTGACCGAGAGATACGAGAAATGTATAAACTAACTGTTATTGCAACAGATGAAGGAGATCCACAAATGACAGGAACAGCAACACTTAGAATTAACGTCGTCGATGTTAACGACAATCAACCAACTTTCCCGCCACCGAACGTCATCTCTATATCAGAAGGTACGTTTGTTTTCACGATTTTACTGCCATTTACGTATTCTCTTTTAAATTGGCGTAGGGCGGCCGATAGCTTTGCGAAATAAATTGGTAGAACAAAAAGCATCTTACAAAGAGGGAGGCATTTTACATAATTTGTATTCCCGACCCTGCGACTGACTTACATTGCGACCGCGATTCCAGCGACGAGATTAAATAAAAGGGTCTCCTTTAGGATCAATATTTATTGGACGGTATTACATTTTTTTCGAGTGCATGTTTTAGCGGTGCCTCCCCAACCAACGGCCTGCGCTCGATCTCTTTTTGTTTCTTTGTTTTTATATCATTGTACTGCGACGGTGGTTTTGTTTTAGAGCATTTTATTTTGCGAATCCTTAAAGTGGCAGTCAAACGAGAGAGTATCTTGAACTGAATTTATTCATGCTGATTTTTTACGTTGTTTTTACAGGAGCGGAAGTCGGATCGATATTGACATCTGTTACTGCAAACGACGTTGACACATATCCTGCTCTTAAGTACGCCATTGTTCAAGGGGACAATACATTTTCAATAGACAGATATAGTGGAAAGATTGTACTCAATAAACCTTTGGATTTCGAAATGAAAAAACACTATGAAGTAAACATTACGGCCTCAGATACTGAGCATGTGGCGAAAACTACCTTAACTATAATGGTTACCGATATCAATGATAACAGTCCAATTTTTGATGAAATATCATATAACAGAGTGTTGCCAGGTTAGTTGAAAAAATTAATTCATGTCCTATTAAAATGATTAACAGTGCACAATAAAATAATGGCATTATTAACTACTAAAAAACATATATGTATATAAGTACCTTACATTGCAAAATGCATCCTAGTTAGTGTTATACATATAACATATTTCGCCGTAAAACAATTCAAACTTTTATTTCACACAGTACATTACAAATATTATTTGTCACATATTCTTAACCCGACTAGATTAGACGATGAGAGTAATTACTGTTTACTTTTCATCGAACCTATTACCTCGATATATTCAAATCACGGTATCACACAAACGGAAACTCACACATTACAATTTGTTAATAAGATGGCTGTCTGAGATTCGAATCTCCGACAGACCAATAACTTGTGCTGAGCAATTCTGGGCTTAATCGATCAATGTGGAATTGAAGCTGTAAATATTGATGCTCTCATGTCCTTTTGACTGTGCCGGGGTAGACAGAGACAGCTTTTGTTGCCGCTTTAAAATAGGTGATATTATTAGAGCCCATATGTGACAGTGACTAGGCTCTAGTAAGTCTATCTTCATACACCGGGAACAAATTTGGTACCACAAAGCTTTATGTACTAAAATGTATGTACTTTTAAAACCGAAAAACGCTGATTCATTTGTACATGGATGGATCCACTACCGTAAGACCTGCAATAAAATATTCATGCTCTGTTTCGAAATCAACAATTTCATCTTCATCTTCGCATTTTGCACGTTTGTCACCTTCTACATCAAGTCATGCCTAAATGATATAGTCTACATACTTTTACTCCCTAATTCAAACTTTCAAATTTGATTTCCAGAAGGATCGGGAACTCTTGAAATCGGCAAGGTGAGCGCTACAGACAGAGACAGCGGCGACAATGGCCAAGTTTCATATTCGTTTCTCCGTCCCAGCGAAGGCTACCATATAGACACGATCACAGGTCTTATGTTCGTCAACTACAGCGCCTTACCAAGCAATCAACGGGACACACAGCTAGCCGTATTAGCTACAGACCAAGGCAAACCGAATAAAAGTGCAGTGGCATCTATACGAATAAGCACAGGCGCTTCATCAGAAATAAAACCATTTATTGGACAAGACACTTACAGGTAAAATATATGAAATGCAATTTAATAATTATTAAAAATAAATCAAATTAGTTGATATTATTATTTCAATTTAAATTACTTTAATCACTTATTGGAATCAACCTGATTATTTTAAAATTAAAATAAGCTTTCCCATTCATTTGGCTCAAACAGATACAGCAATTGCTGTTTGCTGGTAATTAACGCATCGCCATACATCGTGCACATTTTTAGCAAATGTTTTATTAAACCCCGACGATCAGATAGTAAAATCTTACAATTATAATAACAAATTATCAAACTCATTATATCATATAAAACAGTGAGAAGAGCTGGATTATATAACGTTTTTTAATAAGACATCTTCATCAAATAATCACAGTTAATCTTATGATTAAAAATTAAAAGACATTTTTATGGTTTTCAGAATTACTGTTAACGAAGATACGGAAAAAGGTTCGTCACTTCTACAAATAGGTGGAATCAACGACGTATTTAAAAAATACAATCTCGACTTTCATATCATATCTGGAAATGAAGGCGATGTCTTTGATGTTACCATGGAAGGTGCACTTTTATTAGTAAATAAACTTGACAGAGAAGTACAAGAATCGTATGTGCTTGGATTAGCGGCAGTTGAACAAGGCAAAGTTTTATCATATAACCAGAACAAAACATCTATTACCATATTTGTGACCGTAGCAGATGCAAATGACAACGCTCCTGTATTTTCATTAAGTGATTTTGATATTTCTGTCAGCGAAAATGTTAAAATTGGATATAAACTCACTCAGGTGTCGGCAACAGATGCTGATCTGTTCGGTACCCCGAATTCGGCTATCTTGTACAATATCACATCTGGAGACGACGAAAAATTGTTCTATCTACATCCAGCCACCGGTATTTTGACTGTTAATAAAACACTTGATTATGATATTGGCAATCCCAAATTTAAATTGATAATAGTAGCTTGTGATCAAGGTATACCATGTCTGTGTAATGCAGCGTACATAGAGATTGAAGTTATGGACGAAAATGATAATGTGCCGACGTTCCCTGTTTCTGAGTATTTTGAAACGATAGGAGAAAATGAAAGAGTGGGAACTTCTGTCTTTACTGCCAGAGCCACCGATTTAGATAAAGGAAAATATGGAAAAATGAACTATTCTATAGTTCCCAGTGCATCTAATTATAACAGAAATGACGATTCATGGAAAATGTTCCAAATAGATTCGTTCTCTGGATTGGTAAATTCGAACGCTATCTTTGATTACGAGCAGAAAAACAAGTATGAATTTTCAATCAACGCTGCAGATCTTGGCGGCAAAAGCTCAACTGTAAAAGTACGAATTGATGTGGAGAGTCGGGACGAGTTTTATCCACAATTTACTCAGAAAACATATAACTTTGGTGTTCCAAAATCGGGATCGTTACCCATGGGTTACGTGATTGGACAAGCAACTGCAACAGATAGAGACAAAGGTATCGACGGTCGCATAGTTTACCAATTGTCGACCTCGCATTCATATTTTAAAATTAATAGAACAACAGGAGTTATCATTTTGAAGAAGAAAGTTGACTCAGTTCAAAGCTTATTTGGTTCTGAGAAATCTATAAGCTTAGTCGTGATTGCTAGTTCTGGAAGACAGGGCTCGTTAACAAATAAGACAGCTGTTGAAATATTACTGGATCCATTAGCAGTGGTTTCCGATAGTACTAATCTCATAAATGATACATCTGTTGCACAGAGTAGTGGATTATCAGACTGGGCATTAGGGTTACTTATCGCTTTTATATTTATAATAATTATATTTGCTGCCGCATTTCTATTCCTTCACATGAAGAATAAAAGACATAAGAAAGTAAATAAACCAGGTCTCAGTTCTGAAGGAGTCGGTGCCACGAATAGTTATGTAGATCCTAGTGGTTTTGATACAATCCCAATAAGAAACACAGGACCCGTCAATTCTGCCAACCAATTTGCCCCACCAAAGTACGATGAGATTCCTCCATATGGTCCTCATACAGCTAGTTCTAATTCTGGTGCCGCCACTACTTCTGAACTCTCAGGATCTGACCAATCAGGGTCAAGTGGCCGAGGATCGGCTGAGGAGGGAGAAGACGGTGAAGATGAAGAAATTAGAATGATAAATGAAGGACCTCTACAAAGAGAATCAGGAATGCACAGACAGGCTGGTGGAGGAGATGATGACAATCTTTCTGATGTTTCTGTTCACAATACCCAAGAATACTTAGCAAGGCTTGGTATAGTTGAGACTGGTACGGGCGGTGGGGCGTCAACCTCCTCTAGACGATGTTCAGAAAATGTTGGGAACAAGGACGCAATGTTGCATCATGGGCCGATAGATTCAATGCATATTTTTGACGAAGACGGTGCTCATGAGAACGATATAACGAATCTTATATATGCAAAGTTAAATGAAGTAACTGGCAGTGAAAGAGCAAGCAGTGCAGATGAAGCAAGTGCGGCTGTCGATAGAGCTATGGCGCTGGGAGCTTTTCCAAGTGCTCCTGGAGAGAATACAGCCGTTCCCACCGCAGGACCTTCTATGACAGGAAGTCTCAGCTCTATAGTACATTCTGAGGAAGAATTGACCGGTAGCTACAACTGGGACTATCTCCTCGACTGGGGTCCTAGATATCAACCTTTAGCTCACGTGTTTTCCGAAATAGCCCATTTGAAAGACGATGCAGTTTCGCTTCAAAGTGGTAATAGTGGTGCGTCTAGTGCTAAGAGTAAAGGGACTTCTATTTCGGGTGGGAAAAGTGTGCCACCACCATTGTTAACAACGGTTGCCCCAAGAAGCTGTCCAGCTCCATCGCTCTCTTGTCGGCAACCGCAGCATTTGTTGCCCAGGTCACCAATAAGTCACGATATTCCTGGGGGATTTTCAGCTGCTGCAGCCATGTCCCCATCATTTTCACCATCGTTATCACCTCTCGCTACGAGGTCTCCTTCAATGTCCCCTTTAGTAGGACCAGGATTACCTCCGGCACCAGGCAATAGAAAACCTCCTCATTCAACTATGAGAATATGAAATTAGACAATAATAAATGTAGAGGATTGTACATATACTTCCTTCATCGACTGTTTTGCCTATAAGTATTGGTAACTATAGTAATATTTATTGATTACCGATGTAATCGGATTAGTGTCTTTTGTATTTTATATGTCATTTTGTGCATGTTAATTGTAAAACTTACTGCCTGAATATGCTCAAAGTGATTAGTAAGCGCTTATTACCGATTTTTACGGTAAATGTATATATTGTCTTCATTCGGGTTTAATTCTATACATTGTATATATTAGTCTGTATATTCTAGTGCCTTGTATGATATGAAATGAAGACTGCCATGTTAATTTACTATAGGAACAAACGAAAAAGCTTTACTCTAAGCTATAAGTGTACTCATAGATATTGCAATTTTAATGTAAGTTAACTTTAGTGACGTTTGTAAAGTACCCTATTTTTGTATAATTCAACAAAACATTAAATGTAAGTCAATTTCTTGTGCCTTCACAAATCGAATAAATGTATATTGTAGAAAATGTTATTTTACTGTGATTTTCATCTTAGTATTGAACATGTCTTGATGACTCCGTTTATATCAAATTGGCAAACAAATCTTAATTACGATCTAAATAGTGGACACAGATAAAAACAAATCGTAACGTCGGTTTAATTCCTAAAATAATTACACCAAATATATGTTAGCTGGCAACACCTGACACCCAGCGATTGTTATACATAATAACTACTTCCAATGATATCTTAATAATTTACCTGAACCTTATTGTATCTTTAATTCATAATTAATAATTTAGTTGATCGTCACATGAACTTGGCATTGTAAACAATAGTTTAACCTTATTAGTTCCTAATCTGACTTCTAATTAATTTTGTATAAAGATGGCGAGGACGCGCAGTTGTGACGTTTGACTCGATATAAATAATTCTTTGTACAACGTTACGCTGTCTCAATAAAGCGAGTGTATTAGTTGTTGGACTATTTTATTCTACGAGACCTACAGATTATAACATATATGTACTGAATCTAGAACCTGATTAATATAATCTGTTAAGTTAAAACTGTTTTTAACTTTTGCTATTTTTAAATTATTAGATTATAAATCCATTTCACGCGATACAAGAGTATCAGGACTGAATGCGATGGCAATAACTACGTCATAAAATGTCCGGACAATAATAACAATTTGATATAAATGGCAGTTGATGTAAATATTGTTGATAAGGTATTTTACGTTCCGACGATCGGCTGCGATGTTAACATAAAAACTAATAAAAGTTTAAAATCAATATCGTATAGTTTTATTTAAATACAGGATAGAACATACAAATGGTAAATTACGATACAATGGTATATCACAGTTGGATCTAATTCTACAAACGCACCTTAATAATACAAAAATACCACAATCGAGCACGAAGATCGACTAAATGTTATACAAAGAATCGACATACCTAGTGACAAAAGAGGCAAAACATAGGCCTGCTTAGCATTCCAAATTCCTCTAATGTAGTTCGTCGTTCGTCTCCAATACCTTGTGTTAGCTGGCAACACCTGACACCCAGCGATTGTTATACATAATAACTACTTCCAATGATATCTTAATAATTTACCTGAACCTTATTGTATCTTTAATTCATAATTAATAATTTAGTTGATCGTCACATGAACTTGGCATTGTAAACAATAGTTTAACCTTATTAGTTCCTAATCTGACTTCTAATTAATTTTGTATAAAGATGGCGAGGACGCGCAGTTGTGACGTTTGACTCGATATAAATAATTCTTTGTACAACGTTACGCTGTCTCAATAAAGCGAGTGTATTAGTTGTTGGACTATTTTATTCTACGAGACCTACAGATTATAACATATATGTACTGAATTTAGAACCTGATTAATATAATCTGTTAAGTTAAAACTGTTTTTAACTTTTGCTATTTTTAAATTATTAGATTATAAAATCCATTTCACGTGATACAAGAGTATCAGGACTGAATGCAATGGCAATAAATACGTCATAAAATGTCCGGACAATAATAACAATTTGATATAAATGGCAGTTGATGTAAATATTGTTGATAAGGTATTTTACGTTCCGACGATCGGCTGCGATGTTAACATAAAAACTAATAAAAGTTTAAAATCAATATCGTATAGTTTTATTTAAATACAGGATAGAACATACAAACGGTAAATTACGATACAATGGTATATCACAGTTGGATCTAATTCTACAAACGCACCTTAATAATACAAAAATACCACAATCGAGCACGAAAATCGACTAAATGTTATACAAAGAATCGACATACCTATTAACAAAAAGAGGCAAAACATAGGCCTGCTTAGCATTCCAACTTCCTCTTACAATGTAGTTCGTCGTTCGTCTCCATTACCTTGTTTTCTTACATGATATTTGGGGATATTACAAATCAGACAGAGATTTGAAACTTCGCAAATGACAAAGGATTTCTATCACTCTTTATGTCATTGATTTTTTTATAATTAATTCATGCTGCATATACTATAGATATACTTTATTCCTCTAGCTTGGAGATAATAATGAAATTTATTGCTATATTGTTAAACAAGTCACACATTTGCCTACGATCTAGGATAGAAATAATAGTGCAGATAGATACCATCAGCCCTGTAGTTCTGGGCTCTAAAGAATAAGACTACGGTATCCCCTGCCTGTCGTAGAAGGCGACTAAAAGGGGCCTCGGGTTCACTGGGCGACAAGGGTGGGGGCCTTTGTCGTCCGCCAAGGTGGACCCGGGAAGAAGGCGACATCGGCTGGCCCGTGTCGCCTTGCACTGCGAGTGCAGAGGGGGGGAGGGAGTAACGTCCCCCCTCGGGACGTGCTCTCCTTGAGCACAGTGCGGTTGCGTTCCTCTGGAGATCCCGGAGCCCCTCGTCATGCACCGAGGAAAGGGCCACCGGGGAGGTTTCAGTGGGTAAAAACCCCACATAACCGCCGACTTCCCCCCAGAAGGCGGGGTATCTTTTTGAAGATTTCCTCCTCGTAAAAAAAAAGATAGATACCATACAGTCTCTCACAAGGGGGAGATAAATATTTGTAAAAAAATTAAATATTTACTTACTAATCAATAAACATTATCATTGTAAAAATTGAATTGTTTGAAAAGGCTACGATTTAAAAGCATATGAAGTCCGTAAATTCGCCACTAATGCTATATTGTCCCTACAGATAATATTGATATACCAGATTTTTGATCACAACACAGGTATATTATATAAAACACTACTATAAGGCCCCCTAAATTATTTAAATTCTATTTTAACGTACAAATCTAAACCATGCATATAAGTAAATTGGTATTGATTCACATTATTATAGTCGTGTTTTGAACATTATCAAAGAAAAATTCGAAAGTAATTTAATTCGATACGAACAAAAACATATAGACAAAATTGTTTACAAAGGTTATTGCGACTCAAATCTACAATTGGTTCAAAAGTTGTTCATATCAGATTCTGTTCTGACTCAAATAGAAAAAAAAACTGAGACAACATTAATAGATATATCATTAGAGTGCCATTCAAATATCCAAGGAGGATTTTGATGTGCCGCAATCTAAAACCAACCTTCTGTCACACTCGCTCTTGCCAAGGATTTCCGCTACATATAACCTTCTTAACACTAAGTCCACGTCGGTTGACATTTTTCTAATTCACGCAAGGTATTCCGCACCTTAGTGTTAAAATGGTGCAGTAATTTTGGCTAATTTAATTAATTTAGTAGTGATATTTCTATTACTTTATCATTTAATAAAATATTTTTGTAAGTATTAATAATAAAATCGTTACGTTTCTTTATAGCGAATGTTGTGTACACCTGTAATTCGCATACACAACAGGACTTAGTTTGTAAACTTGATTATTACAACAATGTATGCTTGTGTAATGCTGTTGGTGTATCTTAATTAAATAAATAAAAAAAAAATAGATGTCAATCGTAATAATAATACAATAATATATAAAGAATAAGCAAAAGCTGAAGATACTTTTTTATCATAACAGCTCAAAAGCAATGCACCGATAACCTTTTACTATGTCGAGAACACTTAAATGAATATAACCAATGGAAATGAAATAATACCAATGGAATCCAATCCAAACCAATAGGAACCCTGAATAAAAACAAATGAAAATCAAAAGAAACAAAAGGTGATAGAATTTGAAATCTCTTTGGCCGTAACGCTCGCTGTCTTTTCCGATTGGCACCTGAGATTAAAATTTATTGGACATAATAAAAGAGCTTAGTGTTAGGACACATATTTATCTAGAGCAGCTGAAAGTAATCAATGTTATTAATTGGTTTAATTTGTAGTGAAAGAAATTAAATTTCTGACGCCAACCAACAGAAACCAAAACGCTTTAAAACACAGCTTTATTTATCATGAATAACTCAAATCATAATTGGAAATGTAAGTGTATCTGGAATAAAACTCCATTCCAATCCACCCCACCTTTAGATGTCAGGAGCGTTGCTGGAGTTTTCCAAGCGCCAACGCTTCCCGAAATGGCACACAAACTTAGTTTAGCTTTTGAATGTCCCTTATATTATCCGTGAAATAGAGGTTTCAGCCAGCCCTCTCGGGCGCCCTCGCATCGGAATGCTTACGCGTAACATAGTAACCGTCCAAGTCGAAGTAACCCCTCACCGAGGGGAGCATTGTGTCGAGTTACTAGTGATAGAGGTTCAGGCTAAGCGATCTAAGAGCTATGCCGCCTCTCAATCCAGTGAAGCAGTCAAGGACGGCTTCTCTGGCCAAAAAAATCCATTCCAATCCAATCAACCAGAATACAACGCTAAACGAAATCAAGTTAAATTCTTATATCGTTTATTGCACCACGTTTATATTTAGGATTTTCTTCCAGCTAACCTTTGGTGAAAGGCAGATGCGGTGATCTCTGATCGAGTGCATAAGTATCAATGATTGCTTAAAGATTAGGGATTTGTGAAGGGGACTATCTAAATTGTATCCATATTCACGGTTCTAAATTAATTCGATTGAATGAACAGTTATATACTAAATAACACGTAGAAAGGAATTGCCTGAATACATTAGGCTAATTTACTTGTCGTTGCTGTTGGGTGTAATGGTTTTTTTATTTAAATGCATATCGATGATGACATCATCAGATGCGATAGATTTGTTTCCTGGAGTTACAATGTCTAAATCCACCTCCGTATTTGATGTTGGTAACAGAGCGTTAGCCTCTGTCGGTTCCTGGAACAAAATAGACTCACAGAAATCTCTACAAGCTTGATTGAAATAATCTATATATGTATAAAAGAGAAAGTGTGTGGGTATGTTCCATATAGGCTCCGAAACGGCTGGACCGATTTCAATGAAACTTTCAGAGAATCTTCCTATTGAACTGGCGAGTAATCCTGGTGACGATCACTCCTCTATTTGAACTGTCAAATACAGCTTTTATATACTATGATGATATTCTATTGTATTATAACGCAAATTTGTATTGACACATGCGTTGTGTATATTTGTGTCATTATGAACCATATTTGAAGTATAATAAAGTATATTAAAGATAATTATTAATGATTTTAAAGTATTCAAGGTTAAAGTTAGAAGTTAAGTTAGAGTGCTGGGAATGTATCCGTTTACTGATGGCTGATATGTTGGTGCTGGGTGTAGGTAATGATCTTCACCCGCTCGAGAACAGAATAGAAGAGAATGAATACGGAGAGAAATGAATAATTAATTCTATATTGTAAGATTTAAATTAAATATTTAATGATGTAAGTTTATTGTTTAAATAAAATAAAGCAAAATCTAGCCCGGCGAAGCTGGGATATAAAATTCCATGTTAACGACCACATAGTTGAGATACATGGAGCGATCCACGCAACAGAATTCACACCTTTCGGTAGCCTCACGAATGAGTCAACCCCCATTTTAGGTAGAATTTAGTTTCAATTTCGTTTTTTTTTGCTTTAGGTTTTAACTATAATTTCAGATACTTGTTTTGTCTTTGTCCTTACCGTTATCTATGTCGAATTATTTTTATTTAATCTATTCCAATATAACCAAAAAAATTGGCAGTCACTTCTATCGGCAGTCATATACGGACTGAAAACTAATAAATTAAAATGATCAACATCTAGTTTTAGCAATAAACGTGCCTAGAGAAGAAAAAAATCCTACCGTTGAAGCTGAATCACAGGCCATCAACTCTTTCTTGGAGAGATGTTCCACCACAGCAGCCGCGTAGCAATCGCCGAGCATATTGTTAGTGGTGCGAATTCTATCCCTGAAAATACAAACTTGGGTTATATAACTGACAGACGTATTTAGTGAAGCATCTGCCGCTGAATTAGTTAAAAAAATTAAATAATGATATCCGTACACAAATAACTTTTACATAAAATTTTGCAAAAACACACGAATACTCAAAAGCTATATAACAAACTTTAGTCTATAAACTCGGACTTAGGTACAACATCTCCCTAATACAGGCTATAAATTAGTCTAGCAGGGAGATGTGTACCGAAGGACGAAAACTAAGTGAGAAAGTGTTTGTGGAATTTGTTATATAGTATGTGTTTTACATTTGATAATATGTTTCCAATATTTTGTGTGCAATATTTTGTGTGCATAAAATGAAACTTAGACGAAGCCATGAACTCCAGCTACACACACCACGCATAGTGCGTGAAAAAAAAATCTTGCACGAAGGTTCTCAAATTCATAACAAATTACCAAAATATTTAAGATAATCTATTTATTTATTTATTTATTTTATTTATAAACTCTTTATTGTTTACACTTACGTAATAAAATTAAAAATAAAAGAAAATATAATTAAAATACATAAACAATGGGCGGCCTTATCGCTAAAAGCGATCTCTTCCAGGCAACCTTTGGATGGAGAGGAATAATAAAAATCGGCGGGAGTTTATAAAAAGTAGATATACTTAAATACTGATAATAAATATTTACATACAAACATACATACATACATATATATGTAATATAAATATATAATAACTAAATCAATACAAGAATTTAAAAAATTACTAAAAAATATCTAATAAGCTTTTGACGTTATGCCATATCCAAATCAAAATATAACTATTCCTTAAACAATTTAGAATCCTTCCCGCGCTTTCAATGACTTTTTTTTCCTGTTTTTAAAATGAGTTATAACATATTTATTCCACCCTTGAACTAAGTTTAGTTAAGCCAGGAATAAATTAAGAATAAGCTGAGAATAGTTTACCACAAATAAATACGGAATAACTATGATTTATCTATTCTTGCTTTACGTCAAAATGCACGAGTTGGCAACAGCGCAATCAAAGAGAAACCAAACTAAAAAAATAATTGCAGTCTGTATGTAGTAGTGTAGTAATGTATCTGTCAATGTGTGACGGTTATAAAAATATTCTATACTCTATATATGGATAGAATATAATCCACTGCCACGCTTGTCCATAGTAAGAGACCTTTCAAATAAATGGTCTAGAAATATTATACCACTTTTAGAAAACCGAAATTTTAATCGAAACTAATCATCGACATATAAATCAAATGGGTTTTCCCATCTTTTAAATATTTTTGGAGTCTTAATGATATTTATTAAGTCATTTACTGTTTCTACTTCCTCCATTGCCCTTAATTCCATAATAAGTTAATTTAAATGAGCGAACACAAACACAAATCGTGGTATTTTAAATGTTATACTGGACTTAAACAGTACACCCTACGTCGTTATAACTTCGGAATAACGATTGTATGAATAAATACGTCAACTTTATACCAGGTATAACGTATTCTTAGTTTATTAGTACAAATTTTGCTTATTCTTAATTTATTCCTAAATTTATCTTTATTTTTTTTTATGACGAACTACACAGATTGGCCAGAGAGGCTGGCCTTGACTGCTTCACTGGATTGAGAGGTGGCATAGCTCCTAGGTCGCTTAGCCTGAACTTCCATTGCTAGTAACTCGACACAAGGGTCCCCCCGGTGAGGGGTAACCTCGGCTTGGACGGTTACTATGTTAAGTTTATCTTTAAACCACGTTTATTTGTAAGGCTGTTTGTCTTAGTGTGATGTTGTCTGTAGATGTCCGAAATATGTATAATTGTTTTGTTACTATTTAACTTTCTTATGTAAGTGAATTGTATATTCTTAAGAGAAATTTCTAAAACCCGAATTTCATCGGAATTTGTGAGGTATCTCTATCGGAGTAACTCCGTGCAAAGAGTTCCCGAGGAATCTCTGCTTCGGTCGTTAGTTTATTCGGGATAGATAGTCTCATTAAATTAGTCTTTGATATACAAACCATGACATGATATTTCAACACATTCAATGCTGATTGCATTGTAAGATGCATCCCTGTGTGTCGTTTTTAATTATGACTGATACTAAATAACTTTTAAACTGAGTTTGGTTAGCGAAATTCATCACATCATTGCATTGTAACGTTAAGGTGTATTATAATACTGCTGCCGGTTTGTTAAAAAATATTCTAAATCAGGAATGAATATTACCCACACGAGCCAGTCCACGGCGAACAGAAGCGACACATCATGTGTCGGCGCGTCCACTGAGGCCAGGACTACCAGCAAGAGCACCATCGCCGCTGATGGCACTGAAGCGGATGACAGGGAAGCCGCCGTCGCAGACAACCTTCAAATATCAAAGGCATCCCGAGGAATTTTAAAAACAAAACGCAAGAAGCAAAAACTTTGTAGTCATAATTACGAAAAATGGACGATTGAATTTGAAATTTTCCACACTACAGCATGCATAGTTTATTAAGAGGAGTGAAGATTTTTGTGAAGTGATTTTTTTAAATAATGTACCTATATAAAATGTAAGAGATCAATTAAAAACATAACGCACACTACCACGAGTTGTTATATGTACAAACGGTTGTTATATGCTTGGAAACTGGTAAGTAACTATAAATACTAATATATACTAACTAATAAAGAAATACTTACAATTTAAAAGATATTACAAAATATTGACAAAAATATAACTGTGCCAAACCGTCATCGCTTGGCAGCGTGCCCAGAAGGCTGGTAGCATTGCCACGTTGTATGGCAATGCTTAGCCTCTGTGCAAGGTATAAGCCAGCCCTCTGGTCACCAGATGTGTCGACCAACTTCTTAGCTAACACATTAAAAGGTGATGTGCACTAGGACCACTAGTATAGTATTATTTAGAGAATAACTAATAACGTAAAACTATAAATTATATTATACATTGAAGCGTCAATAGCCTAATGGCTTACGGCGGGTTTCTATATTCAATCTCGATCCGTAAATCGCTATCCGAGATTGATATTTCAATCCATTTTCTGCATTTTGTGTTTCAATAAGCAATCCGAGCTGAATCTATATCCAATCTCTTGTTTTGACAAATCCGTTTTGCGTGTAATCGATCTTTATTTTCGATCCTTCATTTTCGGTAGTATGTTTGTACATATTATTTTTACGGCGTAAAACGGATTGTGAGAGTGGACTGTCCTTTACGACCAATCCGTTCTTTTTCAATCACTTCCAAAGCCAAGATCGGATATTGAAATGCGGATTGCGGATCGATGGACGGATCAAATAAAATCTGGATCGGAAATAATCTTAGATTGAAGATCGAATATAGAAACCCGCCGTTAGGGAACGGACTTCGAATCGTAAGTTCGTAGATTCGAATCCACCATTTCCTAGCACAAGCTTAAGCTTAATTGGAATGGTTAACAAAATGTTAGTATTAATTCCAACCTTAACAGGAGCCGTATGTGACAGACTGTTAGTTTGTTGCCATATACCGGGCACAAATTATATTGTTAGCACGTGATTTTTTGGGCTGTGATGAGATATTTGCGTTGCAAAATACCACCTCTTACTAAGACGAGATCGTGTCAACAATGATCCATGGACGAGTGAAGGTAACCGACGTAGCCCACCGTGTAAGCAAGTTAAAGTGGCAAAGGGCAGGGCACATAGCGGGTAGAACAGATGGCTGATAGAGACCACGGACAGGATAGCGCAGCATAGGAGCAAGGCCTGATGACCTCATAAAAGCCGCAGGACAAAGCTAGATAGAAGGTAGTACAAGTGATCCTTTTGGGGAATCGTTTGGGGAGGCCTTAGTCCAGCAGATGTTCTACAGCTGAAATGATCATGATATTTTTTAAGGATAGCCTAGTGGCTTCGTACCCCAGTCGTCAGTACCAAGGAATTGTCGTATTTAGATTTTTTTTATTACAAAAAATCATTGCTAAAGTATATATTATATGTTATCTTAAAACTTCAGTTACTTACAAAACTGCAGCCAACTGCGCAAAACCGAGATGCATGTCGTTCATCTGACACACGAAAAGACTTGCGACGGTCAGAAACAGTGCTGTACCATCCATATTGATGTTGCATCCGATGGGCAGTACGAAGCGTGTTATACGAGGATCTATTTGTAGTGGTCCTTCCATACTGCGGAAGGTAACTGGTAGAGCTGCAGCCCTGAAATAGACAATGTTGCCATGTACTTTATTTAAACTGTTACATTTATATTTCATATACAATTAAAATACGTCACATAATCCATTTCAGGCAAAGTTGTACGATAAAAAAAATTAATATAATAATTAAAAGGAGGAGAGATATGTATATTATTATTGTAAGGGAAGACCGGCATAACATTTTGAATAACTCCTTGAGCACAGTGCAGAGGGGCTCCGGTGCGTTCCACGTTGAGATCCCGGAGCCCCTCGTCATGCACCGAGGAAAGGGCCACCGGCGAGGTTTTAGTGGGTAAGAACCCCACATAACCGCCGCCTTCCACCCAGAAGGCGGGGTATCTTTTTGAAGATTTCCTCCCCGTCAACAAAAAAAACAAAAAAAAATATTATGACGAACTACACAGATTGGCCAGAGAGGCTGGCCTTGACTGCTTCACCGGATTGAGAGGTGGCACAGCTCTTAGGTCGCTTAGCCTGAACCTCTATTGCTAGTAACTCGACACAAGGGTCCCCCCGGTGAGGGGTAACCTCGGCTTGGACGGTTACTATGTTACGCGTAAGCATTCCGATCCGAGGGTGCCCGAGAGGGCCGAACCACGACTCGGTCGGTTGCTATTTCACGGATAATCCAAGGGACATTCAAAAGCTAAACTAACTTTGAGTGCCACTTCGGGAAGCGTTGGCGCTGGGAGAAGAAGTGGCCGAAGAAACTCCAGCAACGCTCCTAACATCTAAGGGGTGGGGCCTGCCCATAAAATAGCGGTAACGCGCAAGGATTATTCGCAACCTCCGACGGTCGCGAATGGACGCTATGTGGATTTGTAGAGATCTAGCCTGTGCAATGGTAATCGCGTCGTCCGGATCGTCAAGAACGTGTCTCGGCCTCCGGGCGACGCGACGGAATTTATTATTGGAAGGCTTATAAGTGGCGGCACTTACAAGAAGTTTGTTAAAATGTTTGGTGGCAGTTTCGAAAAACCGTCGAGATGCCTGCTTAAAGAATTGGGCTATTGTCGGTAACCCTGTATAAACGTGGAGCTCGCGATTACGAACGAAAAATAAAAGGATTTCAGAGTTGTTCGTCGGTAGCGCCTGTGTACGTTAGTGCTTTCTTGTTATTTACCTTGTTTTATATATTGTGCATTATTATGTACCTGAGATTATGGTTTTGTAGTTATCAAGTCTACCTGCTATTGTTATTTATCTATGTACTACGCCACCAGATCTGTTATTTTACTAAAATATATCTATTTAATAAATAAATAACTTCGATTCTGATACGTGCGTAAAGTAGTTTTACTACATAAAACAGTGTCGTTAAAATTTAAGTACATACGTGGAGGCAGTCGCAGATGCTGTGAGCATCGCGTGCGTCAAGCCCCAATAGAACTTGTACGGGTTCCGTCGCAGGAACACGAAGTATATCAGCTGCATCACGATTAACTGGTACAGGAAGACACCAATGGTGACCGTGACGATGAACCACGCCAGTTGGGATAGCATCTGCACTGTAGGATAATGATAACGGTAGAAAATCATCTTACAAGTCTATAACATTGTTTTACAGATAGACAATTCCCTAAGAAATACATAATAATCAAGACGTATCACCGTAGAATGCTACGAATGAATGAATGAATATAATGAATATTATTATTATATTATTATATCTAATTGTTCTAATGAGTAATCGAGGCAGGCCTACTGTTACCCGGGTGAGCTAGTAGTAGATATTTTTAAAAAACTAAGCAAGTAAATATAACAAAAAAAGATTTTTCAACTTTACCGACGTCACTCACTCCCAATATCTTGCCGGCGATAATACTGCCCACCCCTATTGGTGTGAACCACATGACGCCGGTCACCATCTTCATTATTACCTCGAAGATCGCCTGGAAGAAGTCTATCACCACCTGACCTTTGGACCCTAAACTTCCGAGGAGGCTGCCAAACACCAAACAGAAGAAGACTAACCCTAAAGTGTTTGTACCCGATCTGAAATTAAATACAACATAGTATTAATTATCAAGAATGATTGAAGTACATTAACGAGAACCAAAACCCTACTTCAAATCGAATAGGAATATTACGAAATAGAATTATTCAGAACCACCCATGCACCCTTTCGTAGTCGATGTTCCGCGCGTCCAAACGAAGCGATTTTAGCCATCGTTCGTAGTGCGTACAGCAGAGGAGTTGAACAAATTGCCAGCGTCAGTCTTTCCGTCCAAGTACGACGTCCAAGTTCAAGAGTAGAGTGAATAGGCATTTACTAAACTAGCGCGTAAAACTTTCGACTATATCACCACTTAACATCAGGTGGGATCGTGGTCAAGCACTAGTTTATACCCCATAAAAAAACCTAACCAAACTCTCTTCAAACTACTTTTGAAGTACATCGGTTGGCGTGATATTGAGTTATCCGTCCATTTGTTTCGCATATACTTGATGCAATTGTCAGAACTGGACAAAATTAAAATGAGACAACGGAAGAACCAGCTTTCAAACAAAATAAGCAAATGGTGAAACATATTTTAATACTACCCACAAATAGGTACAAGAATACTTAACAAAACAACACACATTTTAAATGAATATGACAAATTACAGCTTTGTGATAATGTGTAATATTTGCAAACGTATCGTCCAATAAAACATATCCATAGGTTGCAAGTAATTCAGAATCGTTTTCTGCGACGAGACACGGGTGCGCCGTGGTTCGTACGTAATCGCGAGCTCCACGTTGATACAGGGTTACCGAAAATAGCCCAATTGTTTAAGCAGGCATCTCGACGGTTTTTCGAGACTTCCACCACACATTCTAACAAACTTCTTGTAATTGCCGCCACTTATAAGCCTTCCTATATTAAATTCCGTCGCGTCGCCCAGAGGCCGAGACACGTTCTTGACGATCCGGACGACGTGATTACCATTGCACAGGCTAGATCTCTACAAATCCACAAAGTGTCCATTCGCGACCGTCGGAGGTAGCGAATAATCATTGCGCGTTACCGCTATTTTACGGGCAGGCCCCACCCCTTAGATGGTTAGGAGCGTTGTTAGAGTTTCTTCGGCCACTTCTTCTCCCAGCGCCAAAGCTTCCCGAAGTGGCACTCAAAGTTAGTTTAGCTTTTGAATGTCTCTTAGATTATCCGTGAAATAGCAACCGGCCGAGACGTGGTTGGGTCCTCTCGGGCGCTCTCGGATCGGACTGCTTACGCGTAATATAGTAACCGTCCAAGCCGAGGTTACCCCTCACCGGGGGGACCCTTGTGTCGAGTTACTAGCAATAGAGGTTCAGGCTAAGCGACGTAAGAGCTATGCCACCTCTCAATCCGGTGAAGCAGTCAAGGCCAGCTTCTCTGGCCAATCTGTGTAGTTCGTCATAAAAAAATCAATTATAAATACGTTTATATTGTTTATTTATTATTTATATATTTCGAGCTGCACAAGATCATGACAAAATATAAATACATTAGCATGTCGGTGACGCGAACTCTGAATAAGATGGTCCCATACCAAAATCCTCAACGAGGCTAAAAAAGTTTTCACTTCGTTAAGACGTTCCACTTGTCAGGCGTTGCGGGCAATTTTAATTCAAATTATTACGTTAAAGAAATACGTCACCTATTAGACACAACCCTGACGAGTTCTGGGGCTGTGTCGTTCCCAGTCAAGTTGCTCTCCATTAAAGATCCCGTTTTAGTGTACACTGTGTGCGCTTGTTGGAATGTCGCCTGCACTATGTTGTCCGGGAATATATTGCTGAAATTAAAAGTACAAGTATATTTACTAGCAACAAGTATATTTACTCTCACATACTGGATGAAAAATTAAGATCTTTAAGATTTTCTAATGGAAACCATTGTCAGAATAAAACAAAATCAGACCACACGGGAAGCATGAGCATTCAAGTATAAAAAGATTTAAAAAAATCGGTAGACCCGGTCGAAAGTTATGCGGTTAACCTCAAACCAAATCTACTCAAATCTTTATCATATATTTCGAAGTTGTGGCGTTTCCGCGTCTTGATAATTTACCGTGATTCAACCCTCTGGGGCAACTATGGATCGGAATGCTATCGCAAATAGAATAACCGCCCAAGCCGATGTCCCCTCACGGAGGTCCTTGCGCCGAGTTAGGGAGTAACTAAGCGACCTATAAGCCACCTCTCAAAACCTTATGTGACACTGGAGAGGCCGTCGGACCTATCAGCGTAGTTCATTCAGAAGAAAAAGCGTCGAAATTAATTTTGAATTTGTATGGAGAGTTTTTGGTATGACACCTGTAGTAGATAGCACTATTGGAACTGTTCGGACATGAACTTGTCACTTGCGTTTTGATTTCTATGGAAAGATCTGTATATTTTGGTATTATTTTTTTATACTTTCTGAGCAACTTGATTACGATTCCTCGTGATGTTACCCCGTCCCGTTCGAGCCGGAGTACCACAAGGCTCCGTACTCGGTCCCGTCCTATACACGCTCTACACTAACGATATGCCGCGCTCACGTAGAGCAGAGCTAGCCCTTTTCGCCGACGATACCGGCATTTATGCTTCCGGGCGTTCTCCCGAAGTCATTCTTAAAAACTCCAGACCGCGGCCGATGCCCTAGGGATTGGTTTCGGAAATGGAGAATAGAAATCAACCCGGCCAAGAGCGCAGCCATGTACTTCACGAGGCGTCTTCAGTCTCCACCTCGTTGCGTCCAACTTCTAGGTACCCCTATTCCATGGGTTACACAAACCAAATACCTTGGTGTCGTATTAGATCCCAAACTCTGCTTCGGCCCTCACGTAGACCAAGTTAGGAACCGGGCGGCCTACGTTATGGGTCGCCTATATCACCTCATTAATAAGAAAAGTAAAATGTCCCTCCGTAATAAGGTGACACTTTACAAAGCAGTTATACGTCCCGTTATGACGTACGCGAGCCCGGTCTTCGCGCATGCCGCCCATAAACATATCCATAGGTTACAAGTAATTCAGAATCGTTTTCTGCGACGAGCCACGGGTGCGCCGTGGTTCGTACGTAATCGCGAGCTCCACGTTGATACAGGGTTACCGACAATAGCCCAATTCTTTAAGCAGGCATCTCGACGGTTTTTCGAGACTGCCACCAAACATTCTAACAAACTTCTTGTAAGTACCGCCACTTATAAGCCTTCCTATAATAAATTCCGTCGCGTCGCCCGGAGGCCGAGACACGTTCTTGACGATCCGGACGACGCGATTACCATTGCTTAGGCTAGATTTTTACAAATCCACAAAGCGTCCATTCGCGACCGTCGAGATTGCTAATAATCTTCGCGAGTTACCGCTATTTTGTGGCCAGGCCCCACTCCTTAGATGTTAGGAGCGTTCCTGGAATTTCTTCGTCCACTTCTCCTCCTAGCGCCAACGCTTCCCGAAGTGGCACTCAAAGTTAGTTTAGCTTTTGAATGTCTCTTACATTATCCGTGAAATAGCAACCGACCGAGTCGTGGTTCGGCCCTTTCGGGCGCCCTCGGATCGGAATGCTTACGCGTAACATAGTAACCGTCCGCCACCGGGGGGACCCTTGGGTCGAGTTACTAGCAATAGAGGTTCAGGCAAATCGACCTAAGAGCTATGCCACCTCTCAATCCGGTAAAGCCGCCAAGGCCAGCTTCTCTGGCCAATCTGTGTAGGTCGTCATAAAAAAAAAAAAAAATCGTGATGTTAAGTGGAAATGCAATTTTCTCGGAGTGGGTCGTTAATGTATTTATGTGTTACATAGTGCGATGCCGATGAATGATGTGTCTGTTTTGTTATTATTATTATTAAGTACAAACGTGTCACTCACCGACCAATATCAAAAAGGCTGTCCAAGATGCTGTGCTCCCCCCGACGGTGTGCCTCCTTCGAGTGCTCCCTTAGCTCTGGTTTACCCGGGTGTATTAGCAGAGCCAACAAGATACCGAGGCATGCATTGAAGAAGGACGTCAGAATGAAATAGAGAAGAGTTCTGACTGCTATCTTCCCACTCATCTTGGCGTTCAGACTGGCCGAGCCGGCAATCAAGCTTGCTATTATTAATGGTAGAATCATCAGCTTCAACAAACGCATAAAAATTTCACCCGGGTATGAAATTACCATAAGCATATCCGGGCCCAAGTGATATGGTCTGAGTCCAAAACCTGCACGGTATAAATTATCATTATCAACATCCGTTTGGAAATGAAATGTATAATTATATTTAATAATATACATTGATATGTATACATGTATAATTAATGAAGCTTTTAAAACAACGATAGCTTATAATTAATTGTAAATATAAATACAAAACCTGTTTATGTATTTTCGTTATAATGCAGCTAAGTTAATTTAATAATAATATCAAATAAATTTATATTCAACAAATACATACATGCCGGTCACCTACAGCGGTAGACAGGGATCACGGACTTCGAATTGGTACGATTCTGACAAACCTCTTTCGATTTATTTTATCTGCATGCATGTTAAAGTTTTATCTCTTCGAAGAATAGAAAAATCTCCATGGATTTTTATCAATAGAATCAATAGAAATATTAGATTTAGTTGAATTTGAAATTATTTTAACGGAAATTTATCTAGAATGCAATGATAATAATGTTTTGTTGAATTTTTATATATAGATAACATGAACTAGGGCTTAAAATATCTAGTGTATGTCGTAGTGATAAAGTATTATATATTATATGATAAATACTTAATCTAATAACTATAAAATGTAGACGAGACAAGAGACTTACCTATTGAAACACCGGCCAGTACTCCTATTAAAGTGATCACCAGCATTACATTATCCACCAGCCACTTCCTCAGACCTGTATGCTCCACCGACGCACAGCGGTCTTCTGTAGTCTTCGGCCCTCGGTCTCCAGGGCCCATTGTCGCAAAAAGGTACTCTGAAATACGCGCACCTTTCTCCATAACTCGTTAATTCGTTAACGCAAGCCAGATCTTCGATCTGGTTGCCTTTCCCGTCCCTTTTCCCTATAGAGTTACTTTATAATGCAATTTTCGTTAATAATTATTTTTTTAGCATGTATACCCGCAAATTTATGCAATTATGGCAAAAACATATTATATTCATTTACTTATTCACTGTTTCTTTAAAAGAGGTTTTATGTATTTCTAATTACTAGTACTCTGTCTATCGAAACATAACCTAAAAATATTGCAAACTTTATTGATAAATAAACATATTGTATTGAATACAACGCGCCGTTCGTTAAATATAATTGACAAATAACACGTCACAACTCAACGATGGACCGAGTGTTACTGAAAATCACCGACAGATATTGTACGTGTAGAATACGGAAGCCATATTTGAATTTGCGCGCGCATCCATTGATTAACGGCTGTGTAAAATAACCTATGAATAGGACACAGGTATGCATGTGCATCTTTTATTTGATCTATTTTAAAACCATTACGTGACTTTTACTGCAAGAGACAGGATATTAGAATTCCTATAAATAGAAAGATACGTCAAAGGTTAACCTCAAAATAACTTATAAGACAAATGCATAAAGAATTGAAAATCTTGCTTATTGTATCTTAACACGTTGCGATACGGACCAATTTTGTTTGGCTTTTCATCTTCAAACTGCACTTTTCATTACGACATGTGCGTGAAGCATTACAGCTTTAGCATATTGTATCTTAATTCGTTACATTAAAGATTACTTTTGTATGATCATTTTAAGTTCAAACTGCAGACGACTTACGATTGCAAGTTAAGATGACCTAATACTTAAATTAAATTAAAATACGAGTATAATTCAATTTATTAACTTTGTAATACGTTAACACTATGTATATGCGAGGTAAATTCCTCAACAAGTTATTCAGATCAAAATGTAATGAAGTTACAGCTTATAAATGTCGCACTGTCGGGCACAGCCCTGAAAAGTGTCTAAGGCTGAAATTTATAAAGCGTTCTTTGGCTCGGACTTGGTTAATAGAGGTTCAGGCTAAGCGATCTAAGAGCTGTGCCACCTCTCAAATCCGGTGAAGCAGTAAAGGTCAGCTTCTCTGTGCCAACTGTGTTAGTTCGTCAAAAAAAACCGGACTTGTTTTAACATGTGTACCCAGTGCAGAGGAGCTCCGGTACATTCCACTGGAGATTCCGGAGCTCCTCACCATACACAGAGGAAGGGCCACCAGGGATGTTTTAGTGGGTAAAAACCCCACATAACCGCCGCCTTCCCCTCAAAAGGCGGGGTATCTTTCTGAAGATTTCCTCCTCGTTAACAAAAAAAAAGGAATATTACGAAATAGAATTGATCAGAACATGACAAGCTACTCTTCAAGTAGTACATCCTTTCCGACATTTTTTGAAAAATACTTGATGCAAATTTCAGACATGGTCTTGTCATGAATGTCATTGTCAAAATTGGACCACAAGAGAAGCACCAACTTACAAATAAAAAAAGAATCATTAAAATCGGTACACCCAATCGAAAGTCATAAGGACAAACAAAAAAAACATTTTTGTAGTTGATTGAACAACGATTATTTATTAGTACAATCCTGGTAAGATTTGAACCCCGGTTAATGTCGTAAGCCGACTAGTATAGCCACAAAATCATTAATTATCTTATAATTTAAATACCTTTATAATGATTTGTCGCTTTAGACTTCGATTCCATTCCGTAACAAATATTTGCACAACTTTTTGCAAGTTTAGAATTATCCATTATTATACATACAATGCAATGCGACTGTTCGCTTCACTTATTACATTGATAATAATTCATAAAAAGTCTTCGGTTATATAATTTGCCATTTCCATATGGTGATAAGATAATTTTTTTTATCAAAGCTAACAAGGCTTTAATTCGCTGTGTAAATGGACGTAAAAATATCATGACCTCTGATAGTGTCTTACCTATGTATATACTACAATATCTATACAAATAAATAAAATTAGAGTGTCTGTTTGTAATAATAGGTTGTCAAATATCTCCCTTCCGCCTTTTTTGTCTTTTGAATTTCGCGGCTATGAACAAAGCGCTACAGAGCTCGTATCTAGCAATACTATACATAATTTGAAAGGTCTTGTCGATGTAGTCCATGATTTGATCGGTATTTGTCGTCACAGGTCTTCCGCCGGCTGGCTTATCCATGGTGTCGTTTTCACCGGCTCTGAATCGTCGAAACCATTCCTCCGTGGTTCGAAGTGATAGAGTACCATCCCCCAAAACACCATTAATCTCACGGAACGTTTCTCTAGCGGATTTGCCGTTAACGAAGGAAAACTTTAAAATAGCGCGAATTTCGGCGTTAGTGAACTCCATGTTTACACGTCTATAACTGTTGAACGCAATATCCAAACTAATTATGCATAGCGTTTTGTAGGTTATGTCAAGACCTTTCAAATTATGTATAGTATTGCTAGATACGAGCTCTGTAGCGCTTTGTACATAGCCGCGAAATTCAAAAGACAAAAAGGCGGAAGGGCGATATTTGACAACCTATAATGTTGTTGTGTTTGTAAAATAAATAACTTATTACTACATGCACATGAATGTATTTACGGTATAGATATAGTGAGAGAAGATCTTCCTTCGTAATTCTATATTAATGGATGTGAAAATGTCAGTTAATACGATCATTCATTAACAGTACGGGTGTCATAGTATTCCGATAAAGATCAGAGTCTGTTCCGACTAATCTCTGGAACGGCTTGACCAATTTTGTCGGGACTTTTATTAGCAGATAGTGTATATAATAAGAAGTAATCTATGCCACTTTTATTTTAGTAAAATTTAATTAATATACTGTTTAATCGCGGGTAACACCGCGGGTCACATCTAGTAGAAAATATAGGAGTACAAGTTTGATGGCAACAAGCAAACAAAGCGTATCCTCCGACGGCCACGTATGGACACGTGGCTGTCGGAGGATACGAAACATTTTATGGCGTTTTTTATGGGTCTACCTGCTTGATATCAAGAACATTGCAGGAGATTATTCATCCATTTCTCCTCCCAGCGCCAACGTGTCCCGAAGAGGCAATCAAAGATAGTGTAGTGTCCCTTAGCTATCCGTGAAAAATCCGACCAAGCCGTTACTCCTCACCGGAGGGACCCTTGTGTCGAGTTATTAGAGGTTCAGGATAAGCGACCAATTATGCCACGTCTCAATCCGGTGAAGTACTAAAGGTCAGCTTCTCTGGCTAATCAATGTTCGCTTGTTTCAGCCCTGTAGTTCTAGGCTCGTAGAATAAGGCTATGGTATCCCCTGCCTGTCGAAGAAGGCGACTACAAGGACCTCGAGTTCACTGCACCACCGGCGACATCGCCTCGCCCGTGGCGCCCTGCATTGCGAGAGCACAGGGGGGGTGAGATTAACCTCCTCACTCCCGGGATATACTCTGAGAGCACAGTACAGAGGGCGTTTCACTGGTGGTTTTAGTGGGTAAGGTCAACAAAAAAAAACAGAAAAGATTCACGTATCAGCTAATCTACGTCATAAAAACATGCAGTAGTATAATTACGAGTCTTGGTGACGAAGCTGAAATCAATCTGCTCAGTCTTGAGCTGAATCTCCACAGCTGTAAGGTGGCTAGGCCATTCGATGTCCTACAGATTGCATTTTGGAGAGTGTGATATAATCCCACATCGCCGTTCCACCATTTCAATATGCAATGCTGGATTTCATCCATTTTAACCAACTTGAAAAAGTGAGGTGATTCTCAATTCGACTGTTTTTTTTCATATTAGTTACCTCGGAACTTTCGAGACTCTTGGGTGAACCGATTTTGATGATTCACTGTTTATTTGAAAGCTGATGCTTCTCTTGTGGATCAAGACATCAGCTTCAATTGATTCAAATGAAATTTCAATTGACAATGGCGTCCACGAGAAGCCCATGCAAGACTTAAATTTGCATTAAGTATGTGCATGGCAAATGCATGAATCACTCAATATCACGCCAATTGATTTAGATGATTCCAGGGATTGAGGGATTTTAAAAGGAAAAAGTTTTAAAATTATGTAAGAGATAATTAGTATTTAAAAAGGGTGCTCAGGGACTACATGATCTAATTCCCCCATCCCCTTTCCACCATCGGACTTCTAGACGCACTGCGGGATTTCATCCTTTTCTTGTGAACATCCCTCAAACCCGAACGAAGCGATTTGCTTCGTCTTTCATTCTTCGTACAGCAAAGGACTGGAATAGTTTGCCCGCGTCTGTCTTTCCTTCCGATTACAATGTGGGTATTTTCAAGAGTAGAGTGAATAGGCATTTACTAAGCTAGTGCGCCTTACCATCCAGGACTGCATTTCCACTTAACATCAGGTAGGATCGTAGTCAAGCACTTGCTTAGAAATAAAAAAAAAATGTTTTGTACTTCTGGGACCTCTGAAAGAGCTGGGACATTGGGCTGTGCCATTACGTTAGAATTAAATTAAAATGAGTTATATTAGAACCTTCAGGTCTGGGTACCAGCAATCATAAAGCGTTTTAAATATATCCTTTAAAAGTGAAACTTACGGTTAACACGATAAATCTATATATATAAAAGAGAAAGTGTGTGGATATGTTCAATGTAGGCTCCAAAACGGCTGGACAGATTTCAATGAAACTTTCAGGGAATCTTCAGATTGATCTGGCGAGTAATCCTGTAAAGATTGGTGATGATCGGAGCACTCTTTTTTTTTAACTGTCAAATAAAGCTTTTATTTACTATGATGATATTCTATTGTTTTATAACCCGAATTTGTATTGACATATGCGTTGTGTATATTTATGTTAATTATGAACCATATTGAAGTACAATGGAGTATAATAAAGTATACTGACGTATATTACAGATACTAAATAAAGGATTTTGAAGTATTCAAGGTAAGTTATAGCGCCTCGAATGTATCCGTTTACTGATGCTGCTGATAGGTACATATTAGCAGCATCAGTATACTATATATAGTATGGGTGTAGTTGATCTTCACCCGCTCGAGAAGATAATGAATAATTTAATATATTGTGAGAGTTAAATTAAATATTTAATGATGTAAGTTTATTGTTTTAATAAAATAAAGCAAAATCTAGTCCGGCGAAGCGGGTCGGGTACGCTTGTAAAATATAAAAGGATTTCTAATAAATACAGAAATTGATAATAGAACCAGTTTAAATTGATAAAAAAAAACCTCCCAGAAATAAAAAGAAATGATAATAGAACCGGTTCACTATCACAGCTTATGTTGGTTACTTTATTTGTTTGGTTAACGATAACATTTTTAAAACCTTTTTTAAACTCTAACTAAAAACAAAACGCTCAAATTTGTGTCTTGTATATGGCGATAGGCCCACCAGCTGTCATATACTGTACCTACAGGTTAGAGAAAAGAGTTCAACGTCCCTGACTTTCCCAGTAATAAAGATTACATTTGAGCGATTTAAAGATTTTCGATTGTCTTTTCTTTAGTGTTTCTACATAGTACGCCGGCTGTACCCGCGACTTAAGACACTACTCAAGCGCTCACTCTCTATTTTGACTTACATTACCAAAAGAAACTCGAAAAACGACCAAATAATAGACAAATTATAACCTCCTTTTTGAAGTCGGTTAAAGTTAAATAAAAGTACCCTATGTACTAAACCAGGCTATAATCTATCTCTGTGCCAAATTTACACTACAACCTAACTTTAAACTTATAATTTTAAACGAATTGGTGGAATGATAACTATTAACAAATAACTATCCAATAAATTAATAATTTACATTATTAGCCCGATCAATAACTTTCTTTTTTATAGTCGGTTAAACAAAAAGTAGCCTAATTTCCTATGTTACTCCTTATTACGTCAGCTTAACCCAGTGAAAGTCCCGTCAAAATCAATGCAGCCGTTCCACAGATTAACCGGCACAAACAGAGAGTTGTAAGAAATGTTATTTTGGCTACCATATATACATTCATATGAATGCAGTAAAATAACGGTTATTTTAATATTACAAACAGACACTCCAATTTTATTTATTTCTATAGCTTCAAGGCCATGTTAATAATACAAATTATAGTATATACAGTAATATTAGTATGTAGTTATAAGCGAAGATATTTCGTTCAAAGTTTGCCAATAAAGCAATTGGCTACCGTGGAACTCGCAATGACATAGTGGATTTTAAACCTTAGCCACGTGATTTATGTGGCAGCTGCTGAGCTCCAAGAGCCAAAATGCCGTCAAATTGTAAGTCTACAAACTAAAATACTTAACCCGCCAATCTGTCCATAAATGACGAATAAATCTGTCCATAAATGACGACGCTATTTGCGCACAATAAAAAAACACATGACAGAACCTCCTTCGTTTCTGAAGTAGGTTAAAAGGAATCAAAGTATAGAACACATACACTGGGAACTTGTGATGGCCAATGCAATTAACAACTACATCTATCTGTATATATAAAAGAGAATGTCGCTGGACCGATTTCAATGAAACTTTCAGGGAATCTTCAGAGTGACCTGGCGAGTAATCCTGTAAGTTTGGTGACGATCGGAGCACTCCTCTTTTTGAACTGTCAAACAAGCCATACGTCGTATTTTTATTTCTGACAATAACTTGTGCCCGATACTGCCTGTCTCCAGAACTAACTGTCGCGCGCGGTTGGGTTTGTTAATACCATCTCACTGCACATTGATATATTTTGTTGCACTGAGTCTGTGTTTATCGAAGCTGTCTACAAATGCGTAGAAGGTGTTTGACTCTATTATATTTATATATTATTGTCAATACATCACGCAGCTTTTTATTTGTTTTAATTTTAATAATATATATTTAACTAATTTTTTATAACATCATATTGGTATTATCTGTGTAACGGTGTCTGTGTTGTTATGTAACGGTGTTACAATTTTTGTTGATTTAAATAAATAAATAAATGTTTTTGTATAAATGATAAGAATGATATTGTATTTACTGATATGTGAAGGTAATGATCTTCAATAGCTCGAGAAGAGAATGAATACAGAGAGAAATGAATAACTTAATATATTGTGAGAGTTAAATTAAATATAATATTTAATGATGTAAGTTTATTGTTTAAATAAAATAAAGCAAAACAGTTGACGTGAGATTGTGTTTTTTTTTATGAGTGACTACGGAATTCCGCTTAGAGAACCGTAATCATTACACAAAAATTAGATTTGAAATCGGTCCAAAGACCGGATTGAGGGTTAAGTGAGATTGTGTTATTCGTCCATTTGTCTCAGACATATTTAACGCAAATTTAAAACTTACACGGTTTTCTCACGCCATTGTCATAAGCGGACCAAATTTAAACGGGGCATCGGAAAGCCAGCTTTGATATAAAAAAAGAATCGTTAAAAGCTTGTAAGAAAGCTTTAAGAAGATTGCTTGTAAAACATTCTGATTTCCTTTACTTGGTCATGGATCCCATAACCAGAACATCACCAAAACTCTTATGAAACTGGCAACCAGCGTTTGCTATGCCTAATAACTACTTCCAATGATATCTTAGGAATTTACCTGAACCTTATTGTATCTTTAGTTCATAATTAATAACTTATTTGATCATCACATTAACTTGGCATTGTAAATAATAATTTAACTTTATTAGTATTAGTTATTGGACTATTTCATTTTACAAGACCTACAAGTTATGACAGTACTTTTAAAGTACACCCTTACAAATAAAAAATGAATCGTCGAAATCGTTTGGCGTGCCATTGAGTTATTTGTCCATTTGTATACACCATAATTAACGAAAGTTTAAGACTTATGTCAGGAGTGCACGATATATGTCCTAGCAAAAGCTTAAACTTAGTTGGACTTAACAAGATTGGTTAAACTTAACAAGATTGTTGGTAATATTTCTGAAAAAAAAAATATTGCTAGCTTTCTTTAAAAAATATATATATATATATTACATATTACATAAAATGTCGATATGTGATCGTGATATATTGCTTCAATCCGATATTATGGAATCATCTGATATCGATATTTATATCGATATATTTCACCCGATAACCACATATCGTATATAATATGTTACTACACTCCTACTCTCAGCGATGGCAGTATTGTATAAATTTAAAATATTTTTGGGCTATTTAAATAAAAACAAACGATAAGATATATTGTAAATATCGATACATTTATATAATATATTGCATAGTATCTATACAACATTACGATATAATTTCGAAAAATATATCGATATATTTGTTGCATGAACATCCCTAACTTGTGTCTTATGCCATTGTCCCATTTTGAAGTCGGTTGAAAATATGAAAAATGCTTACCCTTAATTTGTTTAATTTTGAAATATTTTTATCACTCGTTTGTAGAAAAACAAACTTTTTATATAAAATAAAAAAAATATATTCACAATAACAACACCACAAAGCACTGATACTCAAAGAAAAAAAAATTAAAAACACTGGCCGTTTCTTTACATGAAGTTTACATAAGTTTATTATAGATTAATAATATTTTGACAGTTCTAAATTGAAACTTCTCTAAACTGGCTAAATATATTCGTTTATATTGTGACTTTGTTCACGGTGTAACGTCTCGGGATGGTGACTCTTGCCAACTGCATGCGAGATGCATCTCGTGATCAAGGTTATTTCAATCGAATCTATTACTTATCGGACTTTTACTATAGAGAACAATTGCTGAGCGCGGTATATAGTGATTTCCTTGTTTATTACGTGGTACAAATAAATAAACTGGAGTGTCTGTTTGTAATACTAAAATGAATACGATACATATACCAAAATATTTTTTTATCATTTTGCGTCTATCTGTTCGTTACTGCTGGACCAATTGTGAAGGGTCTTCCAGCTTTTTTTTTTCACGCGGGGGAATCTTTTTGTAGACCATCCTCCGGTACCCTGGGTGGGCCCGGAGGGATGTGTGGGACTCGGCCTGGGTAGCCCCTACCCACTAAACCTTCCGCGAATGCCATCAGCCGTTATGAGCGGGGTGTCCCGGATCTGTCAACGACAGGACACCCCAACGACCGGCCGGTCCCGGCAAAGACCGGACTTCATCCTCAAAGGGGACTTCTCCGGCACTCAGAGAAGTACCGACGACGCCGAAGCATGCTGGGGCCAGGTACCCATCCTGACCCCGCTTCGGATTACGGGGAGGGTCTTCCAGCTGATTTAATAACAAGTAAGCTACTTTTATTTTAGAAAAATTGAAATAAGTAGTTATTAATCGCAGCTGGTCATAAATATCAAATCTACACTAAAAACTAATTAGCATGTAAAAAATGCTAATAGTATTTATTTTCACAAATATTACTTATATTCTTGTTGACCATTCCAATAAAACAATCTAGCTAGGTTTGAACCTCATCAGCCCTGTAGTTCTGGGCACGTCTTAAAAGGCGACTAAAAGGGGCCTAGGGTTACTGGACGACAAGGGTGCGGGCCTTTGTCGCCCACCAAAGTGGACCCGGCAAGAAGGCGACATCGACTGGCCTTGCCTTACACTGCGAGGGCACAAGGGGGGATTTGCTCTCCGAAGAGCACAGTGCATAGGGGCTCCGATGCGTTCCTCTAGAGATCCCGGAGCCTCTCGCCATGCACAGGGGGGTTTTAGTGGGTAAGAACCCCACATTACCCCGCTAAATCTTCTTGAAGATTTCCCCCCGTCAACAAAAAAAAAGAAGTAACTGGTGAATGCGCCACGAAAAGTGTGATCATGCGCGGCGAGCGGAAGTTGAAAGGGAGATATAAGTTAGTGAAGGTAGAAATCACACTGTAGGAGATAAAGAGAGCGGCATTTTGTTCTTCTCTTCAACTTAGACCATACCGGTCTATAGAACATTCACTTTCCGCGTTGAACTTTCATCCCAACCACAGATAAGAATCAGAGATCGATAGAGAGTAAATGAGAATGATAGAGAATAAGAATCTCTGCCGCTAGGTCAACAGTGTGGTGGTTTATTTGATCAATTTTGGCGGGCTTTAGGAAACGGAATAATAATTATCGACAAATGTGTTGAGGAATGTATTTTTAACCAAAAGCCAACCAACTGTAAGCCAAAGCTGTCATTGCTTTGTCATTTGTAATTATTATTAATGATAATTGTCAGCTTTATATGTATTAACTTCTGTTACACTTGTATTGACATCATTTTAAATAAAGTCTTAAAAATTCATCCTTTGTCGAATCATAAATGTTAATTAGTTTGTAAAAAATATTTACTAGAGTTGAATTATATTCAGACTGAAATAACTGCATCCTAATTTAATAAAATTTAATATAATATAAAGCTGAGGGACATACACATACACAAACACAAATTTACACACACACACACCAACACCAACACACATATTTATAAAATATTGTTATGATTTGTTTGCTAATATTTGATTGTATTTTATTGTGCTTTTCAAATGAAGACACTGACCCCTGAAACACAGGTCCAATAGAACCTAGCTCAGGAACTTCACGTTTCTTTGTTCAAACATTTTCTATGGTGACTAATAAAGATTTATTTATTTAATTTTGTTAAACGATGTATTGTTTGATTTTTTATTAAGGTCATTGAAATTTATATAAACATTATTTTGTATTTTTATAATGTTATTATTTTAAATGCATAGTGTGTAATTATTTTTAAATTTAGATTAGAATAACAACGACTTCAAATATGTAAAACATCGATAATAGACAATCATAATGTCGAAATGCGACATCTCTTAGTGATAATTGTAATTAGAATAAAGTTTTTAGTTCCTAGTAGTTTAATATTTATTACAAAGATGTCGCTTTATATATTTCACAAAATAATTTGATTTATTATTTATTTTGCATTATGCATTTAACATAATCCCATTATATGAACACACAAAGTAATAACTCTACAGTTTGGTTTAGATATACAACAACTTAAAAATGGAAAACGTAAAAATGCCCAGATATTTTTTAAGTTTAGCTTTCAATGTCGAAAAGCGACATCTTTTGGTGGTCTTTGCTTAGAAACAGTTTATAACAAAGATATCGCTTAAAATGAATTTTCACAAAAAATGTACTATTTTTTGTTACTTGCTGCTCTCCAAGTATTACTTGGTTACCGCATTCTTATGGGCTAATTGTATTGAACTTTTTTTTTAATTATTGCTATAAACAAATCATGACCGTAAATAATACGTAAGCACGTAATAAAAAAAAGGATAATTGTCCTCACACCGTTAATCCAGAGGGGTAAGCAGAGATTACGGATTACCATTTGTCAAACACATATTCATCGCTTTCAGATGCTTCTGTAGTCTTGGCGTAATATTTTGGGAAAGTGGCATTCAGGTGGAATGCCTCCCTTTTTTATTTTTACGCGTATTCTTTTTTCTTCTATTGTGACTTGTGACGTCGCCGGTAAATGAAAGTATCACAGAATATCTGATTGAAATTATATTTATAATTTTGTTTTTCAAAATGTACAGATAAAAAAGCCATGGCAAAAGGAAAAACATTGACAACTGTCTTACAAATATTTCGTCTGAAATACTCTATGCCAAATGCCAGTCGCCACAAAATTGCCACTCCAATCGTATATGTTAGTATTTGATATATTTATTAGTCATAACATAACTTTAATACATCGGTTTAATAATTTCATAATATAACGACAAATAGTTGACTCAGGAACTGACAAATTAATAAGTATCGACGGTGGAAAGCGAAAATATCGTATCTCGAAAATCCAATTTTATTATTATTTTCGTGGTAAACAAAATAGATGGTCCATTCGTCGCTGCTTATTTCTCTGTTCAATTCTATAGCGATAAGTCATTTAAGACAATTTTAAAAATAATACATTTCCCCGTTCTACCGTGTAGAATATGTTATATTTGTATATATGTATATTTATAGGAAATAGTAGCTTCTCCTAATAGACAAGGCTATTGTCTGTTGGGCTCACTTGGAGAATCTAATTGAATTGAATTGGAATGTCTGTTTGTAATATTACAATAACCCCTTTTAATATATGCATATGAAATCGTATGTATATACGGTACATATATACGTATACATATAACAAAATAACAGAACCGATTGAGCCGCTTTTGAGGAGTCTTTCATTAGCTGATATAATAGGGAGTAACTTAGACTACATTTATTTTTGGACGGCGGTCGCCTACTTCTGCGAGACGGTCATGTCTCAGAAGGAGGCTGACGAGCGGGTCAGGGAGGGAAGCGCAGAGGCTCCCTCCCTCCGCAGGCAACGTGTCGGGGTGCGCAGGAGGCGTTTCAGACGTCTCCTCTTGCCGCCCCCGTAATCCGAAGCGGGGCCAAGATGGGTACCTGGCCCCAGCATGCTTCGGCGTCGTCGGGACTTCTCTGAGTGCCGGAGAAGTCCCCTTTGAGGATGAAGTCCGGTCTTTGCCGGGACCGGCCGGTTGGTTGGGGTGTCCTGTCGCTGACAGATCCGGGGCACCCCGCTCATAACGGCTGATGGCATTCGCGGTAGGTTTAGTGGGTATGGGCTGTCCAGGCCGAGTCCCACACATCCCTCCGGGCCCACCCAGGGTACCGGAGGATTGTCTATAAACAGATTCCCCCGCGTAAACAAAAAAAAGAAAAAAAGGCTACATTTATTTTAGAAAAAAATAATTAATAGTTTTTTATCGCGGGTAACGCACTTGGCAAGTTAAGCAAATAATTGTTTCATTACCTTTGTCACTTAGTAAGTCCAATATAACTAATTGTGTTAGTCCAATGTACCACTCTCAATACGCGTTAAGTTTCACATAGTCAAATAATCAAAAATATCACTTGCTTATTAATCTTAGCAGATAAATTACTTATATTTCATTTAGTACAATCAATATTATACTATAAATAATGAAACCGTATCAGAAAGTAAAACGAACATCTCGCACGGACAAATACGTGATAACCAATTCGTATCAAACAACCAAACTATAATGGATGGCGTGCGATTCTGTAATTTTATGTCGTGGACAAATTATAGCAATTTGGTTGAAAGATCTATATTCTATTTTCTAATGTAAGTAGCGTTGTTTGTCGGACAATGTATTTGTGAATATAGTACACAAATACATTGTCTATTTATTTATACATTTCTGTATAAATAAATCCGGTTGTATGGTGTAAATAGACCAATTCTTTTAAGATATGTACATAGACGAATTTTTAAAAATATGTAAATAGAGCAATTCTTTTAACCCCCAACTTCTTGTTTTGCAGGTCGAAATTTCCAGAACGAAAACGTTGGAACCAAAACGCACTGCGTTTTCTTTGCGACGCCATACAAATCATTAATCCTTCAAGCCGTTTCTGCAGCATTGGTGCCACGGCGGAACTTGTACTCATAAATTCCGCCGACATTTTAAGTTTTCCATTTTGTAAACTAAGTGATGTAAAGAAAAGCACTGTGCTCAAGGAGAGCACGTCCCGGGGAGGTTACTCCCTCCCCCTGTGCCCTCGCAGCGCAAGGCGACACGAGCCAGCCGAATGTCGCCTTCTTCCCGGGTCCACTTTGGTGGACTCAGGCCCCCACCCTTGTCGCCCAGTGAACCTGAGGCCCCTTTAGTCGCCTTGTACGACAGGGATACCGTAGTCTTATTCTTGAGAGCCCAGAACTACAGGGCTGAAATGAAATTGGAATTCTAACCCAAGTGGAGATATTTGAGATCAATATGGCCAGTGCTTAATATGTAAATTCGAATTAAAAAAATTCTAAATCTCCCCAAAAACGCTGCCTCATATAGTATGAGTATCATGACTATCCCGTCTATAATTTTTGCAGTAAAAACTGACAAATACGTCGCGTTTATTAGCATTAAAAGAAAAAACTTCTGTATTGCAGAATAGACCATTTCATTCCCCGTCAGTCCGTACGCTGCAAATGCAGTTTAGTTGACGTCTCATTTCCTCCTGCATGTAACACTTCACTTCCACACCAAATTATATTCATGATATTCTTTTCATCTGATTTAACTAGCCTGAGAGGAATATGGACTGGATCTCTTTATGCCGAAAGTGGTGAACGTAATGCTCGGATCGGAACGGACACAGATCGTGACAGACCATGATCTCCTCTGAAGGGCAGGAGAAGACTTCAAAATATAATATAGACACGAGTGTTCAAGTGAGAAAGAAAATGTGCACCTGCGCTCTCTTGCTCCTACAGTATGATACAAACAATATGCCAGCACTATGTCTTAGATATACGAAACGAAACTGGCTATAAGAGAAAGATAACGTGTGCACCTCTGTACAGTAATATACGAAACGCAACTCTCTTTCTATCTTCACTAACTTATTTCTCCCCTCCGTTTCCGTACGTCGCGCCCGATCACACTTTTGGTAACGCTCTCGTCACCTATTCAACAGTTTATTTTCCGTGTTATCGTGAATAAAGAAGTTTTACTTCTAATTATGGCAACCTTTTTGAAGTAGCTGTTTAAGCTTGCTGAAGTTTCAGTAGCTTGGAATTACTAATCTAAAATTTTCTTTTGTTTCAAAATTGAAATATTGTTGCTATATATATAGTTGGAGGCACCTAACTCTAGCGTTGACGGTGTAAGGTATCACAGATGAGTGAGGGGGGCGCGGGCAGACATGCGCGAGTGCTCATTGGCTCTCATGTGGTACTCTGCCCCGCGCACCGATACCTTACCCCGCTCGGTCCTGGTGTACAGTCGCGTTCTAAATATTGTGCTCATTGAATTTTATTTTCTGTTCATTTTGACAATATTGTCTATTTATTTATACATTTCTGTATAAATAAATCCGGTTGTATGGTGTAAATAGACCAATTCTTTTTTAACTCCCACGGGGCTTGTTTTGCAGGTCGAAATTTCCAGAACGAAAACGTTGGAACCAAAACGCACTGCGTTTTCTTTTGCGACACCACCGCCATACAAATCGTTAATCCTTCAAGCCGTTTCTACAGCACTGGTACCACGGCGGAACTTGTACTCATAAATTCCGCCGACATTTTAAGTTTTCCATTTTGTAAACTAAGTGACGTATAGAAAAGCACTGTGCTCAAGGAGAGCACGTCCGAGATTACTCCTTCCCCCTGTGCCCTCGCAGCGCAAGGCGACACGAGCCAGCCGAATGTCGCCTTCTTCCCGGGTCCACTTTGGTGGACTCAGGCCCCCACCCTTGTCGCCCAGTGAACCCGAGGCCCCTTTAGTCGCCTTGTACGACAGGGATACCGTAGTCTTATTCTTGAGAGCCCAGAACTACAGGGCTGAAATGAAATTGGAATTCCTAACCCAAGTGGAGATATTTGAGATCAATATGGCCAGTGCTTAATATGTAAATTCGAATTAAAAAAATTCTAAATCTCCCCAAAAACGCTGCCTCATATAGTATGAGTATCATGACTATCCCGTCTATAATTTTTGCAGTAAAAACTGACAAATACGTCGCGTTTATTAGCATTAAAAGAAAAAACTTCTGTATTGCAGAATAGACCATTTCATTCCCCGTCAGTCCGTACGCTGCAAATGCAGTTTAGTTGACGTCTCATTTCCTCCTGCATGTAACACTTCACTTCCACACCAAATTATATTCATGATATTCTTTTCATCTGATTTAACTAGCCTGAGAGGAATATGGACTGGATCTCTTTATGCCGAAAGTGGTGAACGTAATGCTCGGATCGGAACGGACACAGATCGTGACAGACCATGATCTCCTCTGAAGGGCAGGAGAAGACTTCAAAATATAATATAGACACGAGTGTTCAAGTGAGAAAGAAAATGTGCACCTGCGCTCTCTTGCTCCTACAGTATGATACAAACAATATGCCAGCACTATGTCTTAGATATACGAAACGCAACTCTCTTTCTATCTTCACTAACTTATTTCTCCCCTCCGTTTCCGTACGTCGCGCCCGATCACACTTTTGGTAACGCTCTCGTCACCTATTCAACAGTTTATTTTCCGTGTTATCGTGAATAAAGAAGTTTTACTTCTAATTATGGCAACCTTTTTGAAGTAGCTGTTTAAGCTTGCTGAAGTTTCAGTAGCTTGGAATTACTAATCTAAAATTTTCTTTTGTTTCAAAATTGAAATATTGTTGCTATATATATAGTTGGAGGCACCTAACTCTAGCGTTGACGGTGTAAGGTATCACAGATGAGTGAGGGGGCGCGGGCAGACATGCGCGAGTGCTCATTGGCTCTCATGTGGTACTCTGCCCCGCGCACCGATACCTTACCCCGCTCGGTCCTGGTGTACAGTCGCGTTCTATTTATTAATTTTATTTTATTTTCTGTTCATTTTGAGATTTTTTTATTTACTGTTATATTTTTTTTTTTAAGATGTATTGTATAGCATTTTAATTTTATTAATTTATTTGTGATTTTAGAAACAAAACCAATTTATTTGTAATTTGTAGAAATGAATAATTGCGTAGCTTTCAGCGCTAAATTTATTTTCAGCTAACTATGCCAGCCTTAAAGTATGACGAGATGAGAGAATTAAAGACAAGAGGAGGGTAGTTGCTTATTTTTCTATTTTGGTTGTTTAAATAAATACATTTTAAAAAAATCTTACGAATCTAATGAGATTTATTATCCAGGATGCACAAAGCAAAACACAAGCTGTGTACCGGCTATTCGAAGTTGCTGTGTACCGGCTATTCGAAGTTTAGGTATTCCGCAGACGTTTCTATTTTATCTTCATCATTATTGTCATCTGGACACTGGTTTGCGGCGCAGTCTGAGCGAGTGGGTTCTTCTTGAAGTTTCTTTAGTTCCTCTCGTTTTGTTCTCTTGAAGAAATTTAACTGGAAACGGTGAAGAAGTATATTAATAAATGACTCGACTTATGTGGTGTTTCTCAATCGTTCCTCCATTGCTGAGGTCGGTGACTCCTTTTAAAAAATGAAGAACTGAGAAATGAAAACTTCGTCTTCAAGCGTTGAGGTGTATGTAAAGAAACAAATAGATTTGAAGGAGAACAAAGGTAGTCGACATAGCTCTTAAAGTCAGCAAGTCGAAGTGGCTCGGGCACATCTGCCGAGTTAGTGACGGCAGATGGCGGAGGAAAGACATAGACATAGAAATGTCTATGTCTATGTCTATGTCTATGTCTATGTCTATGTCTATGTCTATGTCTATGTCTATGTCTATGTCTATGTCTATGTCTATGTCTATGTCTATGTCTATGTCTATGTCTATGTCTATGTCTATGTCTATGTCTATGTCTATGAAATTCTTGGGATGAATGTCGCGAATGGGAAAGGGACACCCTTTTCCCAGATGGATTGACGACCTTATAAGGATAGCTGGAAGTGGCTGGATACGGAAATCGGGAGATCGTAAATGGTAAAGGCATTGGGGAATGCTTGAAGGCAATGATTGAAAGCCTATTTTATCAATCATTCAAGCAGGTAGCTTGTGTCTATTCAATGAAATGACTGGCGATAAATTCACTTTACACTTAAAAGCTAAGCATATTTACCTTATACAGGCCGAAACTAGCAGCTAACAAGGTCAAAAGTCCGACCACGATTCCGACAATTAATGGCCAAATTGGTGTTTTAGCATCTAATACCAGGGTTGTGGTCACATACACCATTCTGAATCAAAATAAAACAGTATTTAATTAGATAGCTTTTGATTGCATGATTGTAAGGAAAAACTTTAAAACGTTTTTCCATAATTAACTTTTGAAGAGACAGTAAACTTTCTTCATGTTTTAATTGACTTATCCGCGTATAATCGATGTTTAAAATTCTTTGGAACAACTTAATAAATACAACCTCATTCATATAAACTCACTCAAATTCACGCACAGTATGCGCAAAAAATATTTTTCAGCGTAATTAATTTAGGTTACTACCCTGGTCAGTACAGTATCTCTCTAATAAAGGCTATTGGTTAGTCTAGTAGGGAAATCTGTACGGAAAATCTTAAAAAAAAATTGTGTAAATATGTGTATGTGTGTTAAAATAAATATCATCGCTGACTCTATCTACCCTGCTAAGAAATAATACAGGATAATAGTACACACAGAAAACGAAGTCAGCTGTCTTCGTAAAAAATGTTTCGGAGAGTAAAAAATGCTTTTAAAATGTTTTAAAAATATGTTTTTTTTTTTTAAATCAGGATCGATTTTTTTTCCGTCCCATCATCAAAGTATCTCCTAATATCCCGTATAATTTTAACCATCTGATACACTATAATTGTGTTGGTGGAACCTTGACCTGTGCGAAGTGCTCTCGTGCCTTTAGCAAAAACCTCGGGTACTCCAGCCACCAAAGACCACATGAGGGGGCAGAAAACCTAAGCCCTTTTTTTTTGTTAGCGGGGCGGAAATCTTCAAAAAGATACCCCGCCTTCTGGGGGGAAGGCGTCGGTTATGTGGCAAAGGCCCCCACACTTGTCGCCCAGTGAACCCGAGTTCCCTTTTAGTCGCCTTCTACGACAGGCAGGGGATACCGTAGTCTTATTCTTGAGCCCAGAACTACAGGGCCTAAAGCCCTACTACCTAAATAAAGTGTCGTAATTAAAATGCTTGTCTAGTGACACAGTTGGAGTCAACTCACTTCAATTAAAAAAAGGTTTACTGTAGTCTTGTATGACACTCAATAGGAGGTATTGAGCGATTGGATGGGAACTTAGAAATTTAAACCGACTTAAAATAATAAATTTGTTAAAATAGTAACAAAACACTCACTCATTAGGATTTCTCAATAACATTACCGCAGATGTGGCATTAAATGTTGTAATTTCGTCCAAATAATCACCTGTAAAGGTTAAAAGACTACAGTTTTTAAAGGTCGGCAACGCACCTACAGCTCCTCTAGTGCTGTAGATGTTCATGGGCGACGGTGATCACTTAAGATCAGGTGAGCCGTATGCTCGTTTGCCACTTTTCATATAAAAAAAAAAAGTTTTAGCCACTCCATCTACTTCAAGTGAGACCGCTGCAGCAACGTGGTGGAGGTATGTACTACTGCGCTTCCGCGTAGCGAGCGAGGTGCCAAACCAAACTCTTTGAAATTGGATGGAAATGCACCAACAATTCTTTGGCTAGATGTTTTTGAGACACGGTTCACTTACAATGAGGTAAGTTATAACTCATGCTCAAATTTATAACTAATATTCGTCGTATGATACGAAATCTGTAGATTTTTATAACACCACATCACAATACTGGAAGATGTTTAAAGAAACAGTAGACCCGTTTTATGAAGATCCCTAAATCGTATAGAGTCGGAAACATCGCTAGTGATAGATGATTGCACACGTTGATAGTACATGGAAGAAAGGTTATTTTTTCATACATATTACTTGTTGTTTCATACATGTTTCTCTTGTTAACCATTCCAACTAAGGTTAAGCTTCTAGTGGTGGATTCGAGCCCACGACCTTACGATTCGCAGACCGTCCTAAACTAAACCATTAGGCTATTGACGCTTCAAATGTGCGGTGATATGAGGCAAATTTACTATGACCGAATCCGTGGGGTATCGTATTATGATATAAATTTTAAATTATAAGTAACTTACCATGTGAACTTAAATCAAATTTGAATGAAAGTGAAAATATTTGTGAGTCGTTTGATTTAAGCGACCATAAGCAATTAAGATCGTCACCGTCTTCTGAACATCCATCGATTGTGTTCGACAAGTCTACCTGGAAATCAACACATCAGACAATCATAGGTCATCACAACAGACATTATACAAGACATAAGACAGTTAGTGTTAAATAATAACACAGAATAACATGTACTTTCAAGTACTGGCCCTTGATATTCGTAAGCTGTCTAGGTATTTTACGAAAGGACAACACCAACAATCTGACTTAAGTATGCCAAAGATCTGGCAAAACAGAAGAGCAGACAAGTCCAGAGTCTCTAGTAAATACTTAACCACGATGGAACTTGATATTAGGTGGAAATGCAATCGTGAATGATAAGGCGCACTAGCTTAGTAAATGTATATTCACTTTACTCTCGCAAACACCCACCCATCGGAGGGAAACACAGACTCGGGCGAACTGTACAAATTAACTACCAGCAACTATAATCGATAATGCCATATTAAGTTTGCTTTTGTACGTGTATTTTGGTGGAATAACGAATTTATCTGTCTATTTACTAATAATGGAAGACGAAACATAATGCTTCGTTCGGGTTTGAGGGTTGTTCACAACAAAGGGATGAAATCCAGCAGTGCGTCTTGAAGTCTGATGGTGGAACGGGGGTGTGGGAATGCAAAGTGGAAAACACCGAAAGTCCTAAAGGAAGAATATAGCGCAACCAAGAGCAGTTTCCAAGTCGATATTTATTGGTTCTTCTTGTTTCTTTGTTTTAAAAATTAATTATAAATACACTAAAAAGCAAAATTTAATCTATAACAATTAACATACGTGTAAATACATACATTTCTCAAGAGATTTCAAAAATCAATTCGCTTTATGTTGTGGTTTGATTGCATTTGGAATCGTTAACCATTAACCTAAGCTGATCGGCATGGATCGGTGAAAAATAGTGTTCATATAACAGATTATACATGTGATATCTGCTAAAACTGTTTATCAAATAACTGTTTCATATTAGCATGTTTATAAGTATTTTTTACTGTTCATATTATATTAATAAAACTATGATTATGGCAATTTAATTACCTTTTCTGGGATTAATATCCGAACTGGTATTTTCAACCAATGAGAGGGTCCCAAATTAGTTATCTGTGGACAGGAGACATTTTAAATCAATTTAAGGGAAAAAAATGGCGCAGGCACTCATGGGGGGGATCATCTAACTTACACTTTCATTTTCATCTTAGACGTAAGAAATAAGTGTATGTGTTATAAAAAAAACTTGGCTTAAATGTCTTGTTACCAAGCCATAAAATATTCATTAAAAAAATTAAATCAATTTGACATAAGATAAAAGTTTATTGGGAGATTGTTGTAGTACACAGCTTTGTAAAATACTAAACCATTCAAATTAGGATATAAGATTAAGATTTGATACTCTAACGGCTAAGCGGTCCGCCTGTTCGTGGGTACAATGAATTGTAGTTTTAGGGTTTTTTAAGTATGAAAACACCGCAGTAATTTAAACGAATAGGACTTTAGTAAAAAATTTTAGTAAAAAAAATTATAATAGAGCATCAATTACATAATTGTATAACAAAAGAGAAACTTGGGGGTCATTAATAGTTTCCACACAAAAAAATACACAAAATACAATACAAGTGGACACGACAAATTTAAGTATTTTTTTTATGATAGAGTATTATACTATATCTGTGATATATAATTATTATAACCTTATGGTGGACGCGAAACTTGTGGATCACAAATAATTTTGGCAAGAAAAAATTACAAAGAATTACGAGTACGACAAAAACATCCATCAATTCGATAAAATTACCAAAATCACTTTCTAAAAAGTCCCGGTGTCCAGCAAAGGTCCCACTCTCTATGATATATGGGAGGTAAAAAGCTCAGTAAAAAATCTATAGCAAAAGCTGTCTGTCTACCACTACTCCTATCTCAAAGGCCAGCAATGCACCTGCAGCTCCTCTGGTGCCGAGGATGGTCATGGGCAATGGTGATCGCTTAAGATTCTGTGAGCCGTAAACTTGTTTGCCACTTTTCATAAAAAAAGACTTAACATTTTTACCGTAAAGTAATGTTCGAATACCACGCTCTCGTCCTTGGATAAGGCTTCCCTAGATACTGCAATACTCCCATTTGGTTGAGCTATTCTGTAAGTTGGTAAAATTTTCAAATTAAACGTAATTGACTAATTTAACAAAATATGTTCATAAGGGTCATGTTAGCTTATTGTCTGTAATTACTAAAAGAAACACGATTGGTGTGTCATTAATACGCCATCGATAAACCATAGTGACGCCAATGTACTAGAATACTAATAAAACTAGCAAATATCGACCACCACAATGCTATTGAACGTTATTTCTTTAGTAGACTCTGTTAGTTTTTTCAAAAAAAGTTTGCGGTGTGATTTAAAAACGCATTGTAATCTGCATACCAAAACAATCGTTCAAAATAAAAGACAATGGGATAAAATAAAAACATTTGTCAAATCTTCGAAAAAAAAAGTCAGACGTCGAATTCTAGACACTAGAATTCTGGAAAGTCCCAATCAAAACTCCAATCAAATCAAGTTTGTAGAGAAAATTTCTAAATTTCCATTAACAATGCTCACGTCACTTAACCTGTGTTACTGCTCGGAAACTGCAAGACTAAGTTATTAAAGACTATTGCAGACTAACTTAATTATTTGAACAATTGTTTTTATGATAAATGGAACATCCAAAACTTACCCAGTAATTTCAAATGTAGCTCTCGGTCTAATGGCAATAATAACCTCCTTAGTACTGTCACCACTACCATTGATGCTACTTAAAAAATCAATCAGTTTAGCAGCAATAATTATATCATCATCGTGTGTATAATTACTCTGTGTAAATTCCAATTCAATTTTCCAAGACACTGATTCGTGACTAGGCAGAGGTTCCGGTATATCACATGTTAACTCCATATCTTCCAAGGCACAAGCATCGGGTATTTTATTTGGTGAGATCGGTAATCTTGTGTAGACTTTAGCACCGTACGCCGGTTCTCCTTTATTGGATACGGTTATTTCAAAACCAAGACTGGTATCAGTCCCAGGAACAAAGGTGCTGAAATCGATTTTGTTTATTGTTCTTATAACATAGCTCGATCCTCGAATTCAGGCAAATAATTACGCAAGAAATCGAATTAAATGTCATTACGTGCCAACGCCCTCTGTATTACCGAATTATCGTAGGATTATTACGAAATATAAATAAAACTAGCAAATATCGACCACCATAATGCCAATGAACGTTATTTTTAGTAGACTCTGTTAGTTTTTAAAAATAGTGTGCGGTGTGATTTAATCTGCACACCAAAACAATCGTTCAAATAAAAGACAATGGGATGAAATAAAAACATTTGCCAAATCTTCGAAAAAAAAAGTCAGACGTCGAATTCCCGCTTTCTAGACACTAGAATTTTGGAAAACTCCATTCAAATCAAGTTTTTGTAGAAAATTTCTAAATTTCCATTAACACGTCACTTAACCTATGTTACTGCTCGGAAACTGCAAGACTAAGTTATTAAAGACTATTGCAGACTAACTTAATTATTTGAACAATTGTTTTTATGATAAATGGAACATCCAAAACTTACCCAGTAATTTCAAATGTAGCTTTCGGTCTAATGGCAATAATAACCTCCTTAGTACTGTCACCACTACCATTGATGCTACTTAAAAAATCAATCAGTTTAGCAGCAATAATTATATCATCATCGTGTGTATAATTACTCTGCGTAAATTCCAATTCAATTTTCCAAGACACTGATTCGTGACTAGGCAGAGGTTCCGGTATATCACATGTCAACTCCATATCTTCCAAGGCACAAGTATCGGGTATTTTATTTGGTGAGATCGGTAATCTTGTGTAGACTTTAGCACCGTACGCCGGTTCTCCTTTATTGGACACGGTTATTTCAAAACCAAGACTGGTATCAGTCCCAGGAACAAAGGTGCTGAAATCGATTTTGTTTAATGTTCTTATAACATAGCTCGATCCTCGAATTCAGGTAAATAATTACGCAAGAAATCTAATTAAATGTCATTACGTGCCAACGCCCTCTGTATTACCGAATTATCGTAGGATTATTACGAAATATAAATAAAACTAGCAAATATCGACCACCATAATGCCAATGAACGTTATTTTTAGTAGACTCTGTTAGTTTTTAAAAATAGTGTGCGGTGTGATTTAATCTGCACACCAAAACAATCGTTCAAATAAAAGACAATGGGATGAAATAAAAACATTTGCCAAATCTTCGAAAAAAAAAGTCAGACGTCGAATTCCCGCTTTCTAGACACTAGAATTTTGGAAAACTCCATTCAAATCAAGTTTGTAGAAAAAATTTCTAAATTTCCATTAACACGTCACTTAACCTATGTTACTGCTCGGAAACTGCAAGACTAAGTTATTAAAGACTATTGCAGACTAACTTAATTATTTGAACAATTGTTTTTATGATAAATGGAACATCCAAAACTTACCCAGTAATTTCAAATGTAGCTTTCGGTCTAATGGCAATAATAACCTCCTTAGTACTGTCACCACTACCATTGATGCTACTTAAAAAATCAATCAGTTTAGCAGCAATAATTATATCATCATCGTGTGTATAATTACTCTGTGTAAATTCCAATTCAATTTTCCAAGACACTGATTCGTGACTAGGCAGAGGTTCCGGTATATCACATGTCAACTCCATATCTTCCAAGGCACAAGCATCGGGTATTTTATTTGGTGAGATCGGTAATCTTGTGTAGACTTTAGCACCGTACGCCGGTTCTCCTTTATTGGACACGGTTATTTCAAAACCAAGACTGGTATCAGTCCCAGGAACAAAGGTGCTGAAATCGATTTTGTTTATTGTTCTTATAACATAGCTCGATCCTCGAATTCAGGCAAATAATTACGCAAGAAATCGAATTAAACGTTAGACGCCATTACGTGCCAACGCTCTCTCTGTATTACCGAATTATCGTAGGATTATTACGAAATAGAAATCATCAGAACCTAACCGACTTCAAAAAACTTCTCAATTAATCTGTATTGTTTTTATTTTTCTCAATTCTGACTATTGCATCCATGAGAGAACCATTTATGTTAGTCTTAAATTTGCATTTAGTGACAAATAGACAAATAACTCAACTTCATTTTTTATTGGAAAGTATGCACTTCAATTGTAGGTCGATGAGATTTCAGCCCTCTAGAATAAGACTACGGTATCCCCTGCCTGCCGCCTTGCTGAAGAGCACAGTGCAGAGGGCCGGTACGGAAGGGCCACCGGGTGGGTTTCATTGGGTAAACACCCCACAATACGGCCGCCTTCCCCAGAAGACGGGGTATCGTTTAGAAGATTTTCTCCCCGTCAACAAAAATAAAAGTTCCATGAGAGTTTGGTTAGGTTCAGATTAATTCTATTTCGTATAATTCCTATTGGATTTGAATTCGGTCTTGTTATTAGTTGTAAATATATTTGTTTTTATTCTAGAATGGTATTAATGTACTGCGTAAGTTTCATTCGAAGGTTTGTTGCTTAGCAATTGGTTTGGATACATTTCAAGTTGTCTTATCTAATAACTTAAAAGTTTACCTGTTTAATGGTTTCAATGTCATTTCCAGCAATTGCTTAGCAGTTTGATTAATCTGGACACCGATATAATCGAATAGCTTCGATTTAGGTGACAATCTTGCAAGGTGTTTTGAGAAATGTGTTGACTTTAGTTCTAGAATTTATGGAAAAAAATAGAATATGAATGAGCTGATTTTGCCTAAACTGCGACGTATTTAAACGTAAACAATTTATTATCCGTGAAATAGCAGCCGACCGGGTGGTTCTGCCCTCTCGGGCGCCCTCGGATCGGAATGCTAACGCATAACATAGTAACCGTCCAAGCCGAGGTTAACCCTCACCGGGAGGACCCTTGTTTCGAGTTACTAGCGATAGAGGTTCAGGCTAAGCGACCTAAGAGCTATACCACCTCTCAATCCGGTGAAACAGTAAAAGCTAGCTTCTCTGGCCAATCTGTCTAGTTCGTCAAAAAAAGTACACAACAAACTGGCCGCACTACTCTGCCGTCATACAGTTCTTGTAACTAGTACGTAGGATACTTAGTTATCTGATAATTATTTTAAAACTAACGTTAGTAAAAAAATACCTGCAATATAATGATTATAGATATAAGAGATCTGTATGTACATTCAGGCTAAGTTTTTAATCAAATATAATATTTATAATTATTATATATAAATACATTGATAGTTTGAGAACCATCTAACAATGGAAGATGCCGAGGAGCGGGCAAGATGAATTAGATTAAGAAGGAATCAGCCCTGTAGTTCTGGGCTCTCAAGAATAAGACTACGGTATCCCCTGCCTGTCGTACAAGGCGACTAAAAGGGGCCTCGGGTTCACTGGGCGACAAGAGTGGGGGCCTGCGTCGTCCACCAAAGTGGACCCGGGAAGAAGGAGACATCGGCTGGCCCGTGACGCCTTGCGCTGCACAGGGGGGGAGGGAGTAACCTCCCCCCGGGACCTGCTCTCCTTGAGCACAGTGCAGAGGGGCACCGGTGCGTTCCACGGCGTTCCACGTGAGATCCCGGAGCCCCTCGTCGTGCACCGAGGAAAGGGCCACCGGTTTTAGTGGGCAAGATCCCCACAGAACCGTCGCCTTCCCCCCAGAAGGCGGGGGTATCTTTGTGAAGATTTTCTCCCCGTCAACAAAAAAAAAGATTAAGAAGGAATTCAGCCCTGTAGTTTTGGGCTCGTAGAATAAGACTACGGTATCCCCTGCCTGCCGCCTTGCTGAAGAGCACAGTGCAGAGGGCCGGTACGGAAGGGCCACCGGGTGGGTTTCATTGGGTAAACACCCCACAATACGGCCGCCTTCCCCCCAGAAGGCGGGGTATCTTTTTGAAGATTTTCCCCCCGTCAACAAAAAAAAAAAAAAGATTCAGCAGGAAAGCTGACACTGGTGGTAGAGAGGGAAATCGCTAGGCAGAAGAAGAAGATAAATAAATACATACGACCTGTATGACCATGTTTTTTGGTAATTTTATTTAGATACGAATTACATACAATAACGATGAAATACGGATAATATTTTTCGATCTTACGGACATATAAAAAATGCTACCGTAAATCTTGTAAACGTACTCGTAGTTCTAAAAATTTGTTTACTATATGTGTCTTTCATAATTAAATAGGGTCGAGTTACCTGGTACTTCTAGGGCCATCAGTTTGAATGCTATTTTGATTGGTCTTGACAACTCTGCTGTGGGCTGTGAATTATTTGTATGAATTAAAAAAATAAATAACTTCTCTAAATAGGTCTAAGCAGAGACAGCATTCACAGCCAGCTTCGTACGTCGTTCGTATATAATAGAAGCATTGCTCGTTCTTCTCCTCTCAAAGTGGCACGTAAAACTAATTAGCAATTGCATGACTTGATATGTTTTCGATAAAAGCTACAGACAAAGTCGTGGTTTGACCCTGTCTAATGCACTAGGATTGGAATGCTATCGTGAATAGAGTAACCAGCCTAGCCCACTTACTCTCCTTTTTTTTTAGAATGGAATATTTATTTATTAATCATTGCAGCAAACATTTGTATATTGGGAGCCAGAGTTGCATTGGAAAATTTTGGTCGTTTAACTTTTAATGTAGTTAATAAATATATATATTTGAAATATATATATTTATCAACTTATAACAAGGTCCACCTTTGCACAACGCCACTATATCTCTGTTGCACCACGGATATATAATAAAATACCTAAATAATAGGTAAATAGTTTTACCTATTATTTTAAGTTTTTAAATATTAATAAGGACTTTCGTTTAGAATTTTGTGTTTTTCCTCCCATACTGATATCCTTCTATGTTTTTATCTGCTTTTTTGTGTTTTCTTTATGTGTGTTTAATATAATTTCAATTTGTAATTAAAAACTTCTATAGTTTATAAATAAATAAAAATATATCTCCCTCTCAACTTCCGTTCGTCTCGCCGGATCACACTATTCGTAATGCATTCACCAGCTCACTCATCAAGTCGCACATCGAACCGGTTAGCCAGTAGGCTTCAAAAAATACTAATATTACGTTTGTGTCTATAATAAAACGAATCTATGGCACCTTAAAATTTACAGTGCGATTCTGACATATTTTTTCGCCAGGCGTGATTGTGACGTCATAAACTCCATCATCCGATATCGATGCTCTCCTTTCCCTTCGGTCTAAAACGATCTGTCCCTTAAGAGCTGCAACAAAAGTACACAATATCTTTTTAATTACAAGCATATTTACCAGTTAAAACAAAATCCTACTTCAAATAAAATGAAACGTGACGGAACGAAACGATACTACGTGCGGACACAATTGATTCCCTAAGTATCACAGTTATATTACGAAGTTCCGATGCCTATATCCCTAGAGCGGCAAGCACCCGCTCCTGCCCGTAAAAGAAACAGCGCGAATGGCATAGTCCCGCTCTGGGAAATATTTGACTTAGAATATAGTTATATTTTAAAAATATAGACATAATTTATTTATAGTTATGTTATGACTCATTATTATTAAATTCACAAAATATAACTTAATTGCTTAAAATATTGAGATATTGATAATTGCTGAGGGGAAGCTCTTCAACAAGTTAGTTTAGTTAGATTATGTGGGGCCACTAATACCCTGTTGGTGGCGGTGGTGCATGGTGAGGAGCCCCCCTGCATTATGTTTGAAGAGCATGTCCTGGGGAGGTTAATACCTCCCACAGCGCTCTCGCAGTGCAAGGCGACACGGGCCAGCCGATGTCACCTTCTCACCCATTTCGCCCAGTGAACTCGAGGCCCCTTTGAGTCGCCTTCTATGACAGGGAGGGGATACCGTAGTCTTATTCTACGAACCCAGAACTACAGGGCTGAAAGCCTTTGAACTTTAAAAAATTATGTATTTTTTCAACTTACTTATTTTTACATCTGGCGATTCGGGAAGCTCCCTTGCATGAACGCAGAACAAAACGTCGAAAGTGGCAATATTGAAGATTATGTTCTCTTTATTGATTTTCGCATTGACTTCCATCGAAGGGATGCATCGATATAAGTATACTTTATCGCTATTAATTGCGCCTATTGCTAAATCTGAAAGAAAGAGTACATATGTTTTTAGATAGATAGTATAATGAAGTATAATAAATCCCTAAATTATAAGAATGATATTGTATTTACTGAAATGTACATGGGTGTAGGTAATGATCTTGACCCGCTCGATAAGGGAATAGAAGAGAATGAATACGGAGAGAAATGAATAACTTAAAATATTGTGAGAGTTAATTTAAATATTTAATGATGTAAGTTTATTGTTTAAATAAAATAACGCAAAGTCTAGCCCGGCTAAGTGGGCTGGGTACGCTAGTGTATAATAATTACGTAACAGTTCCCATGCAACAATATAACGACTTAATATACTAATAGTTAACAAAAGTATGATAGGGTGTGTAATGGTTTTGTTCCCAGTTATCCTTAAAAATTAACCTATAGCTGTGGTTCAGCCCTTTCGGGCACCCTCCGATCGGAATACTTACGCGTAAAACTAATCGCCTAATCAGCGGTTACCTCTGACCGGGGGAATCTTGTGTCGAGTTACCAACCATAGAAGTTCAGGCTAACCGACATAAGAGCTTTACCCACTTCTCAATCCTCAATTTCAAGCAGTCGCAGCCAGCTTGGGGAAATTTCATACTTCTCCTTTCGAGTAGTTATCTTAAGAAGGGCTATAAAGTTTTTATATATATCATATATAAGTCCCATTGTTGGGCGCAGGCCTTCTCTGTAAAGAGAGTATAAGGGCATAGTCCGCCACGTGGCCCTAGTGCGGATTGACTTCACATGCCTTAGAAAAATATTCTAAGACATGTAGGTTTCCTCAAGGTGTTTTCTTTCACCGCAGAGTGCAGCACATAAAATTGCAACAACAAATTTATTGGTGCCGGCACCGAGGATCGGATTCGCGTTGCTAGCGTACTATGCAACTTGAGCCAACCGCCCGGACACTGAGCTACCACGGCTCGTGTCGTAATAGCCGTACTATTATTATAATGATTATACAGGCTGTAATTTTATAAAAAAAAATGTCTAATATATTACACAGATTTTGTATGGAAAATAATTAAGTCTTACCATTACACTTATTGCCGTCGACGTCATATCCTTTAGCAATTGCATATCCAAAATTGTCAACGTTTTCTGCTAGAATTTTTTGATATAATCAGGATTGATACCTTTCCGTCCACCCCTATAAATATAGACGGCTCCACGACCCTCATTCTCCCATGGTGCTCCAATAGCGACATCTGTAATTGTTTCCACGTTGTATATGCAATGGTGATCAATTAAATTTTCTTTGACTTTACATGTTTTAGAAAAATGTTCTAAGGAATGTTTCGTCACGATGTTTTCGTTCACCGCCGAGCGCGTGGTAACTGTATAAATGTAAAATTACCTCTGTAACCATCTCCGTCCAAGTCGCCCATATCTGCAATAGCGCTTCCAAATTTCGCTCCATCTAATTCTGAGCCTAACACTTTGCGGCTTTGAAGTATTAAATTCACTCTATTATTCTGCAACAGTAAAGAAGACGTGGTATTAAAACAACCGTATTCAATCTTTTGCATAGGGTCCACAAACATGTTTCAGTCATCAAAAAAAAAAAGAAATATTGCTAACTTTCTTTTTTTTTAAAAAAAAAGAAAAAAAAGAAGAAGAAAAAGTCATGGTGTTGCGGGGCCCAAGCAAAAAATATTTAGGTCCTAATTAATTAATAAAAAACGTTATTTCAAGTTAACGATGGAATTTTCGAAATGCGGCGTCAAAATGTTGGAATAATATCCCCTCGCCTATTAGGACGTCAAAAATTTTACCTATATTTAAAAACAAATTGAAATGCTTCTTAACTGAGTCTCAACGTAACCACGCCAACATCAACTAAGACAAATCGTTTATTTAACCCTACATTTATGATGTTTATTACGTAATTTATTTATATATATGTTATATATATATAACCAAATTATAAAATATATTTCTGTGTAATATATATGAAAGTGTATATAATGTAACACCAGATTAATACATAACCGAATCGTGTCCGCCTTAGTTTTCACAGGTTTTTTGGCTGAAAATCAGCGCTGTGCTACATGTGTGAGCACAGCACATGCTGAGCCCCTTTCGGTACATTTTATACTTTGTTCTTTTTTATGTTGTTTTTGTTTACTTTTGTTTATCTTGTTTTTTGTTTTGTTTTACCTGTGGCTTCTGTGTTCTTGTGTCGAATAAATGTTTATTCTATTATATTCTATTCTACTTGATTTTAAAAAGTTTTTAAAAAGATGATTTAATGCGATTTTTGATACAGTTCACATACACTTTTTCAAAATTTTATCAAGATGTGTCGCTGTTTTGTAAATTCAGATGGGCCAATAACAAAAGCCTGCCGAGCCGCAGGTTGAGTATAGCTACATTAAATGGATTAAAAATTAGAAAAAAAATAATAGCCTCTTTAGCGGGGTCAGCAATGTCATATTTTCACTAAGCTTACTAGGTCCCATATAATAATAATATAATAATATACTTTATTTCAAACCAAAAATTCATGTACAAACCAGTTCGATAATAGCCGCAGTAGTAAAAACTGTGTCGCAGCTATTAACGCCCATCTCCAAACAGTTAAATACAAATAAAAGTTTAGTAAAATTAACAACTTATAACGTAATTTAGTTTAATCGTTTTGTGTGTGTGAGTGTGTTTGTGTGTAAAACGTTGCGTGTGTTGAAGAGTGACTGTATGTGTAGGGACGAGTATGAAGGGGGTGAGTTACTCTGACTGTATTATGGTTTTAAAAGATCTTCTGTATATTCATACGAGAGGGTTTGGAGCCATTCAGTAACATGTGTCTTACATTCTTTTAGTGGTAATGGGTATATATGTAATAATTTATTTACTTTATTGTACAAAAAGGCACTTAGGATGTAAAATTGATGTCTAGCGAAATCAGTTCTGTGGGCCATATGTAAGTAGTAATTATTTTTAACAGACAGTAATTTGTAGGAATCAATAATTGCGTGCGCGACTGTATGCGGAGCTATCCCTTCCAAGTTTCGCTTAGCGCTAGAGTTATCTGCAGCCACTTATACAATCAATTTAATTAACAACTAAACTTAACAAAAATGTAGGTACGGGTGGCCTTATTAGCGATAATAAGGCCACCCGTGCCGATGTCGTCCAAGCAATCCTGTAAGACAAGGAGAGAGGTAAAATATTTTAAAAAATAGTAGCGTAGTAAGAAAATTCTGGAATAAATACATAACAGCAAGAATTGCTTATAGGATTTGATGATAATACCAATGTAAATTTACCTCCCATCTGTTAATGTAAATATACACAGCCCCTTGATCGTATTGCAGATTCTTCGCAATAAAGTTAGGCGCGCCGACAAGTAGATCCAATCTTCCATCTCCATTGACATCGGCACAACACAGACTTGCTCCGAAGTAAGAGCCCATCTGCCGCTCCCTGAGGGCCTGGACCTCTTTAAAAGTGCCAGCGGATGTTGGTTCGATTATCACGACCTGAAAATTTTAAGGTTCTATAAACCGACGTCTAATCAAATCTAATTTCTTTAAACGAGTATATCTTTTAACTTTTTATATATACAATGGTAGAATATACATAGAGATCACGAATTTTAAAATAAAAAGATGGTGGTGGTAATAGAAGTCACTTGGTTAAGGGCAGGAATCACTAACGGGTTCGAAGAGCGAGTTGAATCTAGAGTTAGACGGGCCATACAAGATTTACCAAAAAAACACGAGCAAAGCCACGGCCACGCGTGGACTTAAAGATTAAGCATATTATAAAATTCACCGACGCGCTTTTTAATTTCCTAAGCGATCAAACGAAGTTCTATGAGGAGAGGTGGCCTTAGCTGTAGCTCTCTCCGTGTCCACCATGACTGTATTACTGTTGGCTGTGGGGGGTGATTTTCCATCCTCCGTGGCCGGGAAGAGACGCGGAGAAATAGGTTGATGCGTCGTTGCCACTCTCCCTGTCCCGCGCGACTAAACCATACTGCAACGCAGTTGCAGCGTAGTGAGGCTGCGGTGGGAAGGTAGATGATTCCTGCTTCCAGGCCGTTCGCTGGTGACGGAATTTTATTGAGATTTTCCCCTCTATAAAAAAAAGTCTCCGAAATGTAAGGTTCAAATCTATCAATCAACTATGACGTGACATCTCCAGCCTACTTGGAATGGGTGACGTTAAATTTGCTAGTTATCTATATATTAATGTTTAGTAAACAACAAAAATGCAAATTTACCTGCCCGTATCTAACTTTCGATCCAGGAGCCGCGGCGACGTACCAAGACTTATTAGAACTCGAAAAATCTCCAGACTCCACACTGTAGCCTATAGGAAATGAAGGCACTTCTAATACAATTACCAACAAAAAAACATTGTGCTTTAGACAACACGACTAAAGTTCTTTAGCCCCATCTAAATGTATGTATATACAGTACATAGATATCGACGCTACGGTAAGCGGAAATGTCATATTTCGAAATATGCAATTTTTGAGCAGAGACGATAACTAGAAAAAAATCAACGCTTTATCATTATTTTCAGTGGTACAGATTTAGACTATTAAACGAGGCTTTTTGACTTTTTGTGAAGATTGCTTCTTTAGCCAATACGGCGTATTAAAAACAATTATATTGCAATAAGTAATTTAGAAAAATTTTCAAGATACGACATTTCCGCCGTCTATCATTGACGTGTACGTAACACACACGTATATGTTACAAAATATAATATATATATATGATTGTTGAATAGAGAAAGAAAATGTGCGCGTACTGCTCTCTAGTTGCTCCTACAGTGTTATACCGACAACGGGCCTGCACTTTGTCATAGATATGCGAAACGTATCAACTGGCTATGAGAGGAAGAGAGAAAGAAAATGTGTGCTTTAATTCACCCAGATTGCTCCCAGAGTCAAGCGTGCGTAAAGAAGTTTTACTTCAGAAATCCGAGCAGAATTTTTTTTTTTAATTCTAAATAGGCTCACGTTTGGCCTCAATCTCGCCTGATGGAAGGTGATGATGAAACCTAGGATGGAGCACGCAAGCCTATAAGGTGTATGTTCACATTGGACGTAAAGGTAATTAATAATTTTAAATTAAAACATTAAAAAAAATCAGACCAACGGAGAACTTCCCTTTCTAAAGGCGGTTAAAAATGGCATTCGTTGTCTGGGACTTAATACATAGTAAAGTGGGATAATTTTGGTTAGGATTGGACGCGTTAGAATTGAGATGAATAGAGAACTTACCAAAATAATTAACATTGCTCGATCTCCTTAAATAAGTTGGATTTAGTACGGATACGGTCTTGTTATTGTATTGGTAGTCGATGACACCACCTGCGGTACATGTAATATTTTTATATAACAAAAAAAATTGGCAACCATAGGTATCGCCAATCGAAGTGGAAATTTTAAGGCTAAGAATACGGCGTATTTTAAAAGCACACGCGCGCACAGGCAGACGCGCAGATAACTTGCGTGTTTGTGCTTCATGGGCACGTTTGTATCAGTGCAATCGTAACAATTTAGTATTAACACCGTGCCTTTTTTTTTGTTAACGCGAGGGAATCTTTTATAGACCATCCTCCCCTGTACCCATAGTACCCTGGGTGGGCCCGGAGGGATGTGTGGGACTCGGCCTGGGCAGCCTCTAGCCACTAAACCTTCCGCGAATGCCATCAGCCGTTATGAGTAGGGTGCCCCGGATCTGTCAGCGACAGGACACTAAATACACCGTGCCTGCCGTGTTCTTAGGCCCTTATAACAATTCAATTAAAATTATCAACACATAATAGGTTGTCAAATATCTCCCTTCCGCCTTTTGAATTTCGCGGCTATGTACAAAGCGCTACAGAGCTCGTATCTAGCAATACTATACATAATTTGAAAGGTCTTGACATAACCCATAAAACGACGCTATGCATAATTAGTTTGGATATTGCGTTCAACAGTTATAGACGTGTAAACAAGAAGTTCACTAACGCCGAAATTCGCGCTATTTTAAAGTTTTCCTTCGTTAAAGGCAAATCCGCTAGGAAACGTTCCGTGAGATTAATGGTGTTTTGGGGGATGGTACTCTATCACTTCGAACCACGGAGGAATGGTTTCGACGATTCAGAAGACAAGACAAAAAGGCGGAAGGGAGATATTTGACAACCTTATATTTATTTATTGAACACCAACACAATAAGCGTTATTAACATACAATATAGAAAAACAGTGAATAGTTGTAAACTTAGTGCCATCGTAGTTATAGGTGAAGACTGCATGCAATCTAATGGTGAGGACAACATTAAATTGTAATAAAAAAAAACTATTTACAGGCTAGTGACTTTTTAAACATACCAAAATTGTGACAAAAGAGGTCGATATCATAAATAAAAAAAATAAAAAAATCAACATCAAACTACATAGATTGTAGTTGATTTAGTTGATTGTTTCCACATTAATTGACACTCCGAGCAATTATAATTATGTTTATATGATCTATTTATTCCAATATATTACAAGAATTTGTCATATGCCATGCAAATTATATATGTAGCATTTGCATGTCCTTTTAAGCCAGAATAGGTATGCCTAATAATGCCTTTCGGTTTTCTACAGATTGCATTTTGGAGAGTGTGCTCAGGAACTACATGATCTAATTCCACCATCGGACTTCTAGACGCACTGCGGGATTTAATCCTTTTGTTGTGAACATCCCCCAAACCCGAACGAAGCGATTTGCTTCGTCTTTCATTCTTCGTACATCAAAGGACTGGAATAGTTTGCCCGCGTCTGTCTTTCCTTCCGATTACAATGTGGGTATTTTCAAGAGTAGAGTGAATAGGCATTTACTAAGCTAGTGCGCCTTACCATCCAGGACTGCATTTCCGCTTAACATCAGGTGGCATCGTAGTCAAGCACTTGCTTAGAAATTATAAAAAAAAAATAGCTGATTTTTTGCTTAGTAAATCGACAAAAAGGCCTCCCTCCCCTCCGGTGAGCGAGAACTTCGGCTTAGTCATCCCACATAACCCCTACCTATATCATGTAGAAGATTTCCCTCCCACTAAAAAAAACACAGTTACTATGTCACCGAACCACTACTTGTTGGTTGGTTGCGTTCGATAAAGTAAGGGACATTCAAAAGCTAAACCAAGTTTGTGTGAAACTTCGGGAAACATTGGCGCTGGGAGAAGAAGTGGCCGAAGAAATTTCAGCAATGCTCCTAGCATCTAAACACGGTTAAAGAAGTTTTCCATACACACCGAGTCCCCTTTTATTTTTTTTGTTGACGGGGAGGAAATCTTCACAAAGATACCCCGCCTTCTGGGGGGAAGGCGGTGGCTATGTGGGGTTCTTACCCACTAAAACCTCCCCGGTGGCCCTTTCCACGGGCCAGCCGATGTCGCCTTCTTCCCGGGTCCACTTTGGTGGACGACTCAGGCCCCCACCCTTGTCGCCCAGTGAACCCGAGGCCCCTTTTAGTCGCCTTGTACGACAGGCAGGGGATACCGTAGTCTTATTCTTGAGAACCCAGAACTACAGGGCTGCGGGCCGGTCTGCCACCGGCCCGCCTGCGCCATCTCCGAACGGGATCGGTCCGCTCCTGATCCCGTTCTGCGGTCTCCTTCTCGGTCATTACTGACTCGCAGAAGGAGACCAGCGCCTTCCAACACCAAGTTCCCTAGATTATCCATGAAATAGCTACCGACCGAGTCGTGGTTCGGCTCTTTCAGGCGCCGTCACATCGGAATGCTTACGCATCACATAGTAACTAACCAAGCCGACGTTTCTCCTCACCGAGGGGAGCCTTGTGTCGAGTTACTAGATATCGGGCTAAGCGACCTACAGACCTCTGAATCCGGTGCAGCCGTCAAGGACAGTTTCTCTGGCTAAACACAGATTAGTTCGTCATAAAAAAAACCATACACACCAGCCCCAACATTTCCCCTTTGAAACAGACCAGGCGCCCCGATGATGATAGATCCTTCATCTGTCACTTTAATTGACATTCCAGCTTGTCCATGCAGATAATAGAGATTCATACCAACCTCTGATGAGATCTTACCTGCGTAAAATACAATTGGGGATGAAAAACGATTATCGGTACTTTATAACATATCGACGCTAGAAAACAAAAACGTAGTACCCACAAAAATTGTTCACTAGAGCTTTTTAAAAGAAAAAATTATAACTTTCGTGTTTATGGACCTAGAGCTGTCGTTTTTGGACACAATATTTATTATTTTTTTTCTGAATAAGTATTGTACCACGACATTAACCTAGAGTTTTCCTAAAAGAAAATCGTTTTACGGTAAAAAAAATAAAAGAGAATTGTCAATCTTGAAAATCCTATTTTCACTATTTTTCATCTAATTGTTACAAGTCGTACTATCATATTTCGGGAATATAATACGCAGAGGGGATGGCAACCTTGAAAAGCTGGTCATCGTTGGCAATACAGAATGCAAGAGAACAAGAGGCCGGTCGCCAACACGATGGTCTGACCAGGTAAATGGTGCCATTTCCTCTCCTAATCTCTACCAGCTGGTGAGCGCTGCCTCGGACCGAAGCCGAAGGAGGAAGATTGTCCACTTGAGGGGCTCCAGTGGCCACGAACAGAAATGAGGGAACGACAAAGAAGAAGAAGAAGATTTACAAGTCATATATCATTCGACGCGTCTTTTTTTCGGATTCCAACGACGTAAAAAAGTGAAAGTGGCAAAATGTGTCACTTACTACGTTTTTGCTTTACAGCGTCGATATAGACATACACATTTTCGTCATTGACATAATACAAACATAATATGAATGAAACACATTATTAAAAAAGAATACACTCGAACAAAGAAAGTAAAAAAAAATAGGACGTGATGCCAGGAATTTAGGGTTGACGCGAAACAAGGGTTGTATTAATTTACGAAAATTTAAATATCTTTTTCTTTTATTTTTTTACATTTGGGACCGTAATCTGCTACCGTAAATTATACAGCGAACCTCATGACAATTAATATACTCGTAATACACTAAATGACTTTTGTGTTAAATTCCACGCGATTGAAGTCGCGGGCTCGGCTAGTAAATTATAAATCTCACTGTAATCTATAAGGGGTAGTTCCTCAATTCCATTCTCTTCTGTTATCACATAGCACGCCCCGTTTATTTCCTGTACATCCTTTTCTTTGTATACATACTGAAGAATCATTCGCGGTGCGCATACCTGAAATTATTTATCACAGTTATTGAACCGTTGCGTAAGCATATCTTTTGTTGACGTGGGGGAAATCTACAACAAAATACCCCGCCTTATAGGGATGCTGGGAGTACGGCCGTACTTCGCACCGGCACAGCTTTTTCAAGTAATGTCATATCTGGGCAGGTGCAGCCAAATACCAACACGCGGCGCTGAATTAGATGGAGAGGCGAGCCAAAAGTTGATAGGTGACCAAGGTTACATATAGATATACATAGAGTAGTGGGATCGTAGTCAAACACTAGCTTATACCCCATAAAATAAATCACCCGATGGCCCTTCCTCGGTGCGTGATATGCTTCGGGATCTCCAGTGAAATGCACCGGAGTCCCTCCGATAACTTCTTCGCGTGGACTTATGTAGCGGACAACAAAGAACCCCAGCCTTCTTACCTCGTGAACCTTGGGCCCTTTTAGTCGTCTCCTATGACTGGGGATACCGTAGCCCTATTCTACTAGCCTAGGGCTACTGGGCTTTTTTTCTTTTTTGTTGACGGGGAGGAAATCTTCAGAAAGATACAGGGGTACTGGGTTGTGCCAAGTGACCATATAAGAACCGTATCTGTATCAAAAGAATGGTAGTGTGTGTGTGTGTGTGTGAGCAATGTTTTTTTCAAACAACTTCAAACAAGGAGGTTCTCAATTCGTCTGTATGTCTTTTTATGTGTGTTACCTCATAACTTTCTTGTCAAATTCCACGCGGATGAATGTCGCGGGCTCAGCTAGTACAATATAATCAATGAATGGCCAATCAGCATAACACAAAAAAGGATCTCTTTTTCGTTTATGCTGATTGGCCTGAGAAGATGACAAGAACAATATCATCTGGATTTGAGAGGTGGCAGTTCTTGTCTTAAATATTATAGAAACATTTCATACCACTAACGTTCCATGATTTAGTATTGCAATGCTAGCACCGAACCACATGTCGTCTACGAAGATGGCGTTATCGATTGGCGTTCCACCCGTAAGTTTTGCTGAAATATACAACAAATATAAGGATATTATAGCCATCTTTCGAGTAACTTTTTTACATGCTCTATTTATTATTAATCTTATTTTATGTCATATTAAATAAGTGACCCGCGAATTTAAAATAGGTCCTTTTCTGTAAGCCATGAACCAAGCCATGTTGTACCATAATTTTGCGCACTCCGTTGTTTATCGTCATAACTTTTCAAATGACATAGTGTAAAATACAACATTTATGTGTTTTAAATGCCAGTTGCGATAAAAGTAGTTATTTTGATATAAGGATCAATTTGTTACTACTAATAATCAATTTTTATTCATACATCATTAATGGCTTACAAAAGAATCATATTTCCATCTATTTAAGATAAAAATTTCCATCATATACCATACAGAATAGCTCTCAGATAGAAATATTTTTTTACTTATCGTTATATTTTGGATAACTCGCACTATATCTGTGTTAATCTGATGTATAAACTATATTATTGTATAGTTTCCTCAAACTCCATTAAGTAGTTTTTGCGTGAAAGAGTTTACATTCTAACAAGCTCTGGCATTTATATTGACCAGCTGTGCACCGCGGTTTTGCCCGCGATTAAAAAGTATGTCCCTTTCTATACCCCTTGTATGCAAAATTTTATGATGATCGGTTGAATAGTTAATGAAGGGAAAGCGTGACAGCCTGCGTCGTCCGCCAAAGTGGACCAGGAAGAAGGCGACATCGGCTGGCCTATGTCGCCTTGCGCTGCGAGGGCACAGGGGAGGGAGTAACCCCGAGACGTGCTCTTCTTGAGCACAGTGCAGAGGGGCTTCGGTGCGTTCCACGTGAGATCGCGGAGCCCCTCGTCATGCACCGAGGAGGTTTTAGTGGGTAAGAACCCCAAGTAACCGCCGCCTTCTCCCTAGAAGGCGGAATATCTTTGTGAAGATTTCCTCCCCATCAACAAAAAGGAGAAAGCGTGACAAAAAAAATCACTTAGTTTTCTTTCTATTACTAACCATGTCGTACCATAATATCGCGCACTACGTTGTTTATCATCATTACCATTCAAAAGTTTGTCCAAATGTTAGTATAGGATTATTTGTACAAGATAAAAAAGAACCGTGGCTCTCCGTTTACGTATAATGGCTATAAATTCAACTTTTTTTAAGTTATATCTTTAGGAGGATTTATCAACTTACAATTTCTGTAGAGATCTATAGGTTCACATGTAGATTCCCGTACTTCAAGATTAGTTAAATTACATTTAAAGACCAGTCCTGGTGATATCGTTCGTCCGTCCCTGGCGGCAGCTTTTGGGGCTCCAACGATTAATCTATCAAAAAACAAATACTTTAATAAATTTCTAAATATAATTGACTTAGTGGAATTACTAATAGTTTTTGTTTTCAAATTACATTTAACTTTAAAGGTGGAGAGAACTTCTGTCAGCCAGAACAATGACAGAAGTTGGATTTTGAAATTTGAAATATTTATTTATTTACTTTTACACACACACACATTTTATATACCGACATGCGCATACACAAAAATATTATATACATATTATCATATCATATTATCATAAATATTATATATCATATTCCATGAACATTTTTCTACTTTGGTCCTTCGGTACACATCTCCCTGCTAGACCAATACATAGCCTGTATTAGGGAGACGTTGTACCTAACTCCGAGTTTATTATGAACTAAAGTTTGTTATATAACTTATGTGATAGTCGTGTGTTTTTGCAAAGAATAGTGTGCGTGGGTGCATGTGAGGGTGTATGTGCGAGTGAGTACATGAGCGTGAGGATAATTTATTTTATACTATGAAGAAACTTTTCAGTCTCTTCGTAGGTGAAATTATGGAGAAACGAGTAAAGTGAGTAAGGTGAGTGGCCGAAGGTCGTGCTCAGTGGCATACTTTTCGATAGTCGTATGTCCAGCAATGAATGATGATGAAGCTATAATGATTAATTACTTTCAACAGAATAGAAAGAAAGAACCACAAAGAACCAAAAAGAGTAGGTTCTCATTTTGTCTGTAGTTTTAATGTCTTACCATGTAATGGTTCAACTTATCTTGATGGCAAAAGACCTGTTGGTCGTAGAAGGAAATAATGCTGCATAACATCGAGACTGCGTATCCATTCTGGACTGGAATCGCGAGTTTCTCCCATCTGTGTCACCTCTCAAGCGAAAGAGAGTTATGGTGCCTGACTGCCGAACTTCTCTAGTCGGAGAAGGTATTTTAAGGATATCTAATTGTCTATCATGCACAATTTATTTCAGTTAATTCAAACTTTCTAACCGACCCTTTATTTTTGCTCACGTTTGTAGTAACAGGCATCTCTTGGAGACTAAACAAGTATGTATATAGTATATGTATTTATAGTAGTGTGTCATTGTCTGTTTTGAAGCTACAGGACGGAATGTACGAGTATGTACATCTAACCTATATATATAAAAGAGAATGTGTGTGTGTTTGATCAGTATAGGCTCCGAAACGGCTGGACCGATTACAATAAAACTTTCAGGGAATCTTCAGATTGATCTGACGAGTAATCGTGTAAAGTGTGGTGACGATCGGAGCTCTCCTCTTTTTAACTGTCAAATATCGTACTGTCAAATACAACTTTTATTCACTATGATGATATTCTATTATTTTATAACGCCATATTAAAGTATTCAAAATATAAAGAAATGATATTGTATTTACTGATATATACATGGGTGTAGGTTATCTTCACCCGCTCGAGAAGAGAATAGAAGCGAATGAATAATTTGAGAATTAAATTAAATATTTGTAAAGTAAAGATATGAAACTTTACTTAAATTTATTTCTTTTTCTGTATTTTTATAACTTGAAACGTAAAATGTCAATGAAATGTGTGACATTTATATATAATAGATAGAATTGAAATACGGATATTAAATGTTGTTTCTGTAAATATTATAAAGAAACGCAGTCTTTTATTTCAAACAAATATATAGACTTTATTATATATATAATAGTATAAGTCTTTTTTAAATAAAATAAAGCAAAATCCAGCTCGGCGAAGAGGGCTGGGTACGCTAGTACCAACTGCAAGTAGATAAAAAGGAAAACCTACTGGAACATACATACAAAAATAATAAACATAAATTATCAAATTACCCCATATCGTCTAATATAACTGAAAATCCAAAGTATGTAGAATTAATGGCATCTGCTTGATAAGTTATCACACTTCCCATATGAAATACATCACTACACAAAACAAGTACATTTGAAGTTAAAACACTAACTAATAAATTCGCTGTACTGATCATGCTAAAATTAAATAGACTTGCTCACAAAACAACTATAAAATTCGGATTTACAATGAGGAATGACATATATTTAACAAATCCGACCAAAATGTAAGTAAAATCATTTACATTTGTAAAGCGTCGTTACTGATAAGGAAACCACTATACGCTGGATTACGTAAATATACAGCTATTCAAATACAAGGATAATTAAGGTATTAAATGAACGTAATTTACTAGTATTTATTACTAATATCAATAGAGCCGTGGTCCGGGCGGTCGCCTCAAGTAGCGCAGTACGCTAGCAACCCGAGTTCGACCCCGGCGCTGTCATCAATGTATTTGTTACTTACAATTTTAAGTGTTGACTTACCAGGCGCTCGGCAGTGCAAACATCGTGAGGCTAACAGTCGTAGGTATCTACGACTACAGCCCTGTAGTTCTGGGCTCTCAAGAATAAGACTACGGTATCCCCTGCCTGTCGTAGAAGGCGACTAAGGCCTTTGTCGTCCGCCAAGGTGGACCCGGGAAGAAGGCGTCATCGGCGGAGGGAGTAACCTCCCCCAGGGAAGTGCTCTCCTTGAGCACAGTGCGGACGGGCTCCGGTGCGTTCCACTGGAGATCCCGGAGCCTCTTACCATGCATCGAGGAAGGGCCACCGGGGAGGTTTTAGTGGGTAAAAACCCCACATAACCGCCGTCTTCCCCCAGAAGGCGGGGTATCCTTCTGAAGATTTCCTCCTCGTGAACAAAAAAAGTATCTACGACTAATGTGTGTTAGAAAAATTTCTATGACTTGTAAAGTCTGCTCATGCACACTAAGGCCGTGTCAAATCGTGTCAAAATGAACGTTCAGTGACATAACAATTGTCGACTTTTGCTAATTTTCAATCGACTTCCACAAAAGGAGGAAGTTTTCAATCCGTCAGTAGGTTTTGTTTTGTTTGAATTTAGTTTTTTTGAACTTACGAGGTAAGTTATAAGTTGTGGTAAAATTGCTGGTAGCGACTATTTGTTAATTTCGTACATCTTTCAAATATGCCGATACATTTCAAGTAATAATTCAATGTCAAATTAAAAAAAAATCATTACATTAAAAAAAAAAATTATAATAGTTTACGGTTTTTGCCACAATATATGGATTGTAGGTAGGTGGGTAGGTAATTATAGGTAGGGTAGATGTCATGGTGGACTGCAAATAGCAATTTTAATTTATTTTCGTGTGGCAACATTTTGAACTATTTATGATATATAATATTTATATTCTTTCCTTTTTTTGCACATTCTTATTTTTTTTATGTAGCAATATTAACATTTTTTGTTCGTGACCTGTTTGTATCAATCATGTTTATGGCCTAGGCAGAAAGAGTCAAAAGCTACACAGCGTCAAAGCCAAGGGTCAGGTTTGGATAATCAGTGTCTTGGAAATATATCCAGCAATATTGCAGAGTGATTAAAACAATTTAGTATATTTAGAATATACAATTTATTATTCACAATAAGGATAATATTTTTAATATATCTTATAATTACACTATATCTTCTATACAGTCTTTTCTATTCCAGATAGACAGGCAGACTAACAATAATACTTATTTTAATGATAAATTTTATCTATATATACATTGCACAACATAAAATCTGAATAATTGAAGAGTGTGTCAGAATCAAGTTTGAAGTTAAAGTTAAGTTAAAGTTACAGCCTTTATATATATAATATATATGTCCCACTGTCGGGCCGCACGCCTTCTCTGTAAAGAGAGTATAAGGGCAGATGTCACATGTCTTAGAAAAATGTTCAAAGACATGTAGGTTTCCACACAATGTTTACCATCACCGCCCGAGCGCGTGGTAAATCAGCACAAAGAATTTTTAGAGCAAATTTATTGGTACCGGCACTGGGGATCGATCTCGGGTTGCTAGCGTACCATGCAACTTGAGCTAACCGCTCGGACACTCAGCTACCACGGCTCTTGTCTCTCTGTCTTATCCACAATTGTTGTTGATGTGCATACTTATTACCAATAATACTGTTATAAATAACTTTAGTCCCTTCATACTCATGGTAACACATACATCAGATATGTTTTAGTATTTTTTTTTATTAACGGGGAGAAATCTTCAACAAGATTGTGGGGGTTCTTATTCACTAAACCCCCTTTGGTCCTTACTCGGTGCATGGTGAGGGGCTTCGCGATCTCCAGTGGAATTCACCGGAGCTCAGGTGAGGACTTCCCGGGAGGTTAATCCCTCCCCCAGGCTTTTGTAACACTTAGTTTAATATGGAACAATTATTATCATCATCATTTCTGCTGTAGGATATCCACTGATAGACATCGGCCTCCAATGATTTCTTCTAAGCATCCAACTGCGTCCTGCGGCCTTTATGAGGTCAACAGAACAGCTTCTGGACTTCCTACGCTGCGCTTGCCGGTCTACGATCTACTCTACAAGTTATGTGTTACATTCAGTGTAAAAAAATAAATAAATATCAACTTGAATAAGTCCAGTGTAAGTGTAATAATACTAACTACATTTTGATTTGAATAACACATTATATTATTTATAATGAGATCAGAATCAATTCTTACATTCATGTTAACTATTCCAACTAACCATAAGCTTGTGCTAGGGATTCACGTCAATTGTCGATGGATTCGAACCTACGACATGACGTTTCGCAGCCCGTAGTCTAAACCACTAGGATATTTTTCTATTTACTCGTTAATTTCCTTAATATCTATTTACAAGCTATTTATAATTTATTGGACTGATGTATTAACTCCTGTAACACAGCTAACGCAAGTTCTGGAATTGGGTTTTGATGGAAATAAACAATTATAATTATTAAAGGCACCAAAAGCGGTCATCTTACGTTTAACGCAACATGATTCTTTAGTCAGAATCATCAGAAAGTTGTATATCTTGTGTGCAATTATCATTATCATTGACATTGAGGTTTGATAGAGAGCTGGAGTCGTCATCCTCCTCTTGAAGTCTTTTGAGATCTTCCCGTTGCTTCCTTTCAAAGAAATTCGCCTGCAAGTATATAAAATAATAAATATCATTCCTAAATAATATCTCCAGACAATGCCTTGAAGATCGCGTTATGAGTAGAACTACAACATTTTTAGTACCAAAAAAAATCCCAGGTGTCTGGGCGCTCGGACGTTAAATTCGTGACAAGGAATCCTAGAACAATGAGCACTTGGCGCGGCCTAACAATATACATGTATTTTTTGTTTTTGATTTATTGTCTATCATTGTAATTTACATTATTTTGCACGACCGAGTAGAGCTGGTGTCGCATATTTTATATCTAACTTGTTCGGTGATTTTAATTGTCCGCGCTCTCACTCGCTTACTATTAGTCCTACTCCCTCTCGCTCACACACATTCAGACACGCAGTACATTGACCGTGACTGATCGGTTACTCTCGGCTTTTTTTTTTATTCTTATATTGCAACCACAGACCTGTGTCTCTTTCCAATACACTTAAATTGTTTACTCTACATTTGTTAAAAGTGCCACTTCTACAGTTACTATTTTCCTTATTTTTTTATATATATATAATATATATGTCCCACTGTTGGGCGCAGGCCTTCTCTGTAAAGAGAGTATAAGGGCAGACTTCACATGTCTTAGAAAAATGTTCAAAGACATGTAGGTTTCACACGATGTTTACCATCACCGCCCGAACGCGTGGTAAATCAGCACATAGAATTTTTAGAGCAAATTTATTGGTACCGGCACTGGGGATCGAACTCGGGTTGCTAGCGTACCATGCACCTTGAGCTAACCGCTCGGACACTGAGCTACCACGGCTCTTGTCTCTCTCTCTTATCTAGAATTGTTGTTGATGTCCATCAATAATTATACTTATTACCAATAATATTGTTATAAATAACTTTGGTCCCTTCATACTCATGGTAACACATACATCAGATATGTTAGAATTTATTTTTTTGTTAACGGGGAGAAATCTTCAACAAGATTATGTGAGGGTTCTTATTCACTAAACCCCCCTTTGGACGGACCAAACTCGGTGCATGGTGAGGGGCTTCGCGATCTCCAGTGGAATGCACCGGAGCCCCTCTGCACTATGCTCAGGTGAGGACTTCCCGGGAGGTTAATCCCTCCCCCAGGCTTTTGTAACAGTTTAATATGGAACAATTATCATCATCATCATTTCTGCTGTAGGATATCCACTGAAAGACATCGGCCTCCAATGATTTCTTCTAAGCATCCAACTGCGTCCTGCGGCCTTTGTGAGGTCAACAGGACAGCTTCTGGACTTCCTACGCTGCGCTTGCCGGTCTACGATCTACTCTACAGGTTATGTGTTACATTAAGTGTAAAAAAAATAAATAAATATCAACTTGAATAAGTCCAGTGTAAGTGTAATAATACTAACTACATTTTGATTTGAATAACACATTATATTATTTATAATGAGATCAGAATCAATTCTTACATTCATGTTAACTATTCCAACTAACCATAAGCTTGTGCTAGGGCTTCACGTCAATTGTCGATGGATTCGAACCTACGACATGACGTTTCCCAGCCCGTAGTCTAAACCACTAGGATATTTTTCTATTTACTCGTTATTTTGCTTAATATCTATTTACAAGCTATTTATAATTTATTGAACTGATGTATTAACTCCTGTAACACAGCTAACGCAAGTTCTGGAATTGGGTTTTGATGGAAATAAACGATTATTATTATTAAAGGCACCAAAAGCGGTCATCTTACGTTTAACGCAACATGATTCTTTAATCAGAATCATCAGAAAGTTGTATATCTTGTGTGCAATTATCATTATCATTGACATTGAGGTTTGATAGAGAGCTGGAGTCGTCATCCTCCTCTTGAAGTCTTTTGAGATCTTCCCGTTGCTTCCTTTCAAAGAAATTCGCCTGCAAGTATATAAAATAATAAATATCATTCCTAAATAATATCTCCAGACAATGCCTTGAAGATCGCGTTATGAGTAGAACTACAACATTTTTAGTACCAAAAAAAATCCCAGGTGTCTGGGCGCTCGGACGTTAAATTCGTGACAAGGAATCCTAGAACAATGAGCACTTGGCACGGACTAACAATAAACATGTATTTTTTGTTTTTGATTTATTGTCTATCATTGTAATTTACATTATTTTGCACGACCGAGTAGAGCTGATGTCGCATATTTTATATCTAACTTGTTCGGTGATTTTAATTGTCCGCGCTCTCACTCGCTTACTATTAGTCCTACTACCTCTCGCTCACACACATTCAGACACGCAGTACATTGACCGTGACTGATCGGTTACTCTCGGCTTTTTTTTTTATTCTTATATTGCAACCACAGACCTGTGTCTCTTTTCCAATACACTTAAATTGTTTACTCTACATTTGTTAAAAAGTGCCACTTCTACAGTTACTATTTTCCTTATTTTTTTTTATATATATATAATGCCTGAATTTGGAGGTGGCCAGAGATTTGGGTTCACGCGTCTCAGACGCCCCGCTGCATTGCTATGAGCTTCTCCGCGACCGCTGTGTCCCTGCTTCTCATGGCCATTTTCAGGTTGTAGTCCACTATCCTCTCCCTTGATGCGGCCATTGCCTTTGTCATCAGTCTTCCTGTGGCGTCGTCACAGTCATCTGTGTAATAGACACAGCTGACGGTGTGTCGGGATATCGCCACTACAGCATGTTGGACGCTGTCGTGCAGTTGCAGTTTTTTCGTCACTGTTCTGATGAACACCACTGATCCGTATGTGAGGCCTTGGGTCTCGTGCACGGTAAGGATGCGCGAACCTGACCCCGATTCGTATCCCTGGTTGGAAAGGGATTCTTTTTCCGTCTGGGTGTATACCAGGTATAGTGTGTCGGGGAGGGTTGGTATTATATTCGCGCCTTTGTAATTAGCTCTTTTCAGAGAGTGCACTGCATGTCTGGATGAGTATATGCCACTCTACACTTCGTTGAGGGCATATGCTATATCCATTGGATTCTTGTGAGTGCACAGTAATTCCTGGCTGATGGTGGTCACAAGACTTGGTCGAGTGTACTGCATTGGGAAGAGATTCTCGCGGTCGATGTAGGGACTTACTCTCGGCTTAACGTCCGTAACGTTACATTTTCACGTGAATATCACCCGCTATCATCAATTTATAAGACGTCACGTCAAAATTGTTTAAATTTAAAAAAAAAATAAAAAAACGTTGTGTTGTTGATTTTGTAAGAATAAATAAAAGCCTGCGTTCCGTATTGCATGTCGCACGTTAATATTTCAAAAAAAAATTTAGATTTTTAAACATAGCAACCTTAATTTGCTGGCTGTCAATACGTAGGGAAAGTGGCAAACGAGCTAACGGCTCACCTGATCTTATGTGATTAGCATCGCGCATGAACATCAACAGCACCGGAGCTGCAGGTACGTTATCTGCCTTTAAGAAAGGAGTAGGATCCTCAAATCGTACAGGTTCGGAAACACTGATAAGTGTTGATTCCACAGGTTGATAGGACGTGGAAGAATATTATGCAAATGGACGGCTGTAATGCCAACCAGGCAGACGTTTATAAATGTAGCTTAAAACGAAAAACATTCTTACCTTAGACATAACATAGACTACGGCTGCCAGCGTCAGAACTCCAGCCACGATACCAACTATTAACGGCCACAAGGGTGTAGCTGCATCCAGTACGAGTGTAGTTGTTGCTGATGCATTGCTATTGAACAAGTGTAATATGAAAAAAAAACTAAGACTTAAAACTCGAACACTTCAAATAAAAGTTGCCGGCGTCAGACTTTCCGTCAAAGTACGACGTAGGAGCCTTCAAGAGTAGAGTGAATAGGCATTTACTAAACTAGCGCGTATCATCTTTCGACTATATCACCACTTAACATCATTAACATCAGGTGGGATCGTGGTCAAGCACTAGTTTACACCCCATAAAAAAAACACTATAAAATTCTCTAAAAAGTTAAGCAATTATACGAGTAGTTACAAGTAAAAATAACAATTATATAATATAATATTTAAAAACAAAACAGACATCAAAACGAACGTTAAACGCTATTATGCGCTGACTCTCTGTTTTCCGAATTATCGTAACTACAAAGAATTAATCAGAACCTAACCAAACTACCCTTGAAGTTAATCCTTTCCATATATATTCGATATTGAGTTATTCGTTTATTTATCGCACACATATTTTATGCATATTTAAGATTTATATGGTTTTCTTATGGATCTCATTGTCAGAGTTGGACCAAATTTAAATTGGACCACGCGGAAAGCATCAGATTTCAAATAAAAAATCATCAAATAAATTAAAGAATCATCGAGATCGGTTCATCCAGTCAAAAGTTATACAGTAACAAACATAAAAACAAAACAACAATTATATTTACGAGTGGTAAGTTAGTTGGAACAGATAACAAGATTGTGAAAACCAATTAGCATTCTTTAAAAATAACTTCAATTTCCTTCTTACTGTTTCCAATATACCAGTATCGCGTATCTCGGGTATTTACAAATAGATGGCATAAGGTTACCTAACCAGCCACCTACCTAATCCAGCCCTGTAGTTCTGGGCTCTCAAGAATAAGACTACGGTATCCCCTGCCTGTCGTACAAGGCGACTAAAAGGGGCCTCGGGTTCACTGGGCGACAAGGGTGGGGGCCTGCGTCGTCCACCAAAGTGGACCCGGGAAGAAGGCGACATCGGCTGGCCCGCGTCGCCTTGCGCTGCGAGGGCACAGTGAGTAACCCCCGGGACGTGCTCTCCTTGAGCACAGTGCAGAAGGGCTCCGGTGCGTTCCACGTTATCCCAGAGCCCCTCGTCATGCACCGAGGAAAGGGCCACCGGGGAGGTTTTAGTGGGTAAGAACCCCACATAACCGCCGCCTTCCCTCAGAAAGCAGGGTATCTTTCTGAAGATTTCCTCCCCGTCAACAAAAAAAAAAGGTTATCTTAATAAGACCAATGGTTTATTTTTTTACATTACTTACTTGTTCTGTCTATCCAATAACGTGATCATCGATGTTGCATTTACTTTTGTAATATCGTTCAAATAAACACCTGAAAGAAAAATAATAAATAATTTTAAGCTCTATAGTTCATCATATCATCAAGATTGGAAAAGTTTCGTATCTCAGTCACGTGCTTAGGCACGAGAGATATTGTTTAACTTATTTTTGATGGGCAAAATCGCTGGTAAAAGAAGGAACATAAGAGAGTGGACCGGAATTACGAGTGCTGCCAATCTATTTCTATCTCCGGAAGAGACAGAAAGAGATGTGAACTGACTGCCAAACTTCGCCAGTCAGAGAGATATTTAAGAAGATAGTTAAGGGTCAGGAGAAGGTACGGCGAACATTGTTTAGTGCAGGGATAGTCCAGTCCACCCTTTGAATCAGATGAATCGAAACAATTAAAAAAAAAAGTTTTTAAAAGAGCCACAAATTTTTGTTACCAACAATAAATAGTATTTGTCCAAATAATTTTTTTTTTAAAACACTAATCGATTTACTAAAAGAAAAATGGTTAGATTACTTTTTTTATGCAAGTCCCAAAAAATTCAAATTTTATGTTTTATATTATTTATTTATTTTTAAAAAGTCATAACTTGCTATTTCAAATTTGTTCCACTTGATGACATGGATTTTTTATGTTCCAATTTGAGGAATTAATTATATTAATTTTCAATAGATGTTAGGGTAAAATAACGCCAATATGAAACGTGTGTAGATCGCTACTATATACTAAGCTTTCTTAAAAAAATAGAAGGTACCAATGATAACATACCATGTAAACTTAAATTAAATTTGAATAAAAGCGAAATAGTCAGCGAGGCTCTTGCATGTAGCGACCAGAAGCATTGTAAACTGCCGTCCACTTCTAAACAGCCTTCGATACTGTTAGAGAGGTTCATCTGAAAATTATGTAATATATATAAGTCCTCAAGTCTTTTTAACCGTTTTAATACCGTCAACTGGGTCAGTAATCGATTATCACTGAGCATATTAGTTTCCATGTGCAACCAATGATGAGCCTGGCTGGTTCATCAATTAAAAATCCCACAACGAATGCTAGAGAATGAGAATGCTCGGCATTTCTCTTACGAATAGAATAAAAAACAGCTAACACAACTAGACTTTGGCCACAAGAGTGAGCTCTTATCGTCGTAACAGTCAGTGAACCTAAGAGGAAGGCAACGCGGAATGGTTCCGTATTTAGCACATCGAGGGTGCTGGGTCGGAACTCCTCTGAAACGTTCTACCCCGATCCTCCAGCCTGCAATGCACCGAGAAAGGCTATTTGGCGGTTTTATTGAATAGAAATCTTACAAACCATAACCTTGCCCCCAGAAAATTAATCTATTTAAGAATTCCCCCTCGACAATAGTAAAAAAGCTGGATAGGGTAACCGGAGCATATATGGTGAAAGGCATTGAGGAAGGTCTAAGTCTAATCGATGAATAATGATAAAATTTGAAATCTTAACAAAATAAAAATTCAGAGCGTGACCAAATCAGTTTCAATAGCTCACACTTTTAATAAGAGTGTAGAAGTTATTACCTTATCCGGAATGATTATTCGAGCCGATAGATTGTACCAGTCTGAAGGTCCCAGATTAGTTATCTAATGAAAAAAAATGACAGAGTTAGGCACATGAGAAAATTTAAGTATTATAAAAAAAATAGAGATAGAGGAAGCAGTTTACCTCATAGTAATGTACGAAGGCAACGTTCTCGCCGTTAGTGAATTCATCTCTATTGATTACGATTGTTCTATTTGGTTGTACTGTGCTGTAATTATAGTCATTATAATTATTCAAGAGATGATAACAAATGATGTATTTTAGGTAGATACTAATTTTCCAAATCAGTACTGACACATAAACAAATGGTTTTAAAAGTGCAATTTAGAGTCCTAATCATACTATATGTTTTATTTATTTATTCTTTATTTGCACACAATACAAAAAAAGGTACAAATAGGCGGACTTAATGCCAGTAGGCATTCTCTGCCAGTCTACCTTGGGGTTGTGTACAGACAAAGTAACGGGTGCAAGCTATGTGAAAATATAATAAATAAAAGAAAACTGTTCAGGCTCCTGCCGGAAAAGTAATGCAATTCCGCACCGCGCGCGCCGATCACCGTTTGATTATTATAGGCGTTATGTGGTGTAACAAGTGCTATACCGGTACAATACCGATACTGAGTCACTTGCCAAACTACCGCGATACTATTAACATCGTTTTGACAATATACTTATTTAAAAGAATTTTGGGCTTTGATTTACACCGTTCTATACGCTAAAGATAGAACAAAAACTATAATAAATGCATGCTTACAAATAAATTAAATATATAAACATAATAATTATATATAATAATAAATAGATACATATATAAATACATATATGTATATAATTGTAGATGGATTGGGACAGCAATTGTCAAACTATTCATTGCTTAGGTAAAGCTTCCATAGTACATGTTTGAAAGTAGATGTTTCAAGGAATACTAGCAAATATTTGTCATAAACATTACTAACGTTTTGGTTAACCAATAAAAATAACTCGTGCTAGGAGAAGATTCACGTCAATAATCGAATGGCGGGTGGACTTGCCCTAGTACGGTCGACCAAAACATAGAGTACGATAAAATAGCCATTATTTGATGCTATAAACAATAAAATTTATACAAAATATGCACAATGATCTAACCTAAAATTTCTTGATCTGTTTCAAAAACTTACCCAGTTATGTTAAAATTAGCTTCGGGTCTAATAAAAATAGTAAGATTCTTAGTAATTGTATCACTGGCATCGTTGCTATGTAGGGGATCTTCTAGATTAGCTTCAACTATTATTTCATCATTAAGAGAATTATTCTGAACGAATTCAAATTCAATTTCCCAAGTCACCGATTCATTTCTATTAAGAGGTGCTGGCACGTTACATGTCACGTTTAGTTCTTTTAGAGCACACGCACTTGGCAGTCTCTTGGGTAGTGATGGCAATGTTAAGGAAACTTTAGCACCATACGCTGGTTCGTCTTTATTCGATACAGTTACTAGTACACCAAGCTTATTGTCTGTTCCTGGAACGTATAGGCTGAAAAGGATTTCATTAATCGTTAATGTATAACTTTCAGTAAGCTACTTTAAAGAAATATTGTTAGACTCCTCGTAGCATTTAAAAAGAAGGAAGTTAAAAATAAATATTAACAAGCAGACCCGGCAAACGTTCTGTCATATATATTATTTCCAGTAAATATTTATTTTGGTATTGTAATTAACGTGTAGTAAGTTTGTGGTCTAAGGCTGAAAGACGAATGAAACGCTGTGAACAATGATGGCCAAATAATAAAACACCAAGCAGCCATTTCTTTTTAATTAATTGTTCTTAATTATCTTAACTAATATATTTATATCTCTAGCTCTATAATAATAAAAAAGAAACATCTCTAATTAGAAATGGGAGTTAGTGGTAGAACGGTGAAAATTATGGGTTGTTATTATTGACTTCCAAATAGTAATTGTTTTTGAACCACCAGCGTTTTACGAAGCGTTGGCACTAGATGTAATTGTGGAATTATATTTCATGGTATGATTTGTCGTTGCAAATGCGTCTACGACAATTTTAAAGTCAATACACGTCCTCTAGTGATCAGTAGTTTCACTTGCTTTCCCTGCCCATCCGATACGAACACAAGCCGTATCGGTGGAGTTTTGTTACAAACACTGTGGCCCGAGTATTTTATTTATTAGGTATAAGATATATTATCTGGTTGTATAGTGTTTGAAATAGTCCAAGTATGTTTACTTTAGGTACAGGATCAAGTATGGGAAAATAATCAGGAAATCATTCAATTGACCTAATTTTTCATTTTCAACTTTGACCAATACTATTCTGACTGTTCGTCTGTGGACAATGTGTACATTTAGTTGTACATTACCAAAACTTACTTGTTCAATGCCTCCAAGTTCATTTCTAACAGCGGCTTACATATTAGGTCGTCGCCACAGTTACGGTTTAATTGGATATCAAATGATGTATGTAATTTTGATTTTTCCGACAGACGTGCTTCATTTTGCAAAAATAACGGTGAATCGTCTGAAATACAAAAATACTGCAGATGCATAGGATCGTTAAGTTGATAGATTTACCTCGACGCTATTACTGCTTAAGAATATATTCAAATAGTAAGACCTGGACACCGCTCGGCGTTGACGAGGGGGAGAATCTTCAACAAGATACCCCGCCTTCCCCTAGAAGGTTATGTGGGGTTCTTACCCACTAGGTGACATGAGCCAGCCGGTGTCGCCTTCATCCCGAGTCTACTTCAGCGGAAGACAAAGACCCTTGTCGGCCTAGTGAACCCGAGGCCCTTTTTAGTCGCCTTCTACGACAGGCAGGGGATACCGTAGCCTAGAACTACAGGGCTGATTGCGATAGCCTATGCTGTGACGGCGTCTAAGGTTAGAATGAGGTCCTTTTGCATGATCTTTCTTTTTTTCATGTGTATTTTTTTGTTTTTAAAGTGGTTTTATATTTTATTTGTAATGCGTTTGTAAAGACAATGTCTATGTCTAAATATTTTTTAAATAAAAAATATCGTTACCTTGTAATATTATTCTGGGCTCCAAAATAAACTGGATTGTTATAGGCTTCGATAAATCTGCAGTCGGCTGTAAAGGAAGTTATACAAAATAATTTTAGAAATGAATTGAAGTGACACTTGATATGCTTAAGCGATTATTTCAAATTGAATGAAATGAGCATTGCTCATTTTCCCGCTAAATAAAAATAATAATAGTTTTTTTTTTATTTTACTTTCACAAAGTATACAATTGAATATTACATTAAATACACAATATTTAAGTCTCCTTTGTGAGAGACTGGTATCTGCACTAGGTTGACCTGTCAGACAGATTACCAGGCCGTCTGCCGCGCGTATCTCTTATTTCAATAAAATGTGTGAAAGACGTTTATTTGTGCATGTGAGTATGGCAATTGAGTGATTAATCAATATGAAATTAGTTACTTGTAGAAAGACATTAAATCAAAATGATTTTTATTAACAAGCATTTAAGAATTAGGCAATTATATCTAATAAGTTTGCAATAGCATTATAGTCAACATTTTGTAACCAAGTTGCTATGTAATTCAGCTGTGTCCCATCTCGGCAAACTAACTAGATTTTTTAAAATTAATAAGCCATTATTACTGTTAGATATGATGGTAAGAAGACAGTTATTTCACATTTTTTCAGTTTTCCTTCATCATCACCATGAAAGAACAACAGGCAATTATCTCTGTCTACCCTACTAAAAGGATTTGCCAGCCTTTTCTATTTTTTATTTCAAACTATACCACACTAAAAGTAATTATACAGGTATCACTAAATATCCATTTTCCTTCAAGTTAAGCGTATTTGTAACTCGTGGGTAATAAATTTCCCAAACTTTGTTAATAAGGGCAACACTAACCGTTACTTCTATAGTTTGCTCATCACATGCAGTATTGCCAGGTTTTATAGTGACCTGGTACTCCGCTTCGCCCGATATAGATGCTCTGTCTCCACTCGGGTCCACAATGATCTTCCCATTTAAAGCTGCAAAAGGCGTTATATAAAAATGAATGTTTGTCTGTATGTCCTTTACAACTATGCATTGTGGTATGCATTGTATTCCAACGAATTTCACATATTGCCGCGATAGTTGAAATGAAACGAAAACATCAAGCGAACAGCGAATGTCCCCCAATATTTCATCCTTAGATTATCCGTGAAATAGCACCCGACCGAGTCCTGGTACGGCCCTCCCGGATCAGAATGCTTACGCGTAACAAAGTAACCGTCCAAGTCAAGGTTACCCCTCACCGGGGGACCTTAGTGTCGAGTTACTAGCGATAGAGGTTCAGGCTAAGCGAGCTAAGAGCTATGCCACCTCTCAATCCGGTGAAGCAGTCAAGGCTGGCATATCTGGCCAATCTGTGTAGTTCGTCATATAAAAAAAAACAATATTTGTGTAATGTCTTCCCGTCAAATATGTTTTAGTTAGTGGCCTAGTGTTTTTGGTAGTTAATAAATATTTTTTTATACTATATAAGCAAGTGCTTGACTACGATCCCACCTTATGTTAAGTGGAAATGCAGTCCTGGATGGTAAGGCGCACTAGCTTAGTAAATGACTATTCATTCTACTCTTGAAAATACCCACATTGTAATCGGAGGGAAAGACAGACACGCGCAAACTATTCCAGTGCTTTGTCGTACGAATAATGAAAGACGAAGCAAAGCGCTCCGTTCGGTTTGAGGGATGGTCACAACAAAAACAGTGCGTCTAGAAGTCATGATGGAACGGGGATGGGGGAATTAGATCATGTAGTTCCTAGAAATAAGATATCTATCTCATAAGACGAACGTTTTAATTGACGATAACGTATGTTGATTGTTACGGTGGTAAAAATATTATTGTAAGTACTATATACTAAACTAGGAAGAACATTATTTACTAGTTTTTACGTGCGGCCATTTAGCTTGCTTCTTTGCTTCAATGCAGAATAAAGCTGTAAAATTGCTAGCGTTGAGTGGTAGGTTCATCGCGTCTGGAACTTTAATTGTGGCATACAGCTCTATTGTCGGAATACATCTATATAAGTACACCGCTCCACTGTTAAATGCGCCGATCGCTAAATCTGAAAGGGAAGTACATATTATATTCGTCTACTTCTGCTTAATATTAAATGCTGATGTGTCGAGCAGTAATATAACATATTTTATCAACCGAGTTCAAAAAAGGAGATGGTTCCCAATTCGTATGTATTGTTTTAATACACTCATAGCATCGTCATTAATTACGAACCAATGGATTTCAGTTCAATTAGCCCTGATATGGATTTTATTGGCTCAGGACGTTTCGAAATTGTACCCGGTAACTCTTAAAAAATGTATGTAAGAATGCTTGACAGGTTCATGTCACTATGTCTGTCTGTCTAAGAAGTTCAGCGCCAGGCGTTCAATGGCTCAATACATCGTGCCGTATTAAATTTGAGGGTAGTTAATTAATTAACCTATAATCAATGAACTACCCTCAGTTTTAATAAATTTATTACCCAAAAAACCATTAAGCACATGCTAAAACATTACTACGGTTACCTAGACAGTCACTTAAGCGTTAGTGACAAACCGTTGCGGTCTTTGTAGCGTTAAATTATGTATCATTTCTTTATTGTAAAATTGTATTGATAATAAATTAAAAAAAAAACTAAGATAATAGTTTAAAAAGTTATGCAGTTATGTGCGGTAAGTGTAATTGGTATTTATTGACAACCTCTTTTTGAAGTCGATTAAAAATATGAACAAAAAATTCTTACCGCTACAATTGTTGTTGTCGATGTCAAATCCCCTTGATATGGCGAAACCAAAGCTCTGTGCGTTAGCCACAATCTTTTGTATGTAATGACTGCTAATTCCTCTTACCCCACCTTTATATATATAGACAGCTCCACGGCCTTCGCTTTCCCAAGGTGCGCCAATAGCAACATCTGCAAATAAGGGATTTAGTTTTTTTTTTAAAGAAAGCTTACAATATTTCTTTTTTTTTTTCAGAAATATTAGAAATTTAAAATATTAGAAATATTATATTATATAAGCTTAGGCTTGTGCTAGGAGATGGTTCACGTCTTTTTTTTCTTTATTTATTCGGGCCTTGTCAGCCCCATCATACCCTAAACTACGCACAAACACTCGGTCGCATGCGGAGCGAGAAAGAAAGTCATGTTGTATAGTCATATCCACCAGCTTCCTCGCTCCCTCTGAGCTCGGGTCAGACAGCAGCATTAAGAAGACACCCACATGTTGCTCTCTTAGTTTTAGACTATCTATTAATGACTTTCTTTCCGTTTCATGTTTGGCACATTCCCCCATTATCCATCCACCACTTGGCAAATGTCCCAGTTCGGTGACTCGGCCTTCCGAATTCGATGTGCAAAAAATTTAGCCAGAAAATATCCCGACCTCAATCTGTGCACCGTTGTGAATACTTCCTACTAGTTTCCTTCAGGAACCAAGGCAAATGAGGAGGTCGACTCTGTATGATTTTATACCAAATACTTTTCTGCTGACTTCTTTTATCGCAATATTCGTTAAAATTTTGAAAACAATTTATTTTATTTAAACCTAGAATTTCCGAATAAAGTGGTGACAAACATTTTTCAAGTGGTTCACATCAATAGTCGAATAGGGGAATAGAATACACATCGCGTCCCTGAATTCAACGTCCGCCGGTATATCGTATGACAGCCTTGACAACTAGTCTATTTACAAGTAAAAACAAAAACAGATTTCAAATCCTTTCTTTCTTTTACTTCATCATTGTATTTCCGAATTATCGTAGCAATATTACGAAATAGAAATAACCAGAACCTAACTAAACTCTCACCAAACTACCCACGAAGTACATTCTTTCCGATAAAAATGAATCATCGAAATCGGTTGGCTTATTCGGTTATACGTCTATTTGTCTCGGACATAATATAAATTTAAGACATTATTTTCTCATGGATGTTCAAAAATATTTTATTTTATTTTAAGGATATTTAATTGTCTATCATGCACAATTTATTTCAGTTAGCCAGCGTCTTCATCTTCTGAGATATAAACTTTCTTAACCGTCCCTTTATTTTTGCTTACGGCTATATATCTTCAAATATTACGAGACCGGGTTAGTAATGAAGTTGATTGATGTACCATTATATCCATCACCGTCCACGTCGCCCAATTCTGCGATCGCGCTGCCAAATCTCGCGGCGTTTAATTCAGAGCCAGATACGATTCTCCCAAGATCCAAAGTAAAGTTTTTATCCTGTAATATAAAAATAAATAAATAAGATCCTGTGTTATACAGGAGCTTCAATAGCATAACTGGCAAATAAAAGTAAAAAAAAATCTTATATATATCCAACTGTTGGGCACATGCCTTGTAAAGAGAGTATAAGGGGATGCGTATACATCGCCACGTCGCTCTAGTGGAGGTTAGTGGTTTCCTCCCTACGTTTTCCTTCACCCGTGGCAGCTGTGTCCGGGCGGTCGTTTCAAGTTGCACAGTACTCCATTAGTCATTGTCATATGTGCCTCACGCTGCAAGCTTTCTACCGTTAATGATTATATGAGACCTTGCATTGCCTAAAGTGCTTTTCCAAACAATGCTTTGAAGACCGTAAAATGTGTAGTGGAAGCTGAGGGCTCTCTGGCAGCAGATTTCCGAAAACTATCTGATGATTTGAAGTTCCTTTATGGCCTCGTTATTGTTTATACAGAGCAGCTTTCGCCAACAATACACCACGAAGTCGTCTATCTTACGGCTATTCCGACTTCTCATAGGTCTGGGCACCATAAAAGAATATGGAAAAGACCAGACGAATCAAACGCATTTAGTCATAAATGTTCTTCTACTTTCTTCTTACCTTAATCCCGGCTTTAGCCAGAGTCGGCTTTATTTGATCTCTTTGCCCGGTCTTTGGCGTCGGTTCTCCTGTTTAGTAATAGTTAAACAGCTATAAAATCCTTATAAAAACATTAATGACATTGTATTAACATACCTGCCAGCTGTTGAGGTAAACGAAGACAGCCCCTTGGTCGTACCTCAAATCTCCCTCTTTCGTGACAAAGTTCGGCGCACCCACGAGAAGATCTAGTTTTCCATCTCCATTAATATCCATACAACACAGACTTGCTCCGAAATACGAGCCCAATTGTGGACCTCGAAGACTTTTGACTACCTTCAGCGGAGCCAACTCTCTGATGCTCGGTTCAAATATGAGAACCTGTAACATAGTTAAATAAGAATCCATTTTTTTATACTAAATAGGCTTACGTTTGGCTTCTATCTCGCTTGATGAAAGGCGAAGATGAATCCTAGGATGGAGCATGTGAGTCTATAAGCTGTCCAGATTATACCTGTGTGAAAAGACTGATCGCGGTAGAGAGTTCCATTCCTTAGCCGTCCGCATAAGGAAGGTGGAGGCATTTACGCGTGAAGAAATTAATTTTTTATATAGCCTTTTATTGAAAAATAATAATTTATCATAAACTCCATCGTCTGACACGAAATTAATTTTTTTTTTAAAAGAAAGCTAGCAATATTTCTTTTTTTTCCTGAAATATTACTAACAATCTTGTTAACCATTCCAACTAAGCTTAAGCTTGTGCTAGGACATGGTTCACATGGCAATAGTCGAATGGTGGATTCGAACCCACGACCTTACGATTCCCAGGCCGTACCCTAAACCATTAGGCTATTGACGCTTCTTTTTATATTTACGGTAAATTTTTGGAAGGTGTATACCATTTTGGAATAAAAATTCATTTAAAAATACCCGTCTCATTGATCTATACGCATAACGCCACGCAAAGAAATCTCGCCCCAAGTCCTCTTACATCTACACCCACAATGTCACCGCTCAGATATATTGTGCCACTTGCGACCGGGTATTCATGAGCAAGTTCGGCTTCGCCAAGACATATCTGAGCTCATGGCCGAAGCTGGTTAGGGTCGCCGTCACCGGCCACGATGTGGACTACTATATATATAGTAGCGACAACTTTTAAAATTACTTGCCTCTATGGTTACTGTACCGTTTTTTTCTGTCGAAAATGTTAAGAATAGTCAACTATTTTTTATGTTATTGTAACTGGTTTTAATTGTACTTGTGGTCGATAGGGCAGTTATCTGCGCTTCCAGTTAAAAATATCTGTCACCAAAACTAACTTTTGTCGTTATATTACTTAAAAATATCGTACAAGGCCTGATTTCTCACTGCATTCAGTAAAATGCTCATAGCATAAAAAAGGCATGGATTTTGTCGAGGTTCACTATTCGAGAAGAAAGTATTTAGGTGGACGCGATATTTATTATAAAAACTTCACGTCTTAAAAAAATTTATTAAGGCACGTAGGTTTCCTCACGATGTTTTCCTTCACCGCCGAGCGCGTGGTAAATCAGCACATAACATTTCAATTGTAAATTTATTGGTTGCCAGCACCGGGGATCAGACTCGGGTTGCTAGCCTACCATGCAACTTGAGGCGACCGCCCGGACACTAAATAAAATATTAAAGTATATTTACATTAGACTGAGACAAAAAAATTATTACCTGTCCATAGCCGAGTTTTGATCTGGGCGCACCGCCAACGTACAAAGTTTTCTTATCAGACGCAAATACTCCGGACTCTACACTGTAACCTAAACGAAAATCGATACAGTTAGTTAAATTGATGCACACAATGACATACATCATGTCAAAACTTTGTTGTACGAGTAATGGATGACGAAGAAAAGTGCTTCTAGTTTAAGGGATGATAGGTTTCCTCAAGGCACTGAAAAGCTACCCTCATAATTTTCCTCCACACAATTCAAGGTACACCAAAGCGGCACTTCTTCATCGTATTCTTCATTTCTGAAGATCGTGTTTATCTTGAAGCGCCTTTATCGAGATGTCGACGAGCTGCCTCCGCACTGCTCTGTCCTCGGCTTTTCTCATTGCGGTCGGAATGTCGAGTCCCAATATGTTTTTGATTTGGTCGGACCAATGGGTATGTGACCGGCCCCGTGATCTTTTGCCCTCAATCCTCCCACCAACAACCAAGGGGATGATGCGCAATACATGACTTGTAATCAAGAACAGTCACTTAGCCAATCTCCACCCACTCCACTCCCAGCCTACTCGCGACGAACCCTGTTACGTCGAGTAACCTATAATCAAGACTGAGGTAACCAATCCCTTTGGAGATATAAGGTCGACAAGCAGATGGGAGACAGGGGGTCCGGATCTAATATATCACTCAGTCCGGATGCAAGGCGTTGGCAGCAGGGCGCTATTGCTTAATACATAACATCACTGCGGTGCAGAAGGTAAGGGGAAACCACTGCACTATTCTCCCACGAAACTTATCATGAACATGCAAAGCGGCACAATGCTTTTAAATAACCTTTTTATGTAAAAAAATATATCCAAAGTGAAATTGGAAAAAGTAAAAATTTATACAAGTTTAATTTAACCTTACCAAAATAGTCATCTGGGCCCAAATCCATTGTGAAGTAGGGGTTAGTAGTTGGCTGTTTTGAAATAAACATTGACTTGGTGTCGGGGTAGTAGCGGTAGTCAACAATACCGCCTGAAACAAGATGATACATATTAAATTTGTTATATAGATAGATATAACTTTATTGTACACCAAAATCAAACATATTTATTTACAGCCCTGTAGTTCTGGGCTCTCAAGAATAAGACTACGGTATCCCCTGCCTGTCGTAGAAGGCGACTAAAAGGGGCCAAGGTGAACCTGAGAAGAAGGCGACATCGGCTGGCCTGTGTCGCCTCGCACTACGTGGGCACAGGTGAGGGGAGTAACCTCCCCTGGAAGTGCTCTCCTTGAGCACAGTGCAGAGGGGCTCCGGTGCGTTCACTGGACATCCCGGAGCCCCTCACCAAGCACCGAGGAAGGGCCACCGGGAAGGTTTTAGTTGGTATAAACTCCACATCACCATCTTTTGAAGATTTCCTCCTTGTTAACAAAAAATATTTACAATAATCGGCAGCATAGGTTAAGGCCAGGCCATCACTAACGGGATCAAAGAGCGAATTGAATAAAGTTAGACGAGCCATACAATCTGGACGTAATTAACTTCCTTGAACTACATTTACCAGATTTACGGCGGCATTTTATTATTACTATGTCGGGAAGGTCGAAAATTATTATTCATATATCATCATTATAAATAATTCTTTTTTAAATATAATTACCAAAAACCATGATTTACAAAAAAAAATACCGAGCTAAGCTCAGTCATCCAGGTTAGGAGTGCGCAATATATATCGATATTTCATAAAATATCGAAATATTTCATCCGATATACGAAATATCGTAAGAAATTAAAATAAAAAAAGCATTACATTCTTTCTTTTATTTGTGGTTGACAACTTGAATAAAATAAAACCCTTACTTGCACTGCCATCACGATGAGTGTAGTGTAGTATGTTAATACACTCCTACTCTTTACGATGGCAGGACTCGTTGTATAAATTTTATAATCTATGCATGTAGTATGTACTGCTAGCAGAATCAAATCAAATCAAATAGTCTGGACTGGTATCCGAAGCGAGAACCTCTCAGTTACGCGCCGAGTACTCTATCAGTAAAAAACTTCTCTAATATTTAATATTAATTAATTAATTATAAACAAGTTTCGATATATGAAAAATATCGATATATTTGTACAATATATCGCGTAGTATCGGTACAATTCAAGGCTCACGATATATTATATTGAAAAATATATCGATATATTTTGAAACATGAACATCCCTAATCCAGGTCCTATATATTATGTGCTTACCTGCCCATTGAAGGAGCCCGGGCGCGCCGATGATGACCGAATTACTCTCTGTCACCTTCATAGAAAACCCGGCTTGTCCGTAGGCGTAAAGATTCAAATGAGTACCGTAGTCCCCGAATTCTTTTCTAGCACCATCCGTTTTATAAGCCTGGTGGTCTGTTTACAAACACATATTTTTCTAAATATTAAAATACAAAATATTTTTTTTTCATAAATATTATTAATTTTCTTTTTACCAATTCCAACTAAGCTTAAGCATGAGCTAGGAGATGGTTCACGTCAATTATCGAATGGTAGATTCGAACCCACGACCTTATGATTCGCAGACCGTACCCTAAACCATTACATATATAAGCATTTATTCTGTGTATAGATATGCCTTATGGATTGGGGATTATTGTTTATCGTTTCTAGTTGTAGTTGATTCTTCATTCCACTTCTAAATATATATTTAAAATGGGCAGCACTACAGCCAAAGAGGTGATCAAAAGATATAAAGAGTGGGAGAGTTTCCTTTCGTATGTTACTGTAGAGACAAGAGAGAGAAACGTGCGAGAACACATTTTCGTTTTGTATATCTAAGAAACCGTGTAGGCCTATTATATCACACTTTAGGAGCAAGAGAGTGCAGTGCGCGCGCACATTTTGCGTGCGTTACTATTTCTCTTTCTATCGTCACTAAATCAAATCTTCCTCTCAACGCATTAAGCTAAAGAAGTATTACTTCGAAATGTATAAATTATAGCATTTGTTAAATAAAAATAACTTACTCATTTCCTTCAAAGGCATCAAGGACATTCCCCTGGTTTGTGACATAAAATAACAAGCGCCGTTCGCGAGCAGATGTTTGTCTTTGTAAGGGACCGACCAACGCGGGGCGCAGGCCTAGAAGACAAGACAAAGTTAAAATTTTTCTTTTCAAAGCGCCTCTGCGAGTACCGAAGGTTGTCAGTCAGTTCACTACATCTCTCTCCGTCTCTTGCGAGGCGAAACAGATGAAAAATACTCGCAATTCTACTTCACTCTGATTTGCTACGTTTCTCCTCTCTTATGCTGATTTCCACCTTCAAATCGACAATTCTTTTGTCAGCGGATTTGCCCACTATCGTAGATTAGCATAGCCACGATAGAAATGACCTCTTTCAACTTATCTTGAAAAGAAAAGTCGCTGGCAATAAGTTGGGTACAGTACTGCTCAGAAGACAGCTTTCGTCCTTCAATCAGCAAGCTTATTAGATCCCATACATGACAGGTAGTGCGCCTATCGCTATGCGAAAAAAAAACTAACTCAACCCTAAGATCGTAAACTCGGACGCATAACTACACTATTACTGCTAAAAAGTTAGTAGCTTAGTAAGTACATTTCATACCATTAGTTTGCCATTGGGTACGCTTGCAATTGTTGCACCGAACCACATGTCGTCCCTGAAGAAGTCCCTTTGCATTAGTACCCTTCCGAAAGGGTTTCCGCTTGCTGAAACATTGAATTTTCAGGTTTGAAATGAACTAAGTTGCGAAATATACTATAATTATTTATTTATAGGAGATAAACAGCAATAAAATTTACAAAAATATATTATAATAATTAAGAAACACTGCCAATAACAGATCTTTGCGAATACGAAAAACCGTACAATTATTTTATTGAGTAAAAAACATCAAAAAAAAAAAGGCTACAATTTTTTTTTCAATTAAAGACATTTCGGTTTAAAAGAAATTTATTTCTCAAAAAGAATACACAAAATTCACTTTAATATTTGAGAAAACAATAACTGACTTACTATAGAAGTACAGTTTTTGACATGCTGAGGCAGCTTGTTGTACAGCAATAAGACTACGGTATCCTCTGCCTGTCGTAGAAGGCGACTAAAAGGGATCTCGGATTCACTGGGCGACAAGGGTGGGGCCTGAGTCGTCCACCAAGGTGGACACGGGAAGAAGGCGACATCGGTTGGCCCGTGTCGCCTTAAGCGCTGCGAGGGCACAGGGGGTGTAACCTCCCCGGGACGTGCTCTCCTTGAGCACAGTGCAGAGGGGCTCCGGTGCGTTCCACGTTGTCACCGGGGAGGTTTTAGTGGGTAAGAACCCCACATAACCGCCGCCTTCCCCAGAAGGCGGGGTATCTTTCTGAAGATTTCCTCCCCGTCAACAAAAAGCTTTTGTACAGCTTGTATTGTAATTTTTTTTTAACCGTATGATATTGTAATCATAGGTAACTGTATCTCATCTTTACGTCTAGTGTGGTATTTGTGTGTCTTTTTGTTTAATGTAATTTGTGTATTGTTATTTATAAATTTCGATAGAATATAATAATAAAATAATATAGTTTAGTTGCATCAAAAAAAAATGAATACATATAAAGGTGAGTCCCTTAACTCCCGAAATAGCGTAAGCTGTATCTCAGGAGCTCATGTCTTCCCCCGTCACTTTTGTAATCTTAAACATTAAGAAAGGTAAAAAAAAGATAAAAAAGTGAGTAACAAAATATAAATAAAGTTGAAAATAAAATCTGTTTTTAAATGCATTTGTGTGTATGTGCGTGTATGTGTGTGTTTCTGTATGTGCGTGTGCTAAAACTATCAATTTATAATTATTAATTTTTCAATGGCTTCATAATTATACTGTTTGCCCGTCTAATTGGGACCGTTGTAGTATTAAAAATGTAATATCTACTTCGTTCCCATACAATTACATACATACATACGATCTATTGTGTAACCAGCGCGCCACATAAATAAATGATTATTTATATAATAAAACACTACCAATGAATTTGTTTTTTGCTAAGATTTGCAGTAGCGGCAGCACTGGCGGGGAAATCCAAATGGAAGGCGCTGGTCTCCTTCTGTGAGTCAGTAATGACGCAGAAGGACACCGCCGATCGGGATCGGGAGAGGGCCGATACCGTTCGGAGATGGCGCAGGCGGGCCGGGGGCAGACCGGCCCGCAACCCTGTAGTTCTGGGCTCTCAAGAATAAGACTACGGTATCCCCTGCCTGTCGTACAAGGCGACTAAAAGGGGCCTCGGGTTCATTGGGCGACAAGGGTGGGGGCCTTTGTCGTCCGCCAAGGTGGACCCGGGAAGAAGGCGACATCGGCTGGCCCGTGTCGCCTTGCACTGCGAGGGCACAGGGGGGGAGGGAGTAACCTCCCCCGGGAAGTGCTCTCTATGAGCACAGTGCAGAGGGGCTCCGGTGCGTTCCACTGGAGATCCCGGAGCCCCTCACCATGCACCGAGGAAGGGCCACCGGGGAGGTTTTAGTGGGTAAAAACCCCACATAACCGCCGCCTTTCCCCAGAAGGCGGGGTATCTTTCTGAAGATTTCCTCCTCGTTAACAAAAAAAAAAAAAAAGATTTGTGAAGTTAATCCGCGGTAGGGCCGTGTGACGGTCTATACCTTTATACTCTTTTACAGAGAAAGTCTGTGCCCTACAGTGGGACACATATAGGTTATTTTAACTTTGTAAAAGTGAGAGACGATTTACAGAGCTTGTGCGCCTAACCACTCAGGACTGTATCACTTAACATTAGGTGGAACGAATCCGTATCACAATTTTTTTTACATTTTTACCGTTCCCCTGTATCGCCTTGCATTTGTATTAATTGTAATTCGATATGTTATTGTTATCTATATATATATTGTTTGTGTTTTTTATATGTATAAATAAAAATTTCTTTCTTTTTAAAGTGCTCCAATATGCCTAATTGAGGTTTTGTTTGTAAAAAAATTATAGTTGTTCAAACTGTGCGTACGATCATTGCGACTTGCAGCGGATGGAAGAGGTGATAAGGAAAAGTTATCTAATATGTTTTGTTATGTGTCATAGCCAATAGTCGATTGACTAAACGGTTCTCTTACCATGTTATCGGGGATTCGAATCCCATCTCGCTCCAATCAGTTTACGTAAATACAACAAGTATATTTACGCCGCACGTGGACTCCGCCTTTTATTTCAGAATTATTTAACGAATATCACGGAATAAAATAATCTGATTACTCCTACCTAAACTACTGTTAAAGTACATCCTTTCCAATAAAAAATAAATCATAGAAATTGGTTGTCGTTTTATTGAGTTATTCGTCCATTTGTGGCGGATATACTTGATGCAAATTTAGCAACTATATGGTCAGAACTAGACCAAATTTAAATGGGACCACACGGGATGCACAAGCTTTGAAATAAAAAGAGATTTTGAATAAAGAGAGAGAATTTTATATATAGATATAGAATAGAAATATATATTTTTAGATATAGATTTTTATATACTATCTATACTAATCTATTTGATATATGTTTTTCTCTCGTTTTTACTTGCTTTTATCGGTCGGGATAACTAAAAACATTTCATTATAACGTAGAGAATACGTGATACTTACGATCTACGCTAAGACCGATCGGTTGACACGTAGTGTTCAGTGCATCCAAGTCGTGTAACTGACAACTGAACACGGATCCTGGGGATATATTTCCATTTTGCCTGCTGGCGGCCTTTGGTGCTCCTACAAATAACCTGAAAATGACATTATATCAGGGCATGTCGGACGGGGATTTTGGCGTGCAATAACTATATATATATATATATTGTTGTTGCACATTATCATTTTATAACATTTCATAACAAATTTTACTTCGAGATGTTTTCGTGTTGATGTCTTGATGAGAAGTCCTCAATTTTTCTCACAGAAGACATTAGTTTTATTATTAAAAAAACTTATGAATTCAAATGTGACATGTGATGCCTGTCATTATTACGTATTAAACCTCCAACAGGGCGTAACAGATAATGTATGCACTACAAATAGATATAAGATAATCTATCTCTCTCTCTAGTGTCGGTCCGTCATGTCTAAGGATCTAGGTCACAATCAGGGTTGCATCTGGATTATCTGCCTCCACCGGCTTTTATAATAGATATATTCTGCAGATAAACTATTTTAAATATATAAAAGAAAGTCGTGTAAAAAAATCTTCTTTGTACCGGATGTACTCTATTTATAGAGATTACAGTGACATTGATTTAGCGGTAACGTCTGTAAATAGGATTAAAAAAACTATCTTCTATATATAAAGTAAGGATATATAATCTCCTTACTTAAGTGTTTTTTTTTATATATTTTTATAATAATTATTCACATGTCATAATTGTCAATGTCGTGAAATTTATGTACAAGTTTGTCTAAATATTGTAAAGAAACGTAATTTTTGTCTATTATTTAAAATAAAAATAGTATTAATTTGACTTTATTATAAAACAACGTTTTTGTTATATTAAGAAAATGGATAAGTTACGATTTGATTTCACCGTACGGCCAGGAAAAGATGACAAATCAAATACTATTTGCTTGATAGCAATTTTTACAAAGACACAAAATTTCGGAATACCGTAAGAATTCCAAAATATTTGTAAACATCCAGAAATTCAGAAAACACCAAATTATGCAAAAAAAACTCACGACTGAACTGACATGAATGTATATGAAAATTTAATATCAAAAATATGACGATATATCAAAAATATATCTTGACGCAGAAGAAAAACGTATTCTTTTTTTTAATTTTTCGAAAAAAAAATCAAACAAGAAAGATTTGGATATCATGAATGTATATGAAAATTTAATATCAAAAATATGACGATATATCAAAAATATATCTTGACGAAGAACAAAAACATATTCTTTTTTTAATTTTTCGAAAAAAAATCAAACGAGAAAGATTTGGATATCATGAATGTATATGAAAATTTAATATCAAAAATATGACGATATATCAAAAATATATCTTGACGAAGAACAAAAACATATTCTTTTTTTTAATTTTTCGAAAAAAATCATAATTATTTAATTCTTTTGTAAGTTGATTGTTTTTAGAAATTAGTTAAGTGGTAATGTTTGTAACTTGTATGTATTTGTGAATGCTGTGTTTTCCTATAATTAGTTAGGGAATCGCAAAATGTTTGTGGGCATATTCAATTAGAATAGTACTCACTATTGGAAAACCTTATTAAATAAATAAATTTAAAAAAAATACTAGAGCGTATCCTTTGTTCTTTCCTAACCATACATCACAGTATTACTATGTTATCCTGTCGTCTATATTTTCTTCCTATCTTTACCTTTATCTTACCAATATCTTAATTAACAAGCACAATTTTATTCAATTTTAGGACTTCCCTAATATATCTCGAAATCTAAAATCGATTCATTAAGGAACTACGAGTCCACAAACCTTTTTGAAGTCGGTTAAGAAATTAAAAAATAGATTTTGCAACAGGACATCAAGCGTCAATAGCCTTAGGGTACGGTCTGCGAATCGTAAGGTCGTAGATTCGAATCCACTATTCGACTATTCGTGAAGTATACGTTCGTATACGTGAACCATCTCCTACCACAAGTATAAGCTTAGTTGGAATGGTTAACAAGAATGTTAGAAATATTTCTGAAAAAAAAATGAAATATTGCTAGCTTTCTTTAAAAAAAAACATTAAAATTATATAACTTGAAAAAACCAACTTGAGTTTAAAAAAAAATGTGTTACAAGTACGACTAAGTTTTTGCCAAACGATTGTCCTATATCACTATATAACGAGAAATAATTGTTCATTGAAATTATATATAAATTTAAAAAAAAAAAAAAACATTAAAATTATATAACTTGAAAAAACCAACTTGAGTTTAAAAAAAAATGTGTTACAAGTACGACTAAGTTTTTGCCAAACGATTGTCCTATATCACTATATAACGAGAAATAATTATGTTCATTGAAATTATATATCAATTTAAATACAAAATTAAATAAACACTCACGTCCTTTTAACCAAGCTTACACCGGGTACAAATTATTAAGCACGTGATTTTTTGTACTTAAAACAAATCCGAAATACGAAAATTTGGCACAACTGCGATTCAAACCTGCGATGATCAGTTCGTTAGTCGACCAGCACATCCACTATGCTATCACTTATAAATTTTATTTTATAAATATATATTTAAAATATAACTCACCCCATATCACTCAATAAAACCGAATAACCGAAGTACATAGAATACACGTCAGGTATATATTTTATTTTACTTCCTTCGTGAAATATTACATCACACACGTATAACGTCATATTAAAAATAAACAGCACAACACACAAAAGTGTCTTACACATTTTAAATTAATTCACAATAAATTTTACCAGAAATAATCAATGTACACACACAACCGACGACGACGAAGCGCCGATTTACACTGACAAATGATAAACCCTGTACTCAATCAACATTTAATGACTGGAGTATTTATATATATGTCACAAATACTATAGCTAATTAGTATTTTACTGAGTCATAGAGTTACATTGTTGATTACGTTAAACTTATTAATAATATACGTAAATTACATTATTAGTTATTTTATTGTTCTAATTGTCTATAAGTCATTATCTAATATGAACTGATTGTAAGAAATATATTAAATTATTACTCATCAAATCTTAAACAAATGCTAAATTTATGACATGTACAACCCGTAATGTATTTGCATAATAAACAAATCATTTAGTCCTGTATATCATTGGAGTGTCAATGGATCTGAAAACCAGATTGATGTTAATTGTAATTTAAATCTTTTTATTTATCTATTTAATCTTTATTTGCACAAAATAAGAGAGAACAAAAAGGCGGACTTAATGCCAGAAGGCATTCTCTGCCAGTCTACCTTAGGGTTGTGTAGAAACAAAGTCACGGGTGCTAGCTTAGAAAATAAAATTAAAAAAAGTAAAATAAGGCAAATATAAAATTATATTATATAATTAGCTCTGTATTTTTATTTAAATCAAAGAAACAGTGAATTACTAATATGTATATTAATAAATATATACATAAAAGCGTCAATAGCCTAATGGTTTAGGGTACGGACTGCGAATCGTAAGGTCGTGGGTTCGAATCCACCATTCGACTATTGCCGTGAACCATGTCCTAGCACAAGCTTAAGCTTAGTTGGAATGGTTAACAAGATTGTTAGTAATATTTCTGAAAAAAAAAAGAAATATTGCTAGCTTTCTTTTTAAATAAAAAAAAAAAATACAAGCATACATAAACATACATAAATAAATATAACATATAGATAGATAGCATAACCATTATTAAAATTATTAAAAATTTTCAAATTTTAATATTAAAATTATAAGACTAATTACAAGATGATAAGGATAATGATTCATCATCATCATTTCAGCCGTAAAACATCCACTGCTGGACATAGGCCTCTCCCAACGATTCCCAAAAGGACTGGTTGAAAGCATGCATCCAGCTGCGTTCTGTCTTTATGAGGTCGTCAGACCCTTGCGGGTGGACGTCCTAACCTGCGCTTGCCGGTCCGTGGTCTCTAATCGAGAACTTTTCGGCCCCATCAGCCATTTGTTCTACAAGCTATGTGCCCTGCCCATTGCCACTTCAACTTGCGTACCCGGTGAACTAATTCCGTCTAATAATGATTATAATTTATAAATTAGCTTACATTTATAAATTTAAGACAGCGAGCGCCAATGTGAAAGAAACGTGTGTGAAGGCGCCAGAACGTCGTGTTACAAGTATGTAAGCGTCTAAGCGTTGTACCATTTAATATTTAATTTTTTGTTCTTCAACCGACTTAAAAAAAGGAGGAGCCTCTCAATTCGTCTGTATGTATTTTTATGTTTGATACCTCATAACTTTCGACTGGGTGAACCGATTTTGATGATTTCTTATATGGCATTCAAATTGGCATCCAAGATAAAAGCATATAGTCCTAATTTTATTAAGTAAGCCGGGCTAGATTTTGCTTTATTTTATTTAAACAATAAAAATCAAAAGAACATCTTGGCTTAAAAATCTACGCCAATGGTACAATAAGAGCACACGTTCTTCATTTCGTGCTGCTGTGTCGAGGGTCCAAATCGCCATGATGGTCGCCAACCTTCGATAGAAGATGGCACCAAAAGATAAAGAAACAATAAACTTACATCATTAAATATTTAAAGTAACTCATTAAATTATTCATTTCTCTCCGTAGAAGAAGAGAATGAATACATTCTCTTCTAATCTCTTCTCGAGCGGGTAAAGATCCATTATCTACACCCAGGTACAAATCAGTAAATACAATACATTCATATCATTTAGGGATTTATTATACTTTTAAATACGAGGGCGGCACTAAAAATTTCGGGAATCAAGGAAGTGACACAACAGTACTATTTAAAAATGTATTTATTGCTTTTTTTGAAGTAATCTCCGCGAAATTTGACACATTTTTTTATACCATAGAACCAATAATTGAAGCAACCATTCCATTCGGAAGTTTCGGTCTCCAAAATGGCCGTTTTGTAGGCGTCCACAGCTTCTTCAGGTGATAAAAATCTCTGAACATGCAATTTATTCTTTATTTTAGGCAAAGTATAGAAATCATTACGGCTCAGGTCGGGGCTGTACGGGGGATGGTCTAACAATTCTATGTTTTCTTGCTCAAAAACTCTTTTGTTCTGTGCGCGGTGTGAGAACTCGCGTTGTCGTGATGGAGGATGATGCTGCGGTTGCAGTTCTCTTTACGGAGTTCAGAAACGACTTGTGGTAAACAAATGCTAGCATACCATTCTGCATTAACCGTTCTTTGTCCCTCAAGAGTAATAGTCGCAATATGGCCGGTTTTGGAGACAAACGTGGCCATCATTTTTTTTTGCAACACTCCGTGAACGAACAATTTTTGTTGGCTTTAACTCATTTTCGAACACCCAACTCGTGACTGGTTTTTTGTTTCGGATTCGTACGCGTATATCCAGGATCCAGTTGTATACAGCATTTGAGGATCCTGCGTGGAATCTTTCGAGAGTTCTGACGCACCAAGTAACGCGAGCCGCTTTTTGGTCTTCACAGAGCGAATGCGGTATCCATCGGGAAAACAACTATTTTAAACCTAATTGTTCATGCAAGATTATTTGTATTTGACTCATGCCAATGAGTGATGAATTTCGCGGTCGGACATGTCGATCTTCCTCAATCAGCTTACGCACAACATCAACGTTTTCTTGTGTGACTGCAGTTTTTGGACGACCTTGACGGAGATCATCACTGAGCTTGACACGTCCACGTTGAAATTTAGCAAACCAGCGATAAATTGTGGTTTTGGATGGGGCTTCATCACCAAATGCAGAAATCATCCGGTCAACACACGATTTTTGTGTTAAACCACTTCGAAAGTCATAATAAATTATCGCTCTTGAATTTTCTCGAGTCAATTCCATTTTCTTAACGACTAAAAAGTTTGACAAGACCGAGAATCTTTTTTAAAATAAATAAATGGTATTCGATTTTCAAAACCAAGGGGTTTGCAATTAAAAAGATTTTAATATGACAGGAATAGTGGAAATATTCCATTCCCGATACTTTTAGTGCAGCCTATGTACTCCTACATTGTACATTAATATGGTTCATGCTTTTATTTACTTTAAGACTAGTTTGATGAGAGTTGGATTAGTTTCTGATTTATTGTATTTCGTTATATTCATACGATATTTCGACAATACAAAGAGGGCATCACAATAGCGTTTTAACGTTGGTCTTGTTATTTCGTTCGGTGTTTTGTTTTTACTCGTAAGTATACTTGCACTGGTAACTGTAAATATAATTGTTTTTTTATTGCCACAACATAGGACTAAAGTAGTGGCGTTTTATTATCAAAAGTAAGTGAGTAATTGTGACATATATAAATGCATATTGTAAATTATCTCGCTGCTTCCTCTTTGATAAGCGCCGCCGGCAGTTAGTGGACTTTATTGTTAATTGACTGATCAATTTACACGACAGTGAAAAGAATTTTGTGGCAATTCTTAAGGGGAGACCGCGGAGGACGCCGTTAGACTAGCTGTAGCAATCTTCGCAGGACAGCTGACAAGAGCTGGATGAGAGTGGCCGAGGATCATTCTCAGTGGCATTTTGGACTGTGGACTGTTACATGCTGATAAAGAGACTTGGAATTAATTTCTTTTATCCGGCTTACAGTTATTCAATTATATACAAACTAAAGTTACTTAACAAAACAATTTTTTTTTAAATGGAACGCTAAATATATATATATATAATACCGACTTGTAGAATTAGTTATCACCAGTGGTGTTTCCGAAACAATACTATTTCCTTACCTTCAAGAATAGAGCCTACTCCTATCTCAAAGGTCCGCAACGCACCTGCTCCTCTGGTGCTGTGGATGTTCATGGACGACGGTGATCACATAATAACAGGTGTGTCGTAAGCTCGTTTGCCACTTTTACCTTTTGGCTAAACAAAGTCGCTAACTTATATGTCCTTCTCAACTTCCCTTCGCCTCGTCTGACCGCGCTTTTCGTAACGCATTCATCAGCTTTCTCCCCACGTAAAGCGTGCATAAAGAAGTTTCACTTCAAAAAAGTCACTGAACGATTTGTATAACACAGTTGTCTTGGGGCATAGACGCTTATAATTATTATGAATTAGAGTCGAAACGGAAGTACATTTCAAATACAATTATATTCAGTAATACAGACCAAAGTCTACGTACTGTCATGAACGTTATGCGTAATTTGAGGTCACCTTGTGATGACCTTATGAATCATGTATAGTAATATGAGGACTAAAATATGACGTCACACATACATTTTTATTTTTGTAAGATGCTGTTTGTACCATACTTGTAAGTTGTAAGAACTAAACTAAACATTTATGTACTACTAGCGTACCCAGCTCGCTTCGCCGGGCTAGATTTTGCTTTCTTTTATTTAAACAATAAACTTACATCATTAAATCTTTTTTTTTTTTTGTTGACGGGGAGGAAATCTTCACAAAGATACCCCGCCTTCTGGGGGGAAGGCGGCGGTTATGTGGGGATCTTACCCACTAAAACCTCCCCGGTGGCCCTTTCCTCGGTGCATGACGAGGGGCTTCGGGATCTCACGTGGAACGCACCGGAGCCCCTCTGTACTCAAGGAGAGCACGTCCCGGGGGGAGGTTACTCCCTCCTCCCCTGTGCCCTCGCAGCGAAAGGCGACACGGGCCAGCCGATGTCGCCTTCTTCCCGGGTCCACTTTGGTGGACGACGCAGGCCCCCACCCTTGTCGCCCAGTGAACCCGAGGCCCCTTTTAGTCGCCTTCTACGACAGGCAGGGGATACCGTAGTCTTATTCTTGAGAGCCCAGAGCTACAGGGCTGATCATTAAATACTTAATTTAATTCTCACAATATTTAATATATTGTGAGAGTTAAATTAAGTATTCATTTCTCTCTGTATTCATTCTCTTCTATTCTTTTCTGGAGCGGGTAAAGATCATTACCATCCATGTATATATCAGTAAATACAATATCATTCTCATCATTTATAAAAAAAAAAACAACGTATCGGGCTCAAGTTAATGTCAGAAACAAAAGTATAAATTATGTGTAAATTAAAGAAATACAAGCCTCGCAAGAGACAGAAAGAGATATGGTGACCGACAACCTTCGCTAGTCGGAGAGGCACGTTAAAAAGAAGAAGAAGAAAGAAATACAAATGGGTTTTCATCTTATTTATACACAGATTAACACAGTGTGCTCAGTAGACCAATTAAAATTAATAAAATCAAACAAAAAATTTAAATTTAGTGCGAATGAGCGATAAAGATACAGAGTCTACAATGGAGAGTGTTCCGAGGAGTTGTTCAATTTAATAGAAGCCGCTGATTTTCGCAACCGATCGTCTCGCCGGAACTATCATCCGCACCATCTGGATGGTTGGCGTTCCACTACAATGCGTTTTAAAAACAGTTTTCTGCCACGCAGAGTAAATATCTGGAACTCGTTGCCATCAGCGATCTTCCCCAACAACTGCGACATTGGGTTATTCAAGAAAAGAGCATATTCTTACCTGAAGGGTAGGCAATGCACTGGCGCCGCTGGTGATTGTGGGCGGCGGTGAATCACTTACCATCAGGTGACCCGTCTTGCTCGTTTGCCTCTTATTTTACATAAAAAGAATGAGCGATAAAGATACAAGATAAGTAATCGCGTCCGTCTTAGTTTTTAAATGTTTTTTGGCTGAAAGTCAGCGCTGTGCTACATGTGTGAGCACAGCACATGCTGAGCCAACCCCTTTTCGGTTCACAAATTCTATTTTTTTTTATTTTAAGTACTTACTTTTGTTAATGTAGTTTTTCGTCTTGTTTTACCTGTTGTTTCTGTGTTCTTGTGTCGAATAAATGTTTTATTCTATTTTCTAATTTTGCTTTTAAATTTGTGGTCACTGTTAGTTTTGATTTGATGTCGGTTTTTGTGTTATTTCTTTAGATTAATTTAATTTTGATTGAAGTAATGGGGGCTCAAACTGAATCTATTTTTAGATATTATTACATACTACCTTGTACATTCATTAATTACTTTTAGTTGCAATTATAAATTTGTTGTTCTCCTACACTACTTACATGCTAGACCTAAATACGGCCATCAGCGATGAAGAGAACGATAAAGAAGAAAATTAAGTCTTGTTTTCTTCGATTAATCTTTTATTATTTTATAACATGTTGACAGCCGGATTATTTTGGCACAAACATCTGTTTTATAAAATAATTATATACACAGACAGAGCGGTGTATAATTTAATGTCTATTCAATTCAATAATAAACAACAGAATTACATATCAATAGAACGAAGAATCTATTATTCTTCTTCTATAAGCTCTACAGCCCTTTGTGGGCCTTGGCTTGGTCAAGCAACTTCCTCCACCTCGATGATAGATCGATGGCCCCAGTCATATAGATATATATCTATTTTATTTAAACCAAAATATACATATAGGCTCCCTATGATTAAACAAAATATTTTTTAAATTACCTTCTAGAACACGCTGTATCTTATGCATCCAATCTAGTGCATAGTATTTTTTTATTATTACATTTACTTTTGGTGTTCAAGTGGGCGTTAGATGGCGCTAGTTGTATTTAAGACGTCAGTAAGATTTGCCTGCTATAAAGGTGTGTGTACTGTTCGAGCTCATAATAAACTCTCTTCATTTCGGAATCTGACGTACCATTTTCCCGGTACCAACCAAACTACTTGTGAACATTGGTCCTTCGAGACGGATTGAACCAGCTACCTATGTATCCATTATGTAGCTTTAATTAAAAGTTTTAAAAAAACATCACGCATTTACTTTTTCCATCTATCCCCTTCCATCTATATCTAGAACTGCGTAGTTAGAAATGTCTCTATTTATTGTTATGTATAATTTTTATGGTTATTTTCTTCATTTATTTACATATAAATGTATGCTTTTGTTTATATATGTATACAGTTTATGCATTCGTTACTTTTTACCCAACCCTAAAGTAGACCGACAGAGAATGCCATTTGGCATTAAGTCCGACAGCTTATACACTATTGTTCCGAGAGTCAATTAGATACCGTTTCATACCATAGAAATAAGTTGGTATGTATTCGGACCACTTCAAGTTTGTGACGTCAAATGGAAATGTCTGACGATCCTGTGGCGACAGAGTCGCGATCAGTCCACTGATACGCGCCGAGTTTATCCTCCAAGAGTGTGATTGGAAGAAGTACATGTGTTCCCTCATTTTAGACTGCTTAGACTGTGCTTTCACGTAGGAAATGGAACTGAAATAAATCGAACGAACTGTTATAACCCTTAATACTATGGGTATAAAGTACATTCAGCACTACTTCAAAATAGCGCAAATAGTTTTTTAAATCTTATTTACAGATGTTACCGCTAAATTAAGTATTTTTAAGTCTTGTCGCCTATTGGACACGTTAAACTGAACTTTCGACTGAACAGATCGGGACAGCCAAGTGTACCTGATATTAGTGTTTACAAAAAATAATAATACTTGTTAATATACTAGTTACTTCACTTATTAAATAGTATTTCAATAATGCCAACCTTTCTCTCTTGCCAGTTATGATGAGCCAGAAGTCAGCCAAGTATGCTGGTATTGTTTCAAGGATGAAAGAAAATATGGTGACTGAGGTTACAGACGATGAGAAAATAATACTAAAAAGAGGGAAATCATCTGAAACCATAAAAACATCTTTTAGTATGTGTCAATTTGATACTGCTTTTAAATTTGGTTAGCACAGGACCTTGGGTTCCAGCCCTGTAGTTCTAGGCTCGTAGAATAAGGCTACGGTGTCCCCTGCCCATCGTAGAGGGTGACTAAATGGGGCCTCGGGTTCACTGGGCGACAAGGGTGAGGGCCTTTGTCGTCCGCTGAAGTAAACCCAGGAAGAAGGCGACATCGGTTGGCCCGTTTCGCCTTGCCCTACGAGGGGACAGGAGTGGAAGCATTAACCTCCCCTTCCGTTCCCAGGTTTTCATGCTGGGGGAAGGCTCAGTAGCCGTGGTTCAAAGGTAAAGCCAAGAACATGCTCAAGGAGGGTTGAGTGTTTGAGTTTCAGTGTTGAGGAGTCATGTAAGAAGAGGATTGTTGGTGTTATCGCAGCCATCTTCCGCGACTAAGTAGTGTCGAACCGCAGTTGTGACGGCGGTGGGGCTATGGCGGGAGAGGCGACTACCCTGTTGCAGCCGTCTGTATGGCGGCAGAGCCAAACCCGCCTCTGGAAGCTGAGCAGGTGTGTAGCTTGTTTTCCTGGCCCTCAGGGCTTCATAGTGAAGGATTCGGGGGAGCCCGATGCCTACTAACAGAGGCCGTGAAGAAACGCGCTTCTCATGTCCCGAGCGCCTTGCCTTGCCTGTTTTTAGGACGCTACGTCCTTCCCGGGTTCAAGGCGGCTAGCGCAGGCGAGGCAACGTAAGCTCCGCAAGCAAACGATGAAAGTGGAATATTTTGGGATTTTAGTAGGTGCAAGCCTAAAAACCACCGGTTTTTATCTTTTTACTCGTAAAACACATTTAAAAATATACTTACTAAAGTTGTTTCTCGCACTCTCTTTCAAAATTATTTGACTTATTGAATATATTGAAATAGGGTTACAGGAACTGCTACAGACATTGAAGACTGGGACAGAGGTGGACCTGTGTTAAACATATTATTTTAAGACTGTAAAAGAACTGAGTACTAAATATATTTTTTTGTAAATAACATATATTTTTTCTATCCTAACTCATGTTAAGTGGAAATAGAATTTCCCAGTACAAAGTTGTTGGTTGGATATCAAAATGTTGGTAAAATTAATAAAAAAAAAATTGTTAGCATTATCTTATTTAAGGAATCGATAGCCCAAACTTAATGTCGCAGGTTCGAATCCATTGACTTGAGTGAACTTAGCTTTCTAATTTTATGCGACCTAATTGGTCAGCGGCGAGGCTAGGCAGGCAGACGATGACTCTATTTTCTTAACGCGAATGGACTATAGCATTCTTTTTGATTTTTTTTTAAATGACCTGGCGTCTCACTCTGCTGAGTATAAGAGGCTTATGTTTACCTTTGACATCTAGCTCCTGCAGTGATAGTTAAATTGACGACATAATCCACTGGAATGAGATCAAGAACAATATGTTTGTTACCGTAGAGGACACGAGTCCAACCTTTAGCGTAAGACAAAATGAAAGTTGTGATTCCCAGCCAGTTATCTATCCAGCCTTTCATTGGTTCCATAGCGGCTGGTGTAACTGGAAAGAAATAATTTGGCACACTTTATAAAGGAGCGTTAATATATTGAAAGCCGTTGTTAGCTATTATCCGAGCGGTCGCTTAATGTGCACAGGAATGTAAATAAATGACACTGTGCTAAATCACATATAAAATGAACGTTCATAAGCATCGATAATTGCTTGTTTTAGTAAACTTTTAGTTGGTTAACCGATGGCTTACCACTGGCACGCCAATCGTGTGTTAATATTTAAAGTATTGGTAATGAAGGAATGTCAATTGACACAACTGTAGCAGATCAGTTGGATACTGACACGGGACGTGTGCGCAACCAGAGTTAAATCCCCGGCACCGATGACTTTTTTCTGCTAAGTTACCCTTTAATTATGCTATGTGTTAAGTATTATTATTATGTATTATTATATGCAACTTATCTAGATGGTAAAAGTCGCTGGAAAGATTGGTCGTAGAAGAATATCATGGCTGCATAATTAAAGGGAGTGGACCGGAATTGCGAGTGCGGTCCATCTGTTTCGCCTTGCAAGAGACAAAAATATTGGTGAATTGACTGCCAACCTTCGCTAGCCGGAGAGGCATTTTAAAAAGAAGATTAAGCACTAGCCCATGAAAGAGTTTAATATCTAATGATGGCGTACCAATCGATGGTCTTACGATGACAACTGGAAGATCGCCATGCTCCTGCGCTACAAGGTTCTCAGCCAATGCCTTTGTGAATGTGTACGTATTTGGTCTACCATCTGTAAAGAACGATATATATATGTTAATAATACAGAACATGACGGTGCAATTTCAAATTCCATTAAAATCTTTTCGCACGTATTAATAACTTGTTGAATCAGTTGTCACCATTTTTTCAGATACAATTTGGGGACCTTAAGAAACGAGCCTTCTTTCTTAAAGGCCGACACGTACCTGCGGCTCCATCAGTGTTGTTCATCGGTGACGGTGATCACTTAATATCAGGTGGGCCATAGGCTCGTTTGCTGCTCCAACAACCAATATTATGGGATTCCTTAAAAAACTGAACGTCCCCTTTGCGTCACATTACGGTAATTTTTGTGTCTGTCGTTTTCTATTTTCTATCTGTTTTGTTTCCTCGAAATCAATTGTTAATTTTTTTAATACAAAATAGGCTCACGTTTGGCTTCTATCTCGGTTGATGGAAGGCGTAGATGAAGCCGAGGATGGAGCACGTGAGCCTATAAGGTGTCTGTTCACATTGGACTTAAAGATGTCTAGATTGTACCCGTATGGAAAGACTGATCGCGGCAGAGAGCTTCGTTGCTTCCGCATAAGGATGGTAGCAAATCGCTTCGTGCGTATTTATGGGATGTCTACGACGTATGGTTGGCACTGCTCGCCGCGGTTAGTCGTGCGGTGAAGGGGAAAAAGGGGCAAAGGGGAGGGGTGATGCAAAACTTCCGCACACTCGTCGAAATTCACCCGATAAAAAATGAGAGGCAGGCCTCTCGTCTTCGGTCTACGAGTATAAATGACTAAACAAATAAACGTCTATTCTATTCTTTTCATATGAAAAAAAGATATATGGTAAACTGAGAAATGTGAATCGGCTTATGTCTGACACGATCGGGGAAATACGACGATCTCATAGTATACCGGTTGGCGTAGAGATGCGGCGATGGTGATCACATACTGTAAGGTCAGTCACATGTCGTTTGATTATTAAAAAGTAGGACACAAGTTAAACTACTTACTAAGAAATTCAGAAATATTCTCATCGGCATTCTCATATCTCACGCGTTCATAAACCTCGTCCAGACTCCTCGGCGGAGGGTAGATGCATTCATCGATTACTGCTCTATCTGAATTGGAGAACGCTGTGGACATGTATACGAAAGCCTGAAAGTGAATTAAATCATTAATATATATCTATATATGTATAATATATAAACGATAGTTCAAGAGAGAAAGGAAATATGCGCGCACACTGCTGTCTCTCACTCCTACAATGTGATACAGACAATATGCCTGCACTATGTCATAGATATACGAAACATAACTCTCTTTTTATATTAACCAACTATGTCTCTACTACACCGCGAAAATCTGCTTTTTTTAAAGAAGTAGGCAAAGGTACATGACAATTAACTGTGTTAAATGATCTCCACCAACGCCTGTAGGGATATTTTTTTCAGAAATATTATTAACATTCTTGTTAACCATTCCACTTAAGCTTGTGCTAGGAGATGATTGACGTTAATAGTCTAATAGTGGATTCAAACCTACGACCTTGCGATTCGCAGATTGTACCCTAAACCATTAGGCTATTTACGCTTCAAAATTAATAGCTAATATCACTAAATAGTCAAATTTAAATTGAAAAACAGTCAATAAGTACGTGCTCACAAAGGTCTTTGTACCAGGCTATCATAAAACAGTAAAAATATACTTACTTCTAAAGTATTATACTTTTTAAATACTCTCAAAATTTCTCTTGTTCCATCTAGGTTAACGGTTACCGCGCTTTTAAGAGGATCATTAAACCTTATAGATGCTGCCAAATGGAAAACCACAGATACCTGCAACATTTTAGGGAGTAAAAATATAGTAACATTCATTGGCCATGTATTATGCGTAATGTCAAGTTCCATGTCCAAGCGTCAATAGCCTAATGGTTTAGGGTACGGCCTGCGAATCGTAAGGTCGTGGGTTCTAATCCACCATTCGACTATTGCCGTGAACCATGTCTTAGCACAAGTTTAAGCTTAGTTGGAATGGTTAACAAGATTGTAAGTAATATTTCTGAAAAAAAAAAGAAATATTGCTAGCTTTCTTTAAAAAAAAAGAAAAAAAAATTATCAGTGCAGGCGGGGTGTTCGCAGGTCTTTTTAAACCGATGTAAAAAAGAGATTTATATTCTCTGCTTTGTAGTTTATGGATTTTAAGCAGACTAATGTCATTTTAAGTCAAGGTTAGCTAAGCCACCTGACGGTGAGTGGCAATGCAGTCTCGGATGGTAATGCATTGGCTTAGCTACACGCAACCAACCAGAAACGTCAATTTGACGAAAAGTCAAGTTGCCTGTTATCAATACTGTTGCAGTCAATACTGGCAATCTAAGGTGAAAGTCTAGTGCTAGTAGATAGAAAGAATGAGATTTTCGTAGTAAGTGCGAAGTGCAAAGGGCTAAACCCATTCTTCATTTTGGATCATGTAAGTTCGGTGAAATGCGGATAATAACGTTTACAGTCTACCCCGCTGGTGTTAAAAGGATGTGGGGGTTTATATTTTATAAAATTACGTTGACAAACATCTCTTGAAATGTTACTTAACGCTAAATAAATTTTAAATTCAAGTAATGCAAACCTTTTCTAATAACACTTCCTGATCAGACGTTAATCCTAAATTGAAGGCTGTTATGTCACCGACGATAGGTTTTATTTTATTAAATATCTTAGGGTTTTCTTCTTGGAGTCTCCCAAATACCTGAAAAAGTGGTTAAATAGTACAGCTAAAGTTACAGCCCATGTATATTATATGTTCCACAGTTGGACACAGACTTTCTCTGTAAATTACAAGGGCATAGGCTGCCTGCGGATTGGACTTCACCTGTCTTCGAAAATTTTCTGACATATATAGATTTCCTCACGAGGAATTTACACACATGGTAAATCAGCACTTAAAATTGCAACAAACAAATTCATTGGCACTATGTAACTTCAGCTACCACGACTCTTTTAATAGGACTGGTGATATTTACGAAGCATTAAACACCTACCTGGTTAATCTGGCCTTTTGTAAATAAATTAATTTCCCCATCCCCCTTTTAGCATAGACCATTCTGACATATTTTCTTGTTATGGACCCTTTCCACCACCGAACGACTAAGCGCGGCGAGCAGTCCCAACCTTACGTCGTAGACATCCTGTTAATGGGCACGACGCGGTTTGCCTCCACCTTTATTATGAGGACGGTCAAGGAATGGAATTCTCTGACGAGATCAGTCTTTCCACACAGGTATAATCTGGATAGCTTATAGGCTCGCGTGCTCCATCCTAGGATTTATTTTCTCTTTCCATCAAGAGAGATAAAAGCCAAACCTGAGCCTAATTTATTTAAAAAAAAACGTCCTTCGGAACGCGAAGCGTTTTACTGCGTCTTCTACATTGCGTCTTTTTAGAATTGTGGGTGGAGTGGAATAATTTGTCCGCATCAGTCCCCTTTGATTACAATACATATTTAAGAGGCATTTACTAAACTGGTACTTCGCAGCAGTTTCTCTTCCGTAGAGATATGGCAAACATGTTTCCATCGCACGTTGTGTGACTTTAAAAGTCTTTGAACCAGCCCAATGGTCAGAGTCCAAGTCTAAGGTATGTCATAGCTGGGAGGACGGTCTGTTTGTAGACTTTTGTCTTCAGGCATGTGAAGTGAGGATGGTGCGGAATTTTCCTTTTTTACTTCACCCAAACGAAGCGCTTTGCTTCATCGCATTTTGCATTGTATTGTTCATGTTTTCATTGTTCATACAGCAAGGGACTAGAATAGTTATAATTAGTAGTTTGCCCGCGTCTAAGCTAAGCTAGTGTCCATTACCATCCAGGACTGCATTTCTATTTAACATCAGGTGGGATTCTAGTCAAGCACTTTTTCTAGCAATATTTCTTTTTTTTTTCTTCAGAAATATTACTAACAATCTTGTTAACCATTCCAACTAAGCTTAAGCTTGTGCTAGGACATGGTCCACGGCAATAGTCGAATGGTGGATTCGAACCCACGACCTTACGATTCGGAGGCTGTATCCTAAACCATTATTGACGCTTCAAAACGCTTGCTTAGAAAGTATAAAAAAAAATATTTACATACTGGGCTCTTTAACATTTCTCTCAGTCTTTCTTCAGCGGCTGTCCCATTCTTGTCCCTTAATAATACGTATATATTGTGAATTTTCACACAACTGTGTAGTAATTTTTCAATCAACACCTGAAATAAAGAAATAGAGAATTAAAAATGAAACCTTAAGACGGATTGTATCCCATCAGCCCTGTAGTTCTGGGCTCTCAAGAATAAGACTACGGTATCACTGCCTGTCGTATAAGGCGACTAAAAGCGGCCTCGGGTTCACTGGGCGACAAGGGTCGTGTCGTCCGCTAAGGTTTACCCGGGATGAAGGGGACATCGGCTGGCCCGTGTAGCCTTGCACTGTGAGGGCACAGGGGGGGAGGGCTCCGGTGCGTTCCACCGGAGATCCCGGAGCCCCTTGTCATGCACCGAGGAAAGGGCCACCGGAGAGGTTTTAGTGAGTTAAAACCTCACATAACAGCCGCTTTCCCAGAAGGCGGGGTATCTCTTTAAAAATTTCCTGCCCGTTAACAAAAAAAAGGATTGTATCCCATATCACCGCTGGTATTGCATTCTTGAATACAACATAGGTTTCGACCTACGAAATTTGGTTTGATAAAAGTTAAAGCTATTGTGATAGCTAAGAAGTTGGTCGACACATCTGGTAACCAGAGGGCTGGCTTATACCTTGCACAGAGGGTAAGCATTGCCATACAACATGGCCATGCTACCAGCCTTCCGGGCACGCTGCCAGGCGACGACGGTTTGGTATATTTTGTAAATATTTTGTAAAATTTTTTAGTTAGTATTTTGTATTGTTTTATATGTATAATTTAGTTCAAGTAGTTTTTTTCAAACTTATTTCTGTTATTCAAAATTGTACCAACCCATGTAATCGATGCGTCTTTACCGACGCAGTAGTCATTTTGATGTCTTTCTTGTAACAAGTATATTTGACGCGTCAATAGTCTAATGAGTTAGGGTACGGTCTGCGAATTGTAAGGTCGTGAGTCCGAATCCACCATTCGACTATTGACGTGAACTACGTGGAATGGTTAACAAGAACGTTAGTAATGTTTATGATAAAAAAAAACAAATATATTTACGAGCGAAAGCAAAAATCAACTTCAAATCGAGTCAAACGTTAAACGTTATTACGCGCGGCCGCCATCTTTGTTTTTCCAAATTATTGTAAGAATATAACGAAATAAAATGAATATTATGTAATATAAATATTTTTTTTATAATATCACCTTAAAACTTTTTTATTTGAAAACTGATGCTTCCCGCGTGATGTCAATTGATCCAATGGCGTCCATGAAAACCATATAAGTCTTAAATTTTCATTAAGTATGTGTGCGACAAATGGACAAATAACTCAATATCGCGCCAACCGATTTCGATGATTCAGTTTTTATTGCAAAAAGGCCGTCCGAGTGTTTGTTGGAATCGTTTTATACTCGACTATACTTATAGGATCGTACTTACCTTGCCAAGAAAACCAGTGCCGCCCGTTATAAAGACCGACTTGCCAGCGTAGAATTCAGGTACAGGAGCGTAAGACGTTCTATTATTGAAGCCCTCCATGTTTGTGTTTGATATCTGGGAAATAAATGTAAGCAAAATACAATCACAGAACGAAAACATGCAACACTCATTCTAGGAGAGTACTATATGCATTGCGTTATTATAAAAAAAAATGCGTACATGCGACTTATTGCTTAATAACGATATTATCGAATTATCTAATATATATCCGATAACCAAATATCGTATCGATATAGTAACTACACTCCTGCTCTCCGCAATGGCAGCACTAGTTTTATAAATTTCTAGCGTACCCAGCTCGCTTCGCCGGGCTAGAGTTTGTTTTATTTTATTTAAAAAGTAAACTTACATCATTAAATTTTCAATTTAACTCTCACAGTATATTAAATTATTCATTTCTCTCCGTATTCTATTCTCTTCTCGAGCGGGTGAAGATTATTACCTACAACCATGTACATATCAGCAGCTTCAATAAACGGATACATTCGCAGCGCTATAACTTACATTGAATACTTCAAAATATTTAATTGTTATCTTTAATATAGTTCATATTATTATAATTTGTATTGACACAACGCATGTGTCAACAGAAATTTGGGGTATAAAACAAAACTCTACAGGATTACTCGCCAGGTCAATCTGAAGATTCCCTGAAAGATTCATTGAAATCGGTCCAGCCGTTTCGGCGCCTTTATGGAACAAATGCACACGCTTTCTCTTTTATATATATAGATACAAAATAATTAAAAAGAATCATCAAAACAGATTCACTCAACCGAAAATTATGAAGTAACAAACAAAAAAAAAATACAGACGATTTGAGAACTTCCTCGTTTTTTGAAGTCGGTTGAAAATAATAAAAAGACGGAAAGAATAGTCAACAAAGACTTTGAAAAATTAAATAGTAAAATATTATTTTATATCAATAAATATATAAAAGAGAAAGTGTGTGGGTTTGTTCCATAAATGCGCCGAAACGGCTGGACCGATTTCAATGAAACTTTCAGGGAATCTTCAGATTGACCTGGCGAGTAATCCTGTAAAGTTTTGTTTTATACCCCAAATTTCTGTTGACACATGCGTTGTGTCAATACAAATTAAATATTTTGAAGTATTCAATGTAAGTTATAGCGCTGCGAATGTATCCGTTTATTGAAGCTGCTGATATGTACATGGTTGTAGGTATTGATCTTCACCTGCTCGAGAAGAGAATGAATACGGAGAGAAATGAATAATTTAATATATTGTGCGAGTTAAATTGAATATTTAATGATGTAAGTTTACTGTTTAAATAAAATAAAAAAAAAAGGTTTGGTTACTATTGGAGGACTCCTCTTTTTGAACTGTCAAACAAGTCATACGACGTACTTTTATTTCTGACATTAACTTGAGCCAGATATGTTTTTGCATAAATGATAAGAATGATATTGTATTTACTGATATGAACATGGGTGTAGGTCTATTTCTCCCGCTCGAGAAGAGAATGAATACGGAGAGAAATGAATAATTTAATATATTGTGAGAGTTAAAATAAATATTTTATAATGTAAGTTTATTGTTTAAATAAAATAAAGCAAAATATAACGCGGGCTGGGTACGCTATACATAAGAATAGTTATCCTCTATTATATTGGAGAACTTGAATGGACTTATAAGGACATTTTTTTTCACTTCAACTCTTTTTAAAATTTATTTAAAAAAGTATAAAGTTAAAGTTACAGCCTTTATACATGTCCCACTGCTGGGCGCAGGCCTTCTGTAAAGAGAGCATAAGGGCACAGTCCGCCACGCGGGCCCAATGCGGATTGGCAGACTTCACATGTTGTAGAAAAATTTTCTAAGGCATGTAGGTTTCCTCACGATGTTTTCCTTCACCGCCGAGCGCGTGGTAAATCAGCACATAAAATTGCAACAACAAATTTATTGGTGCCGGCACCGGGGATCGAACTCGTTGTTAGCGTACTACGCAACTTGAGCCAACCGCACGGACACTGAGCTACCACGGCTCCTAAAAAGTATAACTTCAAAAAAAATCTCGTCACAAGTCGACGATTAAAAAAGGATTACGCGGATATAAGCAAAAGAAAAAACAATTATTTTTAAGATAAATAATTTAATACAATTACAATAAAACTGACCCGAGTTGAATTACAATTGCAAAGTTAATTAAAAAATGTGATTAACTGGCAATGTGTATATAAAAACAGGCTTTTTATGTGAATATGTTAATGTTATATGTTTTATTTTGCATGTTACATTCACCTTATATCTCAGGTTTTTTACGAGTATATGTTAATTGTACATGTCTTATTTTGTGCTTTATGTACCTCGTGCGTCCTTTACCTTATAAGAGCGATTTTACGACTTAAAAATTGAAGAGGTTCTCAGGTCATCTGTATTTTTTTATTATCTGTGTTTGTCGCTTCGTAACAAATCGGTTTAAACGTTAAACGCCATTACACGCAGACGCCCTCTTTGAATTTACGAACTATCGTATAAAATAGAATTAATCAGAACGAAATCAAACTACCATCGAAGTACATTCTTTCCATCATAGAAATGGGGTTGGCGTGATATAGAATTATTCGTCCATTTGTGTAGTCAAAATGTGGTCCCATTTTTCCACAGGAAGCACCGACTTTCAAATAAAAAAGAATCATCAAAATCAGTTCACCCAGTCCAAAGTTATGCGGTAAAAACAAAAAAAATACAGCTGACTTGAACTCGGTTGAAAAATAACCGCTACTTACTATATGCAAATGAGTCAATTTTGAATAGTTTTTGTATGTCTGTCTGTCTCTTATCTGTCTGGCTTATCTCTCAAACGGCTGGACTGATTTGAAACCGCCCAAGCCGAGGTTACCCCTCACCGGTTCAGCCCTTGAGAGCCCAGAACTACAGGACTGCGGGCCGGTCTGCCACCGGCCCGCCTACGCCATCTCCGAACGGTATCGGCCCTCTCCCGATTCCGTTCTGAGGTCTCCTTCAGGGCCATTACTCGCAGAAGGAGACCAGCGCATTCCAAACATTATAAACACCTAATCTAGTGTATGCCACCGGCAACGAAGCAGAGCCCAAGTAACTGGTACTAAGGGCGTCATAGAGAGAAACCTCCTGACGATGCGTGCCGTATCCAGGAGTAGTGCCTTCTGTATTTAACCCTTGATCCAGCCATCTAGCGAAAGTCTCTTAAGATGTTGATCGATACTTTTCGCTATAAGACCGTTTGGAGAAACGACAATCAGGACATTGATCGTCAAATCCACACCCCAAATGGCGGTCACCTCGTGAGCGAAGTCGAGGTAGTTTCATATTATATATATTATTATTTATATTAATATTATTCTGTTCTTTTTCTTTTCTCTTTTATGATTTTTTTTTGTTTCTCGTAATCGTACGTGTTCAAACAAATAAGCTTTTATACTATTCAATATAACTGATGTGATAGCTTAGGCTACTTTAAGTTAAAAAAAAAATAGTAATCGCGTGTAATAAATACTACGGGGCGTAGGTAGTCGGTAATATAAATAAGAACGACAGTTATTCCGCAAGGCAAAATTAAATTACAAGGTACAGCAAAAAATAAGGTTAAAATTAATGAACGTAAATTTTTGCAACGTAGTCCACATTAAACGGCAATACGTAATTATTTTATTGTCAAGATCAACCACAATTTAAATTTATCATTCTGTTTTTTACCATATATTTTTTAACATTGAAGGAAATGCTTTAATTTATCCATGCCCGGGATGGGACAGTTTGGTGGGTTCCAGCCCTGTAGTTCTGGGCTCTCAAGAATAAGACTTCGGTATCCCCTGTCGTAGAAGGCGACTAAAAGGGGCCTCGGGTTCAATGGGCGACAAGGGTGGGGGCCTTTGTCGCCCGCCAAAGTGGACCCAGAGAGAAGGCGACATTGGCTAGCCCGTGTCGCCTTGCACAGCGAGGGCACAGGGGAGGGAGTAACCTCCCCCCGGGAAGTGCTCTCCTTGATCACAGAGCAGAGGGGCTCCGGTGCGTTCCTCTGGAGATCCCGGATCCCCTCACCGTGCACCGAGGACCACTGGGGAGATTTTAGTGGGTAAAAAACCTTCCTTTTTTTGACTTATAACATCGTGACTTATAACATGACTTATAACTTACTTTATTGATTCATTACTAAGCAACCATATGACACACGTATTTTATAAATAATACTTGTAACATTGGTTTAAACTATACATGAATTATTTATAAAATACAAGCTAAAGACTGACCTATCGTTCCTTAGTAACGCCATCTACTGAACTAATAATATGGTATACGCTGATAAAACGATATCTTCTATATATATGAAAGAGAAAGTGTGTGGGTATGTTCCATATAGGCTCCGAAACGGATGAATCGATTTCAATGAAATTTTCAGAGATTCTTCAGATTGACCTGGCGAGTAATCCTGCAGTTTGGTGTCGATCGGAACACTGCTCTTTCTGAACTGTCAGACAAGCCATACATCGTACATTTATTTCTGACATTAACTTGAGCCCGATATGTTTTTGTATAAATTATAAGAATGATATTGTATTTACTGATATGTATATGGGTGTAGGTCTATTTCTCCCGCTCGAGAAGAGAATTTATACGGAGAGAAATGAATAATTTAATATATTGTGAGAGTTAAATTAAATATTTAATGATATATATTTATTGTTTAATTTTTTTGTTAAAAAACGAAACCTAGCAATATTTCTTCTTTTTTTCAGAAATATTACTAACAATCTTGTTAACCATTCCAACTAAGCTTAAGCTTGGGCTAGGACATGGTTCACGGCAATAGTCCAATGGCTGATTCGAATCCACGACCTTACGATTCGCAGGCCGTACCCTAAACCATTAGGCTATTGACGCTTCTAAATCAAGAGAAATAAAATCAAGCAAAATCTAGCCCGGCGAATGCGTAGTGAATGAATGGGCTGGGGGTACGCTAGTTTTTATAAAACTTCCTAGCTAAGTAAGTTTATCGACCCCGAAACTTCCTGCGTACAAAATTTCACGAAAACCGTTGGAGGCGAGATTAACATTATATACTAAATATATAGGAGTTACTCGTTTAAAGTTTTAGGATGATAACTGCATATTAATTTTGTGTACTCAAGTCTCCATGTCATTGCACTTTTCCACAACACTGTTTTGTTACGTTCCCGTATAATTAATATTGTCCAGTTGAGTATTTTATCTACTAGTATGAATATATACTAGGATATTGTATCATAGAGAAGTATATTTACGGGTAAATCGAAAATGTTAGCCAGCACATGACCCCTAGCTATTGTTATGCATAGTAACTACTTCCAATAGTGATTTACCTGAACCTTATTGTATCTTTAGTTCATAAATTATAATTAAGTTATCACTTAAACTTGGTGTTGTAAACAATAATTTAACTTTATTAGTATGTAATCTGACTTCTAATTGATTTTGTATAAAGATTGTGAGTCGGATGGTATTCGTTAAAATAATTATTTGTACAATGTTACGCCGTTTCAATAAAACGAGTGTACTAGTTATTGGCTATGGTACAGAGGCTTGACTCTGACCGTTGGGCTGGTCCACAAACTGAAAGTCGCAATAACGAGCGATGGAAAGAGCTATGTTCGGCATTTCTCTAAGGGATAGAATCTTAACGAAGAAATTCAACGGATACCAAAGGTAGTCGACATAGCTCTTAAAGTCAGCATGTTGAAGGGCCACATTTGTCGAGTCAGTGACGGTAGACGGGAGGAAAGTATTGAAGCGTAGGGCGCCCTCGCTCCAGATGGACCAACGACCTCTAAAGAGAGCTGGAAGTGGCTGTATACGGATAGTATGTGGTGGAAGGCATTGGGAAGGCCTATTTCCAGCAGGAGATAGACACAGGTTGATAATGATGATGATGACTAGTTATTGGACTATTTCAATACACAAAACCTACAAGTTATTTTGCGACAATGCGCAAGAGGAGTGCATCTCTGGTGCGCAGGATGCGGACCAGCTTCAATAGCATCCTGAGCATGATTGCTCAGGCTTGACTGTGTTTATGTAAACAGATGCTGCGCCGTCTCACATGGGGTAAGGTATTCATAAGCATAGTTAAGCCTTTAGTCTAATATTATATTTTTTATTTTATATTATAATCAAATAATTATAATAATAATTTTATATTTTAATCTTATAATTTTGTCTTAGGTTATTATTTCATAGTTATTTAAAATAATGATGAGTCTTTGTTACTTATTTGAATAAATGAATAATAATAATTATTATTATTTATTAGATCGATCTGTCATCACAGACAGGACTATTGCTGCCAATAAGCCTGATATTGTGCTGACAGATCGGTCAACGCGACAGGCGGTGCTCGTCGACATTACAATCCCGCATGACGAGAACCTTGTGAAAGCCGAAAGGGAAAAAATCACTAAGTACCTCGACTTAGCTCACGAGGTGACCGCCATGTGGGATGTGGATTCGACGATCATTGTCCCGATAGTCGTTTCTGCAAACGGTCTCATAGCAAAAGTCTCGAACAACATCTTAAGAGACTTTCGCTAGATGGATCAAGGGTCAGATACAGAAGGCAGTACTCCTGGACACGGCACGCAACGTTAGGAGGTTTCTCTCTATGTCGCCCTAACCACCGGTTGCTTGAGCCGTGCTTGCTGCCGGTGGGTACAATAATTAGGGTTAGGGTTTTTATAATGTTTTTTTATAATGTTCAACCCTGTAGTTCTGGGCTCTCAAGAATAAGAATACGGTATCTCCTGCCTGTCGTAGAAGGCGACTAAAAGGGGCCTCGGGTTCAATGGGCGACAAGGGTGGGGGCCTTTGTCGTCCGCCAAAGTGGACCCAGGAAGAAGGCGACATTGGCTAGCCCGTGTCGCCTTGCACAGCGAGGGCACAGGGGAGGGAGTAACCTCCCCGGGGAGTGCTCTCCTTGATCACAGTGCAGAGGGGCTCCGGTGCGTTCCTCTGGAGGTCCCGGATCCCTCACCATGCACCGAGGACCACTGGGGAGATTTTAGTGGGTAAAAAACCTTCCTTTTTTGACTTATAACATCGTGACTTATAACATGACTTATAACTTACTTTATTGATTCATTACTAAGCAACCATATGACACACGTATTTTATAAATAATACTTGTAACATTGGTTTAAACTATACATGAATTATTTATAAAATACAAGCTAAAGACTGACCTATCGTTCCTTAGTAACGCCATCTACTGAACTAATAATATGGTATACGCTGATAAAACGATATCTTCTATATATATGAAAGAGAAAGTGTGTGGGTATGTTCCATATAGGCTCGAAACGGATGAATCGATTTCAATGAAATTTTCAGAGATTCTTCAGATTGACCTGGCGAGTAATCCTGCAGTTTGGTGTCGATCGGAACACTGCTCTTTCTGAACTGTCAGACAAGCCATACATCGTACATTTATTTCTGACATTATCTTAAGCCCGATATGTTTTTGTATAAATGATAAGAATGATATTGTATTTACTGATATGTATATGGGTGTAGGTCTATTTCTCCCGCTCGAGAAGAGAATGAATACGGAGAGAAATGAATAATTTAATATATTGTGAGAGTTAAATTAAATATTTAATGATATATGTTTATTGTTTAATTTTTTTTTTAAAACGAAAGCTAGCAATATTTCTTCTTTTTCAGAAATATTACTAACAATCTTGTTAACCATTCCAACTAAGCTTAAGCTTGTGCTAAGACATGGTTCACGTCAATAGTCCAATGGCTGATTCAGATCCACGACCTTACGATTCGCAGGCCGTACCCTAAACCATTAGGCTATTGACGCTTCTAAATCAAGAGAAATAAAATCAAGCAAAATCTAGCCCGGCGAATGCGTAGTGAATGAATGGGCTGGGGGTACGCTAGTTTTTATAAAACTTCCTAGCTAAGTAAGTTTATCGACCCCGAAACTTCCTGCGTACAAAATTTCACGAAAACCGTTGGAGGCGAGATTAACATTATATACTAAATATATAGGAGTTACTCGTTTAAAGTTTTAGGATGATAACTGCATATTAATTTTGAGTACTCAAGTCTCCATGTCATTGCACTTTTCCACAACACTGTTTTGTTACGTTCCCGTATAATTAATATTGTCCAGTTGAGTATTTTATCTACTAGTATGAACATATACTAGGATATTGTATCATAGAAGTATATTTACGGGTAAATCGAAAATGTTAGCCAGCACATGACACCTAGCTATTGTTATGCATAGTAACTACTTCCAATGATATCTTAGTGATTTACCTGAACCTTATTGTATCTTTAGTTCATAATTTATAATTAAGTTATCACTTAAACTTGGTGTTGTTAACAATAATTTAACTTTATTAGTATGTAATCTGACTTCTAATTAATTTTGTATAAAGGTTGTGAGTCGGATGGTATTCGTTAAAATAATTATTTGTACAACGTTACGCCGTTCAATAAAACGAGTGTACTAGTTATTGGCTATGGTGCAGAGACTTGGACTCTGACCGTTGGGCTGGTCCACAAACTGAAAGTCGCACAACGAGCGATGGAAAGAGCTATGTTCGGGATAGAATCCTTAACGAAGAAATTCAACGGATACCAAAGGTAGTCGACATAGCTCTTAAAGTCAGCAAGTTGAAGGGCCACATTTGTCGAGTCAGTGACGGTAGACGGGGAGGAAAGTATTGGAAGCGTAGGGCGCCCTCGCTCCAGATGGACCAACGACCTTCTAAGGATAGCCGGAAGTGGATGCATACGAAGGATCGTATGTGGTGGAAGGCATTGGGAAGGCCTATTTCCAGCAGTAGGTAGACACAGGTTGATAATGATGATGATGACTAGTTATTGGACTATTTCAATACACAAAACCTGCAAGTTATTTTGCGACAATGCGCAAGAGGAGTGCATCTCTGGTGCGCAGGATGCGGACCAGCTTCAATAGCATCCTGAGCATGATTGCTCAGGCTTGACTGTGTTTATGTAAACAGATGCTGCGCCGTCTCACATGGGGTAAGGTATTCATAAGCATAGTTAAGCCTTTAGTCTAATATTATATTTTTATTTTATATTATAATCAAATAATTATAATAATAATTTTATATTTTAATCTTATAATTTAGTCTAAGGTTATTATTTCATAGTTATTTAAAATAATGATGAGTCTTTGTTATTTATTTGAATAAATGAATAATAAAATAATTATTATTTATTGGGATCGATCTGTCATCACAAACAGGACTATTGTTGCCAATAAGCCTGATATTGTGCTGACAGATCGGTCAACGCGACAGGCGGTGCTCGTCGACATTACCATCCCGCATGACGAGAACCTTGTGAAAGCCGAAAGGGAAAAATCACTAAGTACCTCGACTTAGCTCACGAGGTGACCGCCATGTAGGATGTGGATTCGACGATCATTGTCCCGATAGTCGTTTCTGCAAACGGTCTCATAGCGAAAAGTCTCGAACAACATCTCAAGAGACTTTCGCTAGATGGATCAAGGGTCAGATACAGAAGGCAGTACTCCTGCACACGGCACGCATCGTCAGGAGGTTACTCTCTATGTCGCCCTAACCACCGGTTGCTTGAGCCGTTGATTATCGTACGAATACTAAGAAATAAAATTAATGGGAACCTAACATAAGTCACATTAAGCTATCCTTCAAATACATCATTTCCATTAAAAATCAGTCACCGAAATCAATTGATTTTAATTTATTCGTCCATTTGTGACGCACATACTTAATACAATTTTAACACTTATATATTTTTCCCATGGTTGCCATTGTCAGAATCTAACCACGTGGGATTCACCAGATTTCAAATAAAAAAGGATCATCAAAATCGGTTCATCCAGTCGAAAGTTATGAGATAACATAAAAAAATTCACATAAAGACGATTTGAGAACCACCTTTTTATGTCGGTTGAAAATAGCAATGCAAGTAAATGAACTCACCGATTCAGAGTGTAGATTCAAATGGCCGTTATAAAACTTTATAATAACCTTTAAAATTAAAACACCTTTAATTGTTCAACCACCAAATCGAAGTGCACGAGCGCGACGTTTACGAACGCCATGCAAGGAATGAGCACGGTCTCATTATGTCTCGTGCATTTGTATTTTATCCGTGAAATAGCAACCAACCGAGTCGTGATTCGGGTGATCGGTATCTTACGTGTAACATAGTAACCGTCCAAACAGAGGTTACCCACACTGGGAGGATCCTTGTGTCGAGTTACTAGCGATAGAGGTTCAGGCTAAGCGACCTAAGAGCTATGCCAACTCTCAATCCGGTGAAGCGGTCAAGGCCAGCTTCTCTGGCCTATTTGTGTAGCAAAAAAAGAAAAAAATGCATTTGTATGTTGTTACAATACTTTTTAACAGACTGTTCACAATGTTTAAAGTCCGTGACCCTGTTCCGTCATATATAATAATATAACTCATCGCTTCCAGCGTATGCTGCAATATGTTGGACACGTTGCTCGTAGAAATCCTGATAACCTCGCAAAGTTGATGGTTGTTGGCCAGGTGGACGGAAAAAGAGCACGAGGTCGCTCACCTCACCGTGGGCAGACGCAGTTAGGACGCTCACAGGCCTGCCAATAAACCAAACCATGAAGATTGCCGAGGACTGGGATACGTGGAAGTTAATCGTTTAGCAAGCGATCAACACTTTGTGCTAGACACGACCTTCAGTAATGAAGGTGACGATTAAGAAGAAGATTCGCGTAAATATGATAATTCAATGGATTTTGAGTCAAAATCATTCATACAGTTGACTGGTCTGAGAAGTGATCTAGCATTATGAATCAATCAATCTTTAAGGTTTTTCTGCAGAATTAAAAATCTCTCCACTGCCTTTGCATACTCCACCATATAATCTACCCAATTAATCTTTGAAAAGTTAAAGGAAATATGCGTCGGTCCAGTTCAGACATATTCTTATACATTTCTTGAAGTTTATCCGTCTTTATAATAAAAGAGTTTAGCGTGAAATACTCGTAACTATTCCGGATTTGTATAAATTTCTTCTGTTGTTTCGCACATCTGAAATTTATAATTATTACAGGCAATTAACAATATTCAGAATCAAGAACTATTCATTTCATGGACCATCTATAGAAATAAATTAAATTGGAGTGTCGTTTGTAATATTGGAAATAACCGTTTTTACTACATGCATATGAATGCATATACGGTATATTACCAAAATAACATATTTGTTTGTTCCGGCTAATGTCTGGTGGACCGATTTTGTCGGGACTTTCCTTGACAGATAGCTGAGGTAATAAGGAGTAACTAAGGCTACTTTTATTTTAGAAAAATTTAAATAAATCGTTTTTCAACACAGGTAACACCGCGGGGTGCAGCTAGTGGATATTTAATTTATAATTAATTGAAATTTGTGTCCAACTACAGGACGTAGCGGGCATACGAAATAAGCAATCACAAACTATTAAGAACCTAATGGTATCGCCCGGGACGATGGCAAGAGTCCCAATGGTATGAAGCTCATCCCGTGGAAAAACGGGCGGTCACATGCGTGCTCGGAAAGCCGGCGCAGCTGGGGCGACTGCCGAAACCAATAAAAGGCGTAAATATGTGGCCTTTGGAGAGCCGTAAATATTTGCGCCTTTTGCCGTGGTGACCTTGGGGCTTTGGGGTGCGTGAGACCGTCAGCTGTTTAAGGAGATTTCCGCTCGCCTCATCGACGCCTCAGGGGATCCAAGGGCTGGTGCGCATTTCGGACAAAGGTTGAGCCTGGCCGTTCAACGGTAAAATGCCGCCAGCCTCTTGGGCACCCTGCCCTGCGAGCGCAGTGATTTGGGGTCGATTTTTTACATTATCTAGTTTTATTTTTATTTTTGTATAGGTTCATAGTTTATTTAGTAGTTTTACCTATTATTTAGAACTAATATTATATTAAATTTAATACTTTAAAAAACTTAAATGGCATTGAAATTATTAAAAATTGTCATTAAAAAATTAATCGAGCGAAGAGTTAAGAAAAGTATACACTTTTCTTAACAGGAATCTTATAGAATCTATAAATTATTAATTTGGGATTCCAAAATTGTTCATTCATTTTCTTCACATAGTTACTTGCACGCGCTACCATATCAAAAAATCTAATTTGTGCCCTCACCTCGGTTTGTTTCCTTTTAAAATGAGCAACATGTCAAATAGATGACCAGGAATTATTTGAGTTAGAAGAGTAAGCACATCACGTCCTAGTTTTGAATTGACAATGAAAACTTTAGGAGACGAAAAATCATCTGAAAAAAAGTTATTTAAAAATGTACGAGAAAATTTTTGTCCTTGCAACCCAGCAAAATTCCAAAAGACAACAGCAAATGTAATTCAAAATAATCTTACTACTACGATAGTTAAGTAACAAATTTGAAAAAGAATTCGTCTCCGCCCGCGACAGCGAAGTCAATTCGCAGCAAGAACTTTAATTAGGCTAAATTACAAAATGTCTTAATTGATGCTTATTAATCATTAATAATTGATATTACTAAAATACTGTTTTTGATTTAAAATAAATTACTGAATTAAAATTTTATTTTAAATTATTATTTATTGTTTTATTTACATTGGTTATTAGTTTCAATAAATTTGACTGGATATTTAAAAAACGAGCTTTGGTACAATTACATTACGAATTTCTGCTTGTTTCCTGCGTTTATTTTTAATTTATTTGAAAACAGTTTCTAGTTGTATGTAGTGCATTATTGGAGAGCCAAGAAAAGGGTTTTATTTTTAAAAAAATCTGCCAGTCAAGTTTCATAAATTTTTTTGTTCAGTTACGTAGATTAATATCAAAATAATAAAATAGTATTTGTAAAAAAAATTATAGTATTTCATCTCGCATTTTTAAATTTGTACCGATAATTATTGCTTTAATATTGATAAATAATCAGTGTTAAATCGTTTTTATAAATCGTTGAGTTTTAAATTTACAGTTTTTTTTTAAATAAATTTTTGAAGTTGCACATCTGACTTAATTTGAAAAAATCGAAAATACATGATAATACAAAAATCGTTAATATATGCATTTAAGGGTTACAATTATCGCAAATATTCACCCATGTTACATCCTTACGGATATACGTCGAATTACTAATAACCCTGTATAAAGTTCGTTATAGGACGTAAAACTAGGACTTTAGGGTCTGGTTCTGATAAAAAAATCGTTTTTATAATTATCGCTCAATATCTGGAAGCATTTTTGATTTTAAAAATTCGTTAACTAGTAATTATTAATTATTTCTTCAATTTTCCTTTTTGGGTTTTTTTTAGTTATATTTTATATCATTATCACTCGCTATATATCTATCACATGCAATCTTTTATATATATAAAGGAAGAAAGTGTGTGGGTATGTTCCATATAGGCTCCGAAACGGATGAATCGATTTCAATGAAATTTTCAGAGATTCTTCAGATTGACCTGGCGAGTAATCCTGCAGTTTGGTGTCGATCGGAACACTGCTCTTTCTGAACTGTCAGACAAGCCATACATCGTACATTTATTTCTGACATTATCTTAAGCCCGATATGTTTTTGTATAAATGATAAGAATGATATTGTATTTACTGATATGTATATGGGTGTAGGTCTATTTCTCCCGCTCGAGAAGAGAATTTATACGGAGAGAAATGAATAATTTAATATATTGTGAGAGTTAAATTAAATATTTAATGATATATATTTATTGTTTAATTTTTTTGTTAAAAAACGAAACCTAGCAATATTTCTTCTTTTTTTCAGAAATATTACTAACAATCTTGTTAACCATTCCAACTAAGCTTAAGCTTGGGCTAGGACATGGTTCACGGCAATAGTCCAATGGCTGATTCGAATCCACGACCTTACGATTCGCAGGCCGTACCCTAAACCATTAGGCTATTGACGCTTCTAAATCAAGAGAAATAAAATCAAGCAAAATCTAGCCCGGCGAATGCGTAGTGAATGAATGGGCTGGGGGTACGCTAGTTTTTTTATAAAACGTCCTAGCTAAGTAAGTTTATCGACCCCGAAACTTCCTGCGTACAAAATTTCACGAAAACCGTTGGAGGCGAGATTAACATTATATACTAAATATATAGGAGTTACTCGTTTAAAGTTTTAGGACGATAACTGCATATTAATTTTGTGTACTCAAGTCTCCATGTCATTGCACTTTTCCACAACACTGTTTTGTTACGTTCCCGTATAATTAATATTGTCCAGTTGAGTATTTTATCTACTAGTATGAACATATACTAGGATATTGTATCATAGAGAAGTATATTTACGGGTAAATCGAAAATGTTAGCCAGCACATGACACCTAGCTATTGTTATGCATAGTAACTACTTCCAATAGTGATTTACCTGAACCTTATTGTATCTTTAGTTCATAAATTATAATTAAGTTATCACTTAAACTTGGTGTTGTAAACAATAATTTAACTTTATTAGTATGTAATCTGACTTCTAATTGATTTTGTATAAAGATTGTGAGTCGGATGGTATTCGTTAAAATAATTATTTGTACAATGTTACGCCGTTTCAATAAAACGAGTGTACTAGTTATTGGCTATGGTGCAGAGACTTGGACTCTGACCGTTGGGCTGGTCCACAAACTGAAAGTCGCACAACGAGCGATGGAAAGAGCTATGTTCGGGATGGAATCCTTAACGAAGAAATTCAACGGATACCAAAGGTAGTTGACATAGCTCTTAAAGTCAGCAAGTTGAAGGGCCACATTTGTCGAGTCAGTGACGGTAGACGGGGAGGAAAGTATTGGAAGCGTAGGGCGCCCTCGCTCCAGATGGACCAACGACCTTCTAAAGAGAGCTGGAAGTGGCTGTATACGGATAGTATGTGGTGGAAGGCATTGGGAAAGGCCTATTTCCAGCAGGAGATAGACACAGGTTGATAATGATGATGATGACTAGTTATTGGACTATTTCAATACACAAAACCTGCAAGTTATTTTGCGACAATGCGCAAGAGGAGTGCATCTCTGGTGCGCAGGATGCGGACCAGCTTCAATAGCATCCTGAGCATGATTGCTCAAGGCTTGACTGTGTTTATGTAAACAGATGCTGCGCCGTCTCACATGGGGTAAGGTATTCATAAGCATAGTTAAGCCTTTAGTCTAATATTATATTTTTATTTTATATTATAATCAAATAATTATAATAATAATTTTATATTTTAATCTTATAATTTTGTCTTAGGTTATTATTTCATAGTTATTTAAAATAATGATGAGTCTTTGTTACTTATTTGAATAAATGAATAATAATTATTATTATTATTTATTGGGATCGATCTGTCATCACAGACAGGACTATTGTTGCCAATAAGCCTGATATTGTGCTGACAGATCGGTCAACGCGACAGGCGGTGCTCGTCGACATTACCATCCCGCATGACGAGAACCTTGTGAAAGCCGAAAGGGAAAAAATCACTAAGTACCTCGACTTAGCTCACGAGGTGACCGCCATGTGGGATGTGGATTCGACGATCATTGTCCCGATAGTCGTTTCTGCAAACGGTCTCATAGCGAAAAGTCTCGAACAACATCTTAAGAGACTTTCGCTAGATGGATCAAGGGTCAGATACAGAAGGCAGTACTCCTGGACACGGCACGCAACGTTAGGAGGTTTCTCTCTATGTCGCCCTAACCACCGGTTGCTTGAGCCGTGCTTCGTTGCCGGTGGCACACACTAGGTTAGGTTTTTATAATGTTTTTTTTTTTATAATGTTCAACCCTGTAGTTCTGGGCTCTCAAGTATAAGACTACGGTATCCCCTGCCTGTCGTAGAAGGCGACTAAAAGGGGCCTTGGGTTCATTGGGCGACAAGGGTGGGGGCCTTTGTCGTCCGCCAAGGTGGACCCGGGAAGAAGGCGACATCGGCTGGCCCGTGTCGCCTTGCACAGCGAGGGCACAGGGGAGGGAGTAACCTCCCCCGGGAAGTGCTCTCTATGAGCACAGTGCAGAGGGGCTCCGGTGCGTTCCACTGGAGATCCCGGAGCCCCTCACCATGCACCGAGGAAGGGCCACCGGGGAGGTTTAGGTGGGCAAAAACCCCACATAACCGCCGCCTTCCCCCCAGAAGGCGGGGTATCTGAAGATTTCCTCCTCGTTAACAAAAAAAAAAGGTTTTTATAATGTTTTTGTATTTTGTACGATATTTTTGTGTATTTTACTTTTTATATAAATATTATAAAAACTTAACCTAAGGATTCAAAATAAATAAAAATAATAATTACACACACTCCAATTCGAATCAAACGTTAAACGCCATTGTTCGCGAACGCCCTCTTTGCACTCCCTTATTCTCGAATTATCGTACGAATACTAAGAAATAAAATTAATGGGAACCTAACATAAGTCACATTAAGCTATCCTTCAAATACATCATTTCCATTAAAAAAATGAATCACCGAAATCATTTGATTTTAATTTATTCGTCCATTTGTGACGCACATACTTAATACAATTTTAACACTTATATATTTTTCCCATGGTTGCCATTGTCAGAATCTAACCACGTGGGATTCACCAGATTTCAAATAAAAAAGGATCATCAAAATCGGTTCATCCAGTCGAAAGTTATGAGATAACATAAAAAATTCACATAAAGACTATTTTGAGAACCACCTTTTGATGTCGGTTTAAAATAGCAATGCAAGTAAATAAACTCACCGATTCAGAGTGTAGATTCAAATGGCCGTTATAAAACTTTATAATATCCTTTAAAATTAAAACACCCTTTAATTGTTCAACCACCAAATCAAAGTGCACGAGCGCGACGTTTACGAACGCCATGCAAGGAATGAGCACGGTCTCATTATGTTTCGTGCATTTGTATTTTATCCGTGAAATAGCAACCAACCGAGTCGTGATTCGGGTGATCGGTATGCTTACGTGTAACATAGCAACCGTCCAAACCGAGGTTACCCCGCACCGGGAGGACCCTTGTGTCGATTTACTAGCGATAGAGGTTCAGGCTAAGCGACCTAAGAGCTATGCCAACTCTCAATCCGGTGAAGCGGTCAAGGCCAGCTTCTCTGGCCTATTTGTGTAGCAAAAAAAGAAAAAAATGCATTTGTATGTTGTTACAATACTTTTTAACAGACTGTTCACAATGTTTAAAGTCCGTGACCCTGTTCCGTCATATATAATAATATAACTCATCGCTTCCAGCGTATGCTGCAATATGTTGGACACGTTGCTCGTAGAAATCCTGATAACCTCGCAAAGTTGATGGTTGTTGGCCAGGTGGACGGAAAAGAGCACGAGGTCGCTCACCTCACCGTGGGCAGACGCAGTTAGGACGCTCACAGGCCTGCCAATAAACCAAGCCATGAAGATTGCCGAGGACTGGGATACGTGGAAGTTAATCGTTTAGCAAGCGATCAACACTTTGTGCTAGACACGACCTTCAGTAATGAAGGTGACGATTAACAAGAAGATTCGCGTAAATATGATAATTCAATGGATTTTGAGTCAAAATCATTCATACAGTTGACTGGTCTGAGAAGTGATCTAGCATTATGGGTCAATCAATCTTTAAGGTTTTTCTGCAGAATTAAAAATCTCTCCACTGCCTTTGCATACTCCACCATATAATCTACCCAATTAATCTTTGAAAAGTTAAAGGGAAATATGCGTCGGTCCAGTTCAGACATATTCTTATCCATTTCTTGAAGTTTATCCGTCTTTATAATAAAAGAGTTTAGCGTGAAATACTCGTAACTATTCCGGATTTGTATAAATTTCTTCTGTTGTTTCGCACATCTGAAATTTATAATTATTACAGGCAATTAACAATATTCAGAATCAGAACTATTCATTTCATGGACCATCTATAGAAATAAATTAAATTGGAGTGTCCGTTTGTAATATTGAAATAACCGTTTTTTACTACATGCATATGAATGCATATACGGTATATTTACCAAAATAACATATTTGTTTGTTCCGGCTAATGTCTGGTGGACCGATTTTGTCGGGACTTTCCTTGACAGATAGCTGAGGTAATAAGGAGTAACTAAGGCTACTTTTATTTTAGAAAAATTTAAATAAATCGTTTTTCAACACAGGTAACACCGCGGGGTGCAGCTAGTGGATATTTAATTTATAATTAATTGAAATTTGTGTCCAACTACAGGACGTAGCGGGCATACGAAATAAGCAATCACAAACTATTAAGAACCTAATGGCATCGCCCGGGACGATGGCAAGAGTCCCAATGGTATGAAGCTCATCCCGTGGAAAAACGGGCGGTCACATGCGTGCTCGGAAAGCCGGCGCAGCTGGGGCGACTGCCGAAACCAATAAAAGGCGTAAATATGTGGCCTTTGGAGAGCCGTAAATATTTGCGCCTTTTGCCGTGGTGACCTTGGGGCTTTGGGGTGCGTGAGACCGTCAGCTGTTTAAGGAGATTTCCGCTCGCCTCATCGACGCCTCAGGGGATCCAAGGGCTGGTGCGCATTTCGGACAAAGGTTGAGCCTGGCCGTTCAACGGTAAAATGCCGCCAGCCTCTTGGGCACCCTGCCCTGCGAGCGCAGTGATTTGGGGTCGATTTTTACATTATCTAGTTTTATTTTTAGTTTTGTATAGGTTCATAGTTTATTTAGTAGTTTTACCTATTATTTAGAACTAATATTATATTAAATTTAATACTTTAAAAAACTTAAATGGCATTGAAATTATTAAAAATTGTCATTAAAAAATTAATCGAGCGAAGAGTTAAGAAAAGTATACACTTTTCTTAACAGAATCTTATAGAATCTATAAATTATTAATTTGGGATTCCAAAATTGTTCATTCATTTTCTTCACATAGTTACTTGCACGCGCTACCATATCAAAAAATCTAATTTGTGCCCTCACCTCGGTTTGTTTCCATTTAAAATGAGCAACATGTCAAATAGATGACCGATAATTATTTGAGTTAGAAGAGTAAGCACATCACGTCCTAGTTTTGAATTGACAATGAAAACTTTAGGAGACGAAAAATCATCTGAAAAAAAAGTTATTTAAAATGTACGAGAAAATTTTTGTCCTTGCAACCCAGCAAAATTCCAAAGACAACAGCAAATGTAATTCAAAATAATCTTACTACTACGATAGTTAAGTAACAAATTTGAAAAAGAATTCGTCTCCGCCCGCGACAGCGAAGTCAATTCGCAGCAAGAACTTTAATTAGGCTAAATTACAAAATGTCTTAATTGATGCTTATTAATCATTAATAATTGATATTACTAAAATACTGTTTTTGATTTAAAATAAATTACTGAATTAAAATTTTATTTTAAATTATTATTTATTGTTTTATTTACATTGGTTATTAGTTTCAATAAATTTGACTGGATATTTAAAAAACGAGCTTTGGTACAATTACATTACGAATTTCTGCTTGTTTCCTGCGTTTATTTTTAATTTATTTGAAATCAGTTTCTAGTTGTATGTAGTGCATTATTGGAGAGCCAAGAAAAGGGTTTTATTTTTAAAAATCTGCCAGTCAAGTTTCATAAATTTTTTTGTTCAGTTACGTAGATTAATATCAAAATAATAAAATAGTATTTGTAAAAAAATTTATAGTATTTCATCTCGCATTTTAAATTTGTACTTATAACATCGTGACTTATAACATCGTGACTTATAACATCGTGACTTATAACATCGTGACTTATAACATCGTGACTTATAACATCGTGACTTATAACATCGTGACTTATAACATCGTGACTTATAACATCGTGACTTATAACATCGTGACTTATAACATCGTGACTTATAACATCGTGACTTATAACATCGTGACTTATAACATCGTGACTTATAACATCGTGACTTATAACATCGTGACTTATAACATCGTGACTTATAACATCGTGACTTATAACATCGTGACTTATAACATCGTGACTTATAACATCGTGACTTATAACATCGTGACTTATAACATCGTGACTTATAACATCGTGACTTATAACATCGTGACTTATAACATCGTGACTTATAACATCGTGACTTATAACATCGTGACTTATAACATCGTGACTTATAACATCGTGACTTATAACATCGTGACTTATAACATCGTGACTTATAACATCGTGACTTATAACATCGTGACTTATAACATCGTGACTTATAACATCGTGACTTATAACATCGTGACTTATAACATCGTGACTTATAACATCGTGACTTATAACATCGTGACTTATAACATCGTGACTTATAACATCGTGACTTATAACATCGTGACTTATAACATCGTGACTTATAACATCGTGACTTATAACATCGTGACTTATAACATCGTGACTTATAACATCGTGACTTATAACATCGTGACTTATAACATCGTGACTTATAACATCGTGACTTATAACATCGTGACTTATAACATCGTGACTTATAACATCGTGACTTATAACATCGTGACTTATAACATCGTGACTTATAACATCGTGACTTATAACATCGTGACTTATAACATCGTGACTTATAACATCGTGACTTATAACATCGTGACTTATAACATCGTGACTTATAACATCGTGACTTATAACATCGTGACTTATAACATCGTGACTTATAACATCGTGACTTATAACATCGTGACTTATAACATCGTGACTTATAACATCGTGACTTATAACATCGTGACTTATAACATCGTGACTTATAACATCGTGACTTATAACATCGTGACTTATAACATCGTGACTTATAACATCGTGACTTATAACATCGTGACTTATAACATCGTGACTTATAACATCGTGACTTATAACATCGTGACTTATAACATCGTGACTTATAACATCGTGACTTATAACATCGTGACTTATAACATCGTGACTTATAACATCGTGACTTATAACATCGTGACTTATAACATCGTGACTTATAACATCGTGACTTATAACATCGTGACTTATAACATCGTGACTTATAACATCGTGACTTATAACATCGTGACTTATAACATCGTGACTTATAACATCGTGACTTATAACATCGTGACTTATAACATCGTGACTTATAACATGACTTATAACTTACTTTATTGATTCATTACTAAGCAACCATATGACACACGTATTTTATAAATAATACTTGTAACATTGGTTTAAACTATACATGAATTATTTATAAAATACAAGCTAAAGACTGACCTATCGTTCCTTAGTAACGCCATCTACTGAACTAATAATATGGTATACGCTGATAAAACGATATCTTCTATATATATGAAAGAGAAAGTGTGTGGGTATGTTCCATATAGGCTCCGAAACGGATGAATCGATTTCAATGAAATTTTCAGAGATTCTTCAGATTGACCTGGCGAGTAATCCTGCAGTTTGGTGTCGATCGAACACTGCTCTTCTGAACTGTCAGACAAGCCATACATCGTACATTTATTTCTGACATTAACTTGAGCCCGATATGTTTTTGTATAAATTATAAGAATGATATTGTATTTACTGATATGTATATGGGTGTAGGTCTATTTCTCCCGCTCGAGAAGAGAATTTATACGGAGAGAAATGAATAATTTAATATATTGTGAGAGTTAAATTAAATATTTAATGATATATATTTATTGTTTAATTTTTTTGTTAAAAAACGAAACCTAGCAATATTTCTTCTTTTTTTCAGAAATATTACTAACAATCTTGTTAACCATTCCAACTAAGCTTAAGCTTGGGCTAGGACATGGTTCACGGCAATAGTCCAATGGCTGATTCGAATCCACGACCTTACGATTCGCAGGCCGTACCCTAAACCATTAGGCTATTGACGCTTCTAAATCAAGAGAAATAAAATCAAGCAAAATCTAGCCCGGCGAATGCGTAGTGAATGAATGGGCTGGGGGTACGCTAGTTTTTTTATAAAACGTCCTAGCTAAGTAAGTTTATCGACCCCGAAACTTCCTGCGTACAAAATTTCACGAAAACCGTTGGAGGCGAGATTAACATTATATACTAAATATATAGGAGTTACTCGTTTAAAGTTTTAGGACGATAACTGCATATTAATTTTGTGTACTCAAGTCTCCATGTCATTGCACTTTTCCACAACACTGTTTTGTTACGTTCCCGTATAATTAATATTGTCCAGTTGAGTATTTTATCTACTAGTATGAATATATACTAGGATATTGTATCATAGAGAAGTATATTTACGGGTAAATCGAAAATGTTAGCCAGCACATGACCCCTAGCTATTGTTATGCATAGTAACTACTTCCAATAGTGATTTACCTGAACCTTATTGTATCTTTAGTTCATAAATTATAATTAAGTTATCACTTAAACTTGGTGTTGTAAACAATAATTTAACTTTATTAGTATGTAATCTGACTTCTAATTGATTTTGTATAAAGATTGTGAGTCGGATGGTATTCGTTAAAATAATTATTTGTACAACGTTACGCCGTTTCAATAAAACGAGTGTACTAGTTATTGGCTATGGTACAGAGGCTTGACTCTGACCGTTGGGCTGGTCCACAAACTGAAAGTCGCACAACGAGCGATGGAAAGAGCTATGTTCGGGATGGAATCCTTAACGAAGAAATTCAACGGATACCAAAGGTAGTCGACATAGCTCTTAAAGTCAGCAAGTTGAAGGGCCACATTTGTCGAGTCAGTGACGGTAGACGGGGAGGAAAGTATTGGAAGCGTAGGGCGCCCTCGCTCCAGATGGACCAACGACCTTCTAAAGAGAGCTGGAAGTGGCTGTATACGGATAGTATGTGGTGGAAGGCATTGGGAAAGGCCTATTTCCAGCAGGAGATAGACACAGGTTGATAATGATGATGATGACTAGTTATTGGACTATTTCAATACACAAAACCTACAAGTTATTTTGCGACAATGCGCAAGAGGAGTGCATCTCTGGTGCGCAGGATGCGGACCAGCTTCAATAGCATCCTGAGCATGATTGCTCAGGCTTGACTGTGTTTATGTAAACAGATGCTGCGCCGTCTCACATGGGGTAAGGTATTCATAAGCATAGTTAAGCCTTTAGTCTAATATTATATTTTTTATTTTATATTATAATCAAATAATTATAATAATAATTTTATATTTTAATCTTATAATTTTGTCTTAGGTTATTATTTCATAGTTATTTAAAATAATGATGAGTCTTTGTTACTTATTTGAATAAATGAATAATAATTATTATTATTATTTATTGGGATCGATCTGTCATCACAGACAGGACTATTGTTGCCAATAAGCCTGATATTGTGCTGACAGATCGGTCAACGCGACAGGCGGTGCTCGTCGACATTACAATCCCGCATGACGAGAACCTTGTGAAAGCCGAAAGGGAAAAAATCACTAAGTACCTCGACTTAGCTCACGAGGTGACCGCCATGTGGGATGTGGATTCGACGATCATTGTCCCGATAGTCGTTTCTGCAAACGGTCTCATAGCAAAAGTCTCGAACAACATCTTAAGAGACTTTCGCTAGATGGATCAAGGGTCAGATACAGAAGGCAGTACTCCTGGACACGGCACGCAACGTTAGGAGGTTTCTCTCTATGTCGCCCTAACCACCGGTTGCTTGAGCCGTGCTTCGTTGCCGGTGGCACACACTAGGTTAGGTTTTTATAATGTTTTTTTTTTTATAATGTTCAACCCTGTAGTTCTGGGCTCTCAAGAATAAGACTACGGTATCCCCTGCCTGTCGTAGAAGGCGACTAAAAGGCCTTTGGGTTCATTGGGCGACAAGGGTGGGGCCTTTGTCGTCCGCCAAGGTGGACCCGGGAAGAAGGCGACATCGGCTGGCCCGTGTCGCCTTGCACTGCGAGGGCACAGGGGAGGGAGTAACCTCCCCGGGAAGTGCTCTCTATGAGCACAGTGCAGAGGGGCTCCGGTGCGTTCCACTGAGATCCTGAGCCCCTCACCATGCACCGAGGAAGGGCCACCGGGGAGGTTTAGGTGGGCAAAAACCCCACATAACCGCCGCCTTCCCCCCAGAAGGCGGGGTATCTGAAGATTTCCTCCTCGTTAACAAAAAAAAAAGGTTTTTATAATGTTTTTGTATTTTGTACGATATTTTTGTGTATTTTACTTTTTATATAAATATTATAAAAACTTAACCTAAGGATTCAAAATAAATAAAAATAATAATTACACACACTCCAATTCGAATCAAACGTTAAACGCCATTGTTCGCGAACGCCCTTTGCACTCCCTTATTCTCGAATTATCGTACGAATACTAAGAAATAAAATTAATGGGAACCTAACATAAGTCACATTAAGCTATCCTTCAAATACATCATTTCCATTAAAAAAATGAATCACCGAAATCATTTGATTTTAATTTATTCGTCCATTTGTGACGCACATACTTAATACAATTTTAACACTTATATATTTTTCCCATGGTTGCCATTGTCAGAATCTAACCACGTGGGATTCACCAGATTTCAAATAAAAAAAGGATCATCAAAATCGGTTCATCCAGTCGAAAGTTATGAGATAACATAAAAAAATTCACATAAAGACGATTTGAGAACCACCTTTTTTGATGTCGGTTTAAAATAGCAATGCAAGTAAATAAACTCACCGATTCAGAGTGTAGATTCAAATGGCCGTTATAAAACTTTATAATATCCTTTAAAATTAAAACACCCTTTAATTGTTCAACCACCAAATCAAAGTGCACGAGCGCGACGTTTACGAACGCCATGCAAGGAATGAGCACGGTCTCATTATGTTTCGTGCATTTGTATTTTATCCGTGAAATAGCAACCAACCGAGTCGTGATTCGGGTGATCGGTATGCTTACGTGTAACATAGCAACCGTCCAAACCGAGGTTACCCCGCACCGGGAGGACCCTTGTGTCGATTTACTAGCGATAGAGGTTCAGGCTAAGCGACCTAAGAGCTATGCCAACTCTCAATCCGGTGAAGCGGTCAAGGCCAGCTTCTCTGGCCTATTTGTGTAGCAAAAAAAGAAAAAAATGCATTTGTATGTTGTTACAATACTTTTTAACAGACTGTTCACAATGTTTAAAGTCCGTGACCCTGTTCCGTCATATATAATAATATAACTCATCGCTTCCAGCGTATGCTGCAATATTTTGGACACGTTGCTCGTAGAAATCCTGATAACCTCGCAAAGTTGATGGTTGTTGGCCAGGTGGACGGAAAAGAGCACGAGGTCGCTCACCTCACCGTGGGCAGACGCAGTTAGGACGCTCACAGGCCTGCCAATAAACCAAGCCATGAAGATTGCCGAGGACTGGGATACGTGGAAGTTAATCGTTTAGCAAGCGATCAACACTTTGTGCTAGACACGACCTTCAGTAATGAAGGTGACGATTAACAAGAAGATTCGCGTAAATATGATAATTCAATGGATTTTGAGTCAAAATCATTCATACAGTTGACTGGTCTGAGAAGTGATCTAGCATTATGGGTCAATCAATCTTTAAGGTTTTTCTGCAGAATTAAAAATCTCTCCACTGCCTTTGCATACTCCACCATATAATCTACCCAATTAATCTTTGAAAAGTTAAAGGAAATATGCGTCGGTCCAGTTCAGACATATTCTTATACATTTCTTGAAGTTTATCCGTCTTTATAATAAAAGAGTTTAGCGTGAAATACTCGTAACTATTCCGGATTTGTATAAATTTCTTCTGTTGTTTCGCACATCTGAAATTTATAATTATTACAGGCAATTAACAATATTCAGAATCAGAACTATTCATTTCATGGACCATCTATAGAAATAAATTAAATTGGAGTGTCCGTTTGTAATATTGAAATAACCGTTTTTTACTACATGCATATGAATGCATATACGGTATATTTACCAAAATAACATATTTGTTTGTTCCGGCTAATGTCTGGTGGACCGATTTTGTCGGGACTTTCCTTGACAGATAGCTGAGGTAATAAGGAGTAACTAAGGCTACTTTTATTTTAGAAAAATTTAAATAAATCGTTTTTCAACACAGGTAACACCGCGGGGTGCAGCTAGTGGATATTTAATTTATAATTAATTGAAATTTGTGTCCAACTACAGGACGTAGCGGGCATACGAAATAAGCAATCACAAACTATTAAGAACCTAATGGCATCGCCCGGGACGATGGCAAGAGTCCCAATGGTATGAAGCTCATCCCGTGGAAAAACGGGCGGTCACCTCTGTCGGATGCCACATGCGCGCTCGGAAAGCCAGCGCAGCTGGGGCGACTGCCGAAACCAATAAAAGACGTAAATATGTGGCCTTTGGAGAGCCGTAAATATTTGCGCCTTTTGCCGTGGTGACCTTGGGGCTTTGGGGTGCGTGAGACCGTCAGCTGTTTAAGGAGATTTCCGCTCGCCTCATCGACGCCTCAGGGGATCCAAGGGCTGGTGCCCGTTTTGGACAAAGGTTGAGCCTGGCCGTTCAACGGTAAAATGCCGCCAGCCTCTTGGGCACCCTGCCCTGCGAGCGCAGTGATTTGGGGTCGATTTTTTACATTATCTAGTTTTATTTTTAGTTTTGTATAGGTTCATAGTTTATTTAGTAGTTTTACCTATTATTTAGAACTAATATTATATTAAATTTAATACTTTAAAAAACTTAAATGGCATTGAAATTATTAAAAATTGTCATTAAAAAATTAATCGAGCGAAGAGTTAAGAAAAGTATACACTTTTCTTAACAGGAATCTTATAGAATCTATAAATTATTAATTTGGGATTCCAAAATTGTTCATTCATTTTCTTCACATAGTTACTTGCACGCGCTACCATATCAAAAAAATCTAATTTGTGCCCTCACCTCGGTTTGTTTCCTTTTAAAATGAGCAACATGTCAAATAGATGACCGATAATTATTTGAGTTAGAAGAGTAAGCACATCACGTCCTAGTTTTGAATTGACAATGAAAACTTTAGGAGACGAAAAATCATCTGAAAAAAAAAAAAGTTATTTAAAATGTACGAGAAAATTTTGTCCTTGCAACCCAGCAAAATTCCAAAAGACAACAGCAAATGTAATTCAAAATAATCTTACTACTACGATAGTTAAGTAACAAATTTGAAAAAGAATTCGTCTCCGCCCGCGACAGCGAAGTCAATCCGCAGCAAGGACTTTAATTAGGCTAAATTACAAAATGTCTTAATTGATGATTATTATTAATTGATATTACTAAAATACTGTTTTTGATTTAAAATAAATTACTGAATTAAAAATTTATTTTAAATTATTATTTATTGTTTTATTTACATTGGTTATTATTTTCAATAAATTTGACGGGATATTTAAAAAACGAGCTTAGGTACAATTACATTACGAATTTCTGCTTGTTTCCTGCGTTTATTTTTAATTTAATTGAAATCAGTTTCTAGTTGTAGTAGTTGTTGCATTATTGGAGAGCCAAGAAAAGGGTTTTAATTTTAAAAAAATCTGCCAGTCAAGTTTCATAAATTTTTTTGTTCAGTTGCGTAGATTAATATCAAAATAATATTATAGTATTTGTAAAAAAAATTATAGTATTTCATCTCGCATTTTTAAATTTGTACCGATAATTATTGCTTTAATATTGATAAATAATCAGTGTTAAATCGTTTTTATAAATCGTTGAGTTTTAAATTTATAGTTTTTTTTTAAATAAATTTTTGAAGTTGCACATCTGACTTATTTTGAAAAAATCCAAAATACATGATAATTCAAAAATCCTTAGTATATGCGTTTAAGGGTAACAGTAATCGCAAATATTCACCCATGTCACATCCTTACGCATATACGTCGAATTACAAATAACCCTGTATAAAGTTCGTTATAGGATGTTAAACTAGGACTTTAGGGTCTGGTTCTGATAAAAAAAATCGTTTTTATAATTATCGCTCAATATCTGGAAGCATTTTTGATTTTAAAAATTCGTTAACTAGTAATTATTAATTATTTCTTCAATTTTCCTTTTTGTTTTTTTTTTTAGTTACTCGTATATTTTATATCATTATCACTCGCTATATATCTATCACATGCAATCTTTTGTATATATAAAGGAAGAAATTGTGTGGGTATGTTCCATATGGGCTCCGAAACGGCCGGACCGATTTCAATGAGTCAAGGAATCTTCAGATTGACCTGGCGAGTAATCCTGTAAAGTTTGGTGACGATCGAAGCACTATTCTTTTTGAACTGTTAAACAAGCCATACGTCGTACCTTTATTCTGACATTAACTTGAGCCTAGCTAGGTAATGATAGTCACCCGCTCGAGAAGAGAATGAATAACGGTGAGAAATGAATAATTTCATATTTTGACAGAGTAAAATTAAATATTTAATGATCTAAGTTTATTGTTTAAATAAAATAAAGCAACTCTAGCCCTAGGCTGCTTACGCTAGTCACCTATAAATGTCATGGCATTAACCATGTAACTATTCTATTATTTGAATAATTTGTATACAAAAAATTAAAAAGTTCATTGTGTTATATGTATAATCTGTTGGTGGATATCTCTTGAGATTTCGCAGTTCTTGTGTTACTTACTTGAACTAAACTTTATACGTGCTTGATTGAAAAAATTAAAAGTTTCATCCAAATATATTGGGTTGGTATAGCCGGTGGCGCAATTGTAGACGGCCAATTTATCAGACCTGAAATAAGTTGTTCATCTGAGAATCATAAAACAATATTTTCATTGATCAGGGTAGAGTCGAAACGTCTTCCAGAATCGTTGACCACATCAACTTTAAACAGGACAGGAATATTACGAAATAGAATTGATCAGAACTTAACAAAACTCATATCAAACTGACTTTGAAGTACATTCTGTCCAATTAAAAACCACCGAAATCAGTTTGGCGTGATATTGAGTTATTCGTCCATTTGTCACGCACTTAATGCAAATTTAATTCTTATATTATTTTCTCACTGTCAGCGTTCGACCAAATTTAAATGTGACCACATGAAAAACATTTTTTTTTGTCTTTATCGTGCAATCAGTCAGCTAGACTATGAGCAGATGTGTTGAGAGCTGTTAGGCGGTCAGAGCAAAATCTCCATCGAGACTGCTCCACTCTGTCAACCGTGTCTATCAAGACTTAGGATTTGTCGCCTTTTAAGCCTATTAATTAGGTCCGCTGTGGTAAGTTGCGTGGCAAGCTTATTCGGATGCATTTCTAGCCTTTTTCTGTATTGCATAGTCCATGTCTTCATCTCCTCTTTAACAGTCCTGATTTTGAGGTGCTCATGGATCTCCGATGTTTTTAAAAAGCACGGACAGTTGGATTTTGTTTCAAGATGTAATTTTGAACCGTCTGTATGATACTTATGTTAAAGTAAAAAAAAAGACTAATTAAAATAGGTTCACTCAGTTCCCACATTCTATTCAATTTGCGGTAATGTTAATGATTATTAATCTACTTTAATTAACTAACCTAACTCTAATTTTTTTGTGTATTCCGTCGCGCACTATATGTATATCTCGGTACATCTATCATCGTACTCGTCACATACATACATATAGTGGAGCTAAGGAAGTTTTACTTCAGTCATATGGTTTAAAGCATACTCATTTTAACATGTCTAAACACTAACCCTAGATATTTAGATGCTGCGACAATTGTGACGTTAGCCACATAGTCAACGGGTACGAAATCAACAATGTTCGATCTTCTGCCTCGTATAACATGATTTAGACCTATTGCAGCCGCAGCAAGGTAACTGGAAGGGAGCGACATGGTGTCAAGCCATCCTTTGATCGGCTCATCGACCGATGGACCCACTGAAAACAAGAAAAGTCAGTATTACACTGTATGCAAGCCACTATACATAACATTGCAATTCCTCCTATGTTCGTTACTGGAGTATAGTCGTTATAAGCTTGTCTAGTTTGCTATGTTTGACTTGGAATAGTCAAAGTTCTAGCTCCCCTGATTTGGATGGATTCAATTTTCTTCATTTCATTGTTTTCCTCTTTTTTACTGCTGTATTACATTAATATACGTTTAACAATTTTCTTATCTTAATTACCATTGTTACGCTCTTACATCGTCTCATTCCCAATAGAGGTTCAGGCTAAGCGACCTAAAAGCTCTGCCATCTCTCAAACCCGGGAATCTATTGCATTCAATTTGTCTGGCCAATCGGCTCAGATTCGATAAAAAAGACAGAGAAGGCTGACGTTGGATAATTTTGTACCATATTCCTTATTTCTTTCATTACAGATCTACAGTTAGCGAGTAGTTCTTATTCAAGGTCAAGATCAAGAAGGTCAAGATTATAGGTAGTCTTATTGACAGCGAGAAAGAGTGTCTATCTAGTGCCTAGGAATCCGTTTGGCAGTTTCTTCTACGTGGATGTTGCGTTATCAATGGAGCGCTCGTCGAACTATCTTATCTATTCTTAGCGATAAAAAGAATAGAAAGAAGATAATAAGAACTTGCAACCATCAGATCATTGAACCGCTTACGCGAGTGTAGCGTTTATCTTTTATCCAATTATGTGGTAAATGAGCATTTAACACTCAATTTGTGACATTAAATATGTGAATATCAGCAAAAACAACATGAAATTTACCCATTGATGGCCTTATTATGATTGTAGGTATATTTTTATGTTCTTCAGCGATAAAAGTTTCTGTCAATTCTTTAGTAAAAACATATGTATTTGGTTTCCCATCTGAAAATTTAAGAATTATTGTAATAATCACATCATTTCTCTGCATTGTATTGGAATAACTAGCAAACTTCCTTTATTTTCTTTCTTTTTAATTGAAACGTCAGGATTATCTGCGAAGCGTCAGATCGTAGTTTCGATATTCTATTGACTTGTACCATCTCCTACGTTAGCATCCCTAGTTAGCCTAAGTTCCTTCAATCGGTTTTTCTTGTCATTTTTATTAGATAAAATACGAGTAAATTCAGATGCATCAACTTACTAAGAAGTTTCAAAATTTTCTCTTCCTCATGACTCAACCGTTTCAATTCTTTGTAGACATGTTTGATATCTGCGTGTGGTGGATATATCTGTTCTTCTATGATTTCCTTATCGCAGTGTGCATATGCGGTTGATATATGCACGAAAATCTAAAGACAAATTGAGTGATTTTGATTACTTAATTGGTATTGATTAGTTACAGCCTTTATATTATATACATCCCACTGCTGGGCGCAGGCCTTCTCTGTAAAGAGAGTATAAGGGCATAGTCCGCCAGGCACACCTAGTGCGGATTAGCAGACTTCGCATTTCTTAAAAAAATTCCTAACACATGTAGGTTTCTTCACGACATTTTCCTTTACCGCCGATGTGATCATCACATAATATTTCAACAGCAAATTTATTGGTGCCGGCACCGGGGATCGGAGTCGTATTGCTAACGTACTAATCAACTAGAGGCAACCGCCCGACTGGACTACATCGGGTCCCTTGATATTGATTAAAACCTAGAAACAATTCTTGAAACTAATGAAATGACCTACACCATCATCAACATTTAGTCAGTTATTGTGTAATATTTTTACGCAGGGTAGTTTGATATATAGATATTTATATATATATAACCTTAATATAGATATAGTTAGAAAAGATTTTCCTTTGTAATTTTCCGGAAAACGTCGTATTTATCGTGTTCTCATTAAGTTCGTTAAATTCGTGCTCAATTAGCTCCATATTAATGGATATGAAAATGTCACTAATACGATCATTCATTAACAGTAACAGTACGTCGTCGTATTCAGATAAAGATCAGAGTTTTCCCGAAGGAAAATAATTTATAATCAACCTTCCACGAGAACCGCTCAGTGATTTTTGAGTTTATCGCGAATAGACTGACAGCGGGAAGCGTACTTTGTTTTATACAATGTAAGGATAAATAGCCAACAAAGCCTCCTCTCGCTGCCCCCGTAATCCGAATCTCTATTGCCGGAGAAGTCCCCTTTAGAGGAAGTAGTCCGGTCCTTACCGGCCGGTTGTTGGGGTGCCCCGTCGCTGACAGATCCGTGACACTCCACTTATAACGGCTGATGGCATTCGCGGAAGGGTTAGTGGGTAGGGGTCGCCCAGACCAATTCCCACACATCCCTCCATCCAGAGTTAAATAACCAAGGTATAGGTCAAAAAACAAATAATTTAATTAACATTAATTACTCATAAAATTAACGCGAACAAGTTTAATTGCTATATCATTAACAAAGCAAAATAATTTAATTACCTGAATATTTCTCAATTTTTTGCACAAATCCAAAACTTTTTTGGTCCCTTCGTAATTGATTTTTAACGCCTCTTTGAGCGGTTGGTTAAACTTTATTGTTGCCGCCGAGTGAATAACAACAGCAACCTAAAATTGAAGACCTTTTTCAATAAAATTCACTTTATTAGAATAATGAAAGACGTATATATTTTGTGGCCCCGTTTTACGGGTATATTTAGTTCGATTACTATAGCCGTGACCTAAAATAAAGGGACGTTTAAGAAAGTTTGAATATCTCTAAAGATTTTTTTTTATGACGAACTACATAGATTGGCCAGAGAGGCTGGCCTTGACTGCTTCACCGGATTGAGAGGTGGCACAGCTCTTAGGTCGCTTAGCCTGAACCTCTATTGCTAGTAACTCGACACAAGGGTCCCCCGGTGAGGGGTAACCTCGGCTTGGACGGTTACTATGTTACGCGTAAGCATTCCGATCCGAGGGTGCCCGAGAGGGCCGAACCACGACTCGGTCGGATGCTATTTCACGGATAATCTAAGAGACATTCAAAAGCTAAACTAACTTTGAGTGCCACTTCGGGAAGGGTCTCGGAGGATAAAGACGCTCGGAAGATATAGCTAACTGAAATAAATTATGCATGATAGACAATTAAATATCCTTAAAACTAATAAAATATTTTTATTTATTTATATTTAATTAAAAACATAAATTTAAACGAAAAACGATATCTTATGTAAACTTGAATAATACAGTATTTAACATTTATTTTAATTTTAGTACCTATTGTTGCCTCTATGTGGCGCTAGCGTCTTTATCTTCGAAGATATTCAAACTTTCTTAACCGCCCCTTTATATTTGCTCACGAGTGTATAATTTAAGGTGCTGATGTGTGTAATGTGTGTACGATACCGCTAAGTATGATTCTCGGCCTCCCTGGCCGTAGTAAATATGCTTTTGGAGAGGTCTATGATAATATCAGTGCCAGAATTTCATCACATAACTACGATAGTCCGGAAGTAAAAAAGCGTCCACTTAGTAGCGTTAAACGTTTAATCCGTCACGTTTGATTTTATTTGAAGTTGGGTTTTAGTTATTAATATTAAGTATTAGTTTTACCTTATCTTTTAGTAGTTCTGTGTCATTGGAGGATATACCTAAGTGTGGTTCAGTAATATCACCAGCAATCGATATAATTTTCTTTAGTTGTTTTGGTTTCTCTTGTCTTACCCTAGAAAATACCTGTAAAAGATTTAAACAAGTGTTAGCTGGCAAGACATGACACCCAGCGATTATTATGCATAATAACTACTTCCAATGATATCTTAATGATTTACCTCAACCTTATTGTATCTTTAATTCATAATTAATAATTTAGTTGATCGTCACATAAACTTGTCATTGTAAACAATAGTTTAACTTTATTAGTTCCTAATCTGACTTCTAATTAATTTTGTATAAAGATTGTGAGGACGCGCAGTTGTATTCGTTATAATAATTCTTGGTACAATGTTACGCTCTCTCAATAAAGCGAGTGTTTTAGTTGTTGGACTATTTTATTCCACGAAACCTACAAATGATAACACAAGTCACTTTTAGATGTCATGAACCGACTTCCAGAAAACCTTTCTAAGGTCCCATTTAAATTTGGTCCAATACTGACACTGGCATCCATCAAATAAGTCTTAAATTTGCATCAAATATTTGCGCCACAAATGGACGAATAACTCAATATCACGCCAATGGACTTCGATGATTCATTTTTAAATTAGAAATAATCTACTTTAAGTGTAGTTTCATGAAAGTTTGATTAAGTTCTGTAAAAGTTTGATTTCGATTCCTACTATACTTCGAAAATACAAAGAGGGCGTCCGCGCGTAACAACGTTTAACGTTTGATTTGAAGTCGGTTTTTGTTTTTACTCGTAAATATACTTGTTTCTTTACAATTTTTAATATTAACATTTTTTGAACTATTAAAGCAATATCAGAATGTCATAAGGCTAATAAAGGGGGTAATAAGGCTTGAAAATGTTTTTTTTTAATAGCAAAACTCGCCCACGACGAAAATCACCGTCGCCCATGAATATCCACAGCACCAGAGGAGCTGCAGGTGCGTTGCCGACCTTTGAGATAGAATTAATCTCGTTAAATGAGCTAAAGGATTCACGTCAACAGTCAAACGGTATATTGAACTACCTTACGTTTTCCATACCGCAAATGTTAGGAAAATGTCTGGGATATAATTACAAATGATACTTACTGGACTATGAATCAAATTATTCAGTCTTTCCGATGCACTCAATTGTTCCGTTTCTCGAATGAGGACGTAAATTTTTTCTATGTCTGCACAGCTGTAGAGTAGCTTCTCTATGAAAACCTATAAATGTATTTAGTATATAAATAAGCTATAGAACAAAGGCTCGATTAGTTAGAGCACTAATATTCCCAATCTTTCTGTATGGAGTCGAAACATGAACGATTCGAGCATGAGAGAGACAGAGAATGCAACGAATACCGTGGACTGGCAAGCGCACAAATGTATCTAGTACGCGTGTCTAGAGCGCGTACTGTCATTCGGGCATATAATGCGTAGAGGGGATGGCAACCTTGAAAAGCTGATCATCGCTGGCAATACAGAAGGCAAGAGAACAAGAGGGCAGTCGTCAACACAATGGTCTCCTCTCCTAATCTCTACCAGCTGGTGCGGGCTGCCTCGGACTGAAGCCGATGGAGGCAGATTGTCCACTTGAGGGGCTCCAGTGACCACGATCCTCAGAAATGAGGGAACGACAAAGAAGAAGCAATATTTTAGTATTTTTTTCGGAGTAGTGGCAAACGAGCAGGACTGGACGGTTGATCTCTCCCCCTCGTTGCTTAACCTTAACTCTGTTTATCCCGCCAGAATTAAAATAACATCAGAGTTTTTTATATAGTATCTCCTTACCTTTCCTAGAAATCCAGTACCACCTGTGATGAAAACTGATTTCCCGGCATAAAAGTTAGCCACATTCCCATGCGAGTCTCTATTACAACTTATTGTAAAAGAAGCTGGATGTCTGTAAATACATTTGGAAGTTTAAACCATTCCAACATAGTGTTAATTATCACAATTGTTAACTGCGTGGACCAACCGAACCTCATTCTCGACACGGAACGTGTTAAGAACTGGAATTTGCCAATGTGGACCATACACCACAAAACAAATGAATGATTAATACACATATACACACACTACACATATATACACACACGCTCACACACACATACACAATAATGTATCTATATCTTTTGTCTTCTAATAATATGTACATAATTTTATGTTTAATTTGTATTTATATTGTTTGTGTCTCGAGGTGTACGTAAACTGCTGCGACACAGTTGCCAACTACTGTAGCAGTTCACGTACGTTCGGTATTGTAATATTTCTTTTTCTTTGTCCAAATAAAATTTTATTTATTAATTGGCTAATTTGGCTAAATTTCTTCGTTACAATATTTTAGCAAGAAATTATATAACACATAAAACAACAAAATAACGTAAAATAATTCATTTTGACAATTCACGGAACAAAAATGATGCAGCCGGTGCTTAAAAAAGGTAAATCCTGAACTATAAACACCGGCTTCTTTATAACAGGCTACGGCTTGCGGTCTGTATGGTCAGCAGCGGGTTCACAGATCAGATCCACTGCTGGAGGCAGCTGACATCACGCTCGCCTTAAGGACGAGGTGACGCAATCGAGGGACCTCGTCGCCTGCTATAAAAGGCCGTGGACGAGGGCGCGCCTTGTATTCCGGGGTCCGTAACCAACCCCAACAACATGCGACGATGGGGAACAACTTGGGGGTTTAGTCGGTGAAAGCCCGACTGAACCCTACCCAGACAGGGCGTGTACTCTTTACACGTTTCCTCTGTCTATCCGCGAAACTTAAGTCCGTTGGTTCAATCCCACTGGCTACTATTATCGAGTAAAACAAAACTCGACTTCAAATCGAATAAAATTGGAATCGGTCCCATTTTTTTTTCTAACAAAAATAAAAGAATCATCAAAACACGTTCACCCAGTTGAAAGCTCTGGGGTGTCAAACATTAAAAAAGTCCAGTCCAGAGACACAGTCAGATGTGTCCATTACACAGATGACTGTGACGTCGTCACAGGAAGACTGTTGACAATGACAACGGCCGCATCAAAAGAAAAAATAATAGATTACAACTTAAAAATGTGCCATGAGAAACAGGGATGCAGCGGGGCGTCTATGACCCGTGAACCACAGCATTCTTCAATACCACCTTCAAAAATCAGGCATTATAAAAACAAAAAAATATATCTAGTAACTGTAGAGATAGCACTTATCAATAAAACCAATGTAACCAATTCAAGAACACTGCAAAAGAGCACGGTCACAAGACTGTGGTTGCGTTTTATTGAAAGAAAAAAAAAACAACATAAAAAAAAGTACAGGCGAATTGAGAACGTCCTCTATTTTTTGAAGTCGGATAAAATACTAGAATTTACGCATATACAATACAATACTTACGTGTACTTTGAATTTAAACACATCACTGTCGTAATTGTTTTTCTTTTATTGAAAGAAAACGGCAACAAAACACGTGACGAGATCATATTTTGTTTAGTTAAAACACAAACGTCCGCTACTACGGTCTGATATCTTATAGTTAAGGCCAACTGTATAGTTAAATTTATTGGTGTACGCAACAAAATACAAACTGTATTGCGCAAAACGTGTTGTTAATGACGCGACGTGTTCACCTCAGAATGCCTAACGACACGATCATTAGGCAGAAGAAGATAAAAACAGTTTTTTTTTAATATTGAACATGTAAAAGCATCAATAAACAGATACATTCCCGGCGTTAAATCTTACTTCAAAATCCTTAATTATTATCTTTAATTTACTTCAGAATACTTCACTATACTCCATTGTACTTCAATATGGTTCATAATAACATAAATATACACAACGCACAAATTTGTGTTATAAAACAATAAAATATCATCATAGTAAATAAAAGTTGTATTTGACAGTTCAAAAAGAGGAGTGCACCGATCGTCACCAAACGTTTCAGGATTACTCTCCAGGTCAATCAGAAGATTCCCTGATAGTTTCATTGAAATCGGTCCCGTGGTTTCGGAGCCTATATGGAACATACCCACACACTTTCTCTTTTATATATATGTATAGATTTCAAGTTGTTTGTTACATGTTACAACAATGTAAACGATGCATTTCAAATTTACGTGTCATGTAATTTAATAAGGAGTGATGGGAAGGATATTGTATTGTTTTGTTTTCAAAATAAATTTAAACAGATAAATGTTTGGTAAGTTTTTATTTTAACTAATGACATAACAATTCATATTATCAAAATCATAAGGTCTCCTACATCCGACTATTGACGTGAACAATCTCCTAGCACAAGCTTAAGCTAAGTTGACATGCATCTCAATGCGGTGAAGCAGTCATGGCCAGAGAAGCAGGCCAATCTGTGTAGTTCGTTATATAAAAAAAACAATAACAATATTTGACATAGTTACAAGATTGTACAAGACTGAATTTTTTGTTATGGATTCAATTGGCACATTACTATACAACAATTGCTAGTCTAAAATTATAACAGTAATTCGGAATCATAGATTATATCATTGTATTGTTTTTGACTCGTGAATAATTACGCGTAATATAGTATAGTATAGTGAGAGCCGAGGTCACCGGGAGACCCTTGTGTCGAGTTACTAGCTATAGAAATACAGGCTAAATGACCTGAGCGCTATGCCACCTCTCAATCCGGTTAAGCAGTAAAAGCTTCTCTGGCTAATCTGTATAGTTCGTCACAAAAAAATTAAAATAGAAGTATAATAGTCGAATGGAGGGTTTGGACCTAGGACTATACACACAGACCGCACACCACACAGGCTCAATTGATTAGGTAATTAATTATTTCTTAAGATATTTATGTATACCAGCTATGTAGTCTTCTATGTATTTCTCCCAAGATATATCAGCGGGATTGAAGGGAAAGAGTTGCTGGTCACTCCGAGAGAGTGACGCGTAGAGGTCGTGAGTGTTCTTCGTTTTCCAGAGAACGGACTGGGACGTAAAAAAATTTATAAGTTTCATTACAGTAATTGCCCGATTCAATTCCTTCAGGTGTCTAAACAAAGGAAATATAATAAATGGTTAATTTAAATATTAAAACACAAATATTTTAACGAGTTATAACAAAAACCGTCTTCAAAAGCTGAACGCTATCACGTACGGACACCGTCTTTGTATCACCGACTTATTGTATAAAGTTACAGCCTTTATATTTATATAAAGGCTGTAACTTGCATGCATTGCATTGGATGCAGGCCTTCTCTGTAAATATAGTCTAACAGCATAGTCTGCCACGCGGCCCCAGTGCAGATTGGCAGACTTCACAAGCATTAGAAAATTTTTCTACACACTACATTTACCCAACGACATTGAGCCAACCGCCCGGACACTGAGCTACCACGGCTGACACTGAGCTACACGGCTCAACTTATTGTATTAATAATACGAAATATAATTAATCAGAACCTAATCTAACTCTCATCGAACTACCATTGAGTTAGTACTCAATTTCCAAAAAAAATATATCTCAGAATTAGCAATCTTATATACGATTTTATGAGTATATTCTGACCCTCATCATTTCAGCCGTAAAACATCCACTGCTGGACATAGGACTTCCCCAACGATTTCTAAAAGGACCGGTTGTAAGCGGCCCGCATCCAGCGGCGTCCTGCGGCCTTTATGAGGTCGTCAGACCACATTCACAGACGTCCTACGCTGCGCTTGCCGGTCTATGGTCCAATCGAGAAATTTTCGACCCCATCGGCCATCTGTTCTACGCGCTATGTGCCCTGCCCATTGCCTTTCAACTTATCGGAGCCTAACATAGAACATACTTGGAATCTATGTACTATAATTGAAATCAAATCCTTTCAAACAAAAAATAATAAAATCAAGTCAGAAGTCATGGTTTTTGTTGCAACTACATTAAAAAATAACTGACAACACAATTAATTAAAATTACCGCGGATTTTTTCCTCTGCACCACAACCAACAATCGGCAACGAAAGCTGGTGTCGTTTGGAATAGAAAAGACGCAATTGACAGCGTCCATCTTGACTTGAAATAGTAGATCTTTGATGTTCCCTTATCTGAAACTATTAAATTCATATTATTATATAAATAAATAAATATATATTTATAAACATTCCTTCTTCGTATATAGACCATACAACATACAAGTATATTTACGAGCAAACACAAAAACCGACTTCAAATCAAATCAAACGTTAAACGGTATTACGCGCGGAAGCCCTCTTTTGTATTTCCGACTCATTGTAGAAATATTACGAAACATAATTAATCAGAACCTAACAAAACTCGCATCGAACTACTTTTCAAGTACATCCTTTCCAATAAATAATGAATGAATGAAAACAGATGCAAGAATCTCGACTTGCGGTCTGCAGACATTTGTAATAAAGTGCCACTAGTGTAGAAGAAAAATGTCGTATTTAATATGGCGATTTAATAACCAATAAATTGTTTTATTTTTATTGAGCCGTGGTAGCTCAGTGCCCGGGCTGTTGGCTCAAGTTGCATAGTACTCTAACAACCCGAGTTCGATCCCCGGTGCCGGCACAAATAAATTTGTTGTTGCAATTTTATGTGCTGCAATACCACGCGCTCGGCGTCGAAGGAAAACATCATGAGGAAACCTAGAATTTTTTTCTAAGGCATGTGAAATCTGTCAATCCGTACTAGGGCCGCGTGGCGGACTATGTCCTTATTCTCTCTTTACAGAGAAGGCCTGCGCCCGACAGTGGGACATATATACTCGTATTATATATATATATATATATATATATATATATATATATATATATATATATATATATATATATATATATATATATATATATATATATATATATATATATATATATATATATATATATATAAAGGCTGTAATTAACTTTAAATTGTTTTATTATTATTTATAACTAAACGAGCGTGATACCATTGCGTTAATGCATCCAAATCAGATCGTAAAATTATATCATGATCTGTAATTGTTATTACAAGGCATGTGTCATCTGCTAATTGATAACATGTGGAAAATTTTATATAATTAAAACAACCTGCTGAACGGTTCTGGATTAAATTTGGCACAGGTATAGATTCTAGTCTGGAATAGTGATAGAGTAAATCGCAAGGACACTATTAACACACACATCCTTGCGACAGCATATACTGAGACGGTGTCCGATATTGGCATCATATGTTTTGAATTATTTGTCCGTGTAACTTTAACTGTGTTTTGTCTATTTTTCATTCTTTTTTAATGTGTGTTATATTCTGTCTGTGATGTGTTTTTGTATTGTGATGCCAATAAATAAATGTCTATGTCTATGTCTATTTCTATGTCTACGTCTACGTCTACGTCTACGTCTACGTCTACGTCTACGTCTACGTCTATGTCTATGTCTAATACAATATATAACTTACAATACCCACCATTATTCCTTTTACGTATCTCTTGTATACTTTTTCTCCATGCGTAATCACCTACAAGTGGATTTTCTGAACTGGTGCAGGAATTGTACACCTTGACTTCGTTACCAAGTGACCTGGACAAATATATATTTACACCATATGATGTTTGTCAGTACAATACTTCGACCGTTCACTAGAACCTTCCATAAGACCTCATTCCATTCATTTATTTTGTAAGAAAAAATGGTTGCGTGTACTTATACACGCGTTAAAAGCTATACTTCTTTGGCATCTTTAAAAATAGTTTTTAATTGCATGCAAATAATTAATTACAATAAAATAAATAAAGAATGGGAAAAGGATAGTCAACACAGTTTAGTTTAAATTTGCAATAAATAAATGATATATTAAATAGTAATATTTTATAATAATTTAAATAAATAATACATAGAGATAGTTAATCGTATAATATTGGACCACTTGTAACAATACACGAGCCGTGGTAGCTCATTGTACGGGCGGTTGGTTCAAATTGTACCATCATAGTACCCGAGCAACTTGAGTCCGATCCCCGGTGCCGGCACCAATAAATGTGCCGTTACAATTTTATGTGCTGATTTACCACGCGCTCGGCGGTGAAGGAAAACATCGTGAGGAAACTTACGTCTTAGAAAAATTTTCTAAGACATGTGAAGTCTGGCAATTCGAACTAGGGCCGCGTGGCGGTCTATGCCCTTATACTCTCTTTACAGAGAAGGCAGCAGAACATGGGACACATATTATATATATAAAGGCTGTAACTTTAACTTTAACTTGAAACAATATATTATAAGCACAATTTCTTTCCCTGCAGCTTCAACTTGTTACTGTCATTTTTTTTCATAACGCATCTAATAGTACAAATTAAAAAAATATTTATTGTATTACCCGCATTTTGTGGCTGCCACTATAGCTAAGTTTACAGTATAATCTACTGGAATTAGGTCCACCACTGTTTCTTTCTGCCCACGAACAATACTGTTCACGCCTGCGCCTAAATCGATCATAAATCCTGTAGCTCCATTCCGATTGTCAACCCATCCTGGAAACGGCTCGCATGCTATAGAACCGACTGAAAAGAAAAAATTATGATTTCGTATATATAAATTTTATTACTATTATTAAAGCACAACCACAGACCTTCGTTCGTGCTCTTTCCAATGTACTTTTAATTGTTTACTTTGGATTTATTATTAGAGTGCTACCTCTACAGTTATTTGTTTTGGTTTTATAATGCCTGATTTTTGGATGTGGTGTTGAGAATGGTCTGGTTCACGCGTCGCAAACGCCTCGCTGCATTCGTAAATTCACGCCCTTCGAGTACATTCATTGTATTCGTACCCAGTCCTAGGGCTAGATTTTGCTTTATTTTATTTAAACAATAAACTTAGATCAATAAATATTTAATTTAACTCTCACAATATATTAAGTTATTCATTTTTCACCTTCTTCATTATCTTCTATTCTCTCCTCGAGCGGGTGAAGATCATTATCTTGTAAACGGATACCTTCTCGGCGTTATAACTCACTTTAATATACTTCAGTATACTTCATTATACTCAACTAAACTCCAATATAGTTCATAATGACATAAATATACGAGTACATAACGCACGTGTCAATTCATATTTAGGTTATAAAACAATAGAATATCATCATAGTAAATAAAAGCTGTATTTGACAGTACAAAAGGAGAAGTGCTCCGATCATCACCAAACTTTACACGATTACTCCTCAGGTCAATCTGAAGATTCCTGAAAGTTTCATTGAAATCGGTCCAGCCGTTTAGGAGCTATATGGAACAAACCCACACACTTTCTAATATAGATTAAGATTCTCTTCTATAGATTTAGGATTAAATAATACTTTTAAAATAAATAGTCACCCATTGAAGGTCGAACAATAATTGTAGGCACATTTCCATGTTCTTGTACCACCATCGTCTCAGTAATTGCCTTGGAGTAAGTATAACGGTTCACTTTTCCTTCTGTAAAATTAAAGTAATACCACGATAAATAATGCCATGATATTTCGTCGTCAGCAATTGTCCACTTAGCTCCTCTTGTCAAGCAAATACTGCTTGCCTTTAAATAAATAAAATAAAACAGCCTTTATTTTCAACTACAAAATAACATTCACTTTAAAATAAATTATTTCTTAGATTGGATAGTAGTAGTCGCCACTGCGGCGTAGGCCTCTCCTAAACCTCTTCACCTCTGTCTATCCCCTTATATGCTTGCCTTTAAACTCCGGTAAAGAAAAGACAAGGCAATAGTTGATTCTCTTTTAATCAACGTCGTAAAAGGAGAATGATGAGCTAGTTATGAGATTACAAGTAAACACAAAAAAATTAATGCTTGTAATGTACGCGGGAGAATATATATTGTGGTGTATTTTTTTAATCTATTATTTTATGGTATATAATATATACAATATATATTATATACGGTATAATATATATTAATCTCATAACTGTTTTATTCATATATCATATTTATTATACTCTTATTGTGTGTATAAATTCCATATTAAAGTAGAATTGCGCGCGCACGTCTTTAGGTAGTCCCGGCCACCGCTGAAAATCAGCGCTGTCGCATCCTTGCGACAGCATATGTTAAGACATTGTCCGATATTGGCATCGCATGTTATGAACTGTTTGTCCGTGTAACTTTAACTGTATTGTATTTATTTCTCATTCTTTTTTAATGTGTGTTATATTTTGTCCGTAATGTGTTTGTATATTATGATACCAATCAATAAAATGTCTATGTCTATGAAAAAAAATCACAAACGAAAACCTCCTTTTTTTTAAAGTCGTTTAATAACATGTTTATTTTATATTGATACAGCGATATATCGAAATATTGAATATCGCTCAAATATATCGATACATTGAAAACATAATATCGATATTTTTCAACAAGACTTTTTACCCCTATCTTTCTGCTATTGAAATAAATTAGCCATTGTTGCTCATGCCTCGCACATTAGGACATGCTGACACGTCACGGTCCCGCAGTATACCACCGACTTCCTATCAAATAAAATCAATCAAATCAAATCAATAAATCAATCAAATCAATCAAATCAATTAAATCAAATCAATCAAATCAAATCAAACGTTAAACGCTATTACGTGTAGATACCTATGTCTACTATAATTACTGAATAAAGTGTAACTATATCTGTATCTATAAATAAAGACTCACTATATAATTTCATTGTTGCCTTAGGTTTGTGATCACTCTCGGATAATTTGTAGGCGTCAGAGAGTATATCCGGTGGAGGGTACACGATTTCGTCGACCAATAATTTCTCAGCATGGGAAAATGCCGTCGACACGTGCACAAAAGCCTGTAAACCAAATCATACAATATATATCTAAATACAATAAAATATGTAATACCATGCGTTTGATAGACATAATAAATAAAGAAAAAAATAAAATAAAATAAAACTTTTATTTCATGTTTTTCTTTTTTCATGCGAATCTAAAATACGTTTACTTATATATAAATCTTTGTTTTCCTTTTGTTAATATATTTGCAGTCATCCATTACTATTTGAATGATATAACATTTTGTTATGTGCTTACCTCTATATTAACCATACGGTGGGACAGTTTCAATAGTTCCCTGTTCCTTCAACGTTTGTGTGTAATAAATGTCGCAAAGGCTTTAAGAACCTTACATCAGCTCCTGAATGAAATACCACTGACACCTGCAAATCAATGTAATAAAAATATATATGTAATTTTAACCCTAGCGGGGTAGATTTAGCAACTTTTAACGTTCGCTTTTTACCAAGCTTAAATGTGACAAGTAATAGGACGATAGCTCTACACCGGGAACCAATTTTTAACAAAGGATTTTTGTATTTGAAAACCGAAAACTGTAATTCATTGTCACGAGTCGACTGTAGATCAGATCATTTGTTGAACTGCTAAGCCTAGCATGTCACATATCAGCTCTGTAGTCCTGAGATTATAGGATATGGCTACGGTATTCCATGCCTGTTGCAAAGAGGCCGATATTAGGCCGACGGGTTACAAGGGTCGGGGCCTTTGTCGTCGACTACATTGGAATATCATTAAATTTATCATGCAGTGGGTTTCGCGGTCGATGTATCGATCTAGCTAGGTTTCATTTTTAGAAAATGTAGTTTTATCCGGGTTTAGAGTATACAAAATATACTTGAGTAGATGGCGTTGCTAAGCAACAAATAGTAAATCAATGATTTTGAAATTAGACTAAGACGGCCAAAGTTTTGAAACAAAAATCCCAGGTTAAGGCCAGGAATCAATAACGGGGTCGAAGAGTGAGTTAAATCTAGAGTTAAACGAGCTATACAATCTTTTTTTCATATGAAAAGTGGCAACGAGCATACGGCTCACCTGATCTTAAGTGATCACATGAACATCCACAGCACCAGAGGAGTTGTAGGTGCGTTGCCGACCTTTGAGATAGGAATAGGCTCGTTTCTTGAAGGTCCCTAAATCGTAAACGTTCGGAAACACCGCTGGCGACAGTGGATTCCACAAGTGCGTGGGAGAAAGTTACGCGAAAAACGTACAGTCTCTCTCTGATCTGGAGGTAATTTAACTTTTTTTTAACTCTTACATTTGCAAAATTTAGGGCAGCATTTTTTTTATGTCCATGAGGTCACAAATATGATTCATAATTCGCATCTAAATATAGTTACCAAAAACATGTTTTTCAAAATAAATTTAAACAGATAAATGTTTGGTAAGTTTTTATTTTAACTAATGACATAACAATTCATATTATCAAAATCATAAGGTCTCCACCATCCGACTATTGACGTTAACAATCTCCTAGCACAAGCTTCAGCTAAGTTGTCATGCATCTCAATGCGGTGAAGCAGTCATGGCCAGCTTCCCTGGCCAATCTTTGTAGTGCGTTATAAAAAATATTAATAACAATAGTTGACATAGTTACAAGATTGTACAAGACTGTTGATTGTTATTTGTGAAAAAATAATTTATTACGAATTTATTTTTTGTTTTGGATTCATTTCGCACATAACTATACAACAATTGCTAGTCTAAAGTTATAAGAGTATTTCGGAATCATAGATTATATCATTGTATTGTTGACTCGTGAATAATTACGCGTAATATAGTATAGTATAGTGAAAGCCGAGGTCACCGGGAGACCCTTGTGTCGAGTTACTAGCCATAGAAATACAGGCTAAATGACCTGAGCGCTATGCCACCTCTCAATCCGGTTAAGCAGTAAAAGCTTCTCTGGCTAATCTGTATAGTTCGTCACAAAAAATTAAAATAGAAGTATAATAGTCGAATGGAGGGTTTGGACCTAGGACTATACCTGAATGCACACCACTGAAGCAATTGATTAGGTAATTAATTATTTCTTAAGATATTTATGTATACCAGCTATGTAGTCTTCTATGTATTTCTCCCAAGATATATCAGCGGGATTAAAGGGAAAGAGTTGCTGGTCACTCCGAGAGAGTGACGCGTAGAGGTCGTGAGTGTTCTTCGTTTTCCAGAGAACGGACTGGGACGTAAAAAAATTTATAAGTTTCATTACAGTAATTGCCCGATTCAATTCCTTCAGGTGTCTAAACAAAGGAAATATAATAAATGATTAATTTAAATATTAAAACACAAATATTTTAACGAGTTGTAACAAAAACCGTCTTCAAAAGCTGAACGCTATCACGTACGGACACCGTCTTTGTATTACCGACTTATTGTATAAAGTTACAGCCTTTATATTTATATAAAATATATGTGCCACTGTTGTATGCAGGCCTTCTCTGTAATTTTAGTATAAGAGCATAGTCTGCCACGCGGCCCCAGTGCAGATTGGCAGACTTCACAAGCGTTAGAAAAATTTTCTAAGACATTTACCCAACGACATTGAGCCTACCGCCCGGACACTGAGCTACCACGGCTGACACTGAGCTACACGGCTCAACTTATTGTATAAATAATACGAAATATAATTAATCAGAACCTAATCTAACTCTCATCGAACTACCATTGAGTTAGTACTCAATTTCCAAAAAAAATATATCTCAGAATTAGCAATCTTATATACGATTTTATGAGTATATTCTGACCTCATCATTTCAGCCGTAAAACATCCACTGCTGACATAGGACTTCCCCAACGATTTCTAAAAGGACCGGTTGTAAGCGGCCCGCATCCAGCGGCGTCCTGCGGCCTTTATGAGGTCGTCAGACCACATTCACAGACGTCCCACGCTGCGCTTGCCGGTCTATGGTCCAATCGAGAAATTTTCGACCCCATCGGCCATCTGTTCTACGCGCTATGTGCCCTGTCCATTGCCTTTCAACTTATCGGAGCCTAACATAGAACATACTTGGAATCTATGTACTATAATTGAAATCAAATCCTTTCAAACAAAAAATAATAAAATCAAGTCAGAAGTCATGGTTTTTGTTGCAACTACATTAAAAAATAACTGACAACACAATTAATTAAAATTACCGCGGATTTTTTCCTCTGCACCACAACCAACAATCGGCAACGAAAGCTGGTGTCGTTTGGAATAGAAAAGACGCAATTGACAGCGTCCATCTTGACTTGAAATAGTAGATCTTTGATGTTCCCTTATCTGAAACTATTAAATTCATATTATTATATAAATAAATAAATATATATTTATAAACATTCCTTCTTCGTATATAGACCATACAACATACAAGTATATTTACGAGCAAACACAAAAACCGACTTCAAATCAAATCAAACGTTAAACGGTATTACGCGCGAAAGCCCTCTTTTGTATTTCCGACTCATTGTAGAAATATTACGAAACATAATTAATCAGAACCTAACAAAACTCGCATCGAACTACTTTTCAAGTACATCCTTTCCAATAAATAATGAATGAATGAAAACAGATGCAAGAATCTCGACTTGCGGTCTGCAGACATTTGTAATATATATATATATATATATATATATATATATATATATATATATATATATATATATATATATATATATATATATATATATATATATATATATATATATATATATATATATATATATATATATATATATATATATATATATATATATATATATATATATATATATATATATATATATATATATATATATATATATATATATATATATATATATATATATATATATATATATATATATATATATATATATATATATATATATATATATATATATATATATATATATATATATATATATATATATATATATATATATATATATATATATATATATATATATATATATATATATATATATATATATATATATATATATATATATATATATATATATATATATATATATATATATATATATATATATATATATATATATATATATATATATATATATATATATATATATATATATATATATATATATATATATATATATATATATATATATATATATATATATATATATATATATATATATATATATATATATATATATATATATATATATATATATATATATATATATATATATATATATATATATATATATATATATATATATATATATATATATATATATATATATATATATATATATATATATATATATATATATATATATATATATATATATATATATATATATATATATATATATATATATATATATATATATATATATATATATATATATATATATATATATATATATATATATATATATATATATATATATATATATATATATATATATATATATATATATATATATATATATATATATATATATATATATATATATATATATATATATATATATATATATATATATATATATATATATATATATATATATATATATATATATATATATATATATATATATATATATATATATATATATATATATATATATATATATATATATATATATATATATATATATATATATATATATATATATATATATATATATATATATATATATATATATATATATATATATATATATATATATATATATATATATATATATATATATATATATATATATATATATATATATATATATATATATATATATATATATATATATATATATATATATATATATATATATATATATATATATATATATATATATATATATATATATATATATATATATATATATATATATATATATATATATATATATATATATATATATATATATATATATATATATATATATATATATATATATATATATATATATATATATATATATATATATATATATATATATATATATATATATATATATATATATATATATGTATATGTCTATGTCTATGTCTATGTCTATGTCTATGTCTATGTCTATGTCTATGTCTATGTCTACGTCTACGTCTACGTCTACGTCTACGTCTATGTCTATGTCTATGTCTATGTCTACGTCTATGTCTATGTCTATGTCTATGTCTATGTCTATGTCTATGTCTATGTCTATGTCTATGTCTATGTCTATGTCTATGTCTATGTCTATGTCTATGTCTATGTCTATGTCTATGTCTATGTCTATGTCTACGTCTACGACTACGTCTACGACTACGTCTACGTCTACGTCTACGACTACGTCTACGACTACGTCTACGACTACGTCTACGACTACGTCTACGACTACGTCTACGACTACGTCTACGACTACGTCTACGACTACGTCTACGTCTACGACTACGTCTATGTCTATGTCTATGTCTACGTCAATATCTATGTCTATGTCTATGTCTATGTCTATGTCTATGTCTATGTCTATGTCTATGTCTATGTCTATGTCTATGTCTATGTCTATGTCTATGTCTATGTCTATGTCTATGTCTATGTCTATGTCTATGTCTATGTCTATGTCTATGTCTATGTCTATGTCTATGTCTATGTCTATGTCTATGTCTATGTCTATGTCTATGTCTATGTCTATGTCTATGTCTATGTCTATGTCTATGTCTATGTCTATGTCTATGTCTATGTCTATGTCTATGTCTATGTCTATGTCTATGTCTATGTCTATGTCTACGTCTACGTCTACGTCTACGTTTACGTCTACGTCTACGTCTACATCTACGTCTACGTTTACGTCTACGTCTACGTCTACGTCTACGTCTACGTCTACGTCTACGTCTACGTCTACGTCTACGTCTACGTCTACGTCTACGTCTATGTCTATGTCTATGTCTAATACAATATATATCTTACAATACCCACCATTATTCCTTTTACGTATCTCTTGTATACTTTTTCTCCATGCGTAATCACCTACAAGTGGATTTTCTGAACTGGTGCAGGAATTGTACACCTTTACTTCGTTACCAAGTGACCTGGACAATATATATTTACACCACATGATGTTTACAGTACAATACTTCGACCGTTCACTAGAACCTTCCATAAGACCTCATTCCATTCATTTATTTTGTAAGAATAATGGTTGCGTATACTTATGTACACGCGTTAAAAGCTATATTTCTTTGGCATCTTTAAAAATAGTTTTTAATTGCATGCAAATAATTAATTACAATAAAATAAATAAAGAATGGGAAAAGGATAGTCAACACAGTTTAGTTTAAATTTGCAATAAATAAATGATATATTAAATAGTAATATTTTATAATAATTTAAATAAATAATACATAGAGATAGTTAATCGTATAATATTGGACCACTTGTAACAATACACGAGCCGTGGTAGCTCATTGTACGGGCGGTTGGTTCAAATTGTACCATCATAGTACCCGAGCAACTTGAGTCCGATCCCCGGTGCCGGCACCAATAAATGTGCCGTTACAATTTTGTAATAGCGGTTACCACGCGCTCGGCGGTGAAGGAAAACATCGTAAGGAAACTTACGTGCCATTTTCTAAGACATGTGAAGTCTGGCAATTCGAACTAGGGCCGCGTGGCGGTCTATGCCCTTATACTCTCTTTACAGAGAAGGCCTGCAGCCCAACAGTGCGACACATATTATATATATAAAGGCTGTAACTTTAACTTGAAGCAATATATTATAAGCACAATTTCTTTCCCTGCAGCTACAACTTGTTACTGTCATTTTTTTTCATAACGCATCTAATAGTACAAATTAAAAAAATATTTATTGTATTACCCGCATTTTGTGGCTGCCACTATAGCTAAGTTTACAGTATAATCTACTGGAATTAGGTCCACCACTGTTTCTTTCTGCCCACGAACAATACTGTTCACGCCTGCGCCTAAATCGATCATAAATCCTGTAGCTCCATTCCGATTGTCAACCCATCCTGGAAACGGCTCGCCTGCTATAGAGCCGACTAAAAAGAAAAATTATGATTTCGTATATATAAATTTTATTACTATTATTAAAGCACAACCACAGACAGACCTTCGTTTGTGCTCTTTCCAATGTACTTTAATTGTTTACTTTGGATTTTTTAATAGAGTGCTACCTCTACAGTTATTTGTTTTTGTTTTTATAATGCCTGATTTTTGAATGTGGCGTTGGAGAATGCTTTGGTTCACGCGTCGCAAACGCCCCGCTGCATTCGTAAATTCACGCACTTCCAGTACATTCATTGTATTCGTACCCAGCCCTAGGGCTACATTTTGCTTTATTTTATTTAAACAATAAACTTAGATCAATAAATATTTAATTTAACTCTCACAATATATTAAGTTATTCATTTTTCACCTTCTTCATTATCTTCTATTCTCTCCTCGAGCGGGTGAAGATCATTATCTTGTAAACGGATACCTTCTCGGCGTTATAACTCACTTTAATATACTTCAGTATACTTCATTATACTCAACTAAACTCCAATATAGTTCATAATGACATAAATATACGAGTACATAACGCACGTGTCAATTCATATTTAGGTTATAAAACAATAGAATATCATCATAGTAAATAAAAGCTGTATTTGACAGTACAAAAGGAGAAGTGCTCCGATCATCACCAAACTTTACACGATTACTCCTCAGGTCAATCTGAAGATTCCCTGAAAGTTTCATTGAAATCGGTCCAGCCGTTTAGGAGCTATATGGAACAAACCCACACACTTTCTCTAATATAGATTAAGATTCTCTTCTATAGATTTAGGATTAAATAATACTTTTAAAATAAATAGTCACCCATTGAAGGTCGAACAATAATTGTAGGCACATTTCCATGTTCTTGTACCACCATCGTCTCAGTAATTGCCTTGGAGTAAGTATAACGGTTCACTTTTCCTTCTGTAAAATTAAAGTAATACCACGATAAATAATGCCATGATATTTCGTCGTCAGCAATTGTCCACTTAGCTCCTCTTGTCAAGCAAATACTGCTTGCCTTTAAATAAATAAAATAAAACAGCCTTTATTTTCAACTACAAAATAACATTCACTTTAAAATAAATTATTTCTTAGATTGGATAGTAGTAGTCGCCACTGCGGCGTAGGCCTCTCCTAAACCTCTTCACCTCTGTCTATCCCCTTATATGCTTGCCTTTAAACTCCGGTAAAGAAAAGACAAGGCAATAGTTGATTCTCTTTTAATCAACGTCGTAAAAGGAGAATGATGAGCTAGTTATGAGATTACAAGTAAACACAAAAAAATTAATGCTTGTAATGTACGCGGGAGAATATATATTGTGGTGTATTTTTTTAATCTATTATTTTATGGTATATAATATATATAATATATATAATATATATATTATATACGGTATATAATATATATTAATCTCATAACTGTTTTATTCATATATCATATTTATTATACTCTTATTGTGTGTATAAATTCCATATTAAAGTAGAATTGCGCGCGCACGTCTTTAGGTAGTCCCGGCCACCGCTGAAAATCAGCGCTGTCGCATCCTTGCGACAGCATATGTTAAGACATTGTCCGATATTGGCATCGCATGTTATGAACTGTTTGTCCGTGTAACTTTAACTGTATTGTATTTATTTCTCATTCTTTTTTAATGTGTGTTATATTTTGTCCGTAATGTATTTGTATATTATGATACCAATCAATCAAATCAATCAAATCAATCAAATCAATCAAATCAATCAAATCAATTTAATCAAATCAAATCAATCAAATCAATTTAATCAAATCAAATCAATCAAATCAATCAAATCAATCAAATCAATCAAATCAATCAAATCAATCAAATCAATTTAATCAAATCAAATCAATCAAATCAATCAAATCAATCAAATCAATCAAATCAATCAAATCAATCAAATCAATCAAATCAATTTAATCAAATCAAATCAATCAAATCAATCAAATCAATCAAATCAATTTAATCAAATCAAATCAATCAAATCAATCAAATCAATCAAATCAATCAAATCAATCAAATCAATCAAATCAATCAAATCAATCAAATCAATTTAATCAAATCAAATCAATCAAATCAATCAAATCAATCAAATCAATCAAATCAATTTAATCAAATCAAATCAATCAAATCAATCAAATCAATCAAATCAATCAAATCAATCAAATCAATCAAATCAATCAAATCAATCAAATCAATCAAATCAATTTAATCAAATCAAATCAATCAAATCAATCAAATCAATCAAATCAATCAAATCAATTTAATCAAATCAAATCAATCAAATCAATCAAATCAATCAAATCAATCAAATCAATCAAATCAATCAAATCAATCAAATCAATCAAATCAATCAAATCAATCAAATCAATCAAATCAATTTAATCAAATCAAATCAATCAAATCAATTTAATCAAATCAAATCAATCAAATCAATCAAATCAATCAAATCAATCAAATCAATCAAATCAATCAAATCAATCAAATCAATCAAATCAATCAAATCAATTTAATCAAATCAAATCAATCAAATCAATCAAATCAATCAAATCAATCAAATCAATCAAATCAATCAAATCAATCAAATCAATCAAATCAATCAAATCAATTTAATCAAATCAAATCAATCAAATCAATCAAATCAATCAAATCAATCAAATCAATCAAATCAATCAAATCAATCAAATCAATCAAATCAATCAAATCAATCAAATCAATCAAATCAATTTAATCAAATCAAATCAATCAAATCAATCAAATCAATTTAATCAAATCAAATCAATCAAATCAATCAAATCAATTTAATCAAATCAAATCAATCAAATCAATTTAATCAAATCAAATCAATCAAATCAATCAAATCAATCAAATCAATCAAATCAATCAAATCAATCAAATCAATCAAATCAATTTAATCAAATCAAATCAATCAAATCAATTTAATCAAATCAAATCAATCAAATCAATCAAATCAATCAAATCAATCAAATCAATCAAATCAATCAAATCAATCAAATCAATCAAATCAATCAAATCAATCAAATCAATTTAATCAAATCAAATCAATCAAATCAATTTAATCAAATCAAATCAATCAAATCAATCAAATCAATCAAATCAATTTAATCAAATCAAATCAATCAAATCAATCAAATCAATCAAATCAATCAAATCAATCAAATCAATTTAATCAAATAAAATCAATCAAATCAAATCAATAAATCAATCAAATCAATCAAATCAATTAAATCAAATCAATCAAATCAAATCAAACGTTAAACGCTATTACGTGTAGATACCTATGTCTACTATAATTACTGAATAAAGTGTAACTATATCTGTATCTATAAATAAAGACTCACTATATAATTTCATTGTTGCCTTAGGTTTGTGATCACTCTCGGATAATTTGTAGGCGTCAGAGAGTATATCCGGTGGAGGGTACACGATTTCGTCGACCAATAATTTCTCAGCATGGGAAAATGCCGTCGACACGTGCACAAAAGCCTGTAAACCAAATCATACAATATATATCTAAATACAATAAAATATGTAATACCATGCGTTTGATAGACATAATAAATAAAGAAAAAAATAAAATAAAATAAAACTTTTATTTCATGTTTTTCTTTTTTCATGCGAATCTAAAATACGTTTACTTATATATAACTATTTAACAAGAACCCCTCCGCGGGTGAAGGCCTCCTCCAAAGAAGTCCAGTTACTTCAATCTGGGGCTACATTTATCCAATTTGTGCCAGCCGTCCTTTTTATATCGTCCACCCATCTCGTGAGAGGTCTTCCTCTGCAGCGTTTTCCAGTTGGACTTCTCCACGAAGTCACTCTATTGGTCCAACGGTCGTCTCCCAGTCTTGCTATATGTCCAGCCCATTTCTATTTTAGCTTTTGAGCGTATGTTAGACATACACGCGGATATTTTACGATTGATTTGCAACGGTTAAGCAACTACGATAAATAATGACTGACAGATTCCCGGAATAAGTTACTAGCTTCAGAGTATGTGTAAATTCGCGGCTGCAATTCCCGGTTTAAAGTCGAATTTCCACTTTAGGAAAACCACTAGTTTTTCTCAAAATATGACGCAAAGTAGATAAATGTGCGGGCACTATCAGCTCAAGGAATAGGCGTAGTTGTGTGATCCTACGATAATTGCCTAGCCTTCTTTGAGTCTTTAGTATGTATGTTTAGTCGATATTGGTTTTATTTTATTGTACTATGTTCTTACATTTCTAACCGACTTCAAAAAAGGAGGAGTTTCTCAATTCGTTCGTAAGTTTTTTTTTATGTTTGTTATCTCATAAACTTTCGACAGGGTGTACCGATTTTGACGACTCTTTTTTATTTGAATGCTGGTTTTTCCTGGTTGGTCTGGTCTACCTGGTCAATTCTGATAATGGCATCCATGAGAAAACTATTTAAGTAATTTGCCTTAAGTTTGTGCTTTTTTTTTAAGAAGAGAGCTAGCAATATTTCTTTTTTTTTTCAGAAATATTACTAACAATCTTGTTAACCATTCCAACTAAGCTTAAGCTTGTGCTAGGACATGGTTCACGGCAATAGTCCAATGGTGGATTCGAACCCACGACCTTACGATTCGCAGGCCGTACCCTAAACCATTAGGCTATTGACGCTTCTTGACACGCTCTTCGCTTGACGATTGGAAGGATAAATATCACATTAATCGATTTCGATTATTATTTTACTGAAAACGATGTACTTCAAGGATAGTTTTATGAGAGTTTAGTAAGGTCCTGGTTGTATTTCGTAATATTCATACCATAATTCGGAATTATAAACAGTTTTCCGCACGTAAGTGTTTAACGTTTCATTCGATTTAAAGTCAATTTATGTTTTTACTCGTAAATATTCCATACTTGTTTTGTTTGTTCCTATAATCTTTGTTTTCCTTTTGTTAATATATTTGCAGTCATCCATTACTATTTGAATGATTTAACATTTTGTTTTGTGCTTACCTCTATATTAACCATACGGTGGGACAGTTTCAATAGTTCCCTCGTTCCTTCAACGTTTGTGTGTAATAAATGTCGCAAAGGCTTTAAGAACCTTACATCAGCTCCTGAATGAAATACCACTGACACCTGCAAATCAATGTAATAAAAATATATATGTAATTTTAACCCTAGCGGGGTAGATTTAGCAACTTTTAACGTTCGCTTTTTACCAAGCTTAAATGTGACAAGTAATAGGACGATAGCTCTACACCGGGAACCAATTTTTAAAAAACCGAAAAACTGTAATTCATTGTCAAGAGTCGACTGTAGATCTATTAGATCATTTGTTGAACCGCAAAGCCTAGCATGTCAAATATCAACTCTATAGTCCTGAGATCATAGGATATGGCTACGGTATTCCATGCCTGTTGTAAAAGAGGCCGATAATAGGCCGACGGGTTACAAGGGCGGCGGCCTTTGTCGTCGACTATATTGGAATATCATTAAATTTATCATTCAGTGGATTTCGCGGTCGATGTATCGATCTAACTAGGTTTCATTTTTAGAAAATGTAATTTTATCCGGGTTTAAAGTATACGAAATATACTTGAGTAGGTGGCGTTGCTAAGCAACAAATAGTAAATCAATGATTTTGACATTAGACTGAGACGGCCAAAGTTTTGAATCAAAAAATCCCAGGTTAAGGCCAGGAATCAATAACTGGGTCGAAGAGTGAGTTAGATCTGAAGTAAAACGAGCCATATAATCTTTTTTTTTACATGAAAAGTGGCAAACGAGCACACGGCTCACCTGATCTTAAGTGATCACCGTCGCCCATGAACATCCACAGCACCAGAGGAGTTGTAGGTGCGTTGCCGACCTTTGAGATAGGAATAGGCTCGTTTCTTGAAGGTCCGTAAATCGTAAACGTTCGGAAACACCACTGGCGACAGTTGAATCCACAAGTTGACAGTGCGTGGGAGAAAGTTACGCGAAAACGTACAGTCGGTCTCTCTCTGATCTGGAGGTAATTTAACTTTTTTATGTCCATGAGGTCAAAAAATAACTAAAAACATGATTTACCAAATAATACCGAGCAAAGATAATACAATATTATAGAGAGAGATAATTAAGACGTACCTTTTCTAATAAGGTATTTAAATCATCTGGTTTAATTCCTAACTTCTGTGACGTCATGTCACCTTGAATACCAATAATCTTGCTCATTGAGTTCGGTCTCACTTGTTTCAATTTTGAAAAGAGCTGAAATATTAAATATATATATTAAATTTTAATTATGTATACAGGCTGTCCCATTATTAAAATTAATATAATCAATGACAATAAGAAAAAAAAATATTTAAAATAAGAAAAATACTGAAAATAATTAATTTTTATGTATTTTTCTGGTACGTTCAAAATCGCCCACGCCGCTTGTGCCAAACTATATTGGGCTCATACCCTCACATCGTATTTTAACCTTATACGTTATTTGTACAAAGTTATTTAAACTGGTGTAATTATTGCTAAAAATAATCGTGTATATTAACCAGTCTTTAGTGTTGATGTGTTTTGTAACGGTAGTGATAAATGTTTGCAGAAAGTCCGTAACACAGGTCTATGACCTAGCACGGCAGCTAAAGTTAGTGGTAACAATAACTCTGTATCGTTTGCATTTTTAATTATTTAAATTCGATATGTTATTCTTATCCGTTTATATTTCGTTTATTTACAATATAACAACGCGTTCAGGGTTCTGTTGGGGTTGTCCCGTTTCTGTAGTGCATCAGGGATGCGGATGCACAGATGGCATGCTTTTTTGCGACAATGCGCAAGAGGAGTCGACATCTCTGGTGCGCAGGCTGCGGACCAGCTCCAACAGCATCCTGAGCATGATCGCTCAAAGGCTTGACTGTGTTCATGTAAACAGATGCTGCGCCGTCTCACATGGGGTAAGGTATTCATAAGCATAGTCAAGCCTTTAGTATAATATTATATTAATTTTTTTATTTTATATTATAATCTTATAATTTAGTCTAAGGTTGTTATTTAAAATAATGATAAGTCTTAGTTACTTATTTGAATAAATTTATAATAATAATATGGAAAAATACAATTTCTTTATTTCTTCTTTCTTTCTTTCTTTCCTTCCCAGAATGTAACGATAACCTCGCACCGGGTGAACGACCCTCTCATGAGGAGGCAGTCAAAAAAATCAGCGTTCTACATTCAGTAGTACTTGAGAAGCAACCATTTTATTAAAACACAAAAAACATACTATTCGGAGTGCTATTTTTCGGTTGTTGTTGTGTTTAGGGTTTTCAATTGTTTGCAGATTTTAATTCTGTTTTGACCTCGTAAAAAGCCAAACTAGTTGTTGCCAAAACAAACAAATGTATTTTTGAAGAAAATGAAGTAATTATGATTGATAAATGCACTCTAAGTTTTTTTTTTAATTAAAGCTAGCAATTTTCTTTTGCATAAATATTATTAACATTCTTGTTAACCATTCCAAATAAGCTTCAGCTTGTGCTAGGAGATGGCTCACGTCAATAGTCAAATGGCGGATTCTAACCTACGACCTTACGATTCGCAGCCCGTACCCTAAACCATTAGGCTATTGACGCTTCAAAGAAGTTACTCGTACTATTAAAAATACAAGCGGTGCAGGCAAGCTTTATCAAAAGTTTGATCATTGATCAAAAATTGTTACTTACAGGGTTAGTCATAAGGTCTTGTACTCTTTCTTTTGCACTGACTCCCTTCTTTTCCCTCACCAGGACATAGACTTTATCTATTTCCGGGCAATTGAAGAGCAGTCTTTCTATGAAAACCTGTAAGACAAGACTATTGTTGAGATATAATCATTTCAATAGCCCCTTAGATATTTGGAGCGTTGCTGGAGTTTCTTCGGCCACTTCTTCTCCCAGCGCCAACGCTTCCCGAAGTGGCACTCAAAGTTAGTTTAGCTTTTGAATGTCTCTTAGATTATCCTTGAAATAGCAACCGACCGAGTGGTGGTTCGGCCCTCTCGGGCACCCTCGGAGCGGAATGCTTACGCGTAACATAGTAACCGTCAAAGCCGAGGTTACCCCTCACCGGGGGGACCCTTGTGTCGAGTTACTAGCAATAGAGGTTCAGGCTAAGCGACCTAAGAGTTGTGCCACCTCTCAATCCAGTGAAGCAGTCAAGGCCAGCCTCTCTGGCCAATCTGTGTAGTTCGTCATAAAAAAAAACCGTCCAAGCCGAGGTTATCCCGTCACCGAGGACCCTTGTGTCGAGTTACGCTTGTGCTTCCTTCGCTTATCACGCCAACCGATTTCGATGATACATTTTTTATTGGAAAGCATGTACCTTAAGAATAATTTCATGACTGTTTGGTTACCAGAGGGCTAGCTCATACCTTGCACAGAGGCTAAGCATTGCCATACAACGTGGCAATTCTACCAGCCTTGAGGGCATGCTAATTCTATATCGTTATATGAATACGATAATACGAAAATACAAAGAGGTCTCTCGTGCGTAATAGCGTTTGACGTTTGACGTTTGATTCGATTTGAAGTCGGTTTTTGTTTTTACTCGTGATGAACTATGTCCTCTAGCGACAAAACACTTCTGCGTCATAAGTTTTTCCGTCTCTTCTTATTCATAATTTCTACCTGAGGAAATCACATGAGCGCGGCTTTCTCTATACATATGTCACAATATTCGCTTTCAAGCCGTTAAAGGTTCATTCCAGAAGTTCATGCTAAGAGCTATGCCGCCGTTCAATCAGGTAAAGTATTCATAGCTAGTTTCTTAGGCCAAACTGTGTTCATCACAAATGAAATTCAAGCTGTGGCTTTTCCCTTACACAATTTAAAAATCTGTCATTCCGTCTCACGCCTACCACACCAGATGTAAGTATTGTTCAGGAAATATTTGCCGGAGAAACAGCCGCAAGAAAACAACCACAAGTGTGTTACCCCAACGTGCCTGTACTACAGAAACTAATCGCTATGGATTATGCTACGTCTTATATATGAAATATAAAAGGAAAATTACTTTTCCTAAAAATCCAGTGCCACCAGTGAGAAACACTGATCTTCCCGAATAGAAGTCAGCTACTGGCTGGTAGTAGGAGCTTCGTTCTTCACTCGATGAGGAGTCACTGTAAGAAAGTAATTAACTTAAACAAATATATACCCGTAAATTACAACATATGCTGAAACGGTGTCCGATATTGGCATCATATGTTACGTACTATTTGTCCGTGTAACTTTAACTGTTTTATTTATTTTTCATTCTTTTTTAATGTGTGTTATATTTTGTCTGTGACGTGTTTTGTAGTATGATGCCAATAAATAAATGTCTATGTCTATGTCTAAATATTAGGTCCTTACATATGAAATTGGCGTTTTGTTATACTGGCCTCTTTGATCTCAAATATCTCCTCTTTGGTAACGAATTCCAATTTGAAATTTCTACAGCTATTTACTCGTGCATTTGTTTTTCGAAGACCGTAAGTTCATTCTATCTTTGGTATTTTCTTTGCGTCACTCAGTTTACAAAATGGAAAACCTAAAATTTCGCGTTATTTACAAATACGAGTCCCATCGTGGCACCAGTGCTGCAGAAACGGATTGAAGGACTCATCGCATGTATGTCGCAAAAGAAAACACAGTGCGTTTTCGGTTCCAAGGTTTTCGTACTAAAAATTTCGAACTGCAAAACAAGCCCCGTGCGCGGCCGGAGTCCAAGGTTGATAAAGAAGAATGTATGGCTATTGTGGAGTCAGATCCAGCACAAACCACGTCCGAGTTAGCTGCAAGTCGTAGTGTTAGTGACAAAACTGTTTTCATCCACTTGAAGCAAATTGGGAACGTGAAAAAACTTGAAAGGTGGCTCCATCACGAACGAAAAACACGCGAAGACTGCTGCTTTACATTAGTCAACCGGCATAATAAAGAAGATATTTTAAATCAAATCGTTTACCTGTGATGAAAAGTGAATCTTGTACTTCAATCGGAAACGCTCATCGCAATTCCTAGCCAATCAGCCAAATCCCGACCCAAGCGAAAATTTGCACAAAAAAAGTTACGTGTGAGCGTTTGGTGGACTAGCACCGGTGTTGTGTCGGCCAGACGATTATGGCAGATGTGTATTTTTGGCAATTGCAAACCCTCGTGGCACTCACATTACAACAGACAGATACCAAATTAGGAGAGCTTCAATTGGACTGTCTAAGACATCCACCGTATTCCCTAGACCTCCAACAGATTACCATTTTTTTGAAATTTGGATAACTTCTTGAAAGGGAAACAATTCAACTTTCCATCGGAGTTGAATTCAGTCCAAAGCGCCTTCAAAAATTTTATTGTTGCCGACCGAATGGTTTTTTTAGTAAAGGGATGAATGAATTACCTATAAGATGACAAAATTGCATAAATATCAATGGTACATACTTTGATTGAATAAATATATTATGTTTTAAAAGAATCTACTTTAGATTACTCCCTTACAAAACGCCAATTTCGTATATTAGGACCTAATATATAGTCCATAGCTTATTCTTACGGGTACGATCAGCGAAACCTTTAGTAAACCAAACCAACTTTTCTATTATTGACGTGAATCATCTCCTAGCGCAGATTAAGTCTATTAAAAACGGTTAAGAGTTTTTATAAGAAAGTGTTAGTATTCCATCAAAGTACAGTAAAAGAATCATACCTTGACAGGGACCTCCCATGATAACAACACGTCAAATTTTTTGAACTATCCTTAACTACATTTACATTGAGTTTAGTGGATGAGGAGAATATAATACGGCAAAACATTATTCTCGGCAAACAATACGAGATTTCAATTCAACAGCAGCAGAACACCAACTGAGTGGAATTAACATAACTTAACTTTTATAATATAGTCGATATTTTTTTATGTTCAAACTTACTAGAACGTTGCCTTGGACACGGCAATTAAATACAGACAATAGAGACTAGAAAATAAATGAAAATACTAGCTATTTTATTAGACACAGACACAGACACATTTATTTATTGGCATCACAATACAAAGATACATCACAAACAGAATATAACACACATTTAAAAAGAATGAAAAATAGACGAAACACAGTTAAAGTTACACGGACAAATAATACAAAACATATGATGCCAATATCGGACACGTCTCAGCATATGCTGTCACAAGGATGCGGATTTTCAGCGGTGCCCGGGACTACCTAAAGACCAAAAGACGTGCGCGCGCAATACTACTTTTATATAAAATTTATACAGACAATAAGAGTATAAGAAATATGATACATGAATAAAACAGTTATGACATTAATATATATTATATACAATAAAATAATAGATGAAAAAAATTCATAAATAAATATATTATTAAGTCAAAAATAAACTAAAATAAATAATATGATAATTAAACGTATAAAGTTTAATTTATATAATGAAATATTGAAAATATTGGAAACAACAAGCCACCGATATCACGGGGATATTATCTTTTTGTAACTTTAACATCAGGTGTTTAAATTTATTTTTAAATGCGTTTACAGATTTACTGTTTCTTATGGGCGGTGGCAAATTATTCTAACACTTGGTGGCCAAGTATCTGAAATTGCCGCGGAACGCAGCAGATGTATCGCAGCAGCAGTATCTTCATTCCGCCATTTCAACTTTTCGTACAGATATTTAGGCTGTTCCAAGTTTATGATTACAAACAGAAGTGTTGCAAAATGCAAGTCTTTCTAAAGGACATTCTAAACATGTTGAAATTGTTTAAGTAAGGGTGAACATGATGTCGAGAAGGTATTTTATAAATGAACCGAGCACACGCATTCTGAACTCTTTGTATCGTCCTGCTGGTTTTGGACAATAACCTTGGACCATAAACAGTGTCCGCGTAATCAAACCTCGATAGCACAAGACTATCACAAAGTCGAATGCGGAGGTCCTCGCTTTAAAGTTCGGCTCGTTTTCTAAAACAACAGAACAACCGTAAGTTGAAGTCAAGTTTGAAGTGTAGTTATTACGTTCATTGTCTTCTAAATTTAAACCTCTCTCTAAAATTTTAACATCCCAAAATTTTCAGTATTCGGTAAGTCAACGATTATCGTTTAACACTTTGCTCAGCAAACGACTATAAAATTTAATGCAGAAAAACAAAGTCAAAATACGGTTTATACTTCAGCCTAAGTGTGTAAAATAATACATTTAAGAAAGTTTCCTTTCTAAAAAAATGATATCTTAGTGATTTATCTGAATCTTATTGTATCTTTAATTCACAATTAATAACTTATTTGATCAACACATTAACTTGGCATTGTAAATAATAATTTAACTTTATTAGTTTGTAATCTGACTTCTAATCAATTTTGTATAAAGATTGTGAGGACCGTTGTGACGGTATTCGTTAAACTAATTCCTTGTACAACGTTACGTCGTCTGAAAAAAGCGAGTGTATTAGTTATTGGACTATTTCATTCCACAAGACCGACAAGTTTTTACAAAAGCGATCGTTTCATCCGCGATCATTATAGACATCTTTTCTAACACTATTTCATAGTTCAAGATTAAATTTTTGGTTACTAAACTGCTCCCGCTATAATATCTCAAGCCAAAAAAATATTCAAATCAAGTCGATAGTTTCGGTTATAAGTGCGTTCAAGCAAACATTAATGGAACTAAATTTACATCGACGCTGGAAAACAAAAACGTAGTAACCCACAAAAATGAAATTGTTCACCAGAGCCGAAAAATATTTAAACTTGTTTTTTTGTTGTTAACGGGGAGGAAATCTTCAAAAAGATACCCCGCCTTGGGGGGGAAGGCGTCGGTTATGTGGGGTTTTTACCCACTAAAACCTCCCCGGTGGCCCTTCCTCGGTGCATGGTGAGGGGATCTCCAGTGGAACGCACCGGAGCCCCTCTGCACTGTGCTCAAGGAGAGCACTTCCCGGGGGGGAGATGTTACTTTAAGAACACAATATTTATTATTTTTTGCTGAATTATTTTACCACGGCATTAACCTAGAGTTTTCCTAAAAGAAAATCGTTTTACGGTAGAAAAAAGAAAGTGTCAGTATTGAAAATCCTATTTTCGCTATTTTTCATCTAATTGTTACAAGTCATATATCATTCGACGCGTCTTTTTTTTCTGATTCCAACTACGTAAAAAAGTTAAAATGGCCATTTGCGTCACTTACTACGTTATTGTTTTCCAGCGTTGATATATTAGTGACAATCTAAGCAAATACTCATATTATATAGAAATCTGTACATGTATAATATTTCTTTATTACTAGATTTAAGTAACGTTTAGAATAGAGATGCGCCGGGTATGAGTTAAACCGAATACTAAAATACGTTCTAACCGGATATCTGGTAGAATTATTCAGTATATTTAGGATTTACTCGCACATGTCAGCATGGCGCTGTGCTAGTGGCGTCTTACATTCAACTACGGCTCGCTTAGTAAACGCACCGTTATTTCATTTAGCGTCAATAGCCTAATGGTTTAGGGTACGGCCTGCGAATCGTAAGGTCGTGGGTTCGAATCCACCATTGGAATATTGCCGTGAACCATGTCCTAGCACAAGCTTAAGCTTAGTTGAAATGGTTAACAAGATTGTTAGTAATATTTAAGAAAAAAATATTGCTAGCTTTCTTTTAAAAAAAAAATTACTCTCGTGATTAGCTTAAAAAAATTAAAAATAAGTCAGGAGTGTTTTTAAAGTTGAGTGGGCATAAATTACAGCATGTGTGGCGAAAAAAGCACATTTTGTGCTGTTTTATCGGCAATTATTCGGCTGAATATGAACATAAAAATATTTAAAAATATGCCGAACATACCGAAAATTCGGCATATCTCTAGTTTAGAACAAACTTAACAATACGAATAACAAAAACAGATAGGCAAATGGGAAAACGAATGTCAATTACATTTAAACAGTTTTTATATGAATAAATTATAAATTTAATTTTTTCTTTCAATGGATCGCAACCACAGACTTATGTCCGTGCTCTTTTGTAATAATCTTGAATTGGTTGCTTTGGTTTTTTTTAATAGGGTTAGAAGGTTTTAGTAGGTAAAAACCCCAAATTAACCCCGCCTTGTGGGGGATAACGCGGGGTATCTTTTTGAAGATTTCCGTTAACAAAAAAAAGTATGTTTATTTAGAAGTTAAAATAAAAACTGACAATCAATCGTAGAACGCTATTACGCACGAACGCCATCTTTAATTTCCGAAGTATTATTTGTAAAAGATATTTGAAAAAAAATCTCTTAAAATCAATCTAACTTCACGGAGCCAGAATACATTGAAGAAAATCGTCATGATACACAAACAGGTTTTAAAAGTTCACACGGTGAAAACTCATTTCTAGAAAACCTAAGTGAAAATAATCAAATGCTGTTAAAATAAGAAGAGATAGACATAGATTTTCACGAGAGCGTGCGAAACAACGTGTGGCTGAAAATAGGGAATAAGAACTACGTTTACCAGATTTGCGGCAGCATATTTTTTACTATTATGTCGGTAAAGTCGAAAAATATCATTAATTATACATCAATTTGTAATTCGTATCTAACTATAATTACCAAAACATGATTTACTAAAAAAAATACCGAGCAAAACACGGTTATCATGTCACTAGTGATAATAAAATGATCTGGCATTTGTGTTCTTCCCAATGGTTAGAAAATGTTTTTGAAAATAAGCGAGTTATTACAACATGCTTGTGCATGTGTACTTGTAGGTCTTATGGAATATTATAGTCCAATAACTAATACACTGGCTTTATTCAGACGGCGTAACGTTGTACAAAGAATTATTTTAAAGAATACCGTCACAATCGCGCGTTCTCACAAACTTTGTACAAAATTAATTAGAAACAATGTTTACACAAAATTTATGAGAAGTCAGATTACGAACTACCAGAGTTAAATTATTGTTTACAATGCCAAGTTAATGTGACGACCAAATAGATTATTCATTGTGAATTAAAGATACAATATGGTTCAGGTAAATAACCACGATATCATTGGAAGTAGTTATTATGCATAATAATCGCTGGGTGCCACGTGTTGCTAGCTAACATGTGTTAAGAACGAATGTCAGAGGATTAAATTCTTCTCTAGAATATTATAAGGTCAGTCTTTGTTTTACGAACCTCAGCATGTCGTTCAGAGAAGCTGGGCGCGACTGCTTCCCGGATTGAGAGGCGGCTAAAGCTTTCAGGTCACTTAGCCTGAACCTCTGAGGTCAGCCGAAATATAAATTGAGAATATAGAATACAGATTGGGATGTGAAGATTTTTTTTCTGACGTACTACACAGATTGGCCAGAGAAGCTGGCCTTGACTGTTTCACCGGATTGAGAGGTGTCATAGCTCTTAGGTCGCTTAGCCTGAACCTCTATCGCTAGTAAGTCGACACAAGGGTCATAAGACGATTCCGTGGAGATTATTGCCGGCTTCAGTTTTTAGTGTATAAGCCAAAAAAATAGGGTTAATTGAAATAAAATATAGAATTATTGTTCTGCTTTAGTTATTTTTTTTTATATCACTCTCCTGTCTCTCTCTGAAAAACTGATAACACGCGCAGCCTCCACGCGTCACTTTTGTCAAATGATCAGCAACTCTTTTCCTTTAATTCAGCTGATATATCTTGGGAGAAATACATAGAAGACTACAGTGCGGGTATATGTAAATATTTAAAAAAATAAATATCATTCAGTTAAATTTGTACCGTCCTAATGTTCTTGTAGCTGTACTTAAAATTATGAGGTTTTTTTTGCCATTGTTGTATTATCTAAACACAAAAGTAATTTTTGTACTTACGTCAATTTATGCAAATGAAATGTTAAGAAATATATTATTTTTTTTATTTATTTTTAGACCTTAGGTTAAATTTTTACAATATTTACATAAAAAGTAAAATACAAAAAAATAACGGAGGAGGGCCCAAGCAACCGGTGCTTAGGGCGACATAGAGAGAAACCTCCTAACGATGCGTGCCGTGTCCAGGAGTACTGCCTGTATCTGACCCTTGACCCAGCCATCTAGCGATAATCTATTAAGGTGTTGTTAGAGACTTTTCGCTATGTAAAGGTGGTTTTCCAACACGGGAACAGGCATCATACAATTGAACACTAAAACCCCGATGAATCTTCCTCGGTACATGGTGAGGGGCTCCGGATTCTGCAGTGGATGGCACCGGAGCCCCTCCCAACTGAGCCCGGGGAGGTTCCCCAGCACCGTCGCTGCGAAGGCGACACGGAGCCACTGGTTTCGCCTTCTTCCCGGGTCCACATCCTTGTCGCCCGTGAACCCGCGGCCCCTTTTAGTCGCCTTTTACGCCAGGCAGAGGATACCATAGGAGTTATATGAGCCCAGGACTAGAAGGTTGCAATCGCTAAAACCTAAGCGTACTTGACTCCTGACTTGTGACGGGATATCCCATCGACTAATTCACCATGTTCAGAATTGAAAGTCTAAATTACTAGACACAAACAAAAGAAATCATTTATATTTACAGCTTTCTCAGTTATTACCCTTAACCAGTGGCCTATTGTCTCTTCAAACATTCTTTTTCACAAGTAAATATTTATATATTCCCGCGCAGTAGTCTTCCAAATATTTATCCCAAGACACATCAGCTGGATCGCAGGGAAAAAGCTGCTGATCACGACGCGAAAGTGAAGCGTGGAGGCTGCGCGTGTTATCTGTCTTCCATGACATTGAATGGGATGTGAAGAATTTAAGGAAATCCCGAAGAGCAATCGCTGGTGTCAATTCTTTCACGTGTCTAAGACAAAAAAAAGTGATTAAAGTGGTATATACAAATAAAATTGGAGTGTCTGTTTGTAATATTTAAAAATAAATATTATTCAGTTAATTTTGTACCGTCCTTATGTTCTTGTAACTGTACTTAGAATTATGAGGTTTTTTTGCCATTGTTGTATTATCTAAACACAAAAGTAATTTTTGTACTTACGTCAATTTATGCAAATGAAATGTTAAGAAATATATTATTATTTTTTTTATTTATTTTTAGACCTTAGGTTAAGTTTTTACAATATTTATATAAAAAGTAAAACACAAAAAAATAACGGAGCAGGGCCCAAGCAACCGGTGGTTAGGGCGACATAGAGAGAAACCTACTAACGATGCGTGCCGTGTCCAGGAGTACTGCCTGTATCTGACCCTTGACCCAGCCATCTAGCGAAAATCTATTAAGGTGTTGTTAGAGACTTACTAACACGGGAACAGGCATCATACAATTGAACACTAAAACCTCGATGAATCTTACTCGGTACATGGTGAGGGGCTCCGGGATCTGCAGTGGATGGCACCGGAGCCCCTCTCTATTGAGCCTGTCCCGGGAAGGTTAATTCCTCCCCCAGCACCGTCACCATCGACACGGAGCCACTAGTGTCGCCTTCTTCTCGGGTCCACATCCTTGTCGCCCGTGGACCCGAGGCCCCTTTTAGTCGCCTTTTACGCCAGGCAGAGGATACCATAGGAGTTATATGAGCCCAGGACTAGAAGGTTGCAATCGCTAAAACCTATGCGTACTTGACTCCTGACGGGATATCCCGTCGACTAATTCACCATGTTCAGAATTGAAAGTCTAAATTAATAGACACAAAAAAAGAAATCATTTAAATTTACAACTTTCTCAGTTATTACCCTTAACCAGTGGCCTATTGTCTCTTCAAACATTCTTTTTCACAAGTAAATATTTATATATTCCCGCGCAGTAGTCTTCCAAATATTTATCCCAAGACACATCAGCTGGATCGCAGGGAAAAAGCTGCTGATCACGACGCGAAAGTGAAGCGTGGAGGCTGCGCGTGTTATTTGTCTTCCATGACATTGAATGGGATGTGAAGTACTTAAGAAAATCCCGAAGAGCAATCGCTGGTGTTAATTCTTTCACGTGTCTAAGACAAAAAAAAGTGATTAAAGTGGTATATACAAATAAAATTGGAGTGTCTGTTTGTAATATTTAAATAAACGCTTTTTACAAGATACATACGTAATATATATGGTATATTTAACAAAATTTTGACCAAATGATCAGTTCTGTTTAGCCACGAGGTATCCCTGCTTTTTTATTAATTTTTATTAAACTCTGGCTGCGTCCCGCGCGTATTGACCACGATTAAAAGCTACTTTTTTGTCTAAAGTAAAAACTTAACTTAGCCTAAGTTATTCCCTACATCAGTGTATAACCTGTGTAACCAACATTCCCCAGCGTTATTTCCGAACCATTACGATTTGAGGACCTTTAAGAAACGACCCTACTCTTCTCTTAAAGGCCGGCAACCCTGCTACCTTGGTATTGTGAATTTTCATGGCCGACGATGATTACTTCAGATCAAAAAAAATATAAAAAAAGATAAATAGAAGAAGACAAATATAAATATTTAATAAAAAAAAGGAAACTAACAATTTTAAGTGTTAAAAATTCTTCTTAGCAAATAAGTTATTTGTAGAAAAAGTGTACTTAGTCGTAGGCAAAAAAATACATTTAGAGACTAGAGAATTTGAATTAGTTCTGTAGATTTAAGTATACCATTGTAAACTCTATTACAAGCGGAGCAATCATAATAAAAAATAATTTAAATCCAACTTAAAAAGTAGTAAATTAATGAAATAAAAAAAAACTTAATATCAGGTGAACCATAAGTTTCCCCTTTCCCTTTTTAAGATATGCAAAGCAAAGTTACCGTGTATCTTTTCCTCTAAGCCGTAACCAGCAATCGGCGAAGTAAGCCGGCAGCGTTTGTAGCACCAAAGACATTAACGACACCATCCAGGCTGACTTTATGCAATAGACCTTTGACTTACTCTTATCTGAAAGTAAACAAGTTTACAATATTCTCCTTCTTGTTCAAATGCCTCTCCATTATTTGAGATTGGCCGTCAACTCAGCAAACTTATTTCTTTCGTGTGCTAAGCTAAACAGTTGTTCGACGCTGGCAATGCCAGTCAAATCTCTGATGCTTCGCAACACTTTTTCCTACGTTCAGCGCGTCTCTTCCATTCTATTTTGTCCATCATAATTAGTTGAAGAAGCTGATTGACATCTTTCGTGTCACAAGATATGTCCTAGGTAGGCGACTTTTCTCTGTTTGACGGTCTGCAACAATTGGCGGTTCTTTCCGACGCGCTGGTTATTTTATTACAATATTAATAGGCTTTAATAAGTGCAAAAAGTGTAAGCAAAAAAATAGGCTTAGAATAATTAATAATATATTTTATACGAAAATCATCTCAAAACACCCCGTATCTAATGTCTTAAGATAGGCGGTATAACTCTAGCGCTGAACGAAAAGGGCAAGGGATAGCTACGCATGTGTACAGTCGCACGCTGTTTTTGCTATTTATTTGTTTTGTCGCATGAATTAAGAATAAGGTGTTTTTTGTTTTTGTACTTTTTATATTTGTACGTTCACCATTTAAAATTAAAAACTTAATAAATAATTTTTATTAACTTTTGTAATACAACACAACCTTAATGAAATAAAAACAAACTGTAACAGTCAATATAAAAAATCTCAAAATTAACAGAAAACAAAAGCCAATTATAGCGTGACTGTACAGCGGGAGCGAACGGGATGTGGTATCGGTGCGCGGTGCAGGGTACGTCAGAAGAGCCAATAAGCGCTTACGCATGTACGCTCGCGCCCGCTTGATTCCCCTGTGACACCTTATTTTTAATTTCTGCTTATTAACCGCTTATTAGCGCTAGATTTATTTGCCACCAACTATATTAATCTATCCCTTTTGTAATTATTGCAGTAAAAGGTATCAAGAAAAATGCTTCTTATTAAACTCACCCTCGTTAAGTTTTCGTATTTCTTGAGCACATTTATCCCACAGGTAACCGCATGTAAGAGGGCTGTCTAAACTAGTACAGGAATTGTAAACCTTCACCTCGTTACCACTAGACCTGGTAAAGATAATATATTATAACTACTTGTTAAGAAACCAATGAATTTATCAAATAAAATAGTACGGGCCATATTACCCACATCTCGTAGCTGCTACGACGGCCAAATTAACTGTATAATCCGCCGGTATCACGTCCAGAACATTTTCTCTGGTGCCGTGAATAATATTGTTCAAACCTGTGCCCAAGTCGAATAACAATCGAGTCGCTCCATTCCAATTGTCAAGCCAGCCTGGAAGCGGCTCATTTTTTATAGGGCCCACTGAAAATTAATAAAAATTATGAATTACATTATACATTTGCTAAGCAAGTGTATCGACTAGCAATTATGTATTATATTTTTATACGATTTCTAAGCATGTATTGATTAATACGATCTCACCTGATGTTAAGTGGAAATGCAGTCCTGGATGGTAAAGCGCACTAGCTTAGTAAATGCCTTTTCACTTCTACATATAAATATTAAACTATTCCAATCCTTACAATGACGAATCAAAGCACTCTGTTCTTCAGAGTGAGTAGATTGGTTTCAACTGCCTAATCAAATAACCTCTCAGGCCGCCTTTTGACCAAGTCCAAAAGCAAGAGATACATCTACTCCTTACTTTTGAAATCTTCTTTTCTTACTATTAAAGTTAGTTAAAGTTACAACTTTATATATGTCCCACTGCTGGGCACAAGCCTTCTCTGTAAAGAGAGTATAAGGGCATAGTCCGCCACACGGCCCTAGTGCTGTGTGTCACATGTCGAAATTTTTTTCTAGGATATGCAAACATAAAAAATACAGACGAATTGAGTACCTCTCCCGGTTTAGAAGACGGTTAAAAATAAATACCTATGGACGGTCGAACTATAATTGATGGAACGTGTCCATGTTCTTCTTCAACTAAATTCTCTGCCATCGCCTTGGAGTACGTATATGAATTCAGTTTGCCTTCTGAAAGATTCAAAAGTATCATTTATATAATAAGTAACCATATTGAAAAATGCACTTAAATATTCCATTTAAGTTTTTTATTGCTTTGACGTTATTAAGGAAACTAAATTCAATAGCAATGCTATAAACATGTAATTACTTTTAACGCCATCTATCGTAGAATTTAGAGGTACCCGTATGATGCCATACACTAACAGCAATGCTAATACCGTAAAGATCTACGAGATGGCGGTATAAACAAATAACAGCAAAGGCAATCATACATTTATAAATACATTCATACTTACAACAATACAAATGAAACTTTTGTTACAAATAAAACGGACTTATATTCTTATAATTCCAAGTAATATGACAGGACTCTATTCCTTTTTCTTTTTGTGTGCGTTGAATAAACATATTTCGATTTGGATTATTAACCCCACTCTCCCTCGTTAACTCTCCTTTTGTTTATTTTTTATGTTCCATCATAACGAAAATAACATTAAACTTTAGTTTGTCTGTCTTTTAACCGTATGTATATATTGTGTATTTTATTGTTTTAGTTAAATCAACAGTGAACTTCGCGCGGGATTGTCTCAGCAGTAACCACTGTACTTGTTAGTTTCGATCCTTGTCCGTCTAAGAAGCCCGCTTTTTACAGCAGTTTAACGTACACACTTCGACATTGGCGAAATCTACATGGAAATGTCATCAACAAAAACAATTGAATTGGATTATTAAATTTATATTGAATAGTAGCATTTTATGAAATTGTAACATAAATGGCGTCTAACAAAGTGATTCCTCTGAAATTACAAAATTTATAAACAGTTACGGAGAAGGTGTGTCTTTGAAATTAGACTTTTTCACCCAACGTTTCGTTTTGACTTACTTTAACATGAAGCAAAACGCAAGTAAGCATTTCAACAAGTAATTTCTAGACTATTTCAATCTTCTAACAAATATTGATGTAGCTTTTTTTTGTAGCTTTTTTCTCTGTTCGTTCATACAATTAATTTCTCTCTTAGAGTGGTAGACATCTCGACGACGTCTCTGACCACCTTAAGACTACAATCGCCATAAAGTACTCTTTCAGGTATATACATTTAATAAACACTTACTTAGAAATTTAATTATTTCCTTAGGATCGTTTTCACGCTCGAGAAACTTGTAAGCTTCACAGAGTTTATCCGGCGCGGGATATACGACTTCGTCGATCGTTGATTTCTCTGCATTAGAATATGCTGTCGACACGTACACAAAAGCCTGTAGATCATATAACACGTAAGTAATAATGTATCATCTCCCACTGTTGGGCACAGGCCTTCTCTATAAAAAGCGTATGAGGGGCATAGACCACGCGGTCGTAGTTAGATTGGCAGACTTCATGTGTCTAAGAATATTCTCTGACACATGTTTAGTCACGTTGTTTTCCTTCACCAAACAAATTCATTGGTGTCGGCACCGGGATCGAACCGGTCGAGCTATGTAATCTTAAGCAACCACCAGGACACCGAGCTACCACTGTACTACTTGTCTCACAGTACTACTTACCTCGATTTTATTCATACGTCGGCATAATTGTAATATTTCTCTCGTACCTTCAACGTTCACTTTTAATATTTGCTTTAATGGTCTATTGAATCTTACTTCCGCGGCTGAATGGAATACTACAGAAACCTGAAGACCAACACAGAAATGTACCACAAAAACAAAAATCAACTTAACAACAATATTTACTTATTATATATTAATAAATTTAATATGAAAAATCTATATATATATATATATATATATATATATATATATATATATATATATATATATATATATATATATATATATATATATATATATATATATATATATATATATATATATATATATATATATATATATATATATATATATATATATATATATATATATATATATATATATATATATATATATATATATATATATATATATATATATATATATATATATATATATATATATATATATATATATATATATATATATATATATATATATATATATATATATATATATATATATATATATATATATATATATATATATATATATATATATATATATATATATATATATATATATATATATATATATATATATATATATATATATATATATATATATATATATATATATATATATATATATATATATATATATATATATATATATATATATATATATATATATATATATATATATATATATATATATATATATATATATATATATATATATATATATATATATATATATATATATATATATATATATATATATATATATATATATATATATATATATATATATATATATATATATATATATATATATATATATATATATATATATATATATATATATATATATATATATATATATATATATATATATATATATATATATATATATATATATATATATATATATATATATATATATATATATATATATATATATATATATATATATATATATATATATATATATATATATATATATATATATATATATATATATATATATATATATATATATATATATATATATATATATATATATATATATATATATATATATATATATATATATATATATATATATATATATATATATATATATATATATATATATATATATATATATATATATATATATATATATATATATATATATATATATATATATATATATATATATATATATATATATATATATATATATATATATATATATATATATATATAATATATATGTCCCACTGCTGGGCAGAGGCCTTCTCTGTAAAGAGAGTATAATGGCACAGTCCGCCACGCGGCCCTAATGCGGATTGGCAGACTTCATGTGTCTAAGAATATTCTCTGACACATGTTTAGTCACGTTGTTTTCCTTCACCGCCGAGCGCGTGGTTAATCAGCACATAAAATTGCAACAACAAATTTATTGGTGCCGGCACCGGATCGAACTCCGGTCGAGCTATGTAATCTTAAGCAACCGCCCGGACACTGAGCTACCACGGCTCTGTGGTACGGGATATCTATACATATAAATAAAATTGAAGCGTCTATTTATAACATTGAAATAAGCACATTTTTACTACATACATATCAATGTATCTACAGTACTGAAATAACATGTTTTACAATTTTTGGCAGTCTGTCTGTATGTCTGTCCCGCTAATATATGATAGCTGATGTATCAAGGAGTACCTTAGGCGACATTTTATTTAACCGACTTCAAAAAAGGAGGTTATTACTCAGGCAAATACTGTGAATTATTAATTATTTGGATAATTTAGTTGTGTTTAGATCAGTTTATCCCCTAAAATATAAATAGCGATCGGAGCGTAGCGGCAACTTCTTTGTCAAATGCTACGCGAATGAAGTCTCGGGTAGTGTACTAATAAATTTATGAAAATACAACGAAAGGATCCCTAAAATGCTTTCGTTTTAAATTAAGTAATAATACAACATATTATGTTGTAATAAAACAACGATTGTACTCAAATCAAGGTCGTTAATTCAAGATTTATCTCTTTAAGTCACAGTAACTAATGTTAATCGTAAACAAATGGCAAGACTATTAATATTAATAGAACCAGCTCTGTAAAGTATATTTTCAATAAAGTGGTTTATCATCTAGATATTAGATAAAGTTCATGAAATAAATAGTCTACAACGATAATAATGGTGATTTTTTAAAGTAAAACTTCTTTACTCAAGCTTGCCTTGAAAGCAAGTGAATGTGTGACGAGAGCAATACGAAAAGTGTGATCGGTTTTTTTTACGAACAATCACAGTTGGCACAGAGAAGCTGGCCTTTACTACTTCACTGGATTTGAGAGGTGGCATAGCTCTTAGGTCGCTTAGCCTGAACCTCTATTAGGTGGTAACTCGACACAAGGGTCCCCGGTGAGGGGTAATTTCGGCTTGGACGGTTATCATTATTACGCGTTAGCAGTCCGATCTGCCCGAGAGGGCCGAACCACGACTCGGTCGATAGCTATTTTATTAACGAAATCTATTGGGACAATCTAAGCTAAACTAACTTATATGCCGCTTCGGGAAGCGATAGCGCTGGGAGAAGAAGTGGCTGAAGAAACTCCTAATCCTATCAAGTGGGTGTGATCGGGATTAACGGCAGCTGAAAGGGAGATAAATGTTATTGAAGATAGAAAGAAAGGCAAGAGAGAGAGACGTGCGATCAAACATTTTAATTCTTTCTTTCTCTCATAACGTTTTATTATTATACAGGCATTAGCTTCAGACGGTACTAGTGACACCTTTGAAGATGGGACGGAAAAAAATCGATCCTGATTAAAAAATTGAATGTCTAAAGAAAACAGCAATGAAACACAAAGTCAAAGACAGCTGATGCTCGGTTCAACGAACGCCGGGGTGCGGAGGGGTGGCGGCGCTGATAACGCTGTTATTTTTTTAGAAAAGTAATTTATTTTTATGAAAATATCGTTTCATTTAGCTATACTACTCGTAGAATAGAATAGAGAATAGAATAGCCTTTTATTTCCAATGCGTGAGTCTAGATTACATAAGATTGGTATCAATTAATTATTTCATTGCAAAATAAATTTGATTTCATTACATTAAATTTGAATACATTACATAAAATTAACATTTAAAAATAATTGTGTAGATTACAAGAAATAAAAATAAATTAAATTAGATATAACAAATACAATTAAGATTAAAAATAATTGATTAAAAATTGCATGCATTGGATGCCCATCATTGGACATAGGCCTCCTCCATCTTACACCATTTGTCCCTGTCTCCAGCCAGTCTCATCCATGTGGTGCGTCCAGCGGCACGAGATCGTCTCTCCAACGAAGTCGCGGCCGGCCCCTGGGCGCGGCGCGCGTCGCGCGGGTACCAACGTAACGTCTTCTCGCTCCAGCTTACCTATACTAATGGAGCGTAAATAATGCTAATAAAACGTTTCATTATCCTATATACTTAAAAATCCAAAAAAACAATTCATTGGTTCAAGCGGAATGGGATTTGAACCCGTGACTATAAAACTTTAAAGTCAAAAGCCTAGATATCGCTGATTTGACAATATTTTTTTAATTGAAAGAAGATTTTTTAAGTTGTTATAAACTAGCGCTTGACCACGATCCCAACTGAGATAAAGTGGTGATATAGTCGAAAGATGGTACGCGCTAGTTTAGTAAGTGCCTATTTACTCTACTCTTGAAGGCTCCCACGTTGTACTTGGATGGAAAGACTAGATTATGACAGAATTAATCTATAAACAGTATAGGACCGCTACCCAATAATAAACTTTTTTTGTAAATAATATTTATTTATTTATTTACACTTATCATTACACAATACAATCTTAAACTAAGGTTCACAAAGCCCTGGGTGAGGGGAGAAACATGTTGGCAGGTGTAGTCATCAAGGCAAAGATAATTAACATAACAAAATATTAAAGCGAAAACATATAAATATACATACACAACATATATAACTTAACACTAAATCTACTTTCAAACATTTACTATGGAAGCTTTACCTAAGCAAGGAATAGTTTGTCAATTGCTGTCCCTATCCATCTATAATTATATATATATGTATCTATTTATTATTATATATAATTATTATGTTTATACATTTAATTTATTTGTAAGTAGGTATGTATATTATATATGCATGCATTTATTATAGTTTTCTTTTATTTATTATTTTCTCATATAGCTTGCACCCGTTACTTTGTCTCTACACAACCCCAAGGTAGACTGGCAGAGAATGCCTACTGGCATTAAGTCCGCCTATTTGTACCTTTTTTGTATTTTGTGCAAATAAAGAATAAATAAATAAATATATACAGAATAATGCAACATATTATAGATTTGATACAAATATTCAATTTCACAAAAAATGAGAAAAAAGGTTTTAACTTTTAAAGAAAAGACAGAAATAGAGAATATATACATTGTTTTCTAATTATATGTAACTAAAATATAATTTATTTATTTAAAAAAAAGAAAGCTAGTAATATTTCTTTTTTTTTTTCAGAAATATTACTAACAATCTTGTTAACCATTCCAACTAAGCTTAAGCTTGTGCTAGGAAAATATTAGTAGTTCTTGGCTCTCAAAAATAAGACTACGGTATCCCCTGCCTGTCGTATAAGGCGACTAAAAGGGGCCTCGGGTTCACTGGGCGACAAGGGTTGGACCTTTGTCGTCCGCTAAGGTGGACCCGGGAAGAAGGCGACATCGGCTGGCCCGTGTAGCCATGCACTATGAGAGCACAGGAGGGGAGGGAGTAATCTCATCCCCCGGCACGTGCTCTCCTTGAGCACAGTGCAGAGGGGCTCCGGTGCGTTCCACTGGAGATCCCGGAGCCCCTCGTCATGCACCGAGGAAAGGGCCACCGGGGAGGTTTTAGTGGGTAAAAACCCAACATAATCGCCGCCTTCCCTCCAGAAGGTGGGGTATCTTTTTGAAGATTTCCTCCCCGTTACCAAAAAAAAAATATTAGTCAGATCCTAACCAAACTCTCATCAAACAACCATTGAAGTTCATCCTTTCTAAAAAAATTAATCATTGAAATAGGTTTACTTGCGTACTATGGAACTTGAGGCGACCGCCGGGCACTGAGTTACCAAATCTCTTGTTAACAAAGAAGTAATGGTAAAAAACAAAGTACATTATTATAAATGTCCGCGTTAGTTCCCGAAGACCCGGACAAGGAAGTGATCTGAATCAAACACCGTGAGTGTTACAGTTGGTCCAGCGCAGTCTCCAGACACCCTCTTCACGTCACATTCTTGATCTGATTTGATTGTGACACAACGCATCTCGGCAAATGACAGTCCAACCTGTGACGAAATATTGCAGCTCTTTAAGTGATAAATATCAACAAGTTGGTATAAAAGAGAAAGTGTGTGGGAATGTTGATGTAAACGGCTGGACCGATTTCAATGAAATTTTCAGGAATCTTCAGATTGACTTGGCGAGTAATCCTGAAATTTGGTGACGATCGGAGCACTCCTCTTGTGGCACTGTCAAACGAACACAAAACGACGTATGGCTTATACGTCATTCTTTTATTTCTGACATTATTATTAAATGTTTATAATCTGGGGTCAGATGACAGGTGACAGGTGATAGGTGTCATGTGATAGGTGACAGGTGACAGGAGACAATGTAAAATTAAATATAGACGTTGACATATACGTACACGTAAAAGAGGTAAATCGGAATTTTAGAATTTACGTATAGTCCAAGGCTTAATGTCAATAGAATTTTAGAAATAGGACCCTTTTGAAAGTAAGCCGTTTCATACACACAATACAGATTTTAACTAAGTCGACGCACTAGCATTTGTGCCCTCACCTGTACTTGTAAAAAATTGTCATCGCCAATATTTGTAACCACCTCGTTGACCTCGCTGTATAACAGTTTACTATCAGTTATATTTTCACAAGCACCGCACTTCCAGACCCCGTGGGAGAATACAGGATCTCCTCCTAGGAATAATATGAGAAAAATAACTATGACACAAAATATTTAAAAAAATAACTATAACTTTAACAAAACATGAAGCCTCTTTTTACACACATAAATGCATAAGAAAAAATCGGTTAAGGCTTCCCCTTAGTTCGTAAAGTTCTCAACTCTTTTTTGAGTCTCCCGCGACACGCTCCAACTAATTGATTACGAGTGCCGCTACATAGAAAATCCGATCATTCCGACGTAGACCGAGGCATGTTCTCGATAACTCCCGAGCCCGAACCCGAGCCGAGGTTAACCCTCACTCGGGGGACCCTTGTGTTGAGGTATTAACGATAGAGGTTCAAGCTAAGCGACCTAAGAGCTATGCCACCTCTCAATCCGGTGAAGTAGTCAAGGCCAGCTTCTCTGGCCAATCTGTGTAGTTCTTCCGCTCGGGTGAGCTCTAAAAAAAATTACTAAGCGTATCATCCTGTTCGTCGGAGAGTGCTTACTGAATTTAGTTAGATAGTTAGCCATTTGAAAGTCTTTAGTTAAGAATAGTTTTAGTTTTCCAATAAAGCTACCGACCAAGTCGTGGTTCGGTCCCTTCGGGTACGTGATACAATATCGCGAATAGAGTAAAGGGTCGATAAAAAGTCGAGGTCCCGAGGGTAAGTGACCAAAATGATAATAAGTATATATATATAACGAGCAAAAATAAAAACCAACTTCAATTCGTATCGAACTGTTACGCGCGGACGACCTCTATGTATTTCATAATTATCGTAGGAATATTACGAAATAGAATGAATCAGAAACTAACCAAACTACTCTTGAAGTAAATCCTTGCCAATAAAAAATAAATAATCGAAATCGGTTGGCGTGATATTGAGTTATTCGTCAATTTGTGGCGCACATACTCGATGCAAACATTATTCATGAAATAGCAGCCGACCGAGTCATGGCTCGGCCCTCTCGGATCAGAACGCTCACGCGTAACATAGTAACCGTCCGAGCCGAAGTTACCCCTCACCGGGGGGACCCTTGTGTCAAGTTACTAGCGATAGAGGTTCAGGTTAAGCGATATAAGCTATGCCACTTCTCAATCTGGTGAAGCAGTCAAGGCTTTTTTTTTTCAGAAATATTACTAACAACTACTTTAACTTTAACCATTCCAACTAAGCTTAAGCTTGTGCTAAGACATGGTTCACGGCAATAGTCGAATGGTGGATTCGAACCCACGACCTTACGATTCGCAGGCCGTACTCGAAACCATTAGACTATTGAGGCTTCGAAAAAAAAATGATGCAAATTTAACTTACATATTTTTTAATGTTTAAATGGGACCACATGGAAAGCACCAGCTGTCAAATAAAAAACGAATCAAGTCGATCAATCAAGATCGGTTCACCCAGTTGAAAGTTATCATGAAGGTAACATCATAAAAAAACATTCAGACGAATTGAGATCCTCTCTACTTGAAGTGAGTTGAAAAGTAGCAGACAGACTTACCGACAGCTCCATCATTATACTCTTCATCATAAAGGCGCGATAGAGCAGTAAAATTTTCATTTAACAGATAATATAAGACTGGATCATAAAAATCTTCATTATTCTCCAAAATCATCGCACCATTAACATTTAAAAGCACAATCACGATAAAAACAAATAAAAACTTCATTGTTCTGTAAATAAACTATAGATAAACATGTAATAATTATGTTAATTTCACCAATGCTTCGATTTTCTCATAAGAAAACTTAATGTAGTGAATCCAAAAACAATTGGCAATATATTTGTATTACAATTATTTCCACTGGCGCGTATTATATTTGACATATTCTAGTAGACTAGGCGTAATTGTGCGTGAACGGAACAAATTATCTTCACCATATATCATTGACCTCTGAACTGATAACGTCCAATAAACAATTGATTTAATACTGGCTTCTATCACTTGCTGCGGGTATACACTATTTCAAAACGTATGCTAGACCACGATCCTACCTAATATTAAGTGGAAATGCAATCCTAGATGGTAAAGCGCGCTAGCTTTGTAAATGCCTATTCACTCTACTTTAGAATAAACCCATATTGTAATTGAAGGGAAAGACATTCGGGCAAACCATTCCAGTCATTTGATGTACGGATAATGGAAGTCGCAAATACCTTCGTTTGGTTAGTTCAATTTAATAATTTATTTTATAAACTTTTTACAGAATTTTTTTTATGGTTATAAACTAGTGCATGACCACGATCCCACCAGTGGTGATATACTCGAAAGATGGTACGCGCTAGTTTAGTAAATGCCTATTCACTCTACTCTTGAAGGCTCCCACGTCGTACTTGGACGGAAAGACTGACGCCGGCAACTTGTTCCACTCCTTTGCTGTACGCACGATGAACGATGACTCAAATCGCTTCGTTCAGACGCGCTGAACATCGATTATGAAAGGGTGGAGACCCGCCGAGTGTCTAAACATCCGAAGGTAGAAGAGAATTTCAAAACAAGCGCTTGTTCAGTCTGATTTAAGTGGAATAAAGTATTTGATAATATGCACTAGCCAAGTAAATCCACTCTACCCCATATGTACAGAACACCTTAGTCATGTGAAATCTACCAATCATGGCGTTCTATGCCCATATACTTTTTAACTGCCTACAAAACATTCGATTATATACACAACGCATGTGTCAATACAAATTTGTGTTATAAAACAATATAATATCATCATAGTAAATAAAAGCTGTTGACAGGTCAAAAAAAGAAGTGCTCCGATCGTCACCAAACCTTACAGGATTACTCGCCAGTTCAATATGAAGATTCCCTGAGAGAGAACCCAAACTAAAACATTTGAAATAATATCGCGAAGCCGAACAAATTGAAATTACTACTGATGATCTATTACATTTTGTGACTATTCAATTTGGTCGGGTTCACGATATATATGATTGGATTTAAACTTTGTGCAGTGATAATAAAGTGCAAATTGCCGTTTTTTAACGTAGCTTTTTGACTTTACTAGCACACAATGCTTAGCCAAGAGAGAGTATGTTTAATGTAAAATATGCATTATTGCTATGCCATAAAGTTCAAATTGACTCTTAATTTTATTTAGAAAAAAACGTTTGTATGGGAAATAGAAAAGGGCTAAGGGTTTTCCCGGCAGTTATTCTCATTTTTCTCACCTTTTAAACCTTCCTTAGACCTCCACCAACATTTTAAGACCAAGACCACATTTATATATATATATAGAAGATATATGTAGTGGAAACTGGAACTTTAAGACGTATTGCATTGCTAATCATTTTCTGTTATTCATAATTAACATACGGTCATATGTCAAAAAAGATAATGGCAATGACCTTCCATGGAGACGCACAATTCGTGATTACATGACAATTTGTGATATAAAAAAACAATACATGAAATCTTTTTTGTTCTTTCTTTGTGCTGTCTTTATTTATATCTTTTTATCTCCAGTTATACTATCTTTTATGTTTCTAATTCAACAACTGTCATTTATAAATCAATTTCGAGTATTTTTTTTTACTTTCTACTACATTCTAGGTTCATTTTATTAGTATTATGTACTAGAGGATTTATTGAGACATTATTTATCTATCATTAAGTCTTTCTCTCGTGTCGGATCCTCATGTCTGAGGATCATGGTCACTATCAGGGTTGCATCTGGAGCGGATGATTTGCCTTCACCGGCTTCTGTCCCGTCTCTTACAACAGCCTAAAATTTGGAGAACGACGAGTCTCTTATCTGATCGGACCACCTTGTTGGTGAACGGCCGCAAGACCTTTTACCTGCGGTGTTCCCAACTACAATCAGTTTTTCTAGATTTCCGTCGCCTCCGCGCATTGTGAGTCCAGAATTGTATGTATAGAATTAAGTAGGTAAGACTAGTCGTATATAATTCTTTCACTGTTATGTAATAAGGCTCTGGATCGCGTTCCCAACAAATTAATGTATACGTAACTAAAGCTTCTTTTAAATAGATGACAGACATTTGTTTTCAAAATGACTGCACCGTTTAATGAAATTTTGTGTCACATTCCACCAAGAGAGGCCCTCAATCAGGAAAGATTTGTAGTGACAGGAAATGTCGAAGGTGAGAGTCCTAGAGACCGAAGTCTGAGGGGGTGACGAGGCAGATCCCCATTGTGATGGATGGATCAGGTTTTATTTCATGCGGGATATGATGAAAGAATTCATGTGTGCTGGCATTCAATCGTGACCGACTGACGGCCAGCCGGCGGAGGTGGCGAGACGATGTGCTGCGGGCGCTTTCTGCTGCCCAATCCACTGAATCATCAGGGGGAGGGGGATTTTTCAACAAGAGACCCCAATAAAGGTAAAGGTTGTGTGGGGATCTTATCCATTAAAACCCTGTGGCCCTTCCTCGGTACATGGTGGGGATCGCACCGGAGCCCCTCTGCACTGTGCTCGGAGGTTAGTCCCTCCCCCAGCGCCCTAGCAGTGCAATGCGATACGCCCACGCTCGTCGCCCTTGAACTCGAGGGTCATTTTAGTTGCCTTCTACAAGGATGATGATGACTACGACAAACCTGACAAGAGTCAGGCGACCAAGAAGATGTTTTCAACCGACTTCAAAAAAGGAGGAGGTTCTCAATTCGTCTGTATTCCTTTTTATTTATGTTTGTTAACTGAGAACTTTCGACTGGATTTTGATGATTCTTTTTTATTTGAAAACTGGTGCTTCCAGCGTGGCCCCATTCTGATTTGGACTTTTGATATTTCTGATTTCTGAAATGGACGAATGACTAAGTATCACGTTAACCGATGATTCAGTTTTTGTTAAAAAGGATGTACTCCAAGGGTAGTTTGATAAGAGTTTGTTTAAGTTCTGGTAAATTGTATTTCGTAAAATTCCTAGGATAATTTGGAAATACAAAGAGGGCATCCGCGCGTGATTGCGTTCAAAATTTGATTCTATTTGGAGTCCGTTCTTGTTTTTATTCGCAAATACACTTGTTCTAATTTGCAACACAATATAATAAATATACAAATATATTTCATTCGCATCGAAAATAAGAATTGGTGCTACAATACAAAAGGAGATTCTTTTCAATTTGTACTCAGTAAAAAAAGAAGAAAACGGAACTAAATAAAATCAATCCTGTCAGACTTCGGATTCATTTGCGGTTCTAATCCCCGGATTCCGCTCAAATTAATTCGGTAAAGAGAAATACTTTGCGAGAGATTTCTATGTAGCAACACTGAAACATACATTTTATTTCAGGCTTTCGTTTATTTAACTAGATTTATACCTCCCGAAATAAAGTAATAAACGTTAAAGTCCCTTAGCTTCCTATTTAGCTTTTACCTAGACTGGACGGACGATAGGACGTTCTGAAAAGATATTTAAAAAGATGCGATAAAATACGTCGCAATGGAAGAATATAGCGAACCTCGTAAGAGTGTACGCTTTTGAGCAGAAGCGCAGGTCTGAGTTAGACGAAGCGTGACACCCTGAAGGACCGGCCACGAGCTGTCATATCCTATCACATCAGTAACGGTGTACTTATGTGCGCCAAATGCGGGCGCACATTTACAAGAGTGGGTATGAAAGCCACATGAGGGCATACTTAAGAGCTGCGAGGCCTGGCTCATGACTTGGCAATCCTGAAGCGTCACCGTAGCCGAAACCGGCAGGACGTAATCATCACCATCATAATCATCATTTAGCTTTAACTAGCTTTAACGTCCTATTTATCTATTCACTAAGCTTATTAGGTCACATAGTGACAAGAGGTGATTTTTTTGTACTTTAAAAAAGCAAGCCGACTGAGAATTGAACTCGCAACCTACCACTGCTATAAAAATCGAAAAATATTTTTTTATTAATTTAAATAAGTTTTAACAGTAGGACTAAATAATATTTCGATAACTTTAGTCCGGGTCTTTAAGTGTAAACAATAATATAATTAATTCACGCATATAATTATTACAGAAAATTTGAAAATTAAAGCGCCTTACTTAATTCTCAAGGAAATAAGTTGCACTTGTCTATTCATCATTTATTTTCTGCAGGCGTTTTATTTAAATTGATAGAAAATATCCACATGAAACTACACAAGCACATTTACACGTGGTCGCCCTGTTTTTATTGAATCATTATCGTAGGAATACTACGAAATAGCATTAATAAAAACGTAACCAAACTCTCATCAAACTACCCTTGAAGTACAGTGTAAAAAATGAAGCAATCGGTTGGCGTAATATTAAGTTGTTCGTCCATTTGTCGCGCACATACTTAATTCAAATTTAAGACTTATGGTTATCTCATAGATGCCTTTATCTGAACTTGGCCAAATTGAAATGGGACCACAAAGGCAGCACCAGCTTGGTAATATATACCACGCACCAACTACGGAAAATTATATATAAGGGTTCTCAAATTTATAACAAATTACTGAAATATATGAGACAACATCAATTCCATTATTTAAAAAATTAATAAGCTCCTTTTAACCCTATGCCACATCCAAAATTAACTATTCCTTGAACAATATAGAAATACACCCGCCCTTTCAAAGACTTTCTTTTATTTCTTCTTTTTCTACCACTACTTACTACCTTTATTGTTATTTATTCTTATAATTCATATGTTATAATAAGATATACTTTTTGTACTCGTCGGTTATGTTAATGTTATGAAAGAGTGCTGGGACTAAATAAAAAGCGGACTGTATAAATATAGGGCTGGTGTATTGCCGTCCAACGTTTAACAAAGAATTTGTCCGGGATGAGGATGGTCAGAGTGGAGCCGTCCGTCGCCGGTGTGGACGCGCTGCCGAGTGCCCGTGTCCGGTCGGCCGTTGCCATCGCTGCACTGGCCCATGACGCAGGCCGCGCTCTCCGTTCCCCGCGTCTCCTCTCGCACAGATGTCGGATTCTCGACAGTTATGTTGTTTGTAGATGCCCGAAATATGTATAATTGTTTGTGTATTTGTAACTTTCTCATGTAAGTGAATTGTTATTCTTATGAGAAAATAAAGATTCTAAAACCCGAATATAAAAGAATCATCAAAATTAGTCCACCCAGTCCTTTTATGAAGTCAGTTGAAATAAAGTAATTTCCCGTTACATTTTGCGACATGCATGCAGTAATGTAACAAGAAAACTATTTTCTACGCTTCATATGAATCCACCGCCGTCCCCATTGTGTTTGCATTCACATATTGTATTTTGAGAGCGTACTTCACTTTTGTTACGTGACTGTAACAAAGCCTCGAGTAAACATCGCATTGTTTTGATTTTACCACAACCTAGAATTAGAAATCTAGGTTCTAACAAAGAGTACAAAAGCGTAGAGGTTTTATTTAACTATAAGATGAGACTTGCATTCTCGCATCATCGTCTTTAAAGAGAGTAAAGTTTCTTCATATCCTAGCGCTAGTCAGACCGTCAAAACGGTCAAAATATTTCCAGTCATAGGGACTGTCGACTGAAAACTTTAATTAAAAAAGTTTTCACATCTATCTATTTATTTTACCTCTCCTGTCCTACAGGGTTGCCTGGAAGGAACCGCTCATAGGGATAAGGCCACCCTTACTCACTTTCTAACCGACTTCAATAGCTAAATGGTAAGCCTGTAAGAATAAATAGTGTATATATAGATTAGTGAATAGAGAGTGCTAGAAAATAAAAAACCAAATAGAGTAAGAGTAAGAATGTTAAAATAGTAAAAATAAAGAATAAGAAATTGTAATATTAAAAGTAAATATAAAGATAACATAGTAATAGAAGATAAATGATAAGAGTAATTTATGTAAAATATAACTTTTTTGTGTGTTTTATCAATCATCTCTTTCTTTCTTCTCTTTATAGAGAAGAAAGAAAGAGATGAATGGAAAATATCCCTAACCACCCACGTTGGGGGAACTAGAACTATTGAATGACAGTATTTTCAAAGTTACAAAAGGTAATTTTAAAGAAGATTGATATTTATAAAAGAGAATTGATATTTCTGATGTTAATAATGATGATGACGCTAGACTTCAATTTTAACATCATTTTTAAGTCGTCATAAAACTGTGCTCTAGCACTCCAGTAGTACTAACGAAGGGACTTCAATTTGGGTCGCTAAAACTATCAAACAAGTCTACAGTGGCAATAACAAGCCACTAGTAAAAATATCCCAGGGAAAATTGCCCTGGAGTTGTAAATATACTTTTGTCTGCTTATTTGGAACAGTCAATCTTAAAACATAATATTGCGGTGATATTTTTCAGGGAAATTATACTTCATTGGCTTGAAAAAGGTGAAATTGTGGAAGATAGATATAACTTTATTTTACACTAAAATCAAACAAGAAGGAAATTACAGAATTTAGGTACATTTTACAAATTCGTTGTGCAATGGGTGACCTTATCGCTAAGCGTTCTCTTTTAGGTAACCTTTGAAAGTACAGGAAATATATGAACGAAACAGAACAATGACATACAGATACCAATATTTAAACTAAAATATATATATATTAAATAATCTACACTAAATATAATGTCACCTATAATACCTTTAGTTCCGACGATATCGATTGTAAAGCCGCGTTACAGATGTAGTCAGATATTATATTTAATTTCTCAGAAGATCTCAGAAATTATTTATTACTTCTTCGAGACAACTCGGATCTTTATCGGAATACAATAACACCCGAACTGTCAACGAATGATCTTATTAAATGAGTGACTTTTCACATCCTCATCACAATTGAGAGAACACGATAAATACGAACTTTTCCGAAAAATTACCAAGGAAAATCTTTTGTCACTATAGATATACATAGTGGCCACATACGAGTTTAAATCGTTTGATACATTTGTTCGTATGTCAAATCGAACTTATTTATCAAAGCAATTTTTCCCAATTGAAATGCCATTGCAACATTTTTTTTCGTAAATGTACAAAAATCAAAAAATGCGACCCCAACTTACCATGCTTGGAAAACGAAGGAAGCAATCACACAGAACTCTAGAATGAAGTGGCAGAAAGTGTTAGACTTTGTAGTGTACGATTCCTGGTATATCAAATCTTGATCTCATCTTAAAGAAAAATATCGCTCACTACAAAAAAAAACAACTTTTTTTAAATAGAAAAAGGTGTAAACGATCATACGGCTTGGCTGATCTGGTTATATGGGTCTACTGCCTTCCACGAGCATCCAATGTACTATAGAAATTGCTGGTTATTACGGCTCGAAGTCGCTTTTCCATTTAACATTAAAATTGCTAAGGTTAATACACAAATAAAAGTGTACAAATTTCTTGAAATATCTTTAATTTCAGAAAACCAGTTACTTGTTAAGTTATTCACAAAATTGTTAAAAGATCATAAAATTACACTTAACCGCAAAACGTGTTTGTCAGTTTAAAATAAAAATGAATCAACTAACTAATAGTTATATAAAGCATAATATTCAAATAAAAGTCAACAGTTTTCGTGAAATATCTTTAATATCAGAAAACCATTTAGTTTTTAATTTATTAACAAAATGATTAAAAAGTTAATAAAATCACACTTAACAAATCGTGTTTGTTAGTTTAAAATAAAAATGTATAATGTATCACGTAACTAATAGTTATACAATGCATAAATTAAGAATACATTATAAAATGCTTTATATAGCTAAATTTGTTTTTTTTTTATCAGGATCCTTTTGTTTCCGTTCCATCTTCAAAGGTGGCATTAGTACTATCGTCCGTCTTCCTTTTCGGAAGCGGTCTCCTAACATCCTGTATACTAATATAAGTACAATTTGACCAATTTCACATTTAAAATAATAATACATAAGATTAGGCTGGCTGCACACCACATTTAGTTAAGTTTTTAGTAAAATTAATTATACCTATTTTAATCTTTGAAATGTAAGCAATGCAGAGTCTATCTGTCTCTTTAAAGTTGTAATACAATGACGATATAACACATAGAATGATGATACAGCAAAATTCAAATAATCTGTATACGTGTATATATATAAAAAAGAAAGTGTGAGGGTATGTTCCATATAGGCTCCGAAACGGCTGCACCGATTTCAATGAAACTTTCAGGGAATCTTCAGATTAACCTGGCGGAGTAAACCTGTAAGCTTTGATGACGATCAGAGCACTCCTCTTTTTGAACTATCAAACAAGCCATACGTAGTACTTTTATTTCTGACATTAACTTGAGCCCGATAAGTTTTTGTATAAGTGATAAGAATGATATTGTATTTACTGATATGTACATGGGTGTAGGTGTAATGAATACGGAGAGAAATGAATAATTTAATATATTGTGAGAGTTAAATTAAATATTTAATGATGTAAGTTAATTGTTTAAATAAAATAAAGCAAAATCTAGCCCGGCGAAGCGGGCTGGGTACGCTAGTTAATCAATGAAAGTGTAACATAGGTAATAAATATTTCTAAATTACTGTTTGTACATATACTTTCTTATGCCCATTAAGTAGATTGATATGTACTTAGACCAGGTTATATGTGTGGGATCGAAAGGGAACTGAACACGATCTTCAATTGATAAGGAAGCGAACAGGTCGCGTGTACGATCACACTTCATTCTCCAGGAGCGTGATGTGAAGTATTGAAGAGTATCGCGTACAAGTGATATCCTTCTTTGCAACTTCATGTATCTGAAATAAAAACTTTTTGCTCAGCAACTATACAAATACTTAACGAGTAAAAAAAAAACGACTTGAAATTGAATCAAACGTTAAAGTTAAGACGTGTAGACGACCTCGTTATGTTTCCGAATAATAATAATTCTACGCTCTATTGGGATCGGTCTGTCATCACACACAGGACTATTGTTGCCAATAAACCTGATATTGATGCTGACAGATCAGTCAACGCAACAGGCGGTGCTCGTCGATATTACCATCACATTACGAGAATCTCGTGAAGGCCGAAAGGGATTGGCTCTCGAGGTGACCGCCATATGGGATGTGGATTCGACAATCATTTTCCCGATAGTCGTTTCTGCAAACGATCTTATAACGAAAAGTTTCGATCAACATCTTATGAGACTTTCGCTAGATGGTTGGGTCACGGCACGCACCGTCAGGAGGTTTCTCTCTATGTCGCCCTAACCACCGGTTGCTTGAGCTCTGCTTCGTTGCCGGTGGCACACACTAGGTTAGGTTTTTATAATGTTTTTGTATTTTGTATGATATTTTTGTGTATTTTACTTTTTATATAAATATTGTAAAAACTTAGCCTTAAGTCTAAAAATAAATAAAAAAAATAATAATTCAACGCTCTATTGGGATCGGTCTGTCATCAGACAGGACTAATGTTGACAATAAACCTGATACGGTTTTCCCTTATTTTAAATATTTTCACTTCACTTGTAGTCTGAATGATAATTATTAAGTCTCTTTCTACTTCCTCCTTTCTTAGTTTATTTCTAAGTTTATCTTTTTCACATTTATTTGTTAGTCTGTTTTATTTTAATCCTAAACATGTACCTTGGTTGCTTTCCACTTAAACGTAGCCAGCAATCAGCAACGAATGCGGGAATGGTTTGTATGATCAATGTTAAAATTTTTAAGAGCCATTCAAACTGAACGAACAACAATGACGGTTGCATTATTACACCTAAAAAAAAATATAAAATCAATTATTTGATACACATTGCATATCTATCTTTCTATCAATTATCTTTAAACGTTATATATGTGATCTAAATATATATATATATATATATAGGTTGTCAAATATCTCCCTTCCGCCTTTTTGTCTTTTGAATTTCGCGGCTATGTACAAAGCGCTACAGAGCTCGTATCTAGCAATACTATACATAATTTGAAAGGTCTTGACATAACCTACAAAACGACGCTATGCATAATTAGTTTGGATATTGCGTTCAACAGTTATAGACGTGTAAACATGGAGTTCACTAACGCCGAAATTCGCGGCTTGGCCACTGTTTGGGACGATTCACCGGCCTTCGACCACGACCGTTTTCGCTTGATATTGTCGTATGTGATCCATTTTTCGTCGCCAGTCACCATCCGCTTCAAGAATGGGTCGAGTTCGTTCCGTTTCAGCAGCATATCGCAGGCGTTGATTCGGTCCAGAAGGTTTTTGCGTCAAATCATGCGGCACCCAAACATCAAGCTTTTTAGTATCCAGCCTTCTGCAGATGGTTTAAAATGGTTTGGTGACTAACTCCCATCTCCTGGGCGATGTCACGAGATGCCACATGCCGGTCTAACTCGATGTAGTCCATGATTTGATCGGTATTTGTCGTCACAGGTCTTCCGCCGGCTGGCTTATCCATGGTGTCGTTTTCACCGGCTCTGAATCGTCAAAACCATTCCTCCGTGGTTCGAAGTGATAGAGTACCATCCCCAAAACACCATTAATCTCACGGAACGTTTCTCTAGCGGATTTGCCTTTACGAAGGAAAACTTTAAAATAGCGCGAATTTCGGCGTTAGTGAAGTCCATGTTTACACGTCTATAACTGTTGAACGCAATATCCAAACTAATTATGCATAGCGTCGTTTTGTAGGTTATGTCAAGACCTTTCAAATTATGTATAGTATTGCTAGATACGAGCTCTGTAGCGCTTTGTACATAGCCGCGAAATTCAAAAGACAAAAGGCGGAAGGGAGATATTTGACAACCTATAAATATATGATCTAAACCTCGGAAGCGGCTTCATCGATTATTATAAAATTTAGTTGTTACTTGCATCTATAATGTATAACAGCCTATAAAACTTTTTGGACGGACAACACAACCAATGGAATACAGAGACTGTTGTCTACATCAATCGTATAAAACTGCCTGGATTCATGTATAAACTTTACGGTCGGACAACACAACCAATGGAACACAGTGACTGTTACTTCCATCTATAATATATAACAGCCTTGACGCTTATAGAAACTTTATGGTCGAACAATACATCAAGGTATTCAGCGACTGTGACTTGCATCTGTCATATAAAACAGTCTTGACGCTTGTATACACTTTATGGTCGGACAACACAACCAAGGTATTCAGCGACTGACTTGCACCTGTCACATAAAACAGCCTTGACTTTAATATAAAATTTATAGTCGGACAACACATCGAATGGAATACAGAGACTGTTGTTTACATCAATCATATAAAACTGCCTGGATTCATGTATAAACTTTATGGTCGGACAACACAACCAATGGAACACAGTGACTGTTACTTCCATCTAATATATATAACAGCCTTGACGCTTATAGAAACTTTACGGTCGAACAATACATCAAAGTATTCAGCGACTGTGACTTGCATCTGTCAAATAAAACAGTCTTGACGCTTGTATACACTTTATGGTCGGATAACACAACCAAGGTATTCAGCGACTGTGACTTGCACCTGTCACATAAAACAGCCTTGACTTTAAATTAAAATTTATAGTCGGACAACACATCGAATGGAATACAGAGTCTGTTGTTTACATCAATCATATAAAACTGCCTGGATTCATGTATAAACTTTATGGTTGGACAACTGAAACAATGGAACACAGTGACTTACTTTCATCTATAATATATAACAGCCATGACGCTTAAAAAAACTTTATGGTCAGACAACACAACCAATGGAATACATTAACTGTCACTTGCATCTTTAATAGATAATTATCATATTATATTATAATAATTATTAATTATAATTATCATACGGGGAGTTTCAGGGACGATAAATCGATCTAGGTAGGTTTCATTTTTAGAAAATTTCGTTTTATCCGTATATCTTATACCCTATTAACCTACCCCAAAATATACTTCAGTACGGCTGACTTAATTCTAAAATACATTCTCTGCCAGTCTTATCGTGGCGTGTGTAGGGAGAAAGAAAGGAGTGCAAGCTTATGTACACAAATAAAAATGCATATATAACTACATAGCTATAGACATATTTGATTTTAAAACTATTCCTTGTTTATTTATAGATTACTATCGAGTTTGTGACGACAAATGGAGAAAGAAATCTTGTGATGGAATGGTTCACTATTTTGGCGATAATGGATTACACGTAAAATATAGATATATGTTATGGCGGGCATTTTTGTAGGACTATTTAAGATAAACATTCCCATTATTAATTATATAGCTGTAACTCCAATGCCTGACCACGAAAGTATTCAACTGGTGCAGAAACTTGGACTCTTACCATTGAGCTGGTTCACAAGATAAAGTCGATCAAATAAGTATTCAAACACCTATTCACTACATTTCACCAAGGGATAGAATTCGAAAGGAATCCTCCAATGCCACACGCCACGGTACATATATTAAAATATTTTTTTTTGATTTTTGTCTGTTCTTTGGCTAATCTGAAACGATTTTGACGGGACTTTAATTGGCAGATAGCTGATGTAATAAGGAGTAACTTGGCTTTTTTTATTATAACAAAAAAGTACTGTAGTTAAATCCTTATCAGATAACTATATTTATCAACTTACTAAAATTGTTTCTGACGCTGTCCTCACTAATATATCTGGATATTTCACTCATTTTACACGGATTTGCATCACTGGTACAAATGTTGTATACGATTGTCTCCTTTGATCTGTAATCAATGATTGTGTTTACTTATGCGGGGTAGACAGAGACTGCATCGGCTGTTCTTTCAACCAAGATATAAAATTTAGTAAATGTTCCTTCTATTCTATTCTATTCTAGATCACATATATGACCATAAGACCATTTAGTAGATTATTTGTGCCAGCACCGTATTGAAAACTTTACGAATTATGGACTGGAATTTACTTGCCTTATGTTTCATATAATCTTTCAGTTTTAATTAATTTTTGAAGTTTATTTTATTTTGACCAACATACCTATTACATCTGGCACCTGCCACGACTGTAAGATTTGACACATAGTCTACTGGAATGAGGTCCACGACGTTGCTGCTCTTACTAATCATTATTCGGGTGAAACCTTTTGCTATAGTGGCCACAAGGGCTGTCGCCCCGAACCAATTGTCAACCCATCCCATTAGAGGTTCGTTCACGCTTGCTGATACTGTAATACCAAAATCGTTTTCAATCCATGCTTTGAGATCAGATTTTATAAACTACGTTACCTCGCAAAAGAACACAGATTCTTACCAAACTTAGATGTACTAAAATCCGAATTGGGCTTTCGGAAAACTTCGCAACCAGCCCAATGCCTGACCACGAAAGTGTTCAACTGGTGCAGAAACTTGGACTCTTACCATTGAGCTGGTTCACAAGATTAAAGTCGATCAAATAAGTATTCAAAAACCTATTCACTACATTTCTCTAAGGGATAGAATTCGAAAGGAATTCGACGGAGAACAAAGGTAGTCAACATAGCTCTTAAAGTCAGCAGGTTGAAGTGGCAGTAGGTCGGCCACATATGCTAAATCAGTGACGACAGATGGAGAAGGAAGTCTTAGAATGGAAGCCGCATTGATCGGAGAAGCGTAAAACGTCCTCCGTCTAGAGGAGACACCAGAGGAACTGTTGATGTCATATCGGTCTGGAAACATGAAATACTAGGCGCAAGTTAGGTGTTGGATGGACTTCAAAAGTGACAAATGAGGAGTTTCTACGACGAATCAAAGAGAACCGCATACTATTGCAGACCAAGATAAGAAAAGTGTCGTATCTCTGTCATGTGCTTAGACACGAGAGATATGACTTTCTTCCACTTTTTTTATGGGCGATGTCACTGGCAAAAGAAGTGTTGGTCGTAGAAAGAAGTCATGGCTGCGGAATATAAGAGAATGGAGCGGAATTGCGAGTGCCGCCCAACAGTTTCGCCTGGCAAGAGACAGAAAGAGATATGGTGAACTGACTGCCAACCTTCGCTAGTTGGAGAGGCACTTTAAGAAGAAGAAGATAATTTCGAACAATCCCTTAAAACATTCCCATTGTAAATAAGATTACCTACCAAATATAAAACTCAGAGACTTAAATCAATCAGTAAAATCTTATATTTTTTATTACGTACCAATGGACGGTCTGATGATGATCGAAGGAATTTTCCCGTGTTCTTGGTCCACAACAAATTCTGCAAGCGCCTTGGCAAATGTGTAGGTGTTTGGTCTGCCACCTAAAAATATCATTGCGAAATTGTACACGATAAGAGAGAAATTACAATGATAGTCTCTCAGTCATTAGGCTGAAATAATCGTGAACCACTGTCGAATCTATGATAAATGGCGAAGGTAAGTATTACTGGAGAACGCTAATAAATCGGAAACGTTTCAGGGCCGTCCAATAATGATTATCTTATTTAACCTTTTATTTTCCGTATTACTCACACAATAACTTCTTAGTTTGTTCCTCATTTATCTCTTCTTTTTCTATTATCCTATATACTTCATTAATAGAAGCTGGAGGTGGATATATGACCTCTTCGAGAACTGAGTGGTTGGTATTCGAAAAAGCAGTAGATACATACACGAACACCTGGAAATTAAATATTGCAAACATAATACTTTAAAAACAAGTGCTTGACTAAGATCAGACCTGATATTAAGTGGAAATGCAGTCCTTTTTTTTTGTTAACGGGGAGAAAATCTTCAAAAAGATACCCCGCCTTCTGGGGGGAAGGCGGCGGTTATGTGGGGTTTTTACCACTAAAACCTCCCCGGTGGCCCTTTCTTTGGTGCATGACGAGGGGCTCCGGGATCTCCAGTGGAACACACCGGAGCCCCTCTGCACTGTGCTCAAGGAAAGCACGTCCCGGGGGGGGGAGATTACTCCCTCCCCCCCTGTACCCTCACAGTGCAAGGCTACACGGGCTAGCCGATGTCGCCTTCTTCCCGGGTCCACCTTAGCGGGCGAAAAAGGCCCCAACCCTTGTCGCCCAGTGATCCCGAGGCCCCTTTTAGTCGCCCTATACGACAGGCAGGGGATACCGTAGTCTTATTCTTGAGAGCCCAGAACTACAGGGCTGGGAAATGCAGTCCTAGTTTAAGGGGTAACATTTAAGGGGTGGGTCTTGCCCATAAAATAACAGTAACGCACGAGGATTATTCGCAACATCCGACGGTCGCGAATGGCCGCTTTGTGGATTTGTAAAGATCTAGCCTGTGCAATGGTAATCGCGTCGTCCGAATCGTCAAGAACTTGTCTCGGTCTCCGGGCGACGCGATAGAATTTAGTATAGGAAGGCTTATAAGTGGCGGCACTTACAAAAGTTTGTTAGAATGTTTGGGGCAGACTCGAAAAACCGTCGAGATGCCTGCTTAAAGAATTGGGCTATTATTGGTAATCCTGTATGAGCGTGGAGCTCGCGATTACGTACGAACCACGGCGCACCCATGGGTCGTCGTAGAGAACGATTCTGAATTACTTGTAACCTATGGATATGGGTCCCATTTCGATGATTCATTTTTATTAAGGATGTACTTCGAACTATGATCATTAGATTAATTCTATTTCGCAATATTCCTACGATCATTCGAAAATACAAAGACGGAGTACGCGCGTAATAACGTTTGATTCGATTATTGTTTTTACTCGTGTTTTATATACTGAAATATAATTAATTTTTTTTTTGTAACGTATTACTCATTTATATATACTTATATGCATCAATTATATCTCAAGCATGCAACCATAATATGACACAACGAAGCGTGACTTGGTACAGCTAATATTTTAAAAAAACATAAAAAAGGTTAATGAAAAATTATTTTTTTTTATAGGGATAATTACATTTGAGTCAGACAAACATCTCTTGTTCACCAAGATTATATGCACAACCAACCTTTTTGTATATACCTGTTATGCTTTATTTTCATAACAGGTAAATACAAAAAAGGTTTATACAAAAACACGATTACGGAACATAAAAAAGTCCCATACGGTGCATTCTTAAGACGATTAATTATATTTATTTAATATGAATATTTATTCAAACACAAGCACTTTTGTGTTCTTATGAATATTTGCTTTTGAATGTCAACATTTTGCTATAACAAACACTTCGTCGACCTAAAGTTTTTGTTGTTATTAATGAACTTATAATATGAAAAAATAATGCTAACGAATCTTATTACAAATTTTACTAAACTAAGATAGCCCAGTGGCTTAGAGGTTCGAGTAAACATCTGGTAGTCGCAGGTTCGAATCTAAATCAACTCCTGTCAAGTTTTTAAGTTGTTTTTAAGTTTTAATTTTTTTTATATACAAACTAGGCTCAAGTTTGGCTTTCTAGCTTGATAGAAGGCGAATATGAAGCCTAGGATGGAACACATGAGCATATAAGGTGTCTGTTCATTAGTTTATCACATTAAGGACTTTATAATAGTTTAATTGGTGATAAGCGGGCAACGAAAGCTGTATCCGTCCACCCTGGTAGCGTAAGGATGCGAGAAGTTTATTATATTATGAACCTTGTCAACCATTCCAAATAAGTATTATCCGTGAAATAGGAACCGATCGAGTCGCGTTTGAGTACGCGTAAAATACTAACCACGAAGAGTTTACCCCTCAGCGGGGGGAGACTTGTGTCGAGTTACTAGCGATAGAGGTTCAGGCTAAGCGACCTAAGAGCTATGCCACCTCTCAATCCGCAAGCAAGCAGTCAATTCGTACTTCTCCGGCCAATCTGTGTAGTTCGTCATTTAAAAAAATCCAAATAAGTATAAGCTTGCGCTAAAAGATAATTGACTTTAATCGAATGGCGGATTCGAACTTACGACCTCACGTTCCGCAGAACAATTCTTATCCGTTAGACTATTGAAGCTTTGAACGACACATTGTAGACTTTTTCATCATTCGCCCTTAATAATTGCTCTTTTACCGCTACTTTAATCTTTGAGGTTTTAACTTATCTGTGTTCTTTTTTAAAAGTATAACTACTTGACTAACTTGACTTGAGTAAGCTGGTGAATGCATTACGATAAGCGAGAACGGAGGCGAAGGATAGATTAGAGAGAGATGTAAGTTAGTAAAGAGAGTTACGTATACTACTGTAGACGCAAAAGAGAGTAGTGCGCGCGCACATTTTCTTTCTCATTTTCATGTTAATGACTTACTTGGATGTTCTGCATGAGATGACACAATCTAAGTACCCATCTTGTTCCTTCCACATTAACGTTTATGGCTTCTCGGAGAGGTTCATTGAACTTGATATTTGCTGCGAAATGAAACACGTGTGATACCTGCAAATTTATAAAAAAAAAACTCAAAGTAAAACCTCAAACTTTAACAATCACATATAATAAAAGGTAATAAACGATTTATAAACAATACACAAATAAATAAAATTGGAGTGTCTGTTTGTTATATTCAATCAGTCGCCATTTAACACAAATGCTTATTTGTATATACGGTACACATATCAAAAATTTTTTGTTTTACAATTTTGGTTTCTTCGGCTAATCTCTGCAATCTGCAATGCCTAGAGCGATTTTGACGGGACTTTCGAGGTTTTAGGTTTAAGAAACTTTATTTTCACTTGAGACATTACAGGACACTTACATGAGAACAATAAATAACTAATATTATAAAACAATAAGTTCGCTGTCACACGGAAGAAGGAGTCACCTAACGCATTCATTTGCTTGGAGACGATTAGCTATCGTTAAGGAATTTAGCAAGTTGCATTTTGAATGCGCTAAGTGTGTACACCCTCTTGACGTGTGCGGGTATTTTGTTGTACAATTGTGCTCCTTCAAAACAGATCTATCTTTTTCCGTAATTCGTTCTAACTTTTGATATGACAATTTTCATATCAAGGATAATACAAATGGGCGAATTAATGAGTATTGGACTTAAAAATAATTTCGATATACAATAGGATTTTTATGTAAAAAAATCACGTGTCGCGGTTTTAATTTAACTTGCATTACGATAAATAGGTCGTTAAACCTGTTTAGCGAACTGTCAAAATTGAACAAACGTAATTCTGCAACTGGACTTTTGACGTTTATGTGGAATTTTACAAAATTAGAGAGTGAAAAAAGGCGGACTTAATGCCAGAAGGTATTCTCTGACAGTATACCTTACGGTTGTGTAGAGACAAAGTCACGGGTGCAAGTTTAGAAAATAAAAAAAAAAGTAAAATAAGACATATAAAAATATATTATTTATGTATAAACGTAAATATATACATAAATACAAGCATACATAAATATACATAAAAATACATACCATATAGATATATTAATAGCATGACCATAATTATAAATTTTTTTTTGGACGAACTATCACAGTTGGCACAGAGAAGCTGGCCTTTACTGCTTCACCGGATTGAGAGGTGGCATAGCTCTTAGGTCGCTTAGCCTGAACCTCTGGTTATTAAGTAACAATAGATATATATATATACAACTACATAGATACAGATATAGATGGATATAGGGACAGAAATAGGAAAATTTATAACTATTCTTTATTTTAGTATAGATTTAAGAGAGAACGTTTGAATGTAACCTTAGTTCCAGCTGTACGTACATTTGGTGGCAGAGCATTCCAGAGCTTTATTGCGTTGGTAAAAGAATTGTGTAAGAAACCAGTGTGGCAGAGAGGAATATGTAGCGTATTACTTTCTATCATTCATCAAATGTAAAATTAGGTGCACTACTACGCTTAGCAATTCGCTCTATAATAATCAAATATATATACTGAGATACGAAAACAAGGTAAAGCTATTTAAATATATAATATATAATGAAGATATGATTACGTCCTTCCGGTTTCGGCTACGTCGAGATCGTTGAGTGTGCCCTCACGTGACTTGCGCTCTCGCTTGGAACCAGTCAGGTGCACATGTTATATTTAAGTGCATTATTGTACGCGCGTTACAATGTGTAATATATATAAGAGAATATGTGTGTGTTTGTTGAAACGGCTGGACAGATTTCAATGAATCTTTCGGGGAATCTTCTGGTCTGACTTGACGTGTAATCTTGTTAAGTTTGGTGACGATCAGAGCACTTCTCTTTTTGAACTGTGAAATATAACTTTTATTTACTGTAATTAACGTAATGATCGTTAAATGTATATAAAATTAATTATATTAAATTAATTATATAAATGTATATTAAATTAATTAATAAAACAAATATATACTTTTAATTGATACGTCCTTATAGACTCTCCTTTTATACTCTCTTTACAGAGAAGGCCTGCGCCCAGTAGTAGGACATATATAAAGGCTATAATGTCTAACTCTATAATGTAACTTTAACTTTTAACTTAAATTTATATTTAAACAAAATTTAGTGCAAGCCGCATTAGGTCTTTGAAGATTTGTAAATCTCCATATTATAATTTATGTGTCTCACCTCCTCTATTAACATTTTCTTATCTCCCTCGCTTATTCCGAGATTGGGTAATGTTACGTTGCCGGGAATGGGAGTGATCTTCTTTAAAACCTCTGGCCTCTCTCGTTTAACTCTCTGGAAAATCTGTAATAATATCTAATATCAATAAACGATCAATTCTTGTATTATACAGCGTGTCCCAGGATGTAACGATAACTTGGCACCCGGGGAAAGGGTCTCAATCAGCGTTCTACACCCAGTAGTACTCGAGTAGCAACCATTTTATTAAAACACTATCCGGAGTGCTATTTTTCGAGTTTTCTTTTGTTTGTAGGTTTTAATTCTGTTTTGAACTCGTAAGAAGCCAAGATAGTAGTTGCCAAATCAAAAAATGTATAATAAATGTATGTTTGATGAAAAATATCAAGAGAGTAGTCGCAGTAGTAGAAGTAATAGAAGTAGAAAAATACCAAGAAGAAGAATTTGAATTAATAAATAAGCGATACAGTAATCTAATCGTTAGTTTAAGGAAAATATTAATTTTGACATCGTATATCTATTTGTAAAGTAATATCAATTTACTTTTTTTAAACGTCAATAGTGTACGGTCTGCGAATCGTAAGTGTAGACGACAATATTATACGAGTATAGTTTATATTAGTAAATAAGTGATTATGTTTAAGTTGCCAGTTATTTTAAATAGTTCAAAGCATGACACCGATCCGAAGATCATTTAAAATTGTAAAGAATCAAAGATAAAGAGCTTATTATTGCTCTAAATTGCTAGGTTTATGGTTTGCCGTTAGCAATTCGAGCTATAAACGTTGCAGATGGCTACGTCAGGCATTGTTTAATTTTACAAATGCCAAATTCAATAGAGTAATCAAGTTATTGGAAAGCGTCCTTTCCTAAGTTCCCGCTTTGGTTAATTGTATTTTTTATCAATGTTTTAACTATGAGACGGAGCGGGGGTAGAGCCCATCTTTGGATATTTTAGGTGGTGCATAGAATTTGTAAGCATGATTATTTTGTTGAACTATAGTGAGACGGTTGCTCTGAACCGCAATTGAAAGAACGTTTAATTAATAGTAAGCAACGTGATCTAAAGACAGACCGTTGCTCTGAACCGAACCTTATAACCAATGTTGTTATGATTATTTTGTTTGAACTGTGAACTGAACCAATTGCTCTGAACCTTGGTTGAACGAACCAAATTAATTAGAACGCAACGTGATCTGGTTAAAGACCGTTGCCCTGAACCGTAAGTGAACTGAACCTTATTAAATAGTGTACTTTAAACCTGAACCTTTGTTATAAGTGAACTTTATTATAACTGAACCATTGTTATATGTGAACCTTCATTATTGTTGTGAACTTTTATGTGTTTAGTTTGTAATGTATATTGTGAATTAAACATAGAACTGAACTTCCGAACTTTTAATACAGTCCACTGAGCTCTCAGAACGAGAGAGCGAGTGCACGCGCAAATGTATGTATGCGTGTGCCAACTGAGCTATCCAAGAGGACCACTGTTGTGCGAGTCGCCTTTTTTTTTTTTGTTGACGGGGAGGAAATAAAAAAAACCTCCCCGGTGGCCCTTTCCTCGGTGCATGACGAGGGGCTCCGGGATCTCACGTGGAACGCACCGGAGCCCCTCTGCACTGTGCTCAAGGAGAGCACGTCCCGGGGGGAGGTTACCCTCCTCCCCTGTGCCCTCGCAGCGAAAGGCGACACGGGCCAGCCGATGTCGCCTTCTTCCCGGGTCCACTTTGGTGGACGACGCTAGCCCCCCAGTGAAACCCGAGGCTCCTTTTAGTCGCCTTGTACGACAGGCAGGGGATACCGTAGTCTTATTCTTGAGAGCCCAGAACTACAGGGCTGTGTGCGAGTCGCCTACAGTAAGGTCGTAGCTTCCAACCCACCACTCGACTATATTGACGTGAACAATCTCGTAGTACAAGATTAAGCTTAGTTGAAATGGTTAGCAAGCTTGCTAGATAACAATGTTAGCAATATTTCTGAAAAAAAAATATTGCTAGCTTTCTTTAAAAAAACTTATTGTTTTTATTTTACAAATGCCGAATTGAATAGAGTTATAGAGTTATTGGAAAGCGTCCTTTCCTAAGTTCCCGCTTCGGTTAATTGTATTTTTATCAATATTTTAACTGTGGGACGAAGCGGGGTAGAGCCCATCTTTGGGTATTTAAGGTGGTACAAAGAATTTGTTAGCATGATTATTAGTTTGAACTATAGTGAGACGGTTGCTCTGAACCTCAATTGAAAGAACGTTTAATTAATAGTAAGCAACGTGTAGAACGACCGTTGCTCTGAACCGAACCTTATAAGTAGATGATTATTTTGTTGAACTATAGTGAGACGGTTGCTCTGAACCGCAATTGAAAGAACGTTTAATTAATAGTAAGCAACGTGTAGAACGACCGTTGCGCTGAACAATAAGTGAACCGAACCTTATAAACAGTGTTGTGAATGATTATTAGTTTGAACCATAGTGAGACGGTTGCTCTGAACCTCAATTGATAGAACGTTTAATTAATAGTAAGCAACGTGTAGAACGACCGTTGCGCTGAACAATAAGTGAACCGAACCTTATAGATATTGTTGTGTTGAAGATACTTTGAAGTAAATGATTATTTTGTTGAACTATAGTGAGACGGTTGCTCTGAACCGAACCTTATAAGTAGATGATTATTTTGTTGAACTACTGTGAGCTGAACCGTTGCTCTGAACCGAACCTTATAAGTAGATGATTATTTTGTTGAACTACTGTGAGCTGAACCGTTGCTCTGAACCTTGGTTGAACGAACCAAATTAATTAGAACGCAACGTGATCTGGTTAAAGACCGTTGCCCTGAACCGTAAGTGAACTGAACCTTATTAAATAGTGAACTTTATTATAACTGAACCGTTGTTATATGTGAACCTTTATTATAACTGAACCATTGTTATATGTGAACCTTTATTATTATTGTGAACTTTTATGTGTTTAGTTTGTAATGTGCATTGTGAATTAAACATAGAACCGAACTTCCGAACTTTTAATACAGTCCACTGAACCTTGAACCGAACTTAAATATACAGTCCACTGAGCTCTCAGAACGAGAGAGCGAGTGCACGCGCATATGTATATATGCGTGTGCCATCTGAGCTGTCCAAGAGGACCACTATTGTGCGAGTCGCCTACAGAACTGAACTTCCGAACTTTTAATACAGTCCACTTAACCTTTGAACCGAACATATATATACAGTCCACTGAGCTCTCAGAACGAGAGAGCGAGTGCACGCGCAAATGTATGTATGCGTGTGCCAACTGAGCTATCCAAGAGGACCACTGTTGTGCGAGTCGCCTTTTTTTTTTTTGTTGACGGGGAGGAAATAAAAAAAACCTCCCCGGTGGCCCTTTCCTCGGTGCATGACGAGGGGCTCCGGGATCTCACGTGGAACGCACCGGAGCCCCTCTGCACTGTGCTCAAGGAGAGCACGTCCCGGGAGGTTACCCTCCTCCCCTGTGCCCTCGCAGCGAAGGCGACACGGGCCAGCCGATGTCGCCTTCTTCCCGGGTCCACTTTGGTGGACGACGCAGGCCCCACCCTTGTCGCCCAGTGAAACCCGAGGCCCCTTTAGTCGCCTTGTACGACAGGCAGGGGATACCGTAGTCTTATTCTTGAGAGCCCAGAACTACAGGGCTGTGTGCGAGTCGCCTACAGTAAGGTCGTAGCTTCCAACCCACCACTTGACTATATTGACGTGAACAATCTCGTAGTACAAGATTAAGCTTAGTTGAAATGGTTAGCAAGCTTGCTAGATAACAATGTTAGCAATATTTCTGAAAAAAAAATATTGCTAGCTTTCTTAAAAAAACTTATTGTCTAATCTTTAAAATAAGAAATTGTTGAACCACTTACCCACTAAGTATAATGGCGCTAATAATTATTAAATAATGTTTACATACCGGTAGATCCAACATTTCCTTTATTCTTTCTTCAATACCAGATTTGTTTTTATCACGCATCAAAAGAAATATCTTTTTAATACTCGGACAGCTGTATAACAATTTTTCAAGAAACACCTAAAACAATAAAATTGTCTCTAAGGTCCTTTAAACCGACTTCAAAGGAGGAGGTTCTCAATTCGTTTGTTTTTTTATTTACTATCTAAGCAAGTGCTTGACTACGATCCCACCTGATGTTAAGTGGAAATGCATTCCTGGATGGTAAGGCGCATTAGCTTAGTAAATGCCTATTCACTCTACTCTTGAAAATACCCACATTGTAATCGGAGGGAAAGACAGACGCGCGCAAACTATTCCAGTCCTTTGTCGTACGAATAATGAAAGACGAAGCAAAGCGCTTCGTTCGGGTTTGAGGGATGGTCACAACAAAACGCAGTGCATCTAGAAGTCATAATGGAACGGGGATGGGGGAATTAGATCATGTAGTTCCTAGAAATAAGATATATATCTCATAAGACGAACGTTTTAATTAACCATAACGTATGTTGATTGTTACGATACTAAAAATATTATTGTAAGTACTATATGTCTATTTTTGTTTCCTCATAACTTTTGACTAGGTAAACTGATTTTGATGATTCTTTTTTGTTTGAAAGCTGATACTTACCGTGTAGCCCAAATATGATAATGGGATCCATGAGAATACTATATAAGTCTTAAATTTGCATCAAGTATGTGCGCCACAAATGGACAAATAACTCAATTTTACATCAATGGAATTCTATTTATATGATTCATTTTTATTGAAAAGGATGTATTTTAAGAAGATGAATGTTTGGTAACGAAGTGATTGAGTTTGATTTCTTTATAAATTTACGATTATTCTGAAATACAAAAAGGGCGGCCTCGCAAAATAGCGTTTAACGTTTATTTCGATTTGAAAATTTTACTCGTAAATATACTATACATTTAAATAAAAAATTGTTAAAATCGGTTCACCGAGTCCAAAGTCATGCTGTAACAAACATAAAAACATTCCAACGAATTGAAAACCTCCTCTATGAAGTCGGTCCATAATCCCGTGTCAATCCACTGCAGGAATTAGACCTTTCTTTCTCCGCTTTTTATATCCAGCCAGTTCCAAGTATCCTTATTACGTCGTCGGTCCATCTGTAGGGAGGGCTCGCAACATTTCTCCAACCCATGCCTCTCATTCCAAAACTTTCCTCCTCCATTTACCGTCACTTACTCGACAGATACGATCGTCATACTGTCAATTTCTGACTTTAAGATAGATTGTGATCAGCTCAAGTAGATATCACGGATAAGGAGGAATGTTGGTGTTGCGCGACCATACTCGCTATTCTTCACGACTGACCGGGATTGCAAAGAGAGTTTTCTCTCTATTCTGGGGTTTTAGACAGTGAAAGTCCAACGTATCTCGGCCGTTCCCCGTGGCATGTATCTGTTAGGCGTTTCCCTAAGTAAAAAAAAATTACCTTGCCCAAAAATCCAGTTCCTCCGGTGATGAATATCGATTTACCAGAGTACTGTTCGTCTATTGTTTTGTAACTCAGCGGAGTTCTTCCTGACTGCGCCATTTTCTGTAAAAAAAATTAATGTAGTTTACTTAGGAGTATGACAAGACATGAGCATTATTATCAGGAATCTACGATTGTTTCTTGACTAAGAAACCATTATCATGATAGTATCAAAATGTATGTAATTCACTTGTGATAAAACGCTTCCCGAAGTGGCACTCTAAGTTAGTTTAGCTTTTTTTAGAACCTTTGTAGAACCTTTAAGAAGTCGGAGGTTGCGGTTGGACGTTTTATGAATTTGGGTAGGCCCAGCCCCTTAAATGTTTATGAGCGTTGCTGGAGATTCTTCGGTCAGTTTTCCCCCAGCGCCAACACTTCCCGAAGGTAGCACTCAAAGTTAGTTTAATCGTTTTGACCTTAGATTTTTGGTGAAATAGCAACCAACCAAGCCGTGGATCGGCCCTTTTGGGCGCCCTCGGACCGGATATACATACATAGTAACCGTCCAAGCTTACCTCTCACCGGGAGGACCCTTGTTCAGTTCAAGGCCAGTTTTTCCGGCCAATCTGTGTAGTTCGTCAAAAATAATAACTCTTAACCATCAAAGGTTATCTGGTATGTTCACATATTGTAATGCAACAAAAAATGGATCTATCAATCTATAATTATTTAGTTGAAAATAAAAAAGCCGGGGCATAAAGGATTTGTTTACATATTAGCTTGAATGGAAGTCAAGACACGAGACAATAAAAAAATGATAAACGACAAAACAAAGTGTAATTTAATACCGCCGTCACGACTTTTAACAAAGTTAATTCGTCAATTGTATGGTACTGGCAAGAACCAGTTAATTAAAGGAAATCTGGCGGAAAATTTTTCAACATGTTCGATCGAACTTAAGACGCATAGTGATAAAAAGTTTGATTTACGAATCGAATTATCGAAGGCGGCGGATATGTGGGGTTCTTACCCACTAAAACCTCCCCGGTGTCCCTTTCCTCGGTGCATGACGAGGGGCTCCGGGATCTCCAGTGGAACGCACCGGAGCCCCTCTGCACTGTGCTCAAGGAGAGCACGTCCCGGAGGTTACTCCCTTCCCCCCTGTGCCCTCGCAGCGCAAGGCGACACGGGCCAGCCGATGTCGCCTTCTTCCCGGGTCCACTTTGGTGGACGACTCAGGCAACAAGGGTGGGGCCCTTGTCGCCCAGTGAACCCGAGGCCCCTTTTAGTCGCCTTGTACGACAGGCAGGGGATACCGTAGTCTTATTCTTGAGAGCCCAGAACTACAGGGCTGGCCGGTCTGCCATCTAGATTCAATCCTTTTTTTTTTTTTGTTTACGGGGAGGAAATCTTCAAGAAGATACCCCGCCTTCTGGGGGGAAGGCGGCGGTTATGTGGGGTTCTTACCCACTAAAACCTCCCCGGTGGCCCTTTCCTCGGTGCATGACGAGGGGCTCCGGGATCTCCAGTGGAACGCACCGGAGCCCCTCTGCACTGTGCTCAAGGAGAGCACGTCCCGGGGGGGGAGGTTACTCCCTCCCCCCCTGTGCCCTCGCAGCGCAAGGCGACACGGGCCAGCCGGTGTCGCCCTCTTCCCGGGTCCACCTTGGTGGACGACTCAGGCCCCCACCCCTGTCGCCCAGTGAACCCGAGGCCCCTCTTAGTCGCCTCCCACGACAGGCAGGGGATACCGTAGTCTTATTCTTGAGAGCCCAGAACTACAGGGCTGAAATCTAAAATACTCAATCCTTGGCTAAGTCGGTACCAAAGAGTTCTGTAGGGTCACATTTAAAAATCACTTACTTTTTTTTATATATTTACGCAAATATACGAGTAACTGATTGAATGAAACTACTTTTAAAGATGTTATCGCGATTAAAGATGAATAATAATATTGAAGTACAGTGACGTGAAAAACTCCTTTAGCGGCGTTGAGGACTTTTTATTTTGTATTTATATTTTGTCATGATCTTGTCCAGCCCATGGATGCCATTGTCAGAACCGGACCAAATTGGGACCACGTCAGCTTTCAAATAAAAATAAAAGAGATTCAAATAAAAGAATAAACAAAATCGATTCGGTCCCAGTCGGAAGTTGTGTGGTAAATATAGCATAATATTACCACATAACTTCCGACTATCTGTGATACTGTAAGCTGTCATTGAGGCACATGTCAGCGGAAGAGGCTATATATCTATATATATAAAAGAGAAAGTTTGTGGGTATGTTCCATATAGGCTCCGAAACGGCTGAACCGATTTCAATGAAACTTTCAGGGAATCTTCAGATTGACCTGGCGAGTAATTCTGTAAGTGTTAAGATCGGAGCACTTCTCTTTTTCAACTGTCAAATACAGTTTTTATTTACTATGATGATATTCTATTGTTTTATAACCCAAATTTGTATTGACACATGCATTGTTGTATTTATGTCATTATGAACCGTATTGAAGTAGAATAAGTATAATGAAGTTTACTGAAGTGTATTAAAGATAATAATTAAGGATTTTGAAGTATTCAAGGTAAGTTATAGCGCCGCAAAGGTATGCGTTTACTGATATTGCTGATATGTAAATGGGTGTGAGAAGAATGAATATGGAGAGAAATTAATAATTTAATATATTGTGAGAGTTAAATTAAATATTTACTGATGTGAGTTTATTGTTTAAATAAAATAAAGCAAAATCTAGCCCGGCGAAGCGGTCTGGGTACGCCAGTAAATATATAAAAATAAGAGATTATAAAATGTTGAATATAATTGTGAGAGAATATTTTAATAAAACATTATTTCCATTAAAAAAAAATTAACTTATTTCAACTAACAATAAACTTCATCTTTAAGTTAAAGTATACTATAGTCGTACTACAGTCGTAAAAAATACTACAGTCACAAACGTGAAATAAAAAACATGCAGACGAAACAAAATTAAACGACAGAAAATTGTGAACCTCCCTTTTTTATGTCGGTTGTAAAAAAAACCAAACAAGAACTCTCAAGATTGACGGCGTTAGTGACAATTGTTTTATTTAATATCTGATGGACTTACATTAGTAGTAAGACGCGGAGACCGTGCGAATTCAAACGAAGAACCACCTGCTTCACAGCACGCAGCGGAATGACAAGTAAACATGTCTTGCAAAGAATATGACTTTATTTATATATACTACTGCTTAAAACCGTATGCTCTGTCACGATGTTTGTTTTGTTCTCAAATTTAGTGATAAATATTTATTTTGTATACAGTCTGTCCGTGTCTGTCTCTAACGATGTTTTCAAGGATAAAGAGAAAAGGCATTTACTAAGCTAGTGCGCTTTACCATCCAGGACTGCATTTCCACTTAACATCAGGTGGGATCGTGGTGAAAAGCACTTATTTAGAAAATATATATACACAAAAAAATATCACTCACTAATCTCAATTCCATTGTTTTTGAAAATTTTATCTATCTGTATGTACTTTTATAACTCAAACTGGTGGCCCTGTCGTTCTGGTCGTAAAACGCGACTAAAGGGGCCTCGGGTTCACTGGGCGGCATCGGCTGTCCCGTGTCACCTTGCACTGCGAGGGCACAGAGAGGGGAGGGAGGGGAGGACGTGCTCTCCGAAGAGCACAGTGCAGGCTCCGGTGCGTTCCACTGGAGATCCCAGAGCCCCACACCATGCACTAAGGAAGGGCCACCGGAGGGGTTTTAGTGGGCAAGAACTCCACATAACTGGGTTACATTAATAAAAACGAAATTAAATAAATTATTAATTAATTTATACATTACAAACAATCAATTCTACGTGTTTAGGCGTCTTTGCAACAAAAAAATCTAAAAAAGGCTCGAAATCGGGCTGTTAACATGATGTGAATCTTAACACGATCGCCCGAACACAGCTATAACAACTCTAGACTAAGTATTGGGTAAATAAATTTGCCTAATATACTGTCTTCTCATACTTAGGCGAATATCAAAAAATACGTTTACGTTGCGTTACTTCACACGTTACTTCAAGCGCTAGTTTACAGGCGTAAAAAAAAAAAAAACGTGATCAATGGGGGAGGGAGAACTAACTTCCTTTCAAAAGCGTTCGAAATATCCATTTCAGTAGTTTTCGCAATTCGTCTTTTTTATGTTTATTAACTCTTAATTGAGTTAACTAAAGTCATTGCATAGACCTCGATTTCAATTTGAGAGCAATTTACATCCCTGTGACCGTAAGCGAAGTGTTGGAGCTCAATTCGTGAAACTTTAACAGCAATTAGAAGCTTATCCTTAATTAATTGAACCCCCACTTGTGCAACCAAGTTGAGAAACACGAGCAGTGAACCGATTAAACTTCACCATCAATTGAATGCCACCGAATGATTTTGATCAGTATTTAATGTTAGGCCAAATGCAAACTTTATACAATTATAATTTTTTAATTTTTTATTTTACTATAAATAATTAATAAGTTAAGAAATTTATGATAAAAAAAAAATAAAAATGTACAAAGAAGTAAGAAAGACAAAGAATGATTTAAAAATAAAACTCAAGAAGATGAAAGCAAAGGAAGATTGAATTGACGGCTCGTGACGAGGTGTTGCAGTATTCTCTTTTAAATCACTATTACTGTAAAAATGGACGAGGACTAAATGCTGAGCATCCAGACAAACCTGGGATAGGTTTTTGGGATGCGCTTTATTGTGTAAATTTTATTTGTAAAATGTATTAAATTAAATAAAAAAAAAAAGGAAATCCAAATCCAACCAAACAAGCATTACCAACTCTGCTCTAAGGAATAGAGGAAAAACTGCTTTGTCCCCAAAAAAACACTGTAAATAAGTAAAGACGGTGCGCGCTCTGCCCTCTATCTATCTCGATTTTTTTTTAAATAATGCTAACAGTATTATTTTAACTAACATTACTTCTCTCTTGTTAACCCATTCCAAATAAGCTTAGGTTTGTGTTAGTAGTTGTGGGTGGTTCACGTCAATAGATGAATAGTGGATTTGAACCCACGACCTTACGTTTCACATACCGTACCCTAAACCATTAGCCTATTGACAACTTACAAATTGTAACGCCAGCTTTTAATTGAAAAAATAATCTTCAAAATCGGTTCACCCAGACTAAAGATATTAAGTAACACATATTAATAAATCATACAGACGAAATGAAAATCTTCTCTTTTTTGAAGTCAGTTTAAAAACATTTTTCGACCAAATTTGAAAACGGACTCATTTTTACTCGTGTTTCGTAATTATCTCTATTTCATTTTCATAACTTACCTCAGCGATTGCCGAAATAGGAGATTAAGCCGATGAAACGGGATTGTATTCCCAATAAAATTCAATTTCGTATGCAAATTATAATCAAATAAGTCCCATCATAATACCTCATTTATTGCAAGCGTTAATTGTCGTCAACAAGTAAAACAACGAGAAAAAACAAAAATTTATTCAAATCAATTCATATCAAACTCTAAACGTAACTACACGCGGTCTCTCTTCTCGGAATTATCATATCATAGAAATATCATTATCGTATAATTCTTCTTTCACGTTTCTGCTTCTGCTCTCTGTTTATTTTAAAGAAACATACGTTATTTAACAGAGCAAAGCGGTTTTAAGAACACGTAACCTTTTCATTCAGATTCTCAAATGATTAAAAAAAATATTTTAGTATTATTTCGTTCTTGTTTCCGAATTTTTTAATTATTTTTTATTATAGCAGTCCTGGGTGGTAAGACGCACTAGCTTAATAAATGCGTATTCACTCTACTCTTGAAAACACCCACATTAAAATCAGATGGAAAGACAGAAGCATGTAAACTATTCCAGTCCTTTGCTGTATGAATAATGAAGGACGAAGCAAAGCGCTTTGTTCGGGTCTGAAGGATGTCCACAACAAAAAGGATGAAATCCAGCAGTACGTCTTCAAGTCCGATGGTGGAACGACGATGCGGGAATTAGATCATGTTATTCCTCAGCACACTCCCCAAATTCCAATCTGTAGATAACCGTAAGTCATAATGCCTCTAGTTGAACTATGCGTATAAAGAAAATATACCTTTTTTTTGTAGGCTTGCGGAAATTTTCAACAAGATAACCCGGGGACGGCGTAGGTTATGTGGGTTTCTTATCCACTAAAACCCCTCTGGTGTCCCTTCCCCAGTGAATAGTGAGGGACTCCGGGGTCTCCAGTGGAACTCACTGGAACCCTTGGCACTATGCTCTCGGAGAGTACGTCCCGGGGGGAGAGAGTTTAATCCCTGATCCCTCGCAGTACAAGGCGACACAGGCCAGCCGATGCCGCCTTCTTCCCGGGTCCACTCGGACGAGAAAAACCCCCACCCTTGTCGCCCAGTGAACCCGAAGCCGCTTTTAGTCGCCTTCTACGGCAGGCAGGGGATACTGTAATCTTATTCTACGAGCCCAGGCTGAATAAAATACACCTATTTTAAATTGGTTAATGCAGGTAATTCACACTGAGCCCGCTCAGGGAATACACGACACGCAGTAAATAATTCAATCACCATATGTAATAGAGGGTCTACTGCATGAATATTTTCTCTTCGAAGTCGTTAAAATAAAAAAAAATGTATTTACCACCCAACGCCTACAGCGAACGAACGCAAGTGAAAATCCAATTTTGCAAGCAAATTGGATTTGAGCGCAACGAGTTGTCTCGTCGATGGAGCTACTATGGACTTTACGCGGTAATTATTTACGATAGTGAAAAAAAATATTTCCCATTATATGTTTGAAAGTGACATTTATTACTACACATAGCGCCGATAGGATTTTGGTTAAGCGTTTCGATTTACGATCTGATGGTTGCGAGTTGGAATCCGTCATTGAATAACGGCTTTTCGATTTTTAAATAAAAAAATCACTTGCTTGCTTACGGCGATGGGGTCACCCGCTGTGATTGACCATGGTGAAATGCGGATATCGATTGTTGTGTCTGGTCACACCTTCAGGCTTAAAAGGACGTTAAGGTAGATTTCGGTTTTTAGAGTATCGTTTGTTGACAAGAAACACTACACACGTTTTTCTTTCAGATAGTTTATTCACAACTAACAATTTTTCTTTACAAAGATTAAAAGCTAGGCTGATTTTTTTATTAATGACGAACTACACAGATTGGCCAGAGAAGCTGGTCTTGATTGGTTCACCGGATTGAGAGGTGGCATAGCGCTTAGGTCGCTTAGCCTGAACCTCTATCGCTAGTAACTAGACACAAAGGACCCCCGGTGAGGGGTAACCTCAGCTGGGACGGTTACTATGTTACGCGTCAGCATTCCGATCCGAGGGCGCCTGAGAGGGCTGAACCTCGACTAACAGCTAGGGTGAGTGCATGATTCTATATATTCTGTATAAGTATATTGTTTGTAACATTTTTGCGTCTACAATCAAGAAAAATAACCATTGTGTTAATTAAAATATTACTTAATTAGAATCGTTTTTATAAGTAAAACTTTATTCCGAAACAAACATGGAATAAAAAACTTACGAAGATTGTGTTCATGATGCTAATTAAAGTTTTTCTCAACGTTAGAAACAGTTACTGTAGAACAAATATTATAAAGGTCCTGTTTTTTGTTAACGTGAACATCACGTTGTAGAACCAAAAAATGAAAAAAAAAACTAACTGAGAAGCTTTCTTTATTCTTTTGAAGTCGGTTATAAAAACCTTTTAAATATATATTATTTGGTTATAATTATAATTTTAAGAAACAATGAAAATATATATTATTTGGTTATAATTATAATTTCAAGAAACAATGAAAATATATATTATTTGGTTATAATTATAATTTCAAGAAACAATGAAAATATATATTATTTGGTTATAATTATAATTTTAAGAAACAATGAAAATATATATTATTTGGTTATAATTATAATTTCAAGAAACAATGAAAATATATATTATTTGGTTATAATTATAATTTCAAGAAACAATGAAAATATATATTATTTGGTTATAATTATAATTTCAAGAAACAATGAAAATATATATTATTTGGTTATAATTATAATTTCAAGAAACAATGAAAATATATATTATTTGGTTATAATTATAATTTTAAGAAACAATGAAAATATATATTATTTGGTTATAATTATAATTTCAAGAAACAATGAAAATATATATTATTTGGTTATAATTATAATTTCAAGAAACAATGAAAATATATATTATTTGGTTATAATTATAATTTCAAGAAACAATGAAAATATATATTATTTGGTTATAATTATAATTTCAAGAAACAATGAAAATATATATTATTTGGTTATAATTATAATTTTAAGAAACAATGAAAATATATATTATATAGTGTTAAAAACTGTAAAGAAAGATGATGTAATCGTATTATACGGAAAGATCCGATTGACCATTATTTCCTGTAACAAAATAAAATACGTCGTTACTTATTGTTTTCTTGCAAAAATTTCCTTTTTTTTTGTTAACGGGGAGGAAATCTTCAAAAAGATACCCCGCCTTCTGGGAAGGCGGCGGTTATGTGGCGTTTTTACACACTAAAACCTCCCCGGTGGCCCTTTCCTCGGTGCATGACGAGGGGCTCCGGGATCTCCAGTGGAACGCACCGGAGCCCCTCTGCACTGTGCTCAAGGAGAGCACGTCCCGGGGGGGAGTTTACTCCCCCCCTGTGCCCTCATAGTGCAAGGCTACACGAGCCAGCCGATGTCGTCTTCTTCCCGGGTCCACCTTAGCGGACGACAAAGGCCCGCACCCTTGTCGCCCAGTGAACCCGAGGCCCCTTTTAGTCGCCTTATACGACAGGCAGGGGATACCGTAGTCTTATTCTTGAGAGCCCAGAACTACTTTCCTACTTCAACTAAGATTTACGTGTAAGTTCGCTAATATATAAAAATGAAAATTAAACATATTTTATTGAACGGTTATTTCATATTGATAACAATAATTATACGAGTATCCATTCAGCTACAACTACACTTTTCATTTTACATCGAGACGCTGGATTCGAGACGATTCGGTTACAAAAAGCTTCAGTATTACCGTAGCTCTCGGTGTAGGCGCTTGCTACGACGCTGTCGAAAATCGCGCTACGCGGGAAAGTTCTACGCGCCTCATAAGCTCTAAATTTAAATATTTTGTTTATCCATTGAATTTTATTTATGTTAAAAATTATATTTTATTAAATATATAAATTGATTTTTCGTTTCATTAACGTTCGTAAAGACATAATGTGACATTGTGAAAATGTGAAAATACATTATACATATGTGTGACGAGATTCTGTGGTAAGTTTTTAGATTTAGTGTTTACATGTATATGAGAAAAAATTATATGCAAGTAGCTTTTTTTATTTTTTTTTATTAGGGGCCTTTAGAGACTCCTTCATTTTCTTAAGCTGGGGACCCACGTAATTAAAAACTTTGTTTTTATATTTGGATGTACTTCAAGTTGCAGTTAAACTCTTTAGGGATTTTCAAATTAAACTATTTATGGTCAAAGATTACTTAGACCTAGTTGCTTTATTAGCTACTTGTTATTAAAGTCAACAAAACGGGGTAACTTCGCCGCTTACGGTTACATTTTGTAAATGTACTTTGTTACTGGACTACTTTGTCTAATTTTATTTAAACTTTATTTTATCTTATTTCTACGTAGCAGCCTCATTCCCAATACTTCACAGTCTACTATTGCCCAAAGAGATATGAAAAATAATAATAAAAAAATGAGCTTCCACGTCCTTTAAACACCTTTCAATAGCAGGGTACACAGAGACAGTATTCGCTGTTGGCTCTCCAAGCATATATAATTAATGCATATATAAATATATGTTATAAAGGGTGAGCTCGTATCCATACACCAGACAAAAATTTTTAGAAACAGTTTTTCTAATTTACTTTGTTAATAAAAGGGTAGTAGAATAAATTTATAAAAAAACATACATTTTTTTAGTTTCATTTGAGCTCGTTATATTCGTAACTATATGAAATAAGTAGATACGTAAATTATTTATTACACTAAAATTTAGGGAGGATGAAATTAATACTATATAGCATTTCCTTCCAACTAACCTTTCGTTGTTAATAGCGGGCTGAGGGTAGTGCCGCCGAATTAATTCTCTTAAAGATAAATCTAAGCTTTATTGAAATGTTGTACATAATATACAAATACAACTGCGTATATATGTATATTATAGATAGAAACAATTTATAATTTTTACTTCTTTAGTGTTCAAATAAACGCAACTGAAAGACATCGTGGACAAAGCCTCCGTATTCTTAACCGGCAAGCTATTCCAGAGTTTAGTTGCTGGTAAATGAATTGACATAGAAGGTACACGGTAAACGAAGAGCATGAATAAAAAGCGTTCACTTAGTTATTCTGTAGACCGACACTTGTGTAGTATATTAAATAGCAAGAATCTAAGAAATATTTATGAAACAAAAATGGTATTAGCCTTCTTTTAAAAATAAAAATAAATATGGTGTGTATATTTCGTCTGTTATATTTTGCTAAATCAGCGGATTCCAGTAGTGTGACACATGCTCATATTCAGAAGATAAACCGTATACATAGATTAAGTAATCGCTCTCGAGATAGAATGACAACTTTCTTGTTCCTTTTCTTAGGTTAAATTTCTTCGAGTTTATATATTTTTTTTATATGAAAAGTGGCAAACGAGCTTAAAGGTCACCTGATCTTAAGTGATGACCGTCGCCCATGAACATCGGCAGCACCAGAGTAGCTACAGGTTTTCAAAACGTAAACGTTCGAAAACATCGACGATGACAGTTAAGACCACAGGTTGGCAGTGCGTGGACGATAGTTACGCGAGAAACATACAGTCGTGGAACGCCAGCCATCAAGATGGTGGCGGTGGAATATGGAATTTTGACGAGATGTGCTGTAAGGGAAATCGGTAGCTGGGATGATTCCGAACAATTCCCCAGAACACTGCAAATGGTAAATGCGATAGAGATTGCAAATAGCCCCGACATCTCTTCGCAGACCCAAAAGGCCAAATTGATCGGAAAATCCCTGATCGTCGACGATTCGAGAAACTCTACGTTGTACACGGTCAAACGGATGTAGTTCATCAGCATGCCGATGGTACTTACTGTATAGAATAGAATAATTTTTAATTTGCATACACATCGTTGTATTCTCTACCTGTTCTTTTTACTGCTGAGGGTCATGACCATAAGCAGCCTCCATTCATATGCGGAGTGGACCGCACGTTGCAAGCTGCATCACACCGATTTTTTTACTGTGTGAAACCATTTTGTACCCTGTACCTGCGCCTGAGCACATTTGCCGTACATTTTGCCAAAAATTATCTGCTTCTCCAGACAGTGCAGTATATCTTTTTTTAAAGATTGCTAGTTAGGGGTGGTTTAAGTCAATATTCGAATAGTGGATTCAAACCTACGACCTTACGATTCGTAGACCTTACCTTATACCATTAGGCTATTGACGCTTTTTCAATTATTTAAATTTTTATACAGTAGCCAATTTGTTTAATCATTGAAGTTGTGTCATAAAAATTACTATGCGGTATGGGTTAGACAATTAACGAACACAGAAAAACTTCTTGTTCCAATTTTAACTTTTTTCCGGCAATAAAAAACATTGTGAGAAAACTATTTATTCCTAAGAAATAGGCCATATATTGGCTATAGAACAAAGGCTATTTTTACTTTATGAATGACCTAATTTTTATATTTATTTGTGAGGAAATTCTACTATTAATATGACATACTGAATCAAAAGAATATTGGATAAGGAACATCAAACGAAATTTCCCTTTGACCTTTCAGTTTCCTTTGGAATACAACCTAATAAAGATTGACCGAGCTATTGCCCGGCTTCAACCTTTAAGCAATTCATCCGACTATTGTGGACGAAATTAAGACGTAATTTTCTTGCATTATTTAGTAAACTAACTGTACATTATTAACGCTTATGCTTTTTCTTCCCTAGTAGTGGCATATTATTATTTATTAATCTACGGACATTACTTATAAATATAAAATAATGAAAAATAAATTTCACGTGAAGAAGTGAAGGAAATCATCGTTAGGAAACTTACATGTTATTTTTTGTTAAAAATGTTAAGCCACTAGGGCCGCGTAGCAGTCTACGAGTATGGCCTTATACTCACTTTACAGAGAAGGCCTGTGCCCAACAATGCGGTATAAATATAGAGGATGTAAATTTAAATAGCCTTATTTCAATAAATTTAAGTCTAGAAGGTTTTTTTGTACATAAAGCTGTTGGGTGCAGGGCTTTCTGTAAAAAGAGTATAAGGGCATATTCCCATCAGGCGTTCTTAATAGACCTTAGAAATTTTCTAAGAGTTAATTAAGGTTTCTTTACGATGTTTTTCTGCATTCCCGAGCGGTAGCTAAATCAGCACTTAAATTGTACTATATGATATATACTGTAAAATGATTTAGTGCTAAATTAATAAACATTAATTTCCCGCCTAATGTACTTTAAAAATGTTAATATTACGAGCAGTTTAGAATTTTTTATATTTTCTTAACTAAAAGCACTCATCGAACAGTCCATTTCTAAATAATAAAGATAAAATCCATTAAACACCACTTATCTGTCCAAACCACGAACATTTTCTAACCGGGAATGCTTCTGCAAAATTCGTTAAACGTCTCTTAATGCCAATTCGAATCCCTTAAAACATTAATTAGGGCTTTGAAAGTGTGCTGTCAAGTGTCGTACAAAATTACTGCCATAAATAAAATCCTTGAAGTTTTGCGTTACGTTGTTTTCGAATTTCAAAACTTAACAGGATGTGCTGTTTCTATTAAACTTATCCCAGTAATGCTTTTGAATGTTTGTTCATCTTATTATTCGATAAAACATGAACTAATGTCAACAGACACCTTCTAGGCTCACGTTTACGATCCTAGGCTTCAAATGTTGCTTTCCATCAAGCGAGATTGAATCCAAACTTGAGCCTATTTTATTTAAAAAACGAAGGCAAACGAGCATGCGGCTCACCGAGTCACTATGATACCTACCTATTACAATCATATTTTGTCGTCGAGCCTATAATCTATCAATAAATTTTGATAAATAATTTCAATTAAATTTTTTGATTATTTTAGTATCATTTGATATTGATTAAATGATTGGAATGTATTACATTATTTTGGGAGGTTTTTTTAATGACGAACTACACAGATTGGCCAGAGAAGCTGGCCTTGACTGCTTCACCGGATTGAGACTTGGCATAGCTTGCCTGAACCTCTATCGCTAGTGTGAGGGTAAGTGGGGGTATCAGTATGTACAAGATTGCCAAATACATATGGATAAAAGGCTATTGTATCAGGAGATTTTTTTGGGTGTTATGTTTTTCTTTCCTAAACAATAAAGTAAATAAATAAATAAACATTTTATACTCTCACTTCGTCTTTTTCTTCACTCCATCTTTTACTTTAAATACATAATAAATAAAATTTCTTTATCTGCATATATTTAATAAATACAGAAATGCCATATCATCTAAAATGAGAGCAAACATTGTTCACGACAAGTTACATGATTACCTAAAATATTTTAAATTGTTTCCATACTCATCGAAAATCAATTAAAATTTCAGCCTAAGCGATGGAGCCTTTTAAAAGTTCGAAGTGTCAATAGCCTAATGGTTTAGGGTACGGTCTACGAATCGTAAGATCGTAGGTTCGAATCCGCCATTCGACTATTGCCGTGAACCATCTCCTAGCACAAGCCTAAGCTGGTTAACAAGAATGTTAGTAATATTTTCTAAAAAAAAAAATATTGCTAGCATTCTTTAAAAAAAAAATTTTTGCAAATTTTGAAAATCATTTAGTAATAATATTGTGTACGCATAACAGCCATTTACTAACGGACATCTTTAGTTTAATTCAATTTGATTTGATTGTTTTTGTTGATGGAGTTTCCATGTAGATTTCGCCAATGAAGTGCGTATGTTAAACTGCTATAAAAAGCGGGCTTCGTAATTGGACAAGGATCGAAACAATGATATAGAGTGGTTACTGCAGAGATAATTCACCGCGAATCTTTATTGAACAGACCCCCTGTCTGAACGGGGTAGAAATTTAGTTATTTGATAAACAACATAACTGAGACTGAATTTATTTGTGGCTTTACCTAAAACTTCACTAAATTCTCTGTCCGAGCTGATGTCTGAGCTGATCTATGTCGAACACAACTCCTGGGTTTTCAGGCTTGAGCGAACAATATTGACAATAAAGTGTTCCGGACAGAACGCGTGTTTTTTTTCTCTTTATTCAGGACAACAAACATTTGTACAATTATAATAAGTCACAGAAAAGTAGTAGCAATAAAGTAAATTAAAGTATAAAGAAAAATTATAAATTACTAAACATATCGTTGGTCATTGTACAAACAACACCGTCATCCACAGATTACTACATAAAAGTTACAGAGATAGGATTAAATTAATGATAGAAAATAAGAAAAAAACAGTCAAAATGGAAAATAGTTAAGTTAACAAAATCTCTTGTAAAGTTTTTCTAAATTTGGAAGGAGTTAAGCCAAATATATCTATATTGTTAAAGTTATTGTTATACAATTCCATGATGCGATTAAGAGGTGCGCGTGCGCCTGCGCTTGTTTTACTTGACTGAATAGCAAAAAGTTTATGTGGATGAAGCTCACGAATGCGTTTCGAATGGCTGGGAACACGTATACATATGTGATTGACGAGTTCATTGCAATCCAATTTATTTTGACAGATGTTGTAAAGAAGAGTTTGATCCAAGAGCATTCTTCTTGATTCAAGAGAGAGCATACCGAATTTATTTAGTAATAATTCGTAAGATTGTTTAGAATTACAAAATTTATATGAAGTTGATCTTAAAAATTTACGTTGAACACACTCCAGTTGCTGACTGTACTTATTGTATATCGGATTCCATATCGCTGAGGCGTATTCAACTTGAGATCTAACTAAAGCTTTATATAAAATTAGGAATGTGTTAGTTGCATTTAAGTGATTAAGGTATGTATATCTCCTCTAGGCCGATCATAGTGCAGTTAAACGCCTCGAAGCACTTGTGCGGTTAATTGTAGGAGCCGTAATGCCGAACTACAGGTGAGGCACGTACATTTGCTATGTCACCCCCACGAATATCACCCCAATAGGGAAACCTATTGCTCTGTCGGTCCTAGATCCGGATAAAATAGGAGGGACACGAATTTGCTAACTGTGATGTGCTTTTAAATTTGCTATTGCAATTTTATGTGCTGATTTACCACGCGCTCGGCGGTGAAGGAAAACATCGCGAGGAAACCTACATGTCTTAGAAAAATTTTCTAAGGCATGTGAAGTCTGCAATCCGCACAAGGGCCGCGTGGCAAGCTATGCCGTTAAACTCTCTTTATAGAGAAGGCCTGCGCCCAACAGTGGGACATATATACTATATATATAAAGGCTGTAACTTTTTTTTCATTTAATTTTCTATATGATATAATATGTTCCACCTAAAAGGAGGTTCTTTTATGTGATTATGTATTGATTGCATTGCACTGTCCGCTAAATTTTATTTTAATTTTAAATTTAGTTCTTTATTTTTTCGAATGTGCTACTTAAATTTTATCTCTTATTTTTAAAATAAAATTTAGAAGAGTTAGAAATCGACAGTACGCTTCACTGAAATTCACAAAGTTTTAATTCACGCCTCCTGCTTAGCTTTTAACATAGTTACTTTGCCTCTTTAAATAAAATTTTATATTCACTTCTGTTTCCTCGCTCTGATTTAAGTCAACACAAAAGCCGCGACAAACTAAATTATGTTTCTCAGTATATTTTAATATAAACGAAACAATTTATGAACCAAAGGTGTGTGGCACTTTCGCAAAATGTTAGGCAAAATAGAATAGTAGTTCCCATCATAGTAAATGATTTCGTGTAGCATGCTACGTAGACTCTCGTAGCGGATTAAGTTTAAAATTGTGTTTGAAATAACTAATATTGAAAGCCACGGTAGGTCTTTTTTCAAGCCTGCCGAAAAAGAAATACATGAGTTTTATTTACTTTCGGTGCCGGCACTAATGAATTGTTTGAAGCGTCAATAGCCTACTAGCTTAGGTACGGGCTGCGAATCATAAGGCCGGAGGTTCGAATCTACCATTCGACTATTGACGTGAACCTCCTTGCACAAGCTTAAGCTCAGTTAGAATGGTAAACAAGAGTGTTAGTAATATTTTCTGAAAAATACAGAAATATTGCTAGATTTCTTTGAAAAAAAAAACATTTGAGTGCTTATTTACCATGCACTCGCCGGTGAAGGAAAGCATGGTGAGAAAATCTACATGTGTTAGAAAATTTTCGAATCTAATCTCGATTGTCAAATATTTTCATCGTCATAACAATCATTAATTATATACTTACCATATACCCTATGCATACATATATTTATTTGTAGTTTATATTTTGATTTCAGGCGCCAAGAGCGTAATGACTTAGGGTACGGTCTACGAATCGTTAGTTCGAATCCACCATTCGATTATTGACGTAAACGATCTCCTAAGCTTATTTGGAATGGTTAACAAGAATGGTTTGTTTTTAATTTGTAAAAAAAAATATCGTTAGCGTTCTTTAAAAAAATATTTGCAGGCTCTCGAAAGAATCTTTCAAGAGCACTTGAACGTAATGATCGAAAAAATCTTCGAATTTACATAGAGCTCTGTACTCGAAGAAATTTTAATTAGCATCATTAATCAGCTTTGTATAAATTTACGAGCAATTAAAAGTTCTCAGTGGCTTGTATTCAACGATTAATTGATCCCCGAAACAGTACGACCTTACAATTAATTTACAATAATGATTGGAATGGAATCATTCAAAAAATTTCGCAATTGCGTAATATACCCGCATATCTGTTAAGCTTACTTGGACGAAGCTATTTTAATAGACTTTTCTAAGAGCTGGTACATCTTCACTGCAAAAAACGTTAAAGCTAAGGCTGAATTTTTTTTTAAGATATGAATGAATGAATGAATGAATGAATATTCTTTATTGCGCAACAATTAAAAACAAAATACATCACAGAAATAGTTAATACAATTTTTACATTAGACAAGGTCATTGCATGCGCAATGGGCGGTCTTATCGCTAAGAGCGATCTCTTCCAGACAACCTTCCAAGATATTTCCACTTCTGACCTTAAAAGTGTAAAATATTTTTACAAGTTGCACGAAAGACCTTCTTGCTTAATTATTTGAGTTTTGCATAAATGTATGAATTATCCTTTTAATAGATTGGTGAAAAATTCTATACATAATTCACGTGTTACTACTCTAGCTCAGGACTTACTAGCTCAGGAAATCGCCAAGAATCTGACGTGGTCATTTTCTCAAATAAGTTACATAATTTTAAAACGTACGTACTGCAGTTATTTTATAAAATATAGCTTAGGAAATAGTTTTTGTTCTTTTTACTTTTTCCTGTTTTTTTATTATATTTCCGGTTGTGTCTTTATTTTTCTTATATCTTATGTATTTTTTTGAACTGTAATGGTGTTTACTTTGTTAGTGTGACTTATAAATGTATAAATAAATGAGAGTATGAATATAGGTATGCCGAATAACCAAAAACCATTTTTACAAAAATCCTTAAATAGTTTATAAATATAAGACATTCGGGAGCTATTATACGTATTAACATATTCCCAAATCTTGAATCATATAGTTGATAACTACAAATTCTTACCCAAAACCGTCATGAAAGGCACGTGTATATATTCAAGTCCTTTCAATTTCATCATGCCAAAATCTCTATTCGTACTAATGTTGAATTGAAACGCTTAAGACCCTTCAATTAATTTACTTAAGATTTTACCAGCATGGTACCATAGTGTTGGGTAACTATTTGTCCATTGATAATTGTAAAAATTTCTTCTTGTGCGTAATATAAACCATGCTGTATGAACAATACATATCTATCAACAGACATGTACGTTTCTGGCGTATCTTTCTTTCACGCACTGTCAACCTGTAAAATCAACTGTCACCAGCGGTGTTTCTGAACCTGTATATTTTTGGGACATTCAAGACACGAGCTTACTCCTATCTCAAAGTCCGGCAATGCACCTGCAGCTCCTCTGGTGCTGTGGATCAGGTGAGACGTAAGCTTGTCTCCTTTATCTTATAAAATATGCAAGTTAAAACAAAAACCGACTTCAATTCAAATAAAATTTGACTGTTTATTACATTGGTTTCATTCCACTCAATGAGTTGTGTTGCTAGTAATAATATTAAACATCAACACTTACAACAGTGACTCAATTGAAATGTTGTAATAGCAAACAAATGCCGTTTTCTTCTCTCCATATTTGCTTACATTTAATTTCAAAGTTAATTTTAGTACAAGTCGTACAAGTACACGTCGATAGCCTAATGGTTTAGGGTACGGCCTGCGAATCGTAAGGTCGTGGGTTCGAATCCACCATTCGACTATTGCCGTGAACCATGTCCTAGCACAAGCTTAAGCTTAGTTGGAATGGTTAACAAGATTGTTAGTAATATTTCTGAAAAAAAATATTACTAGCTTTCTTTTAAAAAAAAAAAAAAAACATGTTACCGACATACTCGTGGCTCGAGTGTGACGGGATAGTTTATTTAACAATTTAATCTATATAAATATAAAATACTAACATTATTTATAATAAACGATATTTAAGATACACGATTTTTAGGAATTCCCTGGTGACATCCGAACAAAAGGCACTGTGCCCAGAAAATTTCTATGAGTCCCAATTGAAACCAAACTCTCTAAAGAAATATTTTTTAAACCGGTTTATAAATGACGACGCTATAAGTGGACGTAAAAAAATTGACAAATTTATAACTTTCACTTTTGAAGTTAGATAAAAAATACAATATTCTGAAAATCTTGTTTTTATAGCGCTGTTATAGACGACCATTTGAATGATCTTATTTCAATGTACGCTATTACTTCTGTGCTACACAAATACATAAGGCTCGTGACGAGGTGTTGCGGTATTCTCTTTTAAATCACTATTACTGTAAAAATGGACGAGGACTGAATGCTGAGCATCCAGACAAACCTGGGATAGGTTTTTGGGATGCGCTTTATTGTGTAAATTTTATTAGTAAAATGTATTAAATAAAATAAATAAAAAAAAACGGCTGTAACTTGGAACTCTTATAAATGCAGAGTGAATCATTAGTAGTGGTAACGCTGTCTACACGCTAAGTAAACAATACGAATGGTTTACAAGGTATTATGGTATTATGGACTTAGTTATTTTCTTAGTGGAACATTTCTGGTTTTCTATTCAATATCTACTGTTATTTAATTATTCCTTTTGAACTGTCATAAATTATGATGTAATTTGTTTACGATACTAATAAAGCTAAAGCCTATATATATATATCTCTCTTTTTCACCCTCTTGTCACCCACTGCTGAGTGTAGGCCTCTTCCTTAGAAGTCCACTCTTTGCGGTCTTGTGCTTTCTGCATCCAACCCTTGCCAGCCGCCTTTCTTAGGTCGTCCGTCCATCGTGCCGGTGGTCTGCCCACATTTCTGTGCCCAGTTCGAGGTCTCCATTCTAGGACCTTTCTCCCCCACCTGTTGTCAAATCTACGGCATATGTGGCCCGCCCACTTCCACTTTCTTTTAGCAACTGCTACATATATATATATATACATATATATAATATTGTGTGTTATTTATATATTATTAGCGAACCCAGCCCGCTTCGCCGAGCTAGATTTTGCTTTATTTTATTTTTATTTTTCTTTTTCTCGAGCGGGTGAAGATCATTACCTACACCCACATACATATCAGTAAATACAATATAATTCTTATAATTTTGAGATTTATTATATTTCAATATACTTCAATATGGTTCATAAAGACATAAATATACACAACACATGTGTCAACACAAATTTTGCTTTTAAAACAATTGAAAATCATCATAGTAAATAAAAGCTATATTCGACAGTTCAAAAATAGGAGTGCTTTGATCGTCAACAAACTTTAAAGGATTACTCGCCAGGTCAATCTGAAGATTCCCTGAAAATTTCATTGAAAACTGTCCAGCCGTTTCGGAGCCTATATGGAACAGTCAGTGAAAAGCAAATAGCATGTAATATACTGTTCTTAGTATCTAATTGATCAAAGAAAGAGTTACGTAGCCAAATACGTAGAGGGCGAACTCAGATACAACGTAGCCATATACGTAGAAAGGCAGAACAGCAAATTGAAATCATCCCTCAGCATGTTTTTGTTCAAATTCAATTGTCCTGATTCAAATAAGCCAATCCGAGCTTTCAAAGAGCCTTTCTATAATTTAAATTAGGTCCAGTTCTATTTTAACATAGATTGTATTGTAGTGTCCTTAATTTATATTTCTGCAGTCGTTTTGTTTTATTCCACATTAAAGTACTCGAGAATCAATTCTTCTTTTGAAATAATTAAAAAATGTTAAATGTAGTATTTAATTTGTAGAGTAAATATAATACACCATTTAACTTTTTATACATAACTTATTTATAATAATAAAAATAATAGGATGGGATCGATCTGTCATCACAGACAGGACTATTGTTGCCAATAAGCCTGATATTGTGCTGACAGATCGGTCAACGCGACAGGCGGTGCTCGTCGATATTACCATCCCGCATGACGAGAACCTTGTGAAGGCCGAGTGGCTTAGGGCACGGTATACGAATCATAAGGTCATAGGTTCGAATCCATTCGGCTATTGACGTGAAACATCTACTAACACAAGCCTAAAAGTTAACAAGAATGTTAATAATAATTGTGAAAAAAAAGATTTTATTTGCAATATTTTTAAATATTCATCGTTCTTCTCGTTTCGTCACATTAATTTTTAACCCATATGGGTTACAGTACATTAAACTGCGCTGTCGTAACTTCTTGTATTCGTTTCTTAACGAGTTGCCTATTTCCAAGTTAACGTTGATTTTAACTCGAGTGCTTTCAATGGAGATTTTCCACTAACACGCTTCGTACATATGTATGTTAGTGAAAACTGTACTCAATGTTTTTGAGCGCGTTTCAAATTAATGAGAACGTATTTATGCTGGGGTATATCTTGTGTCAATAGCCATTAAAATCCGTTGAATATTATACGGAACGAACATTTTTATTTCAAACTACGTAACATTCCTACATCATTTTATCATAAGTCACTGCATATGTAAAATTCAGAGTAACTTTTTTATTCATATATTTTTTTCTTTTACTTAGTTTATCTTTAGAATATGAAATATGAATATCTGAACACACATTGATGAAGCTTTTTTTAACCGCCCTCGAAAAAGTAGGCTCTCAATTCGTCTGATTTTTTTTATTTTTCTCACCTTAACTTTCGATTTTTTTTTTTATGACGAACTACACAGATTGGCCAGAGAAGCTGGCCTTGACTGCTTCACCGGATTGAGAGGTGGCATAGCTCTTAGGTCGCTTAGCCTGAACCTCTATTGCTAGTAACTCGACATAAGGGTCCCCCCGGTGAGGGGTAACCTCGGCTTGGACGGTTACTATGTTACGCGTAAGCATGCCGATCCGAGGGCGCCCGAGAGGGCCGAACCACGACTCGGTCGGTTGCTATTTCACGGATAATCTAAGAGACATTCAAAAGCTAAACTAACTTTGAGTGCCACTTCGGGAAGCGTTAACTTTCGATTCGAACCTTTTTTATTTGAAAAATGATACTTCCAATGTGGTCTCACTTCAATTTGGACCAATTCTAAAACTAACATCTATGAGAAAACCAAGTAAAAGTTAAATATGAATTAAGTGACATTTGCCGCATTATTTTCTCCTATTATTTTTTTTTATTTTGTTGATTAGTTTTTATTAAAGTATATACAAGTATTTAGTAATTATTTAATTTCTTTTGGTTAAAACAACGCCCGTGATTCGAGAGTTTAACTACATGCTTAATACTCGTAGTCACGCTATAGACCGTGTATACGAAATAGTTTAGCACTTGAATTACGAATAGAGGTTCAGGCTAAATGACCTAATACCTATGGCACCTTTCAATCTGGTGAAGCAGTAAAAGTCAGCTTCTCTGGCGAATCCGTAAAAAAAAACACTTCCGTTATATATTATACACAAACACACTCACACACACAATACGATTAAACTAAATTACGTTATAAGTTGTTAATTTTACTAAATTTTTATTTGTATTTGTATTTAACTGTTTGGAGATGGGCGTTAATAGCTGCGACACAGTTTTTACTACTGCGGCTATTATCGAACTAGTTTGTACATTAATTTTTGGTTTGAAATAAAATATATTATTATTATTATTATATTTTTCTTACGGTTTTTGTCTCACATTTTTCAGTTCGGTCGCGCAGCAAAACTTCAATCTCCTCCAAGCCTGCCGTAAGAAACTTTGTCACAAAATACCGTCAATTTTCGTCTTTAATATATTAAAACCCTTTTTACATAAAACCGACAATACAATGCTACAAAGGAAACGCAATAAAAACTGAGTAGGTGACGCTACGTGATATCACGGTACGTTATTAAGAAAAACCGTGTCAGCTAACGTCACGTGTAAGTTACAAGTTATACCTTCGCAAGTGAACGTAGAAAAGGTGTCGTTAAGTTACTTATGTCTTATTTGGTGTAACATACGCAGACGTAAGTATAATTCTAATATTTCAAGCTTTTATTTTTTGGCAAACATCCGTATAACTATGATCTTTTAAAGACTGTTTAGGTGCAAATTTCTCAGACTTGTACCTTGAATTATCCTTATTAGTATTAGTATTAAAAGCTTTTTACTCAAACTACAGCGACAGGTAACAGCTGATCGGGTCTAAAATATGATGATAAAATATTATTGCCATAAACCAAGTATGAATTTTAGATTTTTTATACGTATAAATCCGAGAACTCATTGATAAAAAATCCATGAACCGTCAACTGCAAGGATATCTATATAATTTTTATTAATGTTTTTCGTCGTTGTGTTAGATTGCATTTTGGAGAGAGTGCTGAGGAACTACATCATCTAATTCCCCCATTGCCGTTCGGTTCGATCCCCATCGGACTTAAAGACGTACTGCAGGATTTCATCCTTTTGTTGTGAACTTACCTCAAACCTGAACTAATTGCGTTGCTTCGTCTTTCATCGTTCGTACAGCAAGGGACTGGAATAGTTTGTTTCCTTCCGATTACAATGTGGGTATTTTAAAGAGTAGAGTGAATAGGCATTTAGTAAGCTAATGCGCCTTACCATCCAGGACTGCATTTCTACTTAACATCAAATGGGATCGTAGTCAAGCTCTTCCTTAGAAAGAATTAAAAAAAAGTTGTGCAGTTGTAGCATGGCACTTCAGACTCCATAAGACATTATTTAATTATTGTATCTCTTTGGTAACTATATAATGTATACTTTAACACAAAGGCAATGTTCTCAAAGCTCAAAGACTCTTTGTAGGTGGAAATTATAAAAATTAATTGAATAGGTAACAACGCGTTGCCTGTCAGAAACGGGAGCGACAGGACAATAGAAGGCGACTGAAAAAAATGCTTTAAAGATGTAAATTGTTTTAGAAAACAGAAAGGACGGTGGCCTTGTTGGTTTTGATACAACAATGTTTCTTTTTGTTGTTGTCGGGAGCTTAGGTTAGTAAATATTGAAAAGAAAATTGCACAGTGGAAAAAAATTATAAGCAAGGATTTTACAAGTGAAAACTAAAGCCAACTTCAAATCAAACGTGACGCTTTAACACGCTAGGACGAGAAGGTTACCTCTACTTTTTTTAAATGCCTGATTTTTAAAGGTGGTGTTGGAGAATGCTCTGGTTCACTTGTCGTAGATGCCCCGTTGCATTGTAATTAGTTTCTCCGCGACGGCTGCGTCCCTGTTTCTCTTGGCCATTTTTAGGTTGTAATCTATAATTTTCTCTTTTGATGCGGCCGTTGCCCTTGTCACCAGTCTTCCTGTGGCGTCTTCACAGTCATCTGTTAATAGACATAGCTGACTGTCAGGATATCGCCACTACAGCATGTTGGACGCTGTCGTGCAGTACGAGCTTTTTCGTCTCTGTGCCCCCGATCCATATCCCTGGTTGGAAAGGGATTCCGTTTCCGTCTGGGTCATAGTTATATTACGAAGTTCTAGTGTAGTGTTACGTAGTTCTCTTTTCTTCCACATTCGTACTGGTTGTCACTATGGAATACTCACCTAGACAAAAATTTTCAAAAGCCTATAGATATTTCAACGATTTAAATCGAATTGTTAAACTAAATAGATGGCATCTAATAACAGTACTCAGAAATGGTTTGATGAAAATTGGTGACATTGAAACGGATAATATTAAAAATTAAATAATTAAGCTATATTTTACAAGCACTTTTACGCCCACAAGGACATAATGTCATACAAACTCACAACTACACATCTACATACTCATATACATATGCACGCACACTCATACACACACGATCAGATACGCTACAACTCTATCTAATGGCTACAAATATTCCTCCATGTATTAATATCTCTCTAAATTAATACTACTTCACTACGACGAAACAGCTTTATATTGTGTTCTTAAGTAGTTAAATACACTCCTTTTGATTATGTAATGGGGTGGAGGGTTGACTACATGAGACACAGGATTCGTCCTTTTTTTTTTGTTGACGGGGAGGAAATCTTCACAAAGATTCCCCGCCTGCTGGGGGGAAGGCGGCGGTTATATGGGGTTCTTACCCACTAAAACCTCCCCGGTGGCCCTTTCCTCGGTGCATGACGAGGGGCTCCAGTGGAACGCACCGGAGCCCCTCTGCACTGTGCTCAAGGAGAACACGTCCCGGGGGGAGGTTACTCTCTCCTCCCCTGTGCCCTCGCAGCGAAAGGGAAGAAGGCGACACGGGCCAGCCGGTGTCGCCTTCTTCCCGGGTCCACTTTGGTGGACGACACAGGCCCCCACCCTTTTCGCCCAGTGAACCCGAGGCCCCTTTTAGTCGCCGTGTACGACAGGCAGGGGATACCTTAGTCTTATTCTTGAGAGCCCAGAACTACAGGGCTGTGGGCCGGTCTGCCACCGGCCCGCCTGCGCCATCTCCGAACGGGATCGGCCCTCTCCCGATCCCGTTCTGCGGTCTCCTTCTGGGCCATTACTGACTCGCAGAAGGAGACCAGCGCCTTCCATTTAGATCGATTCGTCCTAGTTCAAGTGTCAATCCACCATAATCTATTTGTTATTATGTCTATTGTCATATGTATGTGTTTTAAATTTTATAATTTATCTTAAGCTACTACTATAAATTATGGTGAGGAATAAATGATTGATTTATTATTTACCAATTTATACTCATTGTAACATAATTTCTATCAGTCAAACCTGAGTAAAAGAGAAAAACAAATTGGTAGGTAATCATAGAATAAAATATCATTGGTGAATAAACAATATACCAATCAAAAAACATTCTTCCATTTAATTTTTGGAGTTTCGTGGTATATCTTCGGAAACCCAAGTCCTATGCTAACAAAATTAATGGGGCTTATTTGAAAAAAAAAACCTTAAAAACAAAAAATAATTCATAATCAGTCTACAAATGATGGTGCTATTTTATTATTATTGTCAGACAACAATGATTCATTGGTTCACACAAAGATTTAAATCAAAAGTAAATTACAAAACATACATAACGATTATTTTCGTTATGTATGTTTTGTAATTTACTAAAAATATTATTTTATAAACAAGTATCTCAAATAAGATTATATTATTAAAATGTCAACATAAAGCATTAATTATATTATGAATTCTATATTTATATTTATCTGTTTATTAGGTTGTTATTAATTTTGTTAGTCAGTAAGTGAACCATGTGAACAAATATTTTTTAAAAATACACAAGAATTGAGAACCTTCTCTATCGAAGTCAATTGAAAATACACTTCAATATCAGACTCCTTCAAATTCAGTAAAAGAGAAAATAAAAAAACGTTTCTAAGTATTTCCACGAATACTTGTAAGCCGTAGAAGCATTTATTGTCGGTATAGGCCTTTTTAATCCCCAAGGCCTGCCCGAGGCGTAACTGTCAGACTTTATTTACTAGTCTGGACATTCACTTCATTCTAAGCATTGAAGAAACGTGAGGAGAATGCTCCGCACGCACTGTTTAAGAAGTTCACAAAAGATGTGCCGACAAAGTGGTTAATTTTGATTTATTTCTCTCAGACCATTGCTGCTGATTTTAACCGATTCCAACCCTTTTAATTACAACCTTTTTCGGTGCTTTTTAATGTTGTTGTCTCACCCGACCTCTGAGGGAGTGAGGGAGCGAGGAAGCTAGTGGCTACGGCCATGCAACATTGATGACTTTCTTTCTCGCTTCGTGTGATCGATGTGTGTGTTACGGTTCGTTGGACGACAGGCCCAAAAGGGCAAAAGTTCCTAAAAAATCCCCAAAAAGAAGGTTCCGAAAATACAGATGGATTGTACGCCTGTATTTTTTTAATGCAGTAGTGCATAACACTACTGAAATAGATCTTGTTTAATGGTCAGAACTGAAGAAATTTAAAAAACCGACAGATGACTTGACAATCTTCCCCTATTTTAAGTCGGTTGAAATAGATTCTTCAAAATTATAACATACCACGGTATGACATAATATGGTGGGCTACGAGCGGAGCTACGTCCGTAGCTGACAATTCTACGTAGCTCCGATCAACATTAATTACTATGGTCTGACGATGACAACTATGACATCCGTCAAATTCAGCCCTTCGTGAAACGAAAGGGGTATATTATTCAGTGCTAGTGGTAAAATTATTTTAATCAATTTAAATACGAATATAATATCGGTAAATGATTTACAACTTGAATTCTTCAACATGTTATAGATATGAATGGAGGTATACAAGATATGAAAAAAATATATTTATTTATTTTTTTATACTAAATAGGCTCACGTTTGGCTTTTATTTTGCTTGATGGAAGGCGAACATGAAGCCTAGGACGGAGCACGTGAGCCTATAAGGTCACATTGGTCACATTGGACTTAAAGGTGTCCAGATTGTACCCGTTAGGAAAGAGTGAACGCGGCAGAGAGTTCCATTCCTTAGCCGTCCGTATAAGGAAGGTGGAGGCAAACCGCTTCGTGCGTATTGATGGTATGTCTACGACGTAAGGGTGGAACTGCTCGCCGCGCCTAGTCGTTCGGTGATGAAAAGGGGAGGGGGGTATTAGGTCATGCAAAATCTCGGCACACTCGCCGAAATGCACCCGATAAAAAACTGAGAGGCAGGTTTTTTTAAACAAAAGTAAACTTCCTAAATTACGCTGTTATGTCTGCTTATTTCTAAATGTAAATTAAAATACAGACAAAAAAATAGCTAGCAACACATAGCACCCAGCGATTGTTATGCATAATAACTACTTCCAATGATGTCTTATTGATTTACCAGAACCTTATTGTACCTTTAATTCATAATTAATAATTTATTTCATCATCACATTAACTTGGCATTGTAAACTATAATTAACCTTTATTAGTTTGTAATCTGACTTCTAATTAATTTATCTATAAACAGTTGAGTTCCCAAGTAATATGTTTGTTGTCAATTCATATGTCTACTTAGGACAAACAATCCAACTTGGCTTTGCAGCGTTCGGGAAGCGTCCAAATGTATTTGCGTCCAAAATACCTCAGTGTTTGAATTAGAAAGTTTTCAACCAATGTATGTTACTGATGATGACATTTTACACGGAAAGGTAATCTCTGTGGGCCTTATTAGTAAGCTCAAAGTTGCGCAACGAACTATGGGGCAGGCTATAAATGAGACTTGGTATTTTTATTTCAAAAGTTTTTCTAGAACTTTCCTCTGGTTCAGTAGCTTTTTTTTATTCATTTTGGGAAATTTTTAAAATTATAAATCAATTGTATTCATCAGTAAAAACAATTAGGGTCGGCTGCAACGCTCGAGCAGTGAGGCGCGAAATTACAAAGCAGTTTCGCCGACGCAGTTATGTCTGTCTATACATTGTGGCTTAAATAGTTCGATGATATATAGAAATATTTCATTTCATTGTATTACTATGATAAAGATGTTTTTAATTCTTTAATTATATCGTATTGAAATTGATATTTCTAATCAAATTCACTAGCGCGTACCATCTTTCGACTGTATCACCACAACATCAGATGGGGTCGTGGTCAAGCACTAGTGTATACCCCATAAAAAAAACACTGAACTACCACGGTTATATACAAACAAGATAGTGCTTACCTGTACTAATATAAATATGGTTTTCATCAACAAGGCGTGAGTGGACACAAGGATTTTGATAAGAATGCTGGAGTGCAACATATTGACTCAACGGATTAACAAGGTCGGATTATCTCGAGATTTAGTTGCGATCGACAAAAATAAACAACCATATAACTCGAAGATCTCTCAGTGCCTCTTATCACCTCTTAAAAAGGCGGAAGAGCTATTGACCTCGGTCTATTATGTCGAGGTTAGAGTTAAAAATATGATTCGTGCTTAGGCTTTAATAAATCTATACAAGACATGAGTATTGGTCAAAGTGGTGTTTGTTATTATTGCTTGTTTATTCTTAAGCCTTCGCCAATGCCTTTCATGTAAAATCGATTTATTTATTGAACTCTAACAAAGAGAACATTTTCAATATACAAAAAATCCCAAGTGTCTGGGCGCGAGGCACTCGGACGTAAAATCGTGACAACGAATTCTAGAACAATGAGCACTTGGCACGGATTAACCATGTACATGTATTTTTTGTTTTTGATTTATTGTCTTTCATTGTAAATTACATTATTTCGCACGACCAATTAGAGCTGGTCGCATATTTTTTTCCTATTTATAAATTATTTATCTTGTTCAGTCATGTTATTTCTTCGCTGAGAAATGAATTGAGAAAAAACTAGCTGACTATCGGCGCCACCCTCGCTCTCTCATGCCGCACTCTCGCTCACACATTCAGACACGCCGTACATCGATTGTGAAAATCGGTTATCTCGGCTCAAGCGCAGCGAGACACGACTGTAACGCTACATTTTTAGTGAAAGCCACTCAAACATTACTTTTATTCAAAAACAAATTGAAATACTTACAGAATCTCAACGTAAGCACGCCAACATCAATTACGAAAAATCATTTATTTAACAATACACTTATCTATAATATATATATATGTAAACAAAGTATAAATATATATTTATATATATATATAGCTGCGGGATTTTTCAAATATATTAATGTATAATATAAATAAAAGTGTATGTAATACCATATTTATACACAACCGAATCGTGTCCGCCTTAGTTTTCACAGGTTTTTGGCTGAAAATCAGCGCTGTGTTTCATATGTACCCATAGCACATGAACTGAACCATTTTTCGGCACAAGTTCTATTTTGTTCTTTTGTTTTAATGTTTCACAATTTTAATTACGTTTATTTATGTTATTTTTTGTCTTATTTTACCTGTTTTCTCTGTGTTCTTGTGTCGGATAAATATTAATTCTATTCTATTCTACAAAGGTGGAATTCATATTTTTTTTATATTCAGATTTCAAACTATATTTCGCTACAATACTCGTAGTTTATTCAATCAGAAAGAGCAATTTAGTACAGTGTTATCAAATAACAACTCACATTGCATGTGTAGGCTCTCGTATTGGAAAAAATTCATGCAAAAAATTTCAATGCATTCGAGCATAGATCCTATTAAATTGCGACTTGTTTTATTTAATATTTATTTGCACAACATAAAAGTTTACCAAATTGTGAACTTATTGCCAAGAGGCATTCTTTGCCTGCTTTGGAATAGCATAGACTCAAAGTTACGGGTTCAACGTTGAAAAAAGAAGTAAAAATAATATTTGAATATATATATATATATGTATTTTCATATACAATCTATAAACTAAAACTCAAAGTCAGTTTAGTTACTGAATGTCTCTTAGATTATCCGCGAATTCGTGGTTCGTGGAAATGCTTACGCGTAACGTTGTACCAAGCCGAGATAACCCCTCAACGGGAACCCTCATTTTGAGTTACTAGCGATAGAGGTTCAGGCTAAGCGACCTAAGAGCTATCCTCCAATCCAGTGAAGCAGTCAAGACCAGCTTCCCTGACCAATCTGTGTAGTTCGTCGTAAAAACTAACACATCACCATAATGACTATATGTAACAGCAGATACATATATACCTATATAGATCTAGATAAATATAGTTATAGATTTGGTTATTGCTGTCCCTATATACTCGTATATAGTTATATATAGGGACAGCAAAATGTAAATTTATACCTATTAAACACTTTTACCTACGTATGTCTCACTGTTGGGCACAGGCCTTCTCTGTAAAGAGAGTATAAGAGCATAGTCCGCCAGGAACACCTAGTGCGGATTGAATAAAATCACATGCCGTAGATATTTTTCTAAGACATTTGTGTTTCCTCATATTTTCCTTACCGTCGAGCGCGTGATAAATCAGCGCTTAAAATTGCTACAAACAAATTAATTGGGGTCGGCTCACTGGGGGACCCTTGTGTCGAGTTACTAGCGATAGAGGTTCAGGTTAAGCGACCTAAGCCACCTCTCAATCCGGTGATGCAGACAAGGCCAGCTTCTCTAGCCAATCTACAGCTCTACGGCTATCGCTTTTGAATAAAATAATAACCATCATAAATAACATAGCAAATGGGATTACAAAGTCAATCACAAAGCTACCATTCTAGCATCTTAGCTACTGTAGAAGTTATACATTCAGAGATGTTTTAATTTACAGTCAACTTCACGGAGAATGCTCGGCGAACAAAGTTATATATTGACGTCAAAGCGACCCTGGGGGTGGTAATAAAAAAAGCGGCCACTTTGTGGATGTCATGTGAGTTTGAAATTGTCATGACTACCCGTAAAAAGTAATGCTTATGTTCGTCATGTCATACTTAAGTGACACTGCACAGTAACCCGCGCGTGCCTGCGTGTAATTATATCAATGACCTCAAAATAATACTATTTGAGGATACGAGAGCGCTCCTAGAATTGTTATAAGACCGCTGTTACGAATGGAAAACACCATAAACTTGCAAAATACTCTGTAAATTGCAGATAAATTATATACTACCTGTGGAATTTACATGAAATTAATTTTAATAAAAACGCGGACGAAGTCGCGAGCCACCACAATGTGTGATTTGAAACTGTCTAGGCCAGCTTCTCTATCTAATCTGTATAGTTATTTATAAAAACAAAACCGAGTAGCTTACGCCTTTCAGTAGTTCCCACAGGTTTTTTTACTGAAAATCAGCGCTGTGTCTCACACACAGCACATTGAGCCAACCCCTCTTCCGCACAAGGTCTTTGTTGTTTTATTTTATATTGTTTTTAATTTTCGTTGTTTTCTGTCTAGTTGTATTTTTGTGTTCTTGTGTCGAATAAAATAATTTGTGAAAAAAATAAAAATTTTGAATAAAATAGAAAAAACATTCTGTTCTATTCTAAATTTTTTCAAAAAATGTAAACAACGAAATCATTTGATAAGAGATGGTTAATAAATATTAGTATGGATATCGTTCGTTTCTGTCCAACGATCACGTACGTACACTAATCTGTGTAAACAGAGACTGAACACAATTGATACAAACAGATGCTGTATTCCTGTGCGTCATCACGTTCAACGTAACCGCGGCCTGGTACGGACTTGCGGCCGTGTCTGTCCGTTTGCACAACACTAATTTGACATTCAGGAGCGCTGTCAGTTAGATCTACTAAATCATTGTACTGAGCATTAATTTCGTAATTTATAGTTGAAATAGTTTTCTCTTTACAATTTATTTTCAACTAGAAATCCGTCAATATAAAATCGTATAAATAAAATTTGAGTGCCTGTTTATAGTATCAATCCGCTTCTTACTACATGCTGAGATTCATCACATCGATTTTTGTCCGTCTTTCTGTTAGTTCTGACTCATCTCTGTAATGGCTGGACCAAATTTAACTGACAGATAGCAGATGTAATAAAGTACGAGTTAGTTGCGAGCGGAGTAACAGCTAGTCTGTTAAAAATATATCCAATGAGAATTAGATATGTCATCTTAGATTTGTAATTTATATCGTTCTGGACTTGACAAATTAATGATGTACTAATAGAACTGACATAAAACCTGAATCTCTGAAGTCTGATGTCACTGAATTGGAAAATTAAGTGCACGCCTGAACGGGCAACTGCTCACAGCATCTAAAAATGATATACTACTTGTATATCATGGGGATTGTATGTTGGATTGTATTGTATATATAAATATGTATTGCTTTTGTCTATGTCACCTAGTGCATGCATATTATACATCGCCCATGCAATCGATTAAAGCGTCAATAGCCTAATGGTTAAGGGGTAAAAAAGTTAAAGTTTCAATCTTTATATATTTAAATATACGTCCCACTGCTGGGCACAGGACTTCTCTGTGAAGAGAGTATAAGGGCATAGTCCGCCACGCACACCAAGTGCGGATTGGCAGACTTCACAGGTCTTCGAATTGTATGACATATAGGTTTCACGATGTTTTCCTTCACCGCCGAGCGCGTGGTAAATTAGCACATAAAATTACAAAAACAAATTTATTGGTGCCGGCACCTGGGGATCGGACTCGGGTTGCTAGCGTACCATGCAACTTGAACCAACCGCCAGGACACTGAGCTACCACGGCTCTTTTATATTATATTATATTTATATTATATATATAATAAGTATTGGTTAACTGGTATCTATTTACTATAACTTGACATATAACTTAACGTGAAATCAGTAATTTCCATCGTCGTTACCGTAAAGATCAGATGAGCTGTATATGCCTGTTTGTCTTATTTCTTTTATTAAAAGTTTAAAATGCTTATTTCTTTGTTATTCTAATGATCTAAATTTCGTTGCTACAACTAATATTATGCAGGAAAGTTTTGACCCAAAAATAATTATGCAAAAGTCGGGTTACCTATTACAGAAAAGGGTTCCCTTTAGAAATGTAAAATTGGACTACAGCATCTGAACCCGTTTCCTGTTTGTATTTCTACAAAATGTCCTCTTTTCTCAATTACAACGCGTATTTGGATGATAATATTTAGACTTTTTAGGAGTGACTTTTTTCGGTATCATCTACTGAGTTGAGTGGTTAGGTAAAATTTTAAAAAAAATTAGCTAAAGCCTTACTCCAAAGCTGACCATTAGGCTATTGACACTTCAAAACAATTCAGTCGCGGATTAAGAATTCTTTGACGTAGCATAAAAAATAAAACTGAAAAAAAAATGTTTTTTTTTATTATGCATAAAAAATCTACAGCTTATAAAATATATAAAATATATGATTACATGGATGTAAAACCTAAGCCCTTATAGATATATATAATATACGTTCTTTGTTTCTTTTTCAGTTTTAACCAAGAACTTATGGTGAGCATTTAGCGTAGGTTAGACGTAAAAACGTTAGACGTTTACAGCCCTGTAGTTCTGGGCTCTCAAGAATAAGACTACTGTATCCCCTGCCTGCCGTAGGAGGCAACTAAAAGGGGTTTTGGGCTCATTGGGCGACTAGGCTGGGGGCCTGAGTCGTCCACAAAAGTGGACCCGGGAAGTAGGCGATATCGGCTGGCCCGTGCCGCCATGCACTGCGAGGGCACAGGGGGAGAGAGGGAGTAACCCCCGGGATGTGCTCCTTGAGCACAGTGCAGTTCCTCTGGAGATCCCGGAGCCCTTCACCGTGCACCTAGGAAGGGCCACCGGGTAGGTTTCAGTGGATCAAACCCCACATAACCGCCGCCCCCAGAAGGCGGGGTATATTTTTGAAGATTTTCTCCCCGTTAAAAACAAAAAAAAGTTAGTCGTAAAGCTAATTCCTTTATTAATAAAAGAAACGCTTGATGTAGCGAAAAATACATAAAAATGCATAAAGCACTTAATGTTCTGCAAGTATTATTAAATTACTGCGTCGAGTCTTTCATTATGACGGCCTAATGGAGCGTAATTAAAGTCTACAGAGGTAAATGCAATAAGCTCATTAAGTAAACGAACGATATGAAATTTTGACTTTTAAAATTAGATTTCTCGTGTCCAACACTTTTAATTTCTTTTAAAAGCAGAAATTGGAAATTCTCACAATTCTCTCGACTATTCGATGATTGACATTGGAACCCCGGTACGTCGCAGTGCAAGGCAGAAGTTAAAAAAATAAGTAATAAAGTATATTTCCGACCTCAAATCGAATCAAACGTTAAACGCTATTACGTGAGGACGCCCTTTTTACGCCTCCTCTTGCCGCCCCCGTAATCCGAAACGGGGCCAGGATGGGTACCTGGCCCCAGCATGCTTCGGCGTCATCGGGACTTCTCTGAGTGCCGGAGAAGTCCCCTTTGAGGATGAAGTCCGGTCTTTGCCGGGACCGGCCGGTCGTTGGGGTGTCCTGTCGCTGACAGATCCGGGGCACCCCGCTCATAACGGCTGATGGCATTCGCGGAAGGTTTAGTGGGTAGGGGCTGCCGAGGCCGAGTCCCACACATCTCTCCGGAGCCACCCAGGGTACCGGAGGATGGTCTATAAAAGATTCCCCGCGTGAACAAAAAAGGACGCCCTTTTTTTTTACGAATTATACTGAGAATATTACGAAATCGAACTAAATCAGCACGTAACTAAACTTTTACCAAACTACACACATTTTTATTGAAAAGAATGTACTTAAAGTACATACAAATGGGGTACATAAAAATGAATCGAAATCCGTTGGCGTGGTATCGAGTTATTCGTCCATTTGTGGCGCACATACTTGTTGCGAATTTAAGACTTATATGGTTTTCTCGTGGAAATTATTGTCAGAATTCCTAAATTAAAATAGGAGGCACCAACTTTCAAATGAAAAAGGAATCATCAAAATCGGTTCACCCAGTCGAAAGTTATGCGGTAAAAACAAAAAAAAATACAGACGATTTCAGAACCTCCCTCTTTTGAAGTCGGTTGAAAAGCTTCGTCTGTCTAGAAGAGCTTAGATTGTTATATGATTGAATATGTCACTTAGAGTACTACGCCTGAAAAATATATGAAATTAAAATGAGTTTTATTTTTGCCACAATATACATTTTAAATAGCGCCTCTCCACGCGCCGGCATAAAATTAATGTTAAAAATTCACACATCAAAACTTTATAATACTGGAACGTTGAAAATATTATCTATAGTAATTTTAATATACAACCAAAAAACGTTCGCCTTTCGACGGTTTAAGGCTTTTTGGCTGAAAATCAGCGCTGTGTTACATGTCAATCCAAATCAAAATTTTCGGCAGGAGGAGTTTCTTTTTATTCTTGCCTAAAGTAGTTAAACAACCTTTAATATGTCCCACTGCTGGGCAAAGGCCTTCTCTGTAAAGAGAGTATAAGGGCACAGTCCGCCATGCAGCCCTAGTGCAATTAGGCAGACTTCACAGGTCTTAGAATATTTTTCTAAAAATGTAGTTGTGTGTTTCCTCACGCTGGCTCAGCGCGTGGTAAATCAGCACATAGGATTTCATCAACAAATTTATTGGTGCCGGCACCGGGGATCGATACTCAGGTTGCTGGCGTACTATGCAACTTGAAACGACCGCCCGGACACTGAGCTACCACGGCTCCATTAGTATCAAAATAGTAATTACTCCTAACTACATCGACTATGTTCTATTAGTGAAATTCTCGTCAAAGTCAATCCGGCCGTTCAAGAAATTAGCCGCAACAAACAGGCATACAGATAAAAATTAATTTTGTTTATATACATATACGATTATTCAAACATACATTCATATGCATGCAGTAAGAAGCGGTTATTTTATATTATAATGTAATAAATTATTTTAATCTCTCTTGTTGTCGGTCCGTTTTTTGTTTTGAATTTTACACTCGTCTTGTTTCTCCTCTAGGGCCGAATAAATTACGTTACAGTATCGCTTGAAAACAAGACAGAACACATTGCTACGTAAATAATTGCTTATTCAGAGTGACAAAAAGTTCGCGTAAAACGTCTTCAATTTCGCCCTACACGATAACGTTTCCCCACATTTTGCTAGGATAACAAATGCGTTACAAATAGCTCTTTTTCGTTCATTTCATTCAAATTTGAAACTTACACCCCGTACCTTACATTATGATCATCATTTCAGCCGTAGAATATCAATTGCTAGATATCGGACTCCCTCGACGATTTACAAAAGGACCGACGGTAAACGGTATGCATCCAGCTGGGTCCTGCATCTTTAATCCTCTCCTCCCAAATAGCGTCTAATTTTTATTTCCGAAAATGCAAGATAAATTTAAAGCTATACCATTTATATGTGGGGAATCTGCGGAAAACGCTTCCTACTAAGCTATAGGGTTCCTAATAATGTCTGGGTATACTTACTGCTTCACACAACAGCTCCAACGTATGCAAAAAACGTAAATGCTTCGAACAATAAATTTATCATAAATATATATTTATAATATATATGTCGGCGTATAGACGGTATTCGAAACTTAAACAATGAATAAATACCGCAAAGTAGGGTAGAAAGATAATATAAGAGATTTTAGTACAGAGTAATCAATTACAGAGACTGTCCTTGTCTGTGGCTATAGCTTTGTCTTTAGTGTCAGTTATATCTCTGTTCTTGATCTAATCTATGTCCACTTGGGAGTAGCTCTTCCAGCTTGAGTTAATAATATTAATAACGTGACCTGATAGGCAGGGGATACCGTAGCCTTCTACGAGCATACAGCCCAGAACTACAGGGCTGAAATAACCAATCTACCCCAATTAACCGCTCAGATCCGTCCGTATATTCCTACATATATGTAATGTATTTGTTCTTATTTATAAAAATCTATAAAGGTCTAAGTATATTTAAATAAGAAAGCATTAGGTCCTTAATCGCTGGACATTCGTTCTAAGTTCTATAAAGTCTAAAGTCTTCTTAACAGAGTCTCAACGTAACCACGCTAACATCAATTACGACAAATCGTTTATATTACACTTTATTAATGTTATTTATTATGTAATTTGTTTATATATATATGTAAAGAAAGTATAACTATATATTTATATATATATGTATCTATAGCTGTTTTTTAAAATATACATTTATCTATAATATTTATGAAAGTTTATGTAATGTACACTAAAATAATACACAACCGAATGGTGTCCGCCTTAGTCTACACAGGTTTTTTGGCTGAAAATCAGCGCTGTGCTACAGCACATGCTGAGCCAACCGCTTTTCGGCACAATTTCTATTTTGTTCTTGTTTTTATGTTGTTTCTGTTTACTTTTGTTTATTTTGTTTTTTGTCTTGTTTCACCTGTTGTGTTCTTTTGCCGAATAAATGTTTTTTCTATTTCTTTTTCTAAAATACGAAAAACAACTTTAAAACACACTTTGTAGTATGTTATTTGTACGTATTCATAAAATTGTATTCTAATCGCTTAGTTATCGTGTTATGGGATACACTTTATTTTTTATAACACTGAGAGAATTTCATCAAAGGACTCGGCGCCCAACAAACGTCTTTGATGTCATTTTAACGATTGTATTGAAAGTAGGCCTTGTCCTTTTTTAACCTTTTTTAGCCTTACATTTCTTATACTCCCTCTTATACGATTTAATAGCTACATCTCCATCCGCTTTGTATTGTGTTCACTCGTAGGTTGGTTGGTACCGGGAAAATGATACCGATTTTTTTTTAATGGATGAACTACACAGTTGGCCAGAGAAGCTGGCCTTTACTGCTTCACCGGATTGAGAGGTGGCATAGCTCTTAGGTCGCTTAGCCTGAACCTCTATTAGGTGGTAACTCGACACAAGGGGTGAGAGGTACCTTCGGCTTGTACGGTTAGCATTATTACGCGTTAGCAGTCCAATCAGAGGGCGCCCGAGAGGGCCGAACCACGACTCGGTCGGTAGCTATTTTATTAACAAAATTCTATTGGGACAATCTAAGCTAAACTAACTTATATGCCACTTCGGGAAGCGTTAGCGCTGGGAGAAGAAGTGGCCGAAAACTCCAGCAACGCTCCTAATCTTATCGAGGGCGTGGGGTTTTCCCATAAAATACTTATATTGCGCAAGGATTTTTCGCAACCTCCGACGGTCGCGGATGGTCGCTTTGTAGATATAAAGATCTAGCCTGGGCAACGGTGATCACGTCGTCCAGATCGTCGAGAACATGTACCGACCTGCAGACAACGTGTCTGAATTTACAAGTGGGGAGAGTCTTGTAAGTGGCGGCACTCACAAGAAGCTTATTTTAATGTTTGGGGGCAGTCTCGAAAAACCGTCGAGATGCCTGCTTAAAGAATTGGACTATCATCGTTAGCCCTGTATCGAAATGCAATTCGCGATTGCGTACGAACCACGGCGTACCCGTGGCTCGTCGCAGAAAACAAAAAGTTTATTATGAGCTCGGACAGTACATACTTTTAAAACAGACAAACCTTACTGTCGTCTTAAATACATCTAGTGCCCGGGACCCCTTGGACACCAAAAATAAAACATTAAAAAATAAACAAGTAAATGTAATGATAAAAAAAACTATGCACTAGATTAGACATATTGCGTTAAGGAATCTATATACGAATGTCGCGTCAAGCGTCAATAGCCTAATGGTTTAGGGTACGGTCTGCGAATCGTAAACTCGCAGGTTCGAATCCACCATTGGACTATTGACGTGAACCATGTCCTAGCACAAGCCTAAGGTTAGTTGGAATGGTTAACAAGAATGTTAGTAATATTTTCTAAAAAAAAAAATATTGCTAGCTTTACATCTTGTGATAGCTTTTCGTATTATTATATTTAAAATTAAGAAAAATAGTTAATGGTACATTTACAACCGACTTCAAAAAAGGAGGAGGTTTTCAATGCGCCTGTATGTTTTTTTTATGTCTGTTCCCTCATAACTTTCCACTGGGTGAACCTATTTTGTAGTTTTTTTTTTATTTGGAGGCTAGTGCTTCCCGTTTGGTCCCATTCCAATTCGTTCCAGTTCTGAGAATGGCATCCATGAGAAAACTATATAAGTCTAAAATTTGTATTACTTGCTCGATAAATGGAGGTAATTTAACTCTATATCAAGTCAAGCGATTTCGATGATAATTTTTTGTTGCAAAGCATACTTCAAGGGTAGTTAAAAGGTTTTTTTTTTCTTTTGGGAAGTTTTGCCCTTCTGGGCATATGAACTCCATCATACTCTTACACACACATCGGTTGCATGAAATGAGAAAGAAAGTCATCAATGTTGCATGTCCATAGCCACCAGCTTCCTCGCTCCCTCTGAGGTCGGGTCAGACAACAGCATTAAGAAGCACCCACATGTTGCTCCGTCAGTTTAAGGCTATATTGATATGCTTAATGAGGTTGGTTAGGTTCTTAGTCAGTTTTTGTTTTAACTGGTATATTTTAAATGGAATATACTTGTTTTCTAGTGTGGAAGTAATGACCAAAAATAATAGATAAAAAATTACCTATTATTTTATTATTATTGGTCGATACTTCATCACATCACCTGTCACTTATGAGACCTCAATAATAAGCTTCAAGAAAGTGAGGCTAGTGTGGGAAAAGTGTACCCCGATAAAATGTGTTAAAGGAATAATGATTTTTGCATTTGCAAAATAAAGCATAACTCCAACTAAACTATTACTGAATATATTATATATTAAAATACTCATCAACCCTCACGCTCTTTTACTTTGGCGTGGATATGACTATGGGATACATAAAAACAATAATTTTTCGTTACCAACTAAATTCCTTTACTCTGTTCTACTGTTAAATAATTTAAACGAATCCAATGGTTAACCCATTTCAACGTCGGTTGTTAAATGAAGGCCAGATAATAATTTAACTGCCAAACTATCCCATTGTGTTGGTCGAGTTGGCGGCACCTTTGTGTTACGTATGGATTTGTTGTGAAAACTTTCCAACGAATGTTGGTTTGTTTAGTGGAATATACAATTTTGGGATTCGTAGCTTAATTTAATTTACTCAAATTGTTCACCGTTTTATTACAATGTATTATTATTTTGTTTTAAACATAACCGACTACGAGAAAGTAGATTTTTCAATGTGTCAGCATTTTCTTGTAATGTCTGAGAAGGCTTCATCTCGTGTAACTTTTGTAAAAACCGAATAGTGATTGCTATATCTGTCTACGTCAATAATGGTTAAAGGATGTAAGAGGATATATTTTCAATCACTCAGCTCTAATGCACAAAATCACTTTAGAACTCTATAAAATTGATTCTTCTCATAGCAGGAAAATGTATTATAAAACTCGTGAAGGGAGGAAATTACTACAAGGAAATTCAATAAGCGAAGTAAAACAAAACACTTCGCATCAGAGGGGTTGTACGTGACCTTCATTTGACCTCTAGCTATAAACAACACAACGCCAGGTGAACTGTCCTGTACGTGCAATTTGACAGCACATGGGATTAGAATTCCTTAGGGCCAAATTTAGAAAATACGCAATTGAAATTTACTCAAAGAGCCATTTTTTTTTAATGTAATAAAAAATAGAATAAATATTTTTTAATACAACTATGGCAAACCGTCGTCGTTTGGCAGCGTGCCCAGAAGGCTGGTAGCATTGCCACGTTGTATGGCAATGCTTAGCCTATGTGCAAGATAGAAGCCAGCCCTCTGGTTGTGATGTGTCGACCAACTTCTTAGCTATCACGTTTAAAAATCAAATTAAAATGTCTGTTTGTAATCTACTGGTACACACATTAACACTCATACACACATCTGCACTCACACTCATACACACACTCGAATTCATACTCACCTCACAAACCATAGCAATTTCGTAGTAAGGATTGACTCAAGACTTCATTTTACAGCGTTTTCGTTTCTTTCTACACAGCGTTCCGAAAAATCTCTGCTATTGTTTTTTTTTTACTAAGTGTAAATTAAAGTATAATTTCCTTTAAAAAAAAATTAATCTGTTATTGGTTCTATGTTAGATGTCTCCGTATAACAATTTTTTATATTACAAACTGTGGATTTTATCAAATAAATAAATAATTTTTAATTCCTATGTTTCGATGGTTTACATAAGTACTAATCGTAGTATATATATATTATATAAATAGTATTATAAATCATCCTCATCATCATCCTCTCACCGGAAAGAGAATGAAAAATAAGTACATTTAATAAGCATTCCCTTTCTCCTTATCCAGAGGTTATTTATGATGTTAATGCTACGTTGAGATGTGTGGGAATAAAAGCACATGAAGAAAACTTACAATGTTTCTTAATGAAAATGTAACAGGACCGAACTCAGATACAACAAAAATGCTTTATTTTAAATTTGAAAAACTCAGTAAAATAAAAAAGTATTAAAAGGACGAGGTTAATTATTATTACTTAAAAATTTAAATCAGATTTATTTTGGTAACAGGAATTTTAGTAATATTTAAAAAAAATTGTAAGTATATCAATGGGACTGTTTATCTGTTTGTCGTTTTCTGATTACCAAACAGCTCAACTCGATTATGGAGCACATTATAAACTGTATTTGACATTTATGTATTTTCAGGCGTTAAACCGGTTGGTGATCCTAGGTGTCAACAGGGATTTTTGATTTCCATTCACAAACGAAAGTATATAGTTAGTGTATCGCGTACAAAACTGTTAATTTATATTAAAACGTGACCTCAGTGCGGCCCAGCGCTCGCGTGCTACCACCCGACATCGCCTACGTAAAACAAAGAACTAATTCACGTTGCGGCCCACTTGAATTATTAAGTATTGGAATATCAAGAAATTTCGAATACGAAATTACCGCGCGTAATCATGGCAAAGTTTTGTACAATATATTCTATGTATTTTGTACCTATTCGGAACGGACTTCAAACAAGTATATTTACTAGAAAAATTAATTCTTCCAATCGAATCAACGTCCCCCTCATCACGCCCTCTTTGTCTACAACAAGTAAATTGTACATACATATGTATAGATGGAGCTATACAAGTTTTACTTCAGCCGTGTTATCTAAAGCACAATCTTTTTTTCTCAAATGTTTTCCAACAAGCATATCATCCATATAACAATCTATAATGATATGAGATTAATCTACAAACAGTAAAATTAAAACATTTGTGTAAAAAAGAAGTTCCAATAGAATTTTTTTTAGATAAAAGCATTATAATAGCAATTGACCCATAGTGCGCGCGCCTGTCGTCATACTGCTGCCAGATGTGACATTTTGGCAAGATGGCTGTGCCAGTTTAGAGGTTAACCTTATGCTATGGAGATGGTTCACGTCAATAGTCGTATTCTGGAATTGAAACCTTACTTTACGCAAACCGTACTCTCAATCATTACGCTATTGACGCTTGAAAATCATAAATAAATTGCGATAAAATTCGTTAAAGTATATTAATTTCAATATTTCTATGAGGAGACCTCGGAGCGGGCAAGGGAAAATGCCTCCCTATCAGACCTGCTCCGGCGAAGACGACCAGGCGATAGGAGAAGGCAATTCGCTCGCCTTTTCAAACCTCCTTAGTGGGATCGCTGGTGGGGAGTTGGACAACTCCCCGCCAGCTTGCACGACCGCACTCGACTGGGGGGTAGCCTTGTAAGCATGGCTAGCATATAGCTAGCAGTTTTTGCAACCGGGCCTCCTGCGCTATGTCGTCTCCTGTGGGGGTCTGGTCACCGGGACGAGATGGTGAATGCTAACGCGACCTCATTTCGCCCCCATCACAGCGAAGAACTGCTTACTATGGGAGGTTTAAATCGGTAGGGGCCTCTAGTAGGCCGAACCCGAAGTAACTTGCTAAAAGTTTAATTTCAAAAAATAATTATTTTATCCCGCGCAAAGCCCGGTCGACTCGCAGGTCATGATATTAATGCGTATTACTTTGGTTATGCAATAAAATATTAAAACGTACCTGAATCTTGTATGTCTTCGTACGACGAGATCGCTTATACACTCTGAGTGGGATTCAAAATCAAAGAGGAACAGAAGTGTTTTCAAGTATACCGTATTCTTTGTTCCTTTACAAAAGGAATATAAAAAAGGGTTTCCTTTTGTGGTCTTATAAGAACTCTTCACGTGTAGAAAGACTTTTGTTGATATTAAAAAAGTTTAAATGATACCTATAGTACCTAACGTGGAGTCCGGCATCGATATCAATTGTTCAAGGACACTGAATATTTTACGTTCCTGGATTGTTGTGTACACGCGAATTATATAGCTGTCAGCGAAAATAAAGGGTCGGTTAAGAAAGTTTGAAAATATCGGAAGATAAAGACGCTAGCTAACTGAAATAAATTGGGCATGATAGACAATTAAATATCCTGAAAATAAAATAAAATATTCTTATTTATTTATTTATATTTAATTAAAAAAACAAACTTAAATGAAAAAGGATATCTTACGTAAACCTGGATAATACAGTTTTTTTTTTTAATTTTAGTACTTAGTGTTGCCTCAATGTGGCGTGAGTAAAATATTGTATTTTATTTTAAGGATATTTAATTTTCTATCATGCACAATTCATTTCAGTTAGCGTCTTTATCTTCCGAGATATTCAAACTTTCTTAACCCACCCTTTAGTTTTGCTCACGAGTGTATTATATTAATTTATAAAATAATATTAAAGTGCTTTAAAATTAACGAGGAAATAAAATTTGAGGAAAGACAAATTGTTCTAACAATGTTTTATTTTTTCATAACTAAGCTTCTAAGCTTAAGCTTATCTTTTTAGAGAAGGCCTGTTTCCATCATGGAGACAATAATATAGGTTATGACTTTGTACTTTAAAGACATTTTTCGTTTCTTCGACACCCATTTAACCTTAACATTATTTTTTATTAACTCTTTCTTTAAGCGCTACTGCCCTCTAGCGGAGGAGGACAAGCAGAAAAGAAGAGCAATCGCTGTCCACTTTTCACTAAGTTTATTACGACCCATATATGCTAGGTGATGAGTCTTTAGTGAAAGCACTAAGGGAAGAGACGAATTACACCTATAATATACTGCACTAGGTATACGGTCAGCGGAAGCGATAAGCGTTGAGGCGCAAGAGCGTCAGCGACCGTTTTCGCACTGTTTTTTGCAGAGCGCATTAGCGAATATGTGTGGCGGGCGGACGGCGTACTGTACCAAAACCGGTTCTAGTAATGACGTATAATAGGTGTCGCTCCGTCCTGATGTCCGTTACATATTATTTAATTTACATTAAATTATTGTTAAAGGTAATAGATACGTAATGCAGTATTCTAAAATAATGAATAAAGGGGCGAGTCGTTACAAGTCCATCATAGGTGAACAAATTTTAACAAGCGATTTCGACATCGAACAGTATATTTAGCGATTGGCTTCGATTTCAAGTGTAAAACGGTGGCAATGTTTTATAAGCGTTAAATATTCAAATGGGGCCCTTAATAGAATATGAAATTAGATTTCCCTAAGTCCAGACTACTCTATACAGTGCTCTATCTAATTCAAAATACAATTACCTGCGATCTTATCTCTCCAGGGACGAAATCGTCAGACAGAACGTATCTCGGTTGCCTTGTAAAATTGTATTTCAACGTTTTATAAAGAAATCACTTATTTCATATAAAACATATAGATAGACAGAGAAAAAAACCTAAAGTTTATGGCACCATTTTTTTCCTGGCTCCCACGACTTTTATAAGTCGTGGCAGTTTTTTAACAATACTTATTCTACTCTTACAAAATTCTCTATCTTGTTTCTTTCTTCTCTCTTATTTATATACTTACTAGCGTACCCACCCTATCCAGAATTTGCTTTATTTTATTTAAACAATAAACTTACATCATTAAATATTTAATTTAATTCTCACAATATATTAAATTCATTTTCTACGTATTCATTCTCTTCTATTCTCATCTCTGGCGGGTGAAGATCATTACCTACACCCATGTACATATCAGTAAATACAACATCATTCTTATCATTTATACAAAAACATATCGGGCTCAAGTTAATTTCAGAAATAAAAGTACGACGTATGGCTTGTTTGACAGTTCAAAGAGAGGAGTGCTCCGATCGTCACCAAACTTTACAGGATTGCTCGCCAGGTCCAATCTGAAGATTCCCTGAAAGTTTCATTGAAATCGGTCTAGCTATTTCGGAGCCTATACGGAACAAACCCACACACTTTAAACACTATCTATATATATAAAAGATATATATATATATAGATAATGTTTAACGTTGATTCGATTTGAAGTCGGTTTTTAAAGCAATGGCGAATGAACACCACACCGCTTCCACATTTCCGTTTCCTAATAAATATATATATTTTTTTAAACCAAAGCTAGCAATATTTCTTTTATTTTTTTTTCAGAAATATTACTAACAATTCCAACTAAGCTTAAGCTTGTGCTAGGACATGGTTCGGCAATAGTCCAATGGTGGATTCGAACCCACGACCTTACGTTTCGCAGGCCGTACCCTAAACCATTAGGCTATTGACGCTTCAAAGATTCAATTCAAAACTTCAAATATATTGAGATTCTAGTTACATTAAGGGTCATGTCCCTTTCAACGAAACAATATACGACCTAAAAACGTTCCCACCGGCTTAAGTGTACAGACACCTTTATAATCCCGACGTGGGTGGTCTCGTGTCGGGAATTACAGGGAGCGAATAGAGTAGGCTCCTCTAATGACGTCAAGTCAAGGCAACCACTCACCTTTGTCACAGCGGGAATACGTAATGAGTTAATTATAAATTATTTTAGTGTTCTTAATAAGACCATAGATTTAAGTGTACTTTTAAGCACTCGTCCTTCTTACATTATATATAGAATACATTAAAATTCGTAAGCAATTATTTCGTGTGTTTCTAATCTTATATCTATTATTTTTTTTATTTTATGTGGGATTTTTACCCACTTAAACACCCCCCGGTGGCCCTTCCTCGGTGCATGGTGAAAGGCTCCGGGATCTCCAACGCATCGGAGTCCCTCTGCACTGTTCTCTTCGGAGAGCACGTCCCAGGGAGGTTAATCCCTCCCCCTTGTGCCTTCCCGTGCAAGTTGTCACGGGCCAGCCGATGTCGCTTTCTTCCCGGGTTCACTTTGGCGGACGACAAAGGATTTAACCCGTGTCACCTAGTGAATCCGAGACCCTTTTAGTAGCCTTCTACGACAGGCAAGGGATACCGTAGTCTTATTCAACGAGCCCAGGACTACTGGGCCGATCTAATCTAATCTAATATCTTTAGGCATTGCTCAGTGTCCAAGCGGTTGGCCCTAGCAACCCAAGTTCGATCCCGGGTGCCGGCACCAATAAATTTGTTGTAGTAGTAATTTTTAAAGCGTCAATAGCCTAATGGCTTAGGGTACGGCCTGCGAATCGTAAGGTCGTTTATTGCCGTGAACCATGTCCTAGCACAAGCTTAAGCTTATTTGGAATGGTTAACAAGATTGTTAGTAATAATTCTGAAAAAAAAACATAATTGTGTATATTTCATTAGCACACACACACTAATAAAGTCGTTCACGACACTTTTGGTACTATAACGCATAGATTAGTCAGCTTTATACGTTGTGAATACTTCGCATAATAATTTTTGTCTTAAGATTTAAGAATTTGGTTTATCATACAAAATGCAACCCTGATTCACGGTGATGTGGTTGTAATTCGCTTGTGTATATCTTTATAAAATGGGCCATTGTTGACAATGGCTCTTGACCTTTTAAAGATGCGACAAGCATCAGATAGAAGTGGCCTCGTCATCAGTAGCTCAAGTCTGTATTTTTACCTAATTTCGGGCATTTTTTGTGTGACTAACTATACAGATTAACCAAAGAAGCTGAGTTTTAGTGCTTCACTGAATTAAGAAGTGGCATAGCTCTCGGGACACATAGCCTGAACGTCTATAGCTAGTAACTCGACACTAACTCCCCCCGGGGAGATCGGCTTACACGGTTATTATGCTACGCGTAAGCATTCCGATCCGAGGGCGCCCGAGAGGGCCGAACCACGGCGAGTTAGCTTGGGGATATATGTGAGTAAAGGACTAATAAGAAGAATACGCTAGAATTAAATAATATAGAAACGAGAAGAAAATAAAATTATATATTAGAATAAAAAAAATAAAGTTACATTATTCATATTTGGTCCTAATAAGTTTGGTGAAAGGTATACGGCGTTTGCTATCTAAATTCTCATCGGATGCGGAAGGCCGAGTCACCGAACTGTGACATTTGCCAAGTGGTGGACGATGTGCACCACATATTGGGGGAATGTGCCAAACATGAAGCGGAAAGAAAGTCATTAATACATAGTCTAAAACTGAGGGAGCAACATGTGGGGGTCTTATTAATGCTGCTGTCTGACCCGACCCCAGAGGGAGCGAGGAAAATGGTGGCTATGGCCATACAACATTGATGACTTTCTTTCTCGCTTCATGCGACCAAGGTGTGTGTGCGTAGTTTAGAGTATGATGGGGCTGACATGCCCAAAAGAGCAAAAGTCCCGAAAAAATAAAGAAAAAAAAATCTAAATTGTCCACTAACAAAGTTATCAGTAAATCAGCGCTGTGCTATATGTGTGAGCGCAAGGTCTATTTTGTATTGTAATTCTTTTTAATGTTAAATTTATGTTGTTTGGTGTCTTGTTGTTTCTGTGTTCTTGTGTCTAATAAATGTTTCTTTTAAAAAAGTGAAAAACTTGCATTGTACATTATTTAAAAAACAAATCCGTTTTCTTAGCTCTCCAACAACTAGTAAATTATTAAAAAAAAACTGAAATAAAATGATCGCTAAGGTAACAGGTGGAAATTCGTATTCGAACTAAACTTTTTCTTTAAAATTTACACACAAGTATTTAAAAACGATACTTTAGAACCAGTAACAATTAAGACATTTTGTAATTTAACCTAATTGAAGTACTTGAAGAAAAGACTTCTAGAGGTTCAGGCTAAGCGACCCAAGAGATATGCCACCTCAATCCGGTGAAGCAGTCAAGACCAGCTTCTCTGGCCGATCTGTGTAGCTCGTCATAAAAAAAATGTACGACTTCCCCTATTGCGTACGCAAGGTCGCATTCTTTTTCTGAGTTGATGTTAGGCAAGGTCTCATTAACCATTTTTATAATAATAATTTATATAATAGAGGATATATATAATACGAGAAGGACCCATTCCGCCTTAATGAAATAAATTAAAAATATAATTACATATAACAACTAGCGTGCCCGGGTTGCCGGGCTAGATTTTGCTTTATTTTACTTAAACAATAAATTTACATCATTAAATATTTAATTTAACTCTCACAATATATTAAATTATTCATCTCTCTCCGTATTCATTCTCTTCTCGAGCGGGCGAAGATCATTACCTGCACTCATTTACATATCAGTAAACGGATACATTTGCGGCGCAATAACTTACCTTGAATACTTCAAAATCCTTAATTTTTATCTTTAATATACTTCAGTATACTTCATTATACTTCAATATGGTTCACAATGACATAAATAAACACAACACGTGTGTCAATACAAAACAATAAAATATCATCATAGTAAAAAGTGGTGTTTGACAGTTAAAAAAGAAGAGTCGGATCGTCACCAAACTTTACAAGATTACTCGCCAGGTCAATCTGAAGATTCCCTGAATCTGGACCACCACGGGTCCGTGCATGAGGCTTAAGGCCTCACGTACGGATCAGTGGTGGTCATCAGAACAGTGACGAAAAAACTGCAACTGCACGACAGCGTCCAACATGCTGTAGTGGCGATATCCCGACACACCGTCAGCTTGATGGCCGCATCAAGGGAGAGGATAGTGGACTACAACCTAAAAATGGCCATGAGAAGCAGGGACACAGCGGTCGCGGAGAAGCTAATAGCAATGCAGCGGGGCGTCTGCGACCTCCAAATTCAGGCATTATGTATAAAAAAAAAGGAAAATAGTAACTGTAGAAGTGGCACTCTTTTAATAAATACAGAGTGAACAATTTAAGTGTATTGGAAAAGAGCACAGACACAGGTCTGTGGTTGGGATCTAACAACAATAAAAAAAAAAGATTCCGTGAAAGTTTCATTAAAATCGGTCCAGTCGTTTCGGAAAGCCAGCCTAAATGGAACATACCCACACACTTTGTATATATAATATATATAGATAAATAGATACACATACAAATGCAATCTAAATGTCAATGTTTATCGATTTTAGTTTAGTTATAAGGGGTCTATTTACTTAGGGTTTGTTTATCGAAAAGGTCTATGATGATTCACGCAATCCCTTGTCATGTGAGATACTTTGAAATGCAAATCAGGCTTTTGATTTCTTGTATTATTATCCTTTGATTTGAATTTTCATTTGCATTCAAGTGACGTCGCGTAAGTCAGGACAGAATTATAAAGAGCTCTCGGTAGAATTGAATGTTTGTTTGTCAAATTTATTTTCAACTCGACTTCACCCTAGCGGGCTAAATAGACAAAGATATGCACTGTCCGCTTTGCAGCAATCTTATTAAGTCCCATATGTGACAGGTCATGAGCCTATCGCCTGACATAATTTTAGAAAGTGATTTTTTGTATATTAAAGATCAATAAAACAAAAGAATGCTTACAATTTTTTTTTTACTAACAGTTTTGTTAACCATTCAAAATAAGCTTCGATTTGTGGTAAGAGATGTGTCACGTCCGACCGGGGTTGCGGAAGAACTGTTCGATGTTACCCTCGTATATGGTCGTCCGATGGAATACCGTGTGAAGATTTTAGTCGGTTGGAGTCCGACACTAACCCGTTGCCAGTCCACGTGGCTCCGGGGTGTGCGTTCCGTTAGCATTTTGTTACACACGTAAATTAAAAAAAAATGTTTCACGTCAATAGTCGAATGGTGGATTTTTTTTTATTAAATCGCGACCGCAGACTTGTGTCCGTGCTTGCGCTAATAAACTTTAATTGTTTAATTTGTTTTGGTTATAGGAGTGCTACCTATACAGTTATTATTTTTTTATAATACCTGATTTTTGGAGGTGGTGTTGGAGAATGCTCTGGTTCATGCGTCGTAGACGTCCCATTGCATTGCTATAAGCCTACTATTAACGAAAATTCATGTGTACATTCCACTTTTGTGCTCGTTCTCTTTACGAAGTCATTTTAGTCTTGTATATTTAGATTCAATATTCGAATCAACAAACATATTTTTATACAATTGTTAGTCCCTAATATATCTTCTGAACCTACTTTCCATTACCAGCAAAATGAATATGGTACGTTATTGAAACTTAACCTTATTTAACAAAAAAAAATCGGGTAAGAAATTCAATAGCTAATGAGTGTATAAGCATTTATAAAATATGATAATTAATAACATCTTTTCCTGTTTTTAATGCTGAAAAATAAACAAATTATTCATCAAGAAGGTCACGACGCTAGTCGTAACCTTCTTTTAATCCAAGTAACAATTAAGTAATATTTTTCCGACCTACAAACAGAAAAGAAATAACGGAGAAGGTCAAGATTTAGATCAGGTTAAAAATACAGATTAATATTTCAAATGCATATTTAATGCAGAAAATCTATATATATACATATATATTCATATATATAAATATATGTTCCATATAGGCTCCGAAACGGCTGGACCGATTTCAATGAAACTGTCAGGAATCTTCAGATTGCCTTTTTTACGAGGAGGAAATCTTCAAAAGATACCCCGCCTTCTGGGGAAGGCGGCGGTTATGTGGGTTTTTACCCACTAAAACCTCCCCGGTGGCCCTTTCCTCGGTGCATGACGAGGGGCTCCGGATATCCAGAGGAACGCACCGGAGCCTCTCTGCACTGTGCTCAAGGAGAGCACGTCCCGAGGGGAGGTTACTCCCTCCCCCCCTCTGCCCTCGCAGTGCAAGGCGACACAGGCCAGCCGATGTCGCCTTCTTCCCGGGTCCACCTTGGCGGACGACAAAGGCCCCCACCCTTGTCGCCCAGTGAACCCGAGGCCCCTTTTAGTCGCCTTCTACGACAGGCAGGGGATACCGTAGTCTTATTCTTAAGAGCCCAGAACTACAGGGCTGATCTTCAGATTGCCTAGCGAGTAATCCTGTAAAGTTTGGTGACGATCGGATTCCTCTTTTTGAACTGTCAAAAAAGCCAAACGTCGTACTTTCATTTCGGACATTAACGTGAGTCAGATATGTTTTTTTATAAATGATAAGAATGATATTGTATTTACTGATATGTACAATGGTGTAGGTAACGATCTTCACCCGCTCGAGAAGAGAATAGAAGAAAATGAATACGGAGAGAAATTAATAATTTAATATATTGTGAGAGTTAAATTAAATATTTTATGATGAAAGTTTATTGTTTGAATAAAATAAAGCATTATCTAGTCCGGCGAAGCGGGCTGGGTACGCTAGTATTTTATATAAAAAGCATGTTTTTGCAAGTAAATCTAAACTAATCCATCTCTTTTCCGTAGTTTTTGCTACAGTTACTATTTGCTAAACTCCTGAAAAAGGATGCATTTATAAGTAAACGGGAGCTCAGCTGCGACAAGACAATTTATCCCCGAGTGGATGTAGACGATTCACAAATTGTGCACTCATCTCCAGCAAACAAAGCAAGCGAGGAAAATACGTCGTATTGTTATTTCCTAAACGAGGTAATAAAATATACAAATAGATTTCACTGGAAGTGCTACATTGTGTATTAAATATTATGACTACTATTTTTTTACTAAAATATACTAAAAAAATACTAATCTATATATATAAAAGAGAATGTGTGTGGGTCTGTTCCGTATTGGCTCCGAAACGGCTGAACCGATTTCAATGAATTAAGCGTCAATAGCCTAATGGTTTAGGGTACGGCCTGCGAATCGTAAGGTCGTGGGTTCGAATCCACCATTCGACTATTGCCGTGAACCATGTCCTAGCACAAGCTTAAGCTTGGTTGGAATGGTTAACAAGATTGTTAGTAATATTTTCTGAAAAAAAAATAAGAAATATTACTAGCTTTCTTTTTTCAAAAAAAAAAGAAACTTTCAGGGAATCTTCAGATTGACCTCGCGAGTAATCTTTTGGCGATCGGAGCACTCCTCTTTTTGAACGGTCAAATACAGCTTCTATTTACTATGATGGTATTCTATTGTTTTATAATACAAATTTGTATTGACACATGCGTTGTTTATATTTATGTCATTATGAACCATATTGAAGTACAATGGAGTCTATTGAAGTATAATAAATCCCTAAATTATGAGAATGATATTGAATTTACTGATATGTACGTGGGTGTAGGTAATGATCTTCACTCGCTCGTGAAGATATTAGAAGAGAATTAATACGTGAATTGAATAATTTAATATAAAGTGTGAGTTACATTAAATATTTAATGATGTAAGTTTATTGTTAAAATAAAGTACAGCAAAATCTAGCGCTTCGAAGCGGGCTGGGTACGCTAGTAAAATAATAAATTAAGAAAGTTTGAATCTGACTTCTGGTTTCAAACTTTTTAATATTTAACCATAATAATTATATATAACAATAAATAGATATATTGATCTGAATATATATGCATAGGGACAGAAAAAGGTAATTGTAAAACTGTTCCTTGTGTAGGTAAAGCTGCAAAGGTAAAAGTTTGAAATTAATTTATTAATTTACGGGATGCCACATGCGTCGATACTTTGGCGCCGTCACATCTTCCAGAAACTTCTGTTGAGGCTGGAGCGGCCGCTGCAACTGCAGAAAACCTCAAGCGGCGCAAATATAGTAACCTCGATACGGGATTCATATTAGAGCCGTTTGGGTTAGAAACTTTGGGTCCGTGGAGTCCTAGCACACATCACCTTTTTAATGTGTTAGCTAAGAAGTTGGTCGACACATCTGGTGACCAGAGGCTTGGCTTATACCTTGCACAGAGGCTAAGCATTGCCATACAACGTGGTAATGCTGCCAGCCTTCTGGGCACGCTGCCAAGCGATGACGGTTTGGCACAGTTATATTTTTTGTAAATATTTTGTAATATCTATTAAATTGTAAATATTTCTTTATTAGTTAGTATATGTTATGTTTATTTTAATAAATAAAATACTACTCCAATTTATTAATTTAAATCTAGATGTACGTATGTATGTACATTATATTTTATCCTTAAACTATAGATCCAATAATCTTCGTGTCCTCTGTCCCGCTTTCGTTTTCCCAATTATTTTAACGTTTCAATGTTTACGCGAAACAAATATTATTACACTCCCAGCTGCATACAGGCAAATCTCTAACATAAACAAAGCGCTACGTCTTGTAATTTGCTTCATATAAATAGCTTAGTAACTAGATTCACAGGAAATTGCTCATTCGCTAAGACGCTTCCTTGCGGTGTATTTACATCCTTCAGAGAACACACCGCAATAACTGAACACCTAATATGAGCAATATTCTACGCCAAAGTTTGTTGGAAATTTCGTGTATGTTGAAGTTAATAATAAGAAATTCAAATAAGTATTAGAAAGCAATAACGCCTTTTGTCCGTATAAGTCGTTTTTTTTTATGACGAACTACACAGATTGGCCAGAGAGGCTGGCCTTGACTGCTTCACCGGATTGAGAGGTGGCACAGCTCTTAGGTCGCTTAGCCTGAACCTCTATTGGTAGTAACTCGACACAAGGGTCCCCCCGGTGAGGGGTAACCTCGGCTTGGACGGTTACTATGTTACGCGTAAGCAGTCCGACCCGAGAGCGCCCGAGAGGGCCGAACCACGACTCGGTCGGTAGCTATTTTATTGACTCTATTGGGACAATCTAAGCTAAAGTAACTTATATGCCACTTCGGGAAGCGTTAGCACTGAAAGTGGGCGAAGAAACTCCAAGCAATGTCGGGAGCAGAGGGCAACTTTATATTTGTCTTGTCGGGGGCACAGACGAATGTGTGGCGTTGTTAAAAAGCTAATATACCAAAGCCACTTTGTCCCTGTAACTTTACTGACTGTGAGCGAGTAGTGTGGCTTAATAAGAGCTTGGGCAAAATAGGGCAATGTTTCAAAGTGTTAAGACATGTGTAATACTAGCGAATTGCCCCGGCTTCGCACGGTTAGTACTAAGACACTGATAATAAATAATACATACATAGAATTAATAATACATTTATCCCTTCATGTGGCGAAATCCCATTGCGAGAGTAAAGCATATATGTTCGTATAGCGGCAGCCATTTTGAAATTTTGGCAACATACTTTTCGTTGCCAATTAAACTACTCATTGTAAAGAAAAACTGTCAATTTTAAGATTTTTGTATGGAACATATGCAACTTATATTTTTTTGAATCATTAAAACTATTCAGTCATCAAGTCTATGTTTTTATAATTGAACAATACGACATTTCAATTGAACAGTCTAATTGCTGTTAAAAACGGAACGGGACGGGATTTTGGCGGACAGGAAAGAGAGCTTACCACTCAAACAGAATCAAAATGGCGACTACCGTACAAGAGGATATATGCAAGGTAGAAGAAAAATCCGTTTTATTATAATGACCACTGTATATTGTTCCAAATGCCAATAATTTAGAAATTAGAAGATTAAAAAGCGGTCTTTTGTTTTTAACAGAGTTCCAAAAAATCTTTTTCAACCAACTAAACCGATCCGAAAAAAGAAGGAGGTTCTCAATTCGAATGTTCTTTTGTTAACTCATAATTTTCAATTCGGTTACCCGATTTGGCTGATTCTTTTTGTCATTACAATTTGGTCCAATTCTGACAATGACACGCCTGAGAAAAAAGAGAAGCTTCTAAAGTTCAAAGTTCTCTGTATATTTTTTAATGTGTGTTACCTCATAAATTTCGACTGGGTGAATCGATTTGGATGATTCTTTTTTTATTTGAAGTCTGATGCTTCTCTTGTGGTCCAATTCCGACAATAGCATCCATGAGAAAATTGTATAAATCTTAAATTAGCATTACGTTTGTGTACGACCAATGGACGAATAACTCAATATAACGACGGATGAATCACGTCAATCGATTTCGATGGTTCTTTTGGAAATTATAGATTTGATTGATTATTGAAAAGGATGTACTTCAAGGGTAGTTTCATGCGAATTCAGTTACGTACTGATTAATTATATTTTTAACCGACTTCCAAAAATGAAGTCAAAATTTTTGTACTTTTTTATATTTTTTCAACCGATTTCCATTTTATTTATGTGGCGGAATTTCCTTTCAATTTGGTCCTACATTAATTATGTTAGCATTAAACCGTGAGTTATAAGATATACTAAGGAAATTCTAAAAATAGTAAAATGAAAAGAAATATTTACAATATAATATTTTACAAAAATAAAATTGTGCCAAACCGTTATCGCTTGGTAGCGTGCTCAGCAGGCCGGTAGGATTGCCACGTTGTATGGCAATGCTTAGCCTTTGTGCAAGGTATAAGCCAGCCCTTGGCCACCAGATGTGTCGACCAACTTCTTAGCTATCACATTAAAAAGGTGGTGTGCATTAGGACCCCACGGACCCAAAGCTTCTACCCCAAACGGCTCAAATATGAAACCTGTATCGAGATTACTATATATGCTGTTGCAACGGCCGCTCCAGCCTCAACAGAAGATTCTGGAAGATGTGACGGCGCCAAAGTATCGACGCATGTGGCATCCCATACTACAGGCCGTCCCATCTTCAAGGGTATAAGAGTATAATGATATCATTTAATACATATATTAATATTTGCTCAATATTACTAAATAATAGTACTGAAGTATTGCCATGTAAATATACAGTAAATTGAAGCTGAAATTATTCGTTTGATAAAGGAGAATAAGGCTAAATGTTTTTCCGTAACAGACAGAATTCTGTTTGCATTACACCCGAGGGGAAAATTGCGTTAAGGAATAAACTACACTTTTTCTCTTAAGTATATTTTTCCTTGGTAAATATTTATATTTTTAATACATATGGCTTGTTATTTGTGTAATTATTAGTATATTATTTATTTATGACAGGCCTGTTATGGGTAAAAAAATGTATTGAAGTACAAAAAAAACTTTTTAATTTTTTTTTGTCTGGCATGGCGATGTGCTCATAACCTGTTACAACGAAAGCTGTCTAAATAAAATATGAAAAAAGCATTGTACCTAAAATGCTTTCTTATAATGAAATTATAAACATAATTATATAAATAACATGGACATGAGCGTGAATGCGTGATGAATTTGAACCCACACTTCGGGATGGGCGTAAATATGTTAAACATTACATACCTATTTCTCGAACTTTCCTTGTGCCACCAAAATTATTTGATATTATAATCACAACATACACTAAATTAAGTAATTTTGTTGAAAGTTATCACCGTTTTACAATTTTTACGAACGAATTAGATCTTCAGGAGCTGCTGCTCGCTATCACTACCGTCACTTAACTCCGCCGATGTCAGTATAAATATATCGAACTTGGATAGAGTCGGCACGCCAACAGAAATGATTCGCACTTGTTAACCGTCACCGGGGACCCGGGCCGTTCGCTCTTGAAAATTTACAACACCTTAAACTCGTCAGACCGTCTCGACCTTACCGTTGATGTGAAATTTTAATATGTAGCTATCCATAATTGTGGCGTAATTTACTTGATATGCGTGCTGTATTATTAATCGCGGCGACATTTTTTTATAACTGACACTTCCTGACCAGTTTCCATTGGTATGGGTCATTTCGGATTGTTTCCGTTTTTTAGTGGTCAAGGTAATCGACGACTTCACAGTGCCGTACCGTACCGTAAATGAAGACAACTGGCTTTTAAGAAAATGCTAACAATCTTTTTTTTACAAATTTGATTAGCATTCTCGTTCCATTACAAATAAGCTTAGGCTTGTGTTAGGAGAGGAGTGAACCATTCTCGTCAATAGTCGAATGATGGATTCGAACCTACGACCTTACGATTTGCAGACCGTAAAACCATTAGGCTATTCACGCTTTATTATACTCGTATACTGGAATACATATTACGTTAAGTTATTCAGTTTCTTTGAAATAAGTTCTTAGTTAAATACATTTTAGAACTAAGAAAACAGTTAGGTTTTTAAAATAATCTGCTAGCAAAGTTCTTCTTAACTTCTTCTTTTTTATTTAGTAAATATAAATCTAAAAAAAAATTAAATAATATCGTTTTTCATCTCACATTTTGAAATATGGGCGGATAAATGTACTAATTCTTACTATTATAAAGATGCAATGACACGTCTGCAAAGTATCTGGAAAAATCGAGGAATGAGCTATAGAACAAAGGCTCGATTAGTTAGAGCATTAATATTCCCAATTTTTCTGTATGGAGTCGAGACGTGGACAATTCGAGCAAGAGAAAGACAGAGAATGTGTCTATTCTCTCCCAGCTCGCCATAAAGACCAGATTGTCCACTACGTGTCTACAGCGCGTACTGTCATTTTTCGGGCATATAATGCGTAGAGGGGATGGCAATCTTGAAAAGCTGGTCATTGTTGGCAATACAGAAGGCAAGAGAACAAGAGGCCGGTCGCCAACACGATGGTCTGACCAAGTAAAAGGTGCCATCTCCTCTCCTAATCTCTACCAGCTAGTGAGGGCTGCCTCGGACCGAAACCGATGGAGGCAGATTGTTCATTTGAGGGGCTCTAGTGACCACGATCCTCAGAAATGAGGGAACGACAAAGAAGAAAATATATTATTTTTATATTATTTATATTATTGTTAAATGTTGACACTACTAAACTTTTATTCGTTCTAAATTTAATTTATTTTCGGTATTATTTTTAATAAATTTTATGAAACTTTAAAATGTTTTTCAATTAAGATTTTCCAATTTCTTTGAAATAAGTTTGTAGTTGTTATGCATTGTTGGAAAGCTTAGAAAGCGGTTAAGCTTTAAAATATCCTGCCAGCCAGGTTTCATAAATTTTTGTTGTTTACGAGGCATTTTAATCAAGATAAGACTTAAAAAAACATTGAAATAATATGGTTTTACGTCTGGCATTTTAAAATCTGGACGAATAATTGTTGTTTTAATATGGTTAAATAGCAACTGTTTAATTGTTTTTATAAAGGAGAAGAAAAAAATCAATTTAAATGAACTTTACTACTTTTTTTTAATAAAATATTGATATTGCATTTTTGACTTATTTTGAAAAAAATAATAAAAAGACTCTATAAGTTATAAATGGTTTACTTTTGTATAATGCATATGGGATTTAAATAGGTCACGCCTATCCCCTCCTAACGGGAAGATGTCGAATTACCAATAACCCTGTACATATCTATCTAGACATAAAGACCAATGAAACGGGGTGTACCTCGAGCTTTTAGTGATGCATTTAACTTAATAGACGCCCTTGTAAAGTGAAACAGTTATTAATAGTTATTAAAACGGGTCACATTGCATTAACTAGACCATTATTTTTAGCTTAGTAGAAACTTTATTCTCACTTTAGACATTAAAGGTTACTTCCATGAGAACAACAAAATAACTAGACATAGACATAGACATTTATTTATTGGCATCACAATACAAAAACACATCACAGACAGAATATAACACACATTAAAAAAGAATGAAAAATAGACAAAACACAGTTAAAGTTACACGGACAAATAATACAAAACAAAACATGCCAATATCGGACACCGTCTCAGCATATGCTGTCACAAGGATGCGACAGCGCTGATTTTCAGCGGTGCCCGGGACTACCTAAAGACGTGCGCGCGTAATACTACTTTTAAATGGAATATTATTATACAGACAGTAAGAGTATAATAAATATGATACATAAATAAAACAGTTATGAGATTAAAATATATTTTATACAATAAAATAATATATGAAAAAAAAGTAATAATATAAAACACAAAACTAATATTATAAAAACAATAAGTTCGCGGTCACATGGAAGAACTTCTAACGCATTCATCTGCTTTGGGACGATTAGCTGTCGTTAAGGAATTTAACAAGTTGCATTTTGAATGCGCTAAGTGTGTCTACCCTCTTGACGTGTACTGGTATTTTGTTATACAGTTGTGCTCCTTCTAAACAAATTGATCTTTTACCGTAATTCGTTCTAACTTTTGGTATGACAAGGAAACTAGCGCGTCGTTTGCTGCGTAAGTATTTTTAGTAAAAGAGATGTTAGTATTATTTGTTTTATCTATAAATTTTTACACGTAGCGGTTAAATAAATACAATTTTTATACATCAATCAAATCAGAAGGTATGTTCCCACTGCTGGGTACAGGCCTCCCTTTTGCCGCACCATTCACTTCGATCCTGTGGTCCCCCGAAAACGTTGCTGATACGCTGCCCTGACCCACGGATTGGTGGTCTGCCCACTGATCGGCGTCCCTGTCTTGGCCACCATTCAGTTACTGCCCTGGTCCACCGACCGTCTTCTCTCCTAGCCAGGTGTCCCGCTATTGCCAGTTTTTTTTTTATATATGAAAAGTGGCAGACGAGCATACGGCTCACCTGATCTTAAGTGATCACCGTCGCCCATGAACATCCACAGCACCAGAGGAGCTGTAGGTGCGTTGCCGACCTTTGAGATAGGAATAGGCTAGTTTCTTGAAGGTCCCTAAATCGTAAACGTTCGGAAACACCGCTGGCGACAGTTGATTACACAAGTTGATAGTGCGTGGGAGAAAGTTACGCGAAAAACGTACAGTCGTTGAACGCCAACCATCAAGATGGTGGCGGTGGAATTTGGAAGTTGAAGTTGTCTCATGATCCCAATACCCACGTCTTCGACTTTAGTTTTTCGGTCCATCACAGTGATTCCTGGTATGGCGCGCTCCATAGCTTGTTGTGTTACTTGAATTTTGTGCAGATTTTCCATTGTGTGCGTCCACGCTTCGGAGGCGTTTTTATTCTAGAGATATGACATTTTACTATAATTTTCAACCTAATAAAGATAAAAAAGGCGAAGTTCTCTACGAAAAACATTTTCATTTCTCGTGTCAAGGGCCCGCTGGAAATAAATTACACATTCATCAGGCGCAGGTTTCTCCACTGATGAGGGCAAATTCAATTTAGTGGATTAAAAAAAGGACTTTATTTAGTAAGCAAATATTTTTCAACGAAATCAAGGTCCCCGGAGTTGTTTACTAATGTGATAAAATTTTGATTTCTACATAAAAACCCAGCGCATTTACAAGCGCAATTAAAAATTATGGCCTGTGTATATTAAATTTTAATTTATTTATTTATTCATTTAAGTAACTTTGACTCATCTGTTAGTATCATTTTTTGTTTAAAACTATTTTTTTTTTAATAATAAAGCTAGCAATATTTCTTTTTTTTTTCAGAATTATTACTAACAATCTTGTTAACCATTCCAACTAAGCTTAAGCTTGTACTAGGATATGGTTCACGGCAATAGTCGAATGGTGGATTCGAACCCACGACCTTACGATTCGCAGGCCGTACCCTAAGCCATTAGGCTATTGAAGCTTCAAAATTAGTTAGTAAATTAGTAATGTTAGTATGAATCACACTAATATTTAGACTAAATTAAATTATATTATGGCCTGAGTGTGCTTATGTATAGCTTATCCTTATCACCCGCTGTGTGAGACGGCGCAGTGGAAAGCTTAGCTGGAATGGTTAATAAAATTATCAGTAATAGTTATGAAAAACAAAAATTATTACATTTATTTTATTCAATTAAAATTCATTTCCATTTAACTTATACATCCGTGTTCCATCGACGATGAGCCAATACATTATATCAAACAATTAATTCATAATATCTCTTAGCAATTATAAAAAATATTGTAAACAACGTGCGATATCGACGGCAAAAAAGACACCGAATTCAATGCAATCAACAGCGCAAACAAACATTTTTTTTATTAAATTGGATTTATTTAATTAAAATTCATTTCCATTTAACTTATATATCCTTGTTCCATCGACGATGAGCCAATATATTATATCAAACAATTAATTCATAATATCTCTTAGCAATTATAAAAAAATATTGTAAACAACGTGTGATATCGACGGCAAAAAAGACACCGAATTCAATGCAATCAACAGCGCAAACAAACATTTTTTTTATTAAATTTGATTTATTTAATTAAAATTCATTTCCATTTAACTTATATATCCTTGTTCCATCGACGATGAGTCAATATGTTATATCAAACAATTAATTCATAATATCTCTTAGCAATTATAAAAAATATTGTAAACAACGTGCGATATCGACGGCAAAAAAGACACCGAATTCAATGCAATCAACAGCGCAAACAAACATTTTTTTTATTAAATTTAACCTATTGAATTAAAATTCATTTCCATTTAACTTATATATCCTTGTTCCATCGATGATGAGCCAACAGTCAAACATTTTTTTTTAAAGAAAGCTAGCATTATTTCATTATATTTTCTCTAGTCGAATGGTGGATTCGAACCCACGACCCTACGTATCGCAGGCCGTACCCTAAAGCATTAGGCTATTGATTAATTCATTCCATCTTCGAGCAATTATAATAAAAAATCGTAAACAACTTTGAGGACGTGCGATATCGACGGCAAAAAAAAGACACCGAATTCAATGCAATCAACTGCGCAATCAACGTACGTATTTCGGACGGGTTTTTCCATCGGTGTAATCGATCGACAACGTCATAAATGGAGACGACATTTTAAATTATACATTCGGGAATTTAAAGTTGCATCTCTGATGTAAGCATTCGAAAAATGAACAAGGCTAACGACCAGATCTTGCAAAGCGCTAGTACATCACTCAAAATATACACAATCGAACAAATATTTCCATTTTTTAAATAAAACGAATTCACTTTAGACCACTAGACTGAAGTCTTCTTCTTTGTCGTTCCCTCATTTCTAATGATCGTGGTCACTAGGGCCCTTCAAATGAACAATCTGCCTCCATCGGTTTCGGTCCGAGGCAGCCCTCACCAGCTGGTAGAGATTGGGAGAGGAGATGGCACCTTTTACTTGGTCAAATGGTATAGAGCCGTGGTAGCTCAGTGTCCGGGCGGTTGGCTCAAGTTGCGTAGTACGCTAGCAACCCGAGTTCAATCCCCGGTGCCGGCACCAATAAATTTGTTGTTGCAATTTTATGTGCTGATTTACCACGCGCTCGGCGGTGAAGGAAAACATCGTGAGGAAACCTACATGTCTTAGAAAATTTTCTAAGGCATGTGAAGTCTGCCAATCCGCACTAGGGCCGCGTGGCGGACTATGCCCTTATACTCTCTTTACGGAGAAGGCCTGTGCCCAGCAGTGGGACATATATAAAGGCTGTAACTTTTACTTTACTTTACTTTACTTGGTCAAACCATCGTGTTGGCGACCGGCCTCTTGTTCTCTTGCCTTCTGTATTGCCAACGATGACCAGCTTTTCAAGGTTACCATCCCCTCTACGCATTATATGCCCGAAATATGATAGTACGCGCTGTAGACACGTAGTGGACAATCTGGTCTTTATGGCGAGCTGGGAGAGAATAGATACATTTGTGCGCTTGGCAGTCCACGGTATTCGTAGCATTCGCCTCCAGCACCACATCTCTGTCTTCTTGTCTTCATCTATTCTCTGTCTTTCTCGTGCTCGAATTGTCCACGTCTCGACTCCATACATAAAGATCGGGAATATTAATGCTCTTTTTTACTAATCGAGCCTTTGTTTCATAGACTGAAGTAACACTCCTTAAACTTCACATAAATGTATGATATACATGTATATATAGATATATGTTTTTATATGTATAATAAATACACGATTGTTCAAGACAGAATGAAAATATGCGCGCTAGCTGCTCTTTCTCCCGCAGTGTGATATAGGCCTGTCTTAGATATACGAAACGTAACTCTTTCACTATCTATCTTCACTAACTTATCTCCTTCTCAACTTCCATTCGCCGTGCCCGATCACACTTTTTTTATGGGGTATAAACTAGTGCTTGACCACGATCCCACCTAGTGTTAGGTGATTTAGTCGAAAGACGGTACGCGCTAGATTAGTAAGTGCCTATTCACTCTACTCTTGAAGGCTCCCACGTCGTACTTGGACGGATAGACTGACGTCGACAATTTGTTCCACTCCTTCTCTAGTCTAAAGTTCGTGAAAAAAAAGAAAGTATTTTGATTACATTGTTTCTGGTTTTTAGATTGTTCGAGAAGCATTTAGTATAGTTTACACTGTATTACAGATATGTTATAATATAAGCTGTGATTTTTAATATCATCTAAATAATAAAATGATCACTGTAGATACTCGAAATCGCGAGAATGGTTTTAAAAATAGCTAAATCAGATTAAATTTATTCGATTTTAATTTTTTACATACTGGTCTATCCTAACGGCGCTTCCAGCACGCACCAAATTAAGTTAAGAAACGAGTTTGAACAACGAAATGCTATACACGGTGACAGTAATCGGCTCAGGTACAACATAATCTAACGACGAAGGTGAGTCAATCGACGGTGACTCAAATCGCTTCGTTCAGACCCGCGGAACATCGTCTATGAAAGGATGGAGACTACAATTATATTATTTTATTACATATTATTAGCGATTACATATTATATATATTTAGGAGTAAGAACAAAAAACGACTTTAAATGGAATCAAACGTTACGCGCCGACGACGTCTTTGTATTTACGAATTATATTCTCTCCTGGACCCCATTGTCAGAATTGGACCAAACGGGAATTACTAGCTTTCAAATAAAAATAGAATCATCAAAATCGATACACCCAGTCGAAATTTATGCGGTAACAAACATTAAAAAAATACGGGCGAATTAAGAATCTCTTTTTAAAGTCTGTTGAAAAAAAAATTTTTTTGTTTTCGAATTCTAAATTAACAAATTATAGAAAACCTGAATCTGGATTTGACACCAAACGTTTCATAGGCCAGGCTATAGCTTAGAAAGAAATGAAAGTCAAACGCTTAGCAATTCATATCAACCGGTTTGCCAATATTACGTACTCGCACCATTGCCCCTGACATGCCGTTTGATTTCAAAAGACTGCACTTCTCCGCTTACCTTGCATTCACAATGACCAACGACAAGGCAATTAATTTATCTTCTCAGAATACGTAATATTCATTAAACATTTTTAAATTTGATGCAATCAACGAAATGCAATATGTTTTATTTATTCCGTTTTAACTTTTGACAACTAGATTCTTCTGGGGAATTGGCGGGTTATCTTGTTGAAGATTTCCCCCCCAAATCAAAAACCAAAAAAAAATCTTGCCTTGTCTTCTACTTCGTAGTGTCTCCTATTACTAACTGTAATTTTTATTAATATTTATAGAAGGGTCAAGGTCATTTTCGTACGCTAAGGACGCTTATGGCTTGAAAGAGTTTTGATTAGAAATTATTTTTTTATAAAGATTGCTAGCATTAAAGTTTAGTTACCTTTATATAATATATGTCCCATTGTTGACCTTCTCTGTAAAGAGAGTATAAGGGCATAGTCCACCACGGGGCCTTAGTGCGGATTGCCAGACTTCACATGCCTTAGAAATTTTTCTAAGACATGTAGGTTTCCCCACGATGTTTTCCGAGCGCGTGGTAAATCAGCACATAAAATTGGTGCCGGCATTATTTTTCACAAATATTACTAATATATACATCTTGTTAACTACATAGGTGTTATTGTTTGATATGTATATAGTTTTATTTATGTATGTATACTTATGTATTATATGTATGTATACTTACTTTTTTTCTCTAATCTTGCTACAGTTACATTAATTCTACAAAGTAACACTGGCAGAGAAATCCTTTTGGCATTACGTCCGCCTTTATAAATACTTTTATTGTATTGTAAAAATTATATAAATAAATATTTTAAATAAAATCATGCATAGTTTTTTTTCTGTAGCTTACATTAATTACAAAAGGCTTATCTGAAAATTAGAAGGAGGTTGTACGGTTAAACTGTTATTTGAGAGGCCATCCAATCAACAGGAATCGGGTTATGCTTGTCACACAGGAAATTGCTAGATCAATATCAGTTTAAAGTAAGTCCCCCGATGGTACCGCCGTGCGATGCTATGTAAATGACTTTGGAAAAAGCTTTTCGCTTTCATACGTGAAATTTCGAATAATGTCTGTTGGGAGAACCATTTTCTATTTATATAATGTTTGTAATACGCAACGAGTATAGAGAACACGGGGCCGATCATCTACCCGCTGGTCTGACCAAATTCAAAACATAGTGGGACTCGACATTCCGACCGCCATGAGAGAAGCCGAGGACAGAGCGGTGGAGGCAGCTCGTCGACATTTCGGTAAAGGCGCGTCAATATAAGCAAAGAAATAAAGAATACGATGAAGATGATATCCGAGGAAGCCTGAGTGTACGCAGACAAGATGCAGGAGAGAAAGCTGCGATAGTATGGGCATGTAAAAAGGAATTCTCGCGACTACGTAGGGTATTTTTTTCCCGTTCCCCTAACTTGTTTGGTTAGGGACTTTTCTTTACTTTTTTTATCTCTAGGATATTTGTTTACAGTTTTTCTTAATTCTATTATTACAAAATGTATTATTACTTTTTTTTTATTGTTACAATTTTGAATGTAGTTCAAAGCAATTACTTATTTTATATTTTCACTAATCTTACAGTCTATTTATATGAGTTTCTTTTTACATTTTTTCCTATTTACCTAACTTTTACTATTTTAACTTTTTATGCTTACCTTCATTTATATTATCAACTGTTTTTGAGATCTTTGTATATATTTTCATATATACTAAGATTCCTCCTTATTTATCTTATTTATATTTTTAACTATTTTTTGGCAAAATTCTAAAAATATTTTATTTATCTTTTCATTTTTTATTATTACTGGTTAATTTTGTACGTAAGGTAAATTTGACACTAGAACTAAGAATCAAGGCTATGTGAGAACGTATAGTGTGCATATTAATCCTAGCGCGTTACCGCTATTTTACCCCTCACCGTTAGACCCTTTTGTCGAGGTATTAGCGATAGAGGTTCAGGCTAAGCGACCTAAGAGCTATGCCACCTCTCAATCCGGTGAAGCAGCCAAGCCCAGCTTCTCTGGCCAATCTGTGTAGTCCGTCATTAAAAAAAAAACGCTATTTTATGGGCAGGCACCACCCCTTAAATGTTAAAAGCGTTTCTGGAGTTCTTCTCCTAGCGCCAACGCTTCCCGAAGTCGCACTCAAAGTTAGTTTATTTTATCAATGTCCCTCAGATTACCCGTGAAATAGCAACTGACCGAGTCGTGGTTCGGCATTCTCGGGCGCCCGCGGGTCGAAGGCTTACGCGTAACATAGTAACCGTCCAAGCCTAGGTTACCCATCACCGCCACCGTTGTGTCGAGTTAATAGCATTAGAAGTTCAGGCTAAGCGACCTAAGAGCTATGGCATGTCTCAATCCATTAAAGCAGTTAAGGCCAGCTTCTCTGGTGAATCTGTGTAGTTCGTTAATAAAAAATGAAAATGAAATATTGTCCGTATTTTTAAGGGAGTGCAAGATTTCCAAAGATAATGTCGATGTCAGAGGGAAGTGGAATACCACCGTATGGGACTAAAAACGAGTATAATAACTTGTAGGTCTTGTGCAATGAAATAGTCCAATGACTAATACACTCGCTTTATTCAGACGGCGTCATGTTGTACAAGGAAATATTTTAACGAATACCATCCAACGGCGCGTCCTCACAATCTTTATAAAAAATAATTAGAAATCAGATTACAAACTATATAAGTTAAAATATTATTTACAATGCCAAGTTAATATAATGACTAGCTAAATTACTAATTCATCGTCATCATCATTATTTCAGCCGTAAAACATCCACTGCTGAACATAGGCCTCCCCCAACGATTTCCAAAAGGACCGGTTGTAAGCGGCCCGCATCCAGCTGCGTCCTGCGACCTTTATGAGGTCGTCAGACCACCTTGCGGGTGGACGTCCCACACTGCGCTTGCTGGTCCGTGGTCTCCAATCGAGAACTTTTCGGCCCCATCAGCCATCTGTTCTACGCGCTATGTGCCCTGCCCATTGCCACTTCAACTTGCTTATCCGGCGAGCTATGGCGGTTACCTTCGTTCGTCTACGGATCTCCTCATTCCTGATTTGATCTCGTATAAATTTAATTATTAATTATGAATTAAAAATACAATAAGGTTCAGGTGAATCACTAAGATATTATTGGAAGTAGTTATTATATAAAACAATAGCTGGGTACCTTGTGTTGCTAGCTAACACAAGAATGTGAAAGACATTTAATTTACATATTATGTAAGACTTAATACCACATCTAAAGTAGCGCTATAAATAAGTAATTTGCCAACCGACAGTGGAAAATTACTTTTCTTAAAACTGGTTTCTTTATGCGGTAGTGGTTTTGATGTTGCTAGAATAGATCAGGTTAATCATGCCCTCGCAGAAATGGTTAACAAGAATGTTAATAGTATTTGCGAAAAACAATATTGTTAGCATTCCTTTTTAAAAAAACTTAACCAGAGGTTACTTATAAATAATAATAATTATCCATTTAACATTTTAAAGAGATGAATTCATTCTTATTCTAACAATACCTATTTTACATTACAGATTAGTCGGCTTTGAAGTGCCGACTTGGCATGAGGCGACCGCAGCATCCAGCATCTCCCCTAAACCTTCACTGCCTACCTCTGTGTGAATCATCCTTCAAAATACCTTTCATTCTTCTCTTCCTTTCGACTATTACAATTTTTCTCCCAATCATTAAATCAGAAATGATTTTAGAAAATAAATCTGCACAGTACATTCATAAACAATTTGAAAATCTAACAGTTGAACATTTGGATAACTTGAGTAATAACTTAAATAAATTTGATAATTCAAAAGAGCTTATAGATGAGTTGATTACAGTTCAATTTGTAGACACAACTGAAGTGATAGACAATGGTAGAAAAAATACCAAAAATGATAGTAATTTATTTAATATAGACGATATACAATCCACAGCATTATCTTCCTATCACGAATATTATAATAGCACAGATATAATGTTTACAAAAAAGGGCATTAATAATAATAAAGGAATACTAATCAATAGAACTGCAACCTATATTTCACTAGAAGATGATTTGGAAACAGATAACAATTATTCAAATATTAATGTTAGAGATATAAAAGACGAATCTATGGGAAAATTGAAAGTTGACGAAGCGACCCGAACGAAAATATTTCATGATTACTTTAGAACCGTCAACAAAACGGTTGAATTGAAATTGGAACAACCGGGAGATGATTACAAAGACATCTCAATAAGAGATTATAATGAAACTGTTAACGAGAACAGATCTCATCAAATCGAAAAAGGTCAAACGATGGGGGTGAATGAGTCGCTGACATTTTTTTATAATTCGTCATTACATCCCGATATTTCCCTTGTTCCCCCAATATCTATATTGCAATCATCACGGCCTCGATTCGCTGACGGTAAGTACACACATTGTATATTTGTCTTTATTTGTATTTAGAATAGAATAGAATAGAATAAACATTTATACAACACAAGAACACAGAAACAAACAAGACAAAAAACCGACATAAACAAAAGTAATTCAAATTGTGATTTTTTTTAAAAGAACAAAATAGAAATTGTACCGCATAGGGTTGACTTAGCATGTGCTATACTCACATGTGTAGCACAGTGCTGATTTTCAGCCAAAAAACCTGTTATAACTAAGGCGGAATCGATTCGGAATCGATTGATTGTATAAATACGGCGTTACATACACTTATATTTTATTATACATAATGTATATATGTCAAAAAATTATATTATTTATTTTTTTGTATGAAACCTCCATAGTGGAGTCTATGGAGGTTTGTTGGGATGTCAATGAAAAAAGGCTTGTCAGTGATGTCAAATAGAAAAAGAATAGAAGATATCACAATTTAATTATTACAGTTTAGCAAAAGCAGGAATAAACTTTTAATGTGATTTCTAGAATTACAGAGCAACACAAAGTTATTCTTGTTTTTATTCTTATTCCGTATACGTCTTATACATAAATATATACGTCTACATAAATTACATCATAAATAAAGTGTCTAATGAATGATTCGTCGTAATTGATGTTGGCGTGCTTACGTTGAGATTCAATTAGGAAGTATTTCAATTTGTTTTTGATTATTAGTAATGTTTTTGACGTCCTAATATAGTCACAACCCAAGGTTCAATTACACTTTAATTAACACGGCTCCTGAAGTACACCCCTTCCAACAAAAAACTTTCAGAAGCGTTTAAAAATTACGGAGTTGCGATGATACAACGTCAAACGTTTGTGAAGACAAGAGAAAAAATTGGATCAGGATACGATCTAAGATCCCTGTTAACTAAAAAAAGCCACTGTTCTTTTGTTTTTTCTTTGTTGACGGGGGGGAAATCTTCGAGATCTCCGGAGGAACGCACCGGAGCCCCCCTGCACTGTGCTCTTCAGGGAGCACGTCCCGGGAAGTTAATCCCTCCCCCCCTGTGACCTCGCATTGCAAGACGACACGGTGTCAGCCAATGTCGCCTTCTTCCCGTGTTCACTTTGGCCAACGATAAATGCCCCCGTTTTTGTCGCCCAGTGAACCCGAGGCCCCTTTTGATCGCCTTCTACGACACTCAGGGGATACCGTAGTCGTATTCTACGAGCCCAGAACTACAGGGCTGAAGTTATAAAAGCCACTGGGCTAACAGCGATAACCCATCCATAAAAAGAATCGAATTCAAATCTGCATACAAATGTAGCGATATAAAACTCGCCAATGGAATAAATAAACGAATCTATACGACGCTAATCGAACGAATGCGCTCGTGAGAATAATATAAAAATTTGCCTTGTTACACATGAATTCATTAGAAAATTATACGGAGGCATTCATTCTACATGTTTACAACTAATAAAATGAACATTTTACAACTGATACGAATACATTTTACCACAACAACAATTTAAAATTTTTAATCTATACATATACCGAAAATTTTTTTTTACAATTTTTGACTTGAAATAATTTTTCGTTACGCCATTAAATTTGCATGGTTACGAGGCTTCACATATATTTCTTTAATGAAATACATTTTTTTCCGCGGTGGGGTCCAAATTAATAATGATGGCGCCGTTATTCCGTTAACATACAAGTTTGTTGGAAAAAGGTCTTGTTAATTAACCGACTTCAAAACAGTACAGAAAGGAGTCCAATTCGTCTATATTTATTTTGTTCGTACTGCCGTTATGAACGTATTTAGAATATTTTCTTTTATGAAAGGGCATACAGGTGTTCACAATATATTCTTCCATATTTCTGAAGGTCTTATATCAATAAAATTCAAAAGAACTAATTGAAATATAAGGCAAAAAAGGGTTGTATTCGTATCAATCCAATCACTTCAACGCTTCTCTGCGATGGAAAGGTTCTGATACATAATGTCTTAACAAAGTTGAAGGCGGCTCATTGTTACGCAGACTGGGCAGAAGATAAGAAATGAACACATTTTTATCTTTCAAATAAAAATGTTTATCTTGATTGAAATGCTGAGGAAAAGGGTTCCAACAATACAATTTGGGTACAGAAATAAATGTAGAAGGGTAAATTAAAATTTTATTTACTTATATTTGCGATTAATTTATTTATAAGTCACACCAACAAAGTAAACACCATTACAAATCAAAAAAATACAAAAGATTTAAGAAAAACAAAGACAAGTGTAATGTGTGGGATTTAGTTTACACGTGTAAACTAAATCCTTAAAAAAATTCCGCTACACCGATCTGCTGCGTTCCGCGGCAGTTTCAGATACTTGGCCACCAAGTGTTGGAATAGTTTTCAAAGGCCATAAGAGAGAGTAAATCTGTAAACGCATTTAAAAATAAATTAAAACACCTGATGTTAAAGATACAAAAAGATAATATCCCCGCGATATCGGTGGCTTGTTGTTTCCAATATTTTCAATATTTAATTATATAATTTAAACTTTATACGTTTAATTATCATATTATTTATTTTAGTTTATTTTTGACTCAATAATATTTATGAATTTTTTTCATCTATTATTTTATTGTATAAAATATATTTTAATCTCATAACTGTTTTATTTATGTATCATATTTATTATACTCTTACTGTCTGTATAATAATATTCCGTATAAAAGTATTGTGCGTGCACGTCTTTAGGTAGTCCCGGGCACCGCTGAAAATTAGCGCTATCGCATCCTTGTGACAGCATATGCTGAGACGGTGTCCGATATTGGCATCATATGTTTTGTATTATTTGTCCGTGTAACTTTAACTGTGTTTTGTCTATTTTTCATTCTTTTTTAATGTGTGTTATATTCAGTCTGTGATGTGTTTTTGTATTGTGATGCCAATAAATAAATGTCTATGTCTAAATATAATAATAAACTACATCCTAAACTATATATTATAAAATGCCTGTTCTATGTTTGTTTAAAATTATGCAAGCTATTTGAGAAAATGTCTACGTCAGATTCTTGGTGATTTACTGAGCTGGCAACACTTAAAATTGTGTATAGAATTATAAGTTTGTATACGTGTATAAGTAAAACCAAAACAACGGTTCACCGAGGAATCAGATCTATTATCTAGGTCATGCGTTTGGAGCCAAAGTAAACCTAAGGCGACGGTAGAATTGAATTAAGCTATCGCTGGAGCTGACTTATTACTTAGTTTACTTATGTTAGACTACCTTCTTATCTTGTTAACGAACAAGGTCTAAGTCTAGGACTTAATTAAGTAATAAATATTTCAACAGTTCTCAATATTCTTAAATTTGGTCCAATTCCGACAGTGGCATTCATGAGAAAACCACATAGGTCTTAAATTTGTATCAACAACAAAGTGTAACAAAGGCGCGAATATAATACCAACCCTCCCCGACACACTATACCTGGTATACACCCAGACGGAAAAAGAATCCCTTTCCAACCAGGGATACGGATCGGGGTCAGGTTCGCGCATCGTGACGAAAAAACTGCAACTGCACGACAGCGTCCAACATGCTGTGGTGGCGATATCCCGACACACCGTCAGCTGTGTCTATTATACAGATGACTGTGACGACGCCACAGCAAGACTGATGACAAAGGCAATGGCCGCATCAAGGGAGAGGATAGTGGACTACAACCTGAAAATGGCCATGAGAAGCAGGGACACAGCGGTCGCGGAGAAGCTAATAGCAATGCGGCGGGGCGTCTGCGACGAACCCTAAACAATCTCTGGCCACCTCCAAATTCAGGCATTATATATATATATATATATATATATATATATATATATATATATATATATATATATATATATATATATATATATATATATATATATATATATATATATATATATATATATATATATATATATATATATATATATATATATATATATATATATATATATATATATATATATATATATATATATATATATATATATATATATATATATATATATATATATATATATATATATATATATATATATATATATATATATATATATATATATATATATATATATATATATATATATATATATATATATATATATATATATATATATATATATATATATATATATATATATATATATATATATATATATATATATATATATATATATATATATATATATATATATATATATATATATATATATATATATATATATATATATATATATATATATATATATATATATATATATATATATATATATATATATATATATATATATATATATATATATATATATATATATATATATATATATATATATATATATATATATATATATATATATATATATATATATATATATATATATATATATATATATATATATATATATATATATATATATATATATATATATATATATATATATATATATATATATATATATATATATATATATATATATATATATATATATATATATATATATATATATATATATATATATATATATATATATATATATATATATATATATATATATATATATATATATATATATATATATATATATATATATATATATATATATATATATATATATATATATATATATATATATATATATATATATATATATATATATATATATATATATATATATATATATATATATATATATATATATATATATATATATATATATATATATATATATATATATATATATATATATATATATATATATATATATATATATATATATATATATATATATATATATATATATATATATATATATATATATATATATATATATATATATATATATATATATATATATATATATATATATATATATATATATATATATATATATATATATATATATATATATATATATATATATATATATATATATATATATATATATATATATATATATATATATATATATACATATAGATGGATAGGGACAGCAATTGTCAAACTATTCCTTGCTTAGGTAAAGCTTCCATAGTAAATGTTTGAAAGTAGATTTAGTTCCAGCTGTACGTATATTTGTTGGCAGCGCATTATAGCATATAGCATTTTATAGCAGCGCATCTAGGATTTGACTTAAAATAAAAACAAGAATTCTGCCGATAGTCAAGACGTTAACGTCGAAATATCGAGAGTCGATATTATGCGCACAAATACGGCATAATACCCTTTTTAATTTAGGTGAGTTATAAAGTGACAGGACAGGACGCTTAGCGCAAACAACGGGTGACAATTTATTTTTCTGTGTTTTCTTTCATTTTAATTGTAAACCATAGAGCGTAGTAGAATAAGTATATATATAAGGATTAATACTTCTTGATAGCTTTTTTTAAAACGCCGATCTGTTTAAAATTCCTCCCAGAAGTTTTATATTCTTTGTCATTATTTCCGTATTACCCCTTTCCTTACGTCCAAAATATCTCTTGAACAATATATTCCGAATGGTTATTTAGTATATTACAATATACACGACCGATTGGATTTCATCGGTGGGGTTTAGTGTTGCTACGCTCCCGGTATATCGATGTCGATAGCAATAATCCGTCGTGATATTAATTACATGACACTACAGTATCAGATTGATAAATGGATAGCGGAATATTAAGGGGATTTGGTTAATGATAGCTGCGTATTCGCGTATCGCATCGTACTTCATTGTTCTCTTTCAACCGACTTCAAAAAAGAGGAACTAGCAATTATGTTTTTTTATGTCTGTTACGTCATAACTTTCGACTGGATGAACCGATTTTGATGATTCTTTTTTTATATGAAAGCCAGTGCTTTCAGTGCGGTCCCATTTTAGTCCAGTTCTGACAATGGCTTCTATGAGGAGACCGTGTAAGTCTTAAATTTGCATTAAGCATGTGTACGACAAATTTACGAATAACTCAATATCACGCCAACCGATTTCGATGGTATATAGTCACTTTTCACTTTTGACATCACCATCCTAGACAGAAAACTGCTTGTAATCAAAAATTGCTATGTATAGTTTAAAAACATATAGGAAAATACTAAGGGAAATGACAGATAGATAGATAGATAGATAGATAGATAGATAGATAGATAGATAGATAGATAGATAGATAGATAGATAGATAGATAGATAGATAGATAGATAGATAGATAGATAGATAGATAGATAGATAGATAGATAGATAGATAGATAGATAGATAGATAGATAGATAGATAGATAGATAGATATAACTTTATTGTACACCAAAATAAAACAGAAGGCATTACATAAGTAAGGTTTTACAGTTTGTTGTACAATGGGCGACCTTATCGCTGAGAGCGATCTCTTCCAGGCAACCTGTGTATGGACAGGAAACATATGAACATATGTTAGAAATAGAAATAAGATAACAAATCTATACATATAATTGAAAAACTACACTAAATATACCTACATAAATAATTTATCATTAAATATAGAATAACAGAGTTGCCTATGTACTTTTGTTTAGCAGAGGCGCCGTAAACAATTAAGCTTTATTTAATACTAGCGTACCCATTCCGCTTCACCGGGCTAGATTTTGCTTTATTTATTATTTTTTTTTGTAAGAAAGCTAGCAAAATTTCTTTTTATTCAGAAATATTACTAACAATCTTGTTAACCATTCCAACTAAGCTTAAGCTTGTGCTAGGACATGGTTCACGGCAATAGTCGAATGGTGTATTCGAACCCACGACCTTACGATTCGCAGTCCGTACCCTAAACCATTAGGCTATTGACGCTTCGATTTAAACAGTAAACTTACATCATTAAAAATTTAATTTAAATCTCACAATATATTAAATTATTCATTTCTCTTCGTATTCATTCTCTTCTCTAGCGGGTGAATATCATTACCTACACCCATCTACATATCACTAAATACAATATCATTCTTATAATTTAGGGCTATGTTTCAATATAGTCCATTGTACTTCAAAATGGTTCATAATGACATCAATATACACTACGCATGTATCATTACAAATTTGGGTTATAAAACAATAGAGTATCATCATAGGAAATTTTTTTTATTTATTTCAAATAAAATTTTACATTGTAGGAATATACATATAACTTAACGCTATATAAACCGCAATGGTTTGTCACTAGTGCCAACGCGTCCGTCTTGCGTTCCTAAATAACTTTTTAGTATACTCTTAATGTTTTTGTTAGTTATACAATTCCTTCTATCTGAGGGTAGTTCATTAATTAATCTAGGCACGATGTATCTTGCCGTGCGCTCGCCGTACACATTTTTTGCGCCTATCGTATTAAACTGGTTTGACGATATCGACCGTGTGCATATAGGATGTTCCATTTTGGTTAAATTTTTTTCATTAAAGAAATATTCTTTTAACATGATGTGTTTTATTTTTGTATAAATAGGTAAGATATTACAGTGTTTAAAAAGTTTTTTTTCGTCGTTATGAAGAAATAAAAGATGTATTTGACAGTTCAAAAACAAGAGTGCTGCGATCGTCACCAAACTTCACACTATCACTCGTCAGATCAATCTGAAGATTCCCTGAAAGTTTCATTAAAATCGGTCCAGTCGTTTCACAGCTTAACCCGGATCAAACCCACACATATTCTCTTTTATATATATAGATTAACAGAAATATCGTCCTCATCCAAAGGAAAGTATAATGACATTTTTATACAAGAAGATCAAAACCTCTTAGCCCTGATATAATAGGCTTGAGATTACCATTTTTATTCAGCTACAATATTAAAATTTTCGCAGTGGATCCACAGATTCTTAAAGATCGTAAAATATGCACTTACCTTATCCCTGGATTAGCTCCAGTCTACGGTTATTAAACTAAATGTCATAAGCAATTCACCCTGCCCCCTCACCTCTCCTCCCGACCGGGGGCCAGCCTTGTGAGGGCGGCTACTCTCCACAGGAGCCAGAGTCACCCGCGGGGCGAGATTTATCATGTTAGCATTAACCATCTCAATGGTTCGACATTGACCCGCTTCCCCGGCTGGCACGTAAGAATAAAAGCATACCATTTAAAAAAAAATTGGGAAGACAGGGTTACAGATTTACAATTTTCATAAAATTCATCATTTTAGATTAATTCAGACAGACAGTACTAAATAAGAAGCATACTAGATTGATGGTTCATGGTCGGAGTGTCGAATCGAAGTCGGCTTGTCCCCATCGGCTTAGACAGGGACGCCGATCAGTGGCCAGACCACCAATCCGCTGGTCAAAGTGAACCTCGGGTTCACGGGGCGACAAGGGTGGGGGCCTTTGTCGCCCGCCAAAGTGGATCCGGGAAGAAAGCGATATCGGCTGGCCCGTGTCGCCTTGCACACGCCTTGCCTAGGGGAGGATTAACCTCTCGCTGCTCTCTGAAGAGCACAGTACAGAGGGGCTCCGGTGCGTTCCTCTGGAGATCCCGGAGCCTCTCACCGTGCACCTAGGAAGGGCCACCGGGGAGGTTTAACTGGGTGAGAACTCCACATAACCCCGCCTTCTGGGGAAAGCGGGGTATCTTCTTAAAGGGAGGCCTATACCCAGCAGTGGGAAGATACGAGCTAATTGATTGAATGATTGATTGTCCCCTTAAGCAAGCCAAACACACATATTTTATTTGTCATTTCACAGTTACACAATGTTAGATTAAATTAGCAATCGTTTCAACCATGTAGCACTCTAGTTATAAAACGTTATAGCACTTTTAAAAGGTTTATCGTTATAGGTGGCAGTTAGCGCTGCTCCTTCCAGCGTACCGTAACAATAGAATAAAAGGTCGGGCTTTCATTGCGGGCGATAGCAACTTCAATAAACAACAAAGAGAACTGTATCGCCTCTACTAACATGCTACGGTTTGTTATGTCTTGATACAACTAAAAATATACGCAAGGCCTCGTATGGAGCATTTTATTAAAGACGGAGGATAACAAATCCTCGTAATAGAACTATCATACCTGCCTATAGCCGTGGTACTTCAATTGCCGGTCTGTCGCCTCGAATTTTTACTTTTTAAGAATGCTAATAATATTATTTTTCACAAATAGTTTTTCACAACCTTGAGTTTGGGTTCGCGTCAATAGTCGAATGTTGGATTCAAACCGGTATAAAAAATATACATACAATAAAATGTCTGTCTATATTTACAAGTGAAAACAATATCCGACTTCAAATCAAACGTGCGGTATCTAACTTTAACGCTACTACACGCGGACGCTCTATTTTATTTCCGAAGCATTATAGTTTTAAAAATAAAACTGTCACTTCAACTCCTACGTATTTGCATTAGCAAAGTTTTGCTACCACATTATAGTAGGCGCTTCGCAACACCTTTTGTACTTTGTATTTGTCGGTGTGTCTTACCGTAATTAAAGAGCATTAATTTATAAATTACTATTAATACATAACGAGTGTTACTTCGTCTACATTATTGTCCATATTCGTGCCGTTATATAATATTTACATAACTTTATAATGTCATTTACCAATTTCTCATTCAACATGCATTCTTATTCTACGATGTTTGGGAGTTTTCTATAATATACCTGAGGAACTCAAGCCTCAAAATTGAGCATCACCTTTTTTAAGCCGGTTAACGAAACTTAAATTATCGACACTTATTGCCATATCACAGTCTGATATATTTTTATTTTAGCTTAGCTGTAAACTTGCAGCGGTCGTTGTATGTGGCAGAGCTATCGATTAACGGAAAACATTTCACGTCAACACTAGACAGTTTAATCGTGGCTAAGGTTGGAGTGAGCTCTTGACGGACGCTCAGTAATTGCTGATCGAAGTTAAATTACCTACCAGTATAGCACAAACACTCGACATTGATTAGAGTTCAATAATTTGACGTACGACTACATTATTATGAGGATGTTGTGATTAGATTCACGACAGGTATGGCTTGGCAGTTTGGACATAATGATGATTATATGTTCTAACTATAATATATATTGTAAGATCACGTGGCCTTTCACCAGCAAGATAGTAACGATTAATTTAAGAGTCACTAGCCCAATGGCTTAGGGTACGGTCTACGAAAGGTGATAGGTTGGATTCCATTCGACTATTGACGTGAAAGCTTAGTTGGAATGGTTAACATTTAATGTTTGTAGTATATGTGAAAAAAATATTGCTAGTAATGTTTAAAAAACAATAATAAGAGTCGTTGTCTTCCACATTTTGTATGGTTGGGAGAGTTAGACAGAAAGCAGGGGAGGCAGTTCCAGAGGACATTTTATAAGTGATAATATTATAAACGTGTATGTATGTGAAGTGTTCTTTCACACAAAACTACTGAATGGATTTTGATGAAACTTTACAATAACATAATTTATAAAGATATAGTGTGAATTGACCCATTGATAAATTAATACAACCCAATTCCAAAATATAACGATAAGTAAGAAAATATGTGCCATCTGCGAGGTATTCTGGCGTGTATTCCAAAACTGTAGGGATTATACGAATATAATGTATGATGGAAATGTTTATCTTCAATAGAACCACAAAACCACAAAAAGACAGACGATAATTAAAACGTCGCGATAATTCGCCAAAATAGCGAACTGTAAATATAATTTCTAACGAACATCTTCTGGAGCGCTGTCGTGAAAGCCCGATCGACCTCCAAATAAGGCGCCGTAAATGGAACTGGATTGGCCATACTCTCCGTAGAGGTGCCTATCACATTCCCAAGCAGGCCCTTGATTGGAATCCGCAAGGAAAAGGCAAGCACGGCCATCCTAAACAGACGTGGCGCTGCACAGTTGCAGACGAGGCGAAAAACATCGGGAAGACATGGAGCGAGATAAAGCGTGAAGCCCAAGATCGAACGCGATGGAGGTTCACTGTGGACGCCCTCTACCCCACCTAGGGGACATAGGATGATATATAAATATAATTAAAATTGGTAGATTATTTCTAACTCACAATTGGTAGGAACAAAACCTTTTACGAAAAAAAATACTTTTACTCTATCTGGTATTTAAAGTAGAGATTAAAGTACAAGGGGGTACAAAAAAAGACATGCTTTTAAATCGCGGGTAACATCGCGATCTTAGGTCGCTTAGCCTGAACCTCCATTAGCTTAGTAACTCGACACAAGGGTCCCCCTGGGACCTGGGTGAGGGGTAGCCTCGGCTTGGACGGTTACTTTGTTACACGTAAGTATTCCGATCCGAGGGCGCCCGATAGGGCCGAACCACGACTCGGTCGGTAGCTATTTTATTAATAAAAACTATTGGGACAATCTAAGCTAAACTAACTTATATACCACTTCTTACCGCATTGGCGCTAGGAGAAGAAATGGTCGAAGAAACTCCAACTCAAAATTTATTAACAACTATTTTGAAGTCAGTTAAAAATATTTTAAGGTTTTCGGAACACGCTATACATGATTGCAGTCAACTCGATCAGCAGTTGTAGGACTTCCGCTCGATCAGCTGTTTCAACAAGTCCGTAGCATTTAGCAAACCTACTTACACGGGCCGTCATGTTAACTTTATTACATTGCACGTTCCCACTAACGCAGACATTTGCACGTTAACGATATTTGCTTAGCACAATTGAACCGTTAATGAGTCTAACGTTTGCGTACAGTTTGACTTCAATTTGGCGTGAAAGGAGACGCAATCAGTTATGTAAATTAATCCCTATGGACAATATATAGGAACACGATAGCGAAGTTAGCCTTCATTGTTTCCTAGGAGTCAACCTTCAGCATTGAAGAGATACTAAATAAAGGTCAATTCAATGACAACGTAGGAACGACAGACCAATTGCAAGCGTTATACTATTTGGTATTTGTAAAAAAATAATAAAATAACGTTAGCGATATATTTTCTTAAAAAAATATCGTGGCGACGCAGGATTTGGTCACAATAAAATATGTACATATATATACATATATATGTACATATTTTATTATTTTATATTATTATGTTGTTCTAGTATTAGATAATATCTTTCCAAATAATTATATCGAAGTAAAATTAGCCAATAAATTATTTATTAATTTATGTTAAGGATAACATAACATATCCATATTATCACTTACTTACTTAAAAAATGGAAGCGGTAATTGATATTTACACAAATACTGTATTATTCCTTATTATCGAAAATACTTTTGTTGGCTTGAGCCATATACTTAAGATAATAATTAATAATACTTATATTTACATTAATAAATAGTCCTAACCCTCATCCTATTCCTGCCTACTCCACATTTCCATCGACGAGGCATTATTTTCGTCAAGCATCCTTCTCCAGTCTTCATCAAATCTCAACGCGGGCCGGATTTAAAACCCCGAGTTGCAATGTTGAAGGTAAATTTACAGCCTATATATACTCGTATATATACCACTGTTGGGCAAGTTATTCTCTGCGAAGACAGTAGAAGGGTATAGTCCGCTACGTGGACCTAGAAAATTTTCTACCACATGTATGTTTCCTGACGACGTTTTCCTCCGTGGTAAATTCTACACTTAAAATGCAACAAACAAATTCATTGGTGGGATCGAACTCGGGTTGTTAGCATACAATGTAACTTGAGCTGACCGCCCGGAAACTGAACTACCACGGCTCTGAAGTTTCAATTTACTATTTCTAAATTCATTAATTAAATTTCACGCGTTTTTAGTGAAATAAGTTTTTCTTTAAAGCCCATATTCTTAGAACTGGTATAACAGTTTGGAAACACGTTTGTCCTTGGGTAGCAGGAAAACGAATCGCAATTATGGAGCTCTTTGTAGCGAGAAATTAGAATGTACGAGGGAATTTTTCAAGTGGACACGTGGGAGAACAGCCGGATTTTTTGCCTGGGAATGCTTTTTGATGGGAAATTATTTTCGGTTTCACGTAATTTGTATAAATTACGAATGCATATATACGAGGTACATACAAGTAAAACGAAAAATTCATTTATTTACTTATTTGTACACTATTAAAGTGCCTTTCCGACTAGAGAAATCAGTCAGTTCACCATATCTCTCTCTGTTTCTTGCGATTCGAAATGTATAAGCAACACTCGGAATTCCGGTCCACTCTTTGATGCTACGCAGCCGTGATTACCTTCGACGACCAACACTTCTCTTGCCAGTGGCTTTGTGGCCCATCAGGGTAAGTTGAAGGAGGACATATCTCTCGTACCTAGGCACGTGACCAAGGCACGGTACTTTTTTTTCCAAGGGGTTCTTACCCACTAAAACCTCCCCGGTGGCCCTTTCCTCGGTGCATGATGAGGGGCTCCGGGATTTCAACGTGGAACGCACCGGAGTCCCTCTGCACTGTGCCCAAGGACAGCACGTCCCGGGGGGAGGTTACAGGGAGTAACCTGTGCCCTCGCAGCGCAAGGCAACACGGGCCAGCCGATGTCGCCTTCTTCCCGGGTCCACTTTGGTGGACAACGCAGGCCCCCACCCTTATCGCCGAGGCCCCTTTTAGTCGCCTTGTACGACAGGCAGGGGATACCGTAGTCTTATTCTTGAGAGCCCAGAACTACAGGACTGGAGGCACGGTACTTATCTCATCTTGACGGTCTGTAGTAGTTTACGCTTATTTTGACTTTATTTGATTACGAAAGGAAAAACACAAATTAAATAGTAAATCGTGAAACAATAGGGAGCCTTATCGCTATGAGTCACCAGACAATCTTAAGATGGAGAGGAATAATAAAATAGAAAAAACGAGAGTTTTCAATGACTTAACATACACTTGAGAGTTAAATAAAACAAAGGAATACATACATAGAGAAACTTTTACATACATGCTCAGTACAATATAGTACAGTACAATAATTCTGTAGATGACGATAAATCCCACCACCTGTCATCAATTAGGACCTACAATAATTGCTGAAAAGTGGACTTTATTTCGTTAAAATGACCTCAAAGACTATAAGTTATATTTTCGAACATAAAAACAATCAATTTCACTTCACTATCTAAATATATTTGGGATTGACAAATCAAAATCAAATGTCTCAAATAATAGAATTCTGATTCAACAGTACCAACGACAGTTGGCCGAGCTATATTAAGATAATTATCGAGAGAATGACAAAACAAGAGAACGGGAAAACTTCGCCCTACGAAGCCTAATTTATTTATGGGCTTCTGCGAATTGAAAACAGACGCTTCAATTTCTCGCTAGAAAGCGCTTCGTGAGACAATTATACTTCCTTTATTATTACATTGAAGGCTTTTTATTATGATAGAGTAGTTGATTCGACTCCAAAAACAAATTAAATGAATAAAGAAGAATTCAAATTTTAGTAAGTATTTAGGAATAAAAACAAAAACCGACTTCAAATCAAACTTTAACCAAATATCAGACTTACTGGGATCTCTCATGAAGTCCATTGTCATAAACAGTCACAAAAAAGACGATTTGAAGAACAGAAGAATTGACTAATCTTTTTTTGAAGTCGGTTGAAGAAAAAAGGTCCCCATCCTTCTACACGGATTTGTCGGTATCGCCGTGGATACTCGTTGATGTCGGAGAATATCAGCGTGAGTAGTGGAGATATCTGCGTTTCTTCCGGTGCGGTGTGGCCAACTACCCAGTCAGACACACACACTCCTTATAATGTATGTTAGCAACACCCATTTAGTAGCTTCGTGGGGTACTGTGGAAGACAAACTCAAGCTGTTTAGGAATTCAGTGACAATTGTCAAATCCAGATTCCATCGTAACAAACACATAGACAGTCAGTGAAAGAAAGTTAATAAAAATGTTTTTTATAGAAAAAGGGCCAATTGAATTACCCTCTGGATCTGCGAAGAGATGTTGGGGCTCTTAGCATTCTCTATCGCATTTATCATGGGGAGTGTTCTGAGGAATTGTTCTAAATCATCACAGCTACCCATTTCTATTACCACACATCGCGGCTATCGACACCATCTTGATGGTTGGCGTTCCACACCGTACGTTGCGACCGTGCGTAACTACCAAGTCGTATCAACCGAACCGTGGAATCAACTGTCACTAGCGGTGTTTCCGAACGTTCTACAAGAAACGAGCCTACTTCTTTCTCAAAGGTCGTTAACGCACTTGCAGCCCCCCCCCCCCCTCCTCCTCGGTGTTGAGGATTTCATGGGCGCATTTGCCCCTTTTACTATAAAAAAAACGTGTTATTCATTTCTTGAAAGTCACCCAGACCGCCGGTGACAGTAGATTCCATGAGTTGCTAGCGCGTGAAAGAAAGTTACGCAAAAAGCCTACAGTTATGGAACGCCAACCATCAATATGGTGTCGATGGAATTTGGAATTCTGCCAAGGTGTACGGTATATAAATGATATGTAAATAGAGAGCTGGGATTATTCCCACTTATTCCAACATATTGCAACTATAATATTTCTTACTAGATAACATAGTGTCGTTAAGTGACCAGATTAACAAATAGAATTGAACATTAAAAACTCATCTGCTATAACGTGAGCTCATTTATCTTGTCAGAGCTTTAAGGGCGGTAAGCCATTGTCAAACATCTAACATATGACTTGCCTGCCCTCTACGTTTTTAGAAGGAATAAAATATTAATAATAACTCCTAATATAGGTATATATATATATATATATATATTATGTATATATACGAGTATAATATATTATGAACAAAGCGGTATTTACGAAAAACTGGTGATCTTTTTGAAAGCTGGTTCTTCGACGCGTAGGAAAATTACATCACTAGTATACAATTTGTATAAAATTCTATAAAACGCAAGATATAATTTAAATCACTAGACAAAGGGAGGGATAGGCTGGACTACTTAGATCTTTTTACAAAGATAAAGAAAAAGCAATTTATTTCCGTCATTACTTTGATTGGAAAAGTAAATCCGACGTTTCTTTTTTCCGTATCAGGACCGGAAATTATAGCCTTACCGCTAATATACGTAATATATTTTTTTTCAAACAAAATTTACCGGAAACAATAAAAAATAAAATATTTTTAGAGTTTTGTCAAACAATAAAAATAGTAAAATAAATAAAATATTTTTAGAGTTTTGTCAAACAATAAAAGTGAATCTTAGCATTGTACGAGCATTTAACGTCATGACCGCTATGGGTGACGGAGAGAAGGGCAGGGAAGTGCAGGGGAAGCAGTCAGCTGTGGCCACCTCTCGCACGCACGCACCACGGCCTTACGCACCACGTCCGCCATCCAACACTTGCCACAGAGAGACCGAATTACAATTACGTCTCAGTTAAATTTCTCTCTGTCCCTTTTTAATATAGTTTCTAAGCAAGTCACCTTTTATTAATAAAAAACCTTAACATAAATAAATGTTTTTACATTACAAGTAAAATTAGTAAAAATTGATAAAATAATTAAAAAATGAGAAATAGTAATAATAAGAAAACAGAAGTAAGAATCGTTTAAATATTAAAAATGAGTCTCTTTTAGTACTATACTCAAAATTGTAAATTGTAAAATTAAGTAACAAAACATTTTGTAAAAAGAATCCAGAAATAACGTAAATATAATAGAAAAACTTGTAAAATATAATAGAATAAATAAGAATAGAAATATAGCGTCAATAGCCTAATGGTTTAGGGTACGGCCTGCGAATCGTAAGTTCATGGGTTCGAATCCACCATTGGACTATTGACGTGAACCATCTCCTGGCACGAGCTTAAGAATACTCACTACATCTATCTGTACAAAGTGTTAATGTCAAGTAAATATAATAAATCGGAAATATTCTCTCATCAAATATCTTTCCAAAAGTCCCAGAAACGATTAAAGGCGACGGAAGCCGCTAGTTTCAATTTCGCCGTAATCCTAGTTAAAACGATAAAAATTTTATTGGCTCTTAGCCTATAAATCCGTCTTCCAGTCGAACGTAATAAAAAGGACATTCCTTCAAGTGACGTCGGCATCCTATGGCGGAAATTAATTTTCTCTCGCAAAGTGAAGACATTAAAGCCTAAGTTTTATTCTTCTTCCGTTAAATGTGTCTATTTTGTAACTTAATGTTAATATAAATTAAACCATATAAAAGTGTCATCATTTGACTTTATTATAAAGGGACAATGTCCGGGCGATCGCCTCAAGTTGCATAGTACACTAACAAGCCACCACGATACTAATAAATTTGTTCGTTGCAAATGTAAATGCTGATTTACCACGCGCTCAGCGGTGAAGGAAAACATCGTGAGGAAACCTACATGTGTGAGAAAATTTTCTAAGACATGTGAAGTCTGCCAATCCGCACTAGGGCTGCATGGTTATACTCTCTCTACAGAGAAGGCCTGAGCCCAACAGTGGGACATAAATATATAGGCTATAACAAATTATAAGGGGACAAACGAGCACGCGGCTCACAGGACCCCCGAATCTGCTAAACCAATTGTGTAATAAGTATATTTACGAGCAAAAATAAACACCAACTTTGAATTGAATCAAACGCCATTACACGCGGTCGACCTCTTTGTATTTCCAAAATATTACAAAATAGCATTCATCAAAAACTAACCAAACTCTCATCAAACTACTTTTAACATCGTTTCTAAAATAAAATGAATCATCGAAAGCGATTCGCGTGATTATTGCGTTATTCGCCCATTTGTCGTGCATGCAATTGTCAGAATTGTACTAAATAGGACCACTTGGGAAGCACCAGCGTAGAAATAAAAAACGAATCATGAACCTCAGACTTTTTTGAAGTCGCTTGAAAACCAAAGAAAGCCGCGGGGACTACTATGATCAATACTCAGTGTGTCAATATTTAAAGCATAATAGTAGTAACATACCTGACCATCATTAACAGTTGAATATTAAATTTCCCGTCGTCTTCCGGTCCATTAAACGGATGTCTAATGACATGTGGACTAATGTACGGTCGCTAACCGACCATAACCTCGGTGTTACGTGGCGGACGTCCAACAGCCGACTCTAATCCTCGCCGTATTTTATAACAACAGATAATAAATTATTTGGTATACGTCGTAACGTATCTTTTATTAATTAAATTTAAGGAATAAAACCTATATGTGCGTCAGAGTAAGCATTCCTTTCGAAATTTGATTTTAATAGAGGTTCAAGCCAAACAGCGTAAAAGCTACGCCACCTCTCAATCCGGTGAAGCAGTCAAGGCCAGCTTCTCTGGCCAAACTGTGTAGTTCGTCACAAAAAAAGACGTAACCCAACAATCTCCAAGGCCGGACACAAATTACGTGCTACATTTTTTTATAAAAAGACATAAAAGGTTATTTATTAGCAAAATTCCGAAGGTTGTGGGCTTTCCCGAAAATATATTAAATATCACAAACCCTATTGAACCGTTTGACATTATTAATACAACCGACATAAGATTATTGAAGCTACGTGCTACACAGCGAATTACTTATTGCGTGCTCATAAAATATATTACATAACTACTTGATGCTATAAAGAACATTTTCGTAGACATAAGTCATCATCAAATATTCAAGGATTTAGCTTTCCGAAGCCAAAACCGTAGAGCTCACAATTCTGTCCATTATGACATTAATGGCGTCAGAGTAAATTGAGAAGAGTTTCTTTGATAAGGCATTTTGAAAGTGTGAATGAGAAAAAGGTAAAAAAAAATATAACATAAAAGTGAGTAGCAGTGCCTGTAGGGGATGCCCTAGGCGGATTTATTTCAACTAGATTGGATACATACTAAATAAGGGTGACTTAGACTTACTCGCACACGAAAAACATTAATGCGAAGATCTAAGTATAATTACCAGTACAAGTGTATTACGAGTAAAAACAAAAACTGACTTCAAATCAAATCAAACGATAAACGCAATTACGCTCGGACGCTTTTTTATTATCGAACAAATTTTACGAAATCCAACTTAATCAGAACCTAACCAAACTTTCATCAAACTACTTTTAGAGTACATTCTTTCTAATAAAAAATGAATCATCGAACTCCGCTGGCGTGATATTGAGTTATTCGTATTGTGGCGCACATTTTAATACAAATTTAAGACAAGTATCAAATTCAGACAATACCAAATTAAATCATAAAAATCGGATCACCCAGTCGAAAGTTATGTAGTAAAGAACATAAAAAACACACAGAAGGTGTAAGAATATCCTCCTGTCTTGACGTCGATTAAAAAGAACAAAAAACACTGTGGCCTGGTAATAGATCAGCCTAAGGGCGAAACACGTCAGCCCTGTAGTTCTGGGCTCGTAGAATAAGGCTACGGTATCCCCTGCCTGTCGTAGAAGGCGCCTAAAAGGGGCCTCTGGTTCACTGGGCAACAAGGGTTGACATCGGCTGTCCCGTGACGCCTTGCGCTGCGAGGGCACAGGGGGGTAGGAATTTACCTCCCCCCGGGACGTGCTCTCCTTGAGCATAGTGCAGAGGGGCTCCGGTGCGTTCCACGTTGAGATCCCGGAGACCCTCGTCATGCACCGAGGAAAGGGCCAACGGGGAGGTTTTAGTGGGTAAGAACCCCATATAACCGCCGCCTTCTCCCCAGAAGGCGTACCCCGCCTTTCTGAAGATTTCCTCCCCGTTAACAAAAAAAAAGGGGGGGTAGGAATTTACCTCCCCCTGGGACGTGCTCTCCTAAACGCACAGTGGAGAGGGACTCCGATGCGTTCCTCCGGAGATCCCGGAGCTCCTCACTATGCACCGAGGAAGGGTTACGGGGGGGGTTTTTAGTGGGTAAAAATTCCAAATAAATAAAACATAATTAAACGTATCTTGTTGAAGATTTCCCCCCATCAACAAAAAAAAAAGGCGAAACACGGAGTAGTTAAAGAGACTGTCGTACCCCTAATAATAAAATGAAACGTTTTTGGGTTTTTATTCCCTTTAAATGGAGCTCTTCGCCTTTCTTATCAGTTTCGGGGTTATTGTCGGAAGGTCATAAAACTATGCAGTAAAGGGTTCACGTGGGCCGGACTTAACTCGTGTTCTTTTATTCAGCCGTAAAATTTCTTTTTATTCGCCAATTTAACCAATGCCGGGTCGGAGTCTCTGTTGAAAATATTTTAATAAGGTTCGATTATGTTACTCTTAAAGCGTAGACCGTTAGGACTTCAAATTAAACAACTTAAGAGTAGGGCCGGTCTTTAACAAATCAAATAATTTAGTACATTTACATGGCAAACCAATAAGTCTATTAAAACTTTATCCATTACCAAAGACAATACTTTTACGCGTATATTTAAAATGCGCTTTACAAATTATAATATGTGCTCGTAGCACTTGCTACGTTGCTACGAACAAAGGGTGTTAAAGGTAAACTTGCACAAGGTGTCATACCGCTAAAATTGAGTCTGTCACTCTTCTCCCTTACTAAAAGATCTATTATGCCGGTTTTAACACCACTTCGCTTACAAATGTCTTTTCGGTTCCGGTTACTAATATACTTAAAACCCCTAAAAAGTATACCTTCCAAGTATAAGACCCATTAAGCTCGGTAGAAAGTGGATAGCAATTCTAGATTGAATTTAGCAGTCTCTAGTCAATTGTAATTAAAGCGCGTCAAGAAATTGAAAACGACGAAAGGAAAATACCTTAACTAGATGTCACTAAAATACCTTAACTACATGTTAAGTTGAATTTACAGTCTATACAATTCATATTTATTTATTTATGTCCCATTTGTTTTGTTTGCTTGGGTACAGGCGGCCCTAGTGCGGATTAGCGGACTTTACATGTCTTAGAAAACTTTCTAACTCAAATAGATTTCCTCACGATTTATTCCTTCACCGCCGAGCGCGTGATGAATCAGCACTTTAACTTGTAACAACCATATGCCGACAACGAATCTTGGCGTATTTCGGACACACAATGCGCAGAGGCGACGAAAGTCTAGATAAACTGATCGTAGTTGGGAACACAGCAGGAAAAAGATCTCGCGGCCGTTCACCAACCAGGTTGTCCGATCAGGTATAAGACTCGTCGTCTTCCAAATTTTACACTGCTGTAAGAGACGCACTAGACAGAAGCCAGTTCCAGATGCAACCCTGATGGTGACCACGACTCTCAGATATAGAGACCGACACTAGAGAGAGAGAAATTGTAACAAACAATTGTATTGGTGCCAGCATCGGGAATTGAACTCGCGTTAGCATACTCAACTTGAGGCGACCGCACAATAACTGAGCTACCACGGCTCTTACATATATTTTATTAATACATATTTAGCGACTAGTTGATATTTGATTTTTTTTATTTATTTATATATGCAAAAAAATTTCTCCAATTAGTGAGTGGTAAAAACAGCCGGCTTCCGATAGAACGATTTATACGTGCGTACTTATAAGTGCTGTGAATCGTTTGATTTCAACATACACTCCATTACCTAACGCGGCCTCAACCAATAAACTATTTTTTATGACGAACTACACAGATTGGCCAGAGAGGCTGGCCTTGACTGCTTCACCGGATTGAGAGGTGGCACAGCTCTTAGGTCGCTTAGCCTGAACCTCTATTGCTAGTAACTCGACACAAGGCTCCCTAACTCGGTCGGTTGCTATTTCACGGATAATCCAAGGGACATTCAAAAGCTTTTTTTTTTGTTGACGGGGACGAAATCTTCACAAAGATACCCCGCCTTCTGGGGGGAAGGCGGCGGTTATGTGGGGATCTTACCCACTAAAACCTCCCCGGTGGCCCTTTCCTCGGCGCATGACGAGGGGCTCCGGGATCTCACGTGGAACGCACCGGAGCCCCTCTGCACTGTTCTCAAGGAGAGCACGTCCCGGGGAGGTTACCCTCCTCCCCTGTGCCCTCGCAGCGAAAGGCGACACGGGCCAGCCGATGTCGCCTTCTTCCCGGGTCCACTTTGGTGGACGACGCAGGCCCCACCCTTGTCGCCCAGTGAACCTGAGGCCCCTTTAGTCGCCTTGTACGACAGGCAGGGGATACCGTAGTCTTATTCTTGAGAGCCCAGAACTACAGGGCTGCGGGCCGGTCTGCCACCGGCCCGCCTGCGCCATCTCCGAACGGGATCGGCCCTCTCCCGATCCCGTTCTGCGGTCTCCTTCTGGGCCATTACTGACTCGCAGAAGGAGACCAGCGCCTTCCATTTAGATCTCCCCGCCAGCGCAGCCGCTACTGCCGCCGGCGGGGAGAGGTCTTGCCCGATCTGCTGGACCAGGATCCGCCGCTCCGCCTCCCACGCGGGGCACACGGCAAGCGTGTGCTGCGCGGAATCCCGGTCACAGCCACAATGGTGGCATTGCGCGGTCGGTTCGCGCCCTATCCTGTTCAGGTACTCACCGAAGCACCCGTGCCCGGTGAGTACCTGTGTCAGGCGGTAGGTGACGTGCGCGTCATTCCTCCTACGTAGCCAGGCTTCGAAGTTCGGCAGGAAGGCACAGACGATGCGTTGGCGCGAGCAACGTCGCTCCGAGAGCCGCTCGCGCCACACCTCTATCGCCCGCCTGTGCTCCTGCCGACGCACCTCTCCCGCATCCAGGGTCGGCCCGGGCCCGCCGTCGACGGCCCGGACGCGCGTGTAAACGCGCGCGTCCAGCTCCGCCAAAATGTCGAGCGGCGGGAACCGAGCCAGGATAGCGGCCGCCTCGTAAGATACCGTACGGTATCCTCGTGCGATCGAATGGCCATCTTGCGCTGCAGGCTAAGGAGCTTAGCTCTGCAGCGCCGGACGCCCGTGAAGCGGTTACACCACACGGGCGCCCCGTAGAGGGCCATGGATCGCACGAGACCTCCGTAGAGGCGGCGGACTCCTTCCTGGGGACATTCAAAGCTAAACTAACTTTGAGTGCCACTTCGGGAAGCGTTGGAGAAGAAGTGGCCGAAGAAACTCCAGCAACGCTCCTAACATCTAAGGGTGGGGCCGGCCTATAAAATAGCGGTAACGCGCGAATGATTTTTCGCACCTTCCTATTTATATTATAAACGTGAATGTTTACGAGTATGTATGTGAAGTGTTACTCTTTCACGCAAAAACTACTGAATGGATTTTTATGTAACTTTACAATATTGTACTTTACACATCAGAGTAACACGTTATAGTCCCAATAGTTAGCTATAATTTATAAAGATATACTGTGAACTATCCAAAATATAACAATACGTAGGAAATGTACCATAAGCGAGCTATTTTGGTGGGCGTCGCAAAAACTTTAGGAGTAACATGGATATTTTGTATAATCGATGAAAATAGTTAAAAATTAAAGTTACAGTCTTTATATCTGTCCCACTGCGGGGCACAGGACGACACTAGAACATGTAGGGTTTCCTCACGATGTTTTCCTTTTTTTTACAAATTTATTGGTGCCAGCACCGGGGATCGAACGTTGCTAACATACTACGCAACTTGAGGCGACCATCCGTACATTGAGCTACCACGCTTATTGATGAAAATGTTTATCTAAAATAGTCTACGACATCGTATTATACTCGTATATCTATTAAATGTGTACAATAATAATGGATAATTTATTTCCAATGCAATTTCGGTAGTAAAAATCAAAGATCCATCCATGAAAATAAATATTTTTACCTCATCTGGTATTCAAAGTAGTTAAGGTACGTGGACTACAGGAAAGGACATATTTTTTACTGCGGGCAACATCGCGGATCGCAGCCTGTAGTTTGTAATACCCTACCACAATAAATAATTTGATTGATAAAAGAGCTATAAAAACTATTTTTATATTCTTTCAATAATCCATTAATTCCCCGTAGAACTGTCGAAGACGTCAACGACTAGGATAGTTTCTATCCTGGGACTGTTCGAGCTCACGGTGGGCGAGGCACCAAGAGCAGAAGGCGCATCAGAGCTGGCAGCCGCTAGACTAGCAGTGAACCACGTCAACCAACGCGCATTGCTGCCAGGATACACGCTCCACCTAATAACCAATGACACGAAGGTATGTGAAATAATCTGATTGTGCCGACCCATTGATGCAACAGCGGAAGCCGATGCACAATGTCTCTCGGGAATGCAATAAATCTTCGTCAAGTTTTTCGTTCTAAATTCGTAATCGAGAGCCGCTCGCGCCACACCTCTATCGCCCGCCTGCGTTATCTCGAACGGGATCGGCCCTCTCCCGATCCCGTTCTGCGGTCTCCTTCTGGGCCATTACTGACTCCGCAGAAGGAGACCAGCGCCTTCCATTTAGATCTCCCCGCCAGCGCAGCCGCTACTGCCGCCGGCGGGGAGAGGTCTTGCCCGATCTGCTGGACCAGGATCCGCCGCTCCGCCTCCCACGCGGGGCACACGGCAAGCGTGTGCTGCGCGGAATCCCGGTCACAGCCACAATGGTGGCATTGCGCGGTCGGTTCGCGCCCTATCCTGTTCAGGTACTCACCGAAGCACCCGTGCCCGGTGAGTACCTGTGTCAGGCGGTAGGTGACGTGCGCGTCATTCCTCCTACGTAGCCAGGCTTCGAAGTTCGGCAGGAAGGCACAGACGATGCGTTGGCGCGAGCAACGTCGCTCCGAGAGCCGCTCGCGCCACACCTCTATCGCCCGCCTGTGCTCCTGCCGACGCACCTCTCCCGCATCCAGGGTCGGCCCGGGCCCGCCGTCGACGGCCCGGACGCGCGCGTTTACACAGCTCCGCCAAAATGTCGAGCGGCGGGAACCGAGCCAGGATAGCGGCCGCCTCGTAAGATACCGTACGGTATCCTCGTGCGATCGAATGGCCATCTTGCGCTGCAGGCTAAGGAGCTTAGCTCTGCAGCGCCGGACGCCCGTGAAGCGGTTACACCACACGGGCGCCCGTAGAGGGCCATGGATCGCACGAGACCTCCGTAGAGGCGGCGGACTCCTTCCTGGGGACATTCAAAAGCTAAACTAACTTTGAGTGCCACTTCGGGAAGCGTTGGAGAAGAAGTGGCCGAAGAAACTCCAGCAACGCTCCTAACATCTAAGGGGTGGGGCCGGCCTATAAAATAGCGGTAACGCGCGAATGATTTTCGCACCTTCCTATTTATATTATAAACGTGAATGTTTACGAGTATGTATGTGAAGTTTTACTCTTTGACGCAAACACTACTGAATGGATTTTTATGTAACTTTACAATATTGTACTTTACACATCAGAGTAACACATAGGCTATAATTTATAAAGATATAGTGTGAATTATCTAAAATATAACAATACGTAGGAAATGTACCATAAGCGAGCTATTTTGGTGGGCGTCGCAAAAACTGTAGGAGTAACATGGATATTTTGTATAATCGATGAAAATAGTTAAAAATTAAAGTTACAGTCTTTATATCTGTCCCACTGCTGGGCACAGGACGACAATAGAATATGTAGGGTTTCCTCACGATGTTTTCCTTTTTTTTACAAATTTATTGGTGCCAGCACCGGGGATCGAACGTTGCTAACATACTACGCAACTTGAGGCGACCATCCGTACATTGAGCTACCACGCTTATTGATGAAAATGTTTATCTAAAATAGTCTACGACATCGTATTATACTCGTATTTCTATTAAATGTGTACAATAATAATGGATAATTTATTTCCAATGCAATTTCGGTAGTAAAAATCAAAGATCCATCCATGAAAATAAATATTTTTACCTCATCTGGTATTCAAAGTAGTTAAGGTACGTGGAGTACATGAAAGGACATATTTTTTACTGCGGGCAACATCGCGGATCGCAGCCTGTAGTTTGTAATACCCTACTACAATAAATAATTTGATTGATAAAAGAGCTATAAAAAATATTTTTATATTCTTTCAATAATCCATTAATTCCCCGTAGAACTGTCGAAGCCATCAACGACTAGGATAGTTTCTATCCTGGGACTGTTCGAACTCACGGTGGGCGAGGCACCAAGAGCAGAAGGCGCATCAGAGCTGGCAGCCGCTAGACTAGCAGTGAACCACGTCAACCAACGCGCATTGCTGCCAGGATACACGCTCCACCTAATAACCAATGACACGAAGGTATGTGAAATAATCTGATCTGCCGACCCATTGATGCAACAGCGAAAGCCGATGCACAATGTCTCTCGGGAATGCAATAAATCTTCGTCAAGTATTTCGTTCTAAATTCGTAATAAATACTTCTCCATTCAGTGCGACCCTGGTGTAGGTGTGGACCGGTTCTTCCACGCTCTGTACACCGAGCGGGAGTCACGCATGGTGATGCTGCTGGGTACAGCATGCTCTGAGGTCACTGAGAGCATCGCCAAGATTGTACCTTACTGGAATATTGTACAGGTAACGTTATAAACTAATGATAACGAAGATGAAGCCTAGGATGGAACCCGTGAGCCTATAAGGTGTCTGTTCACAATAATAATAATAAATCTTTATAAGTCACCATAGAAAATGAACAAAGAAACGTGAAGTCCCTGACTCCTGAGCTAGGTTCTATTGGACTTTTGTTTCAGGGGTCAGTGTTTTCTCTCATTTGAAAAGCACAATAAAATACAATATGAGCATAACAAATCATAACAATATTTTATAAATGTGTGTGTGTGTAAATTTGTGTTTGTGTATGTCCCTCAGCTTTATATTATATTAAATTTAATTAAATTAGTAGGCGTTTAGTCTGAATATAATTCAACTCTAGTAAATATTTTTTACAAACTAATTTACATTTATGATTCGACAAAGGATGAATTTTTAAGACTTTATTTAACCTATTGTACAAGGAAGTGGCTCTGAAGCGCTGCTTGTTTGATTCTATAGGAGCGAAGTTATAGTGTCTAGTATATGAGCGTAGTGTGGAAGTGTCCTCTCTGTTTTTCGTGTTTCGCCTGGTAGCACATATCGGCAGAATTCCAAATTCCACCGCCACCATCTTGATGGTTGGCGTTCAACGACTGTACGTTTTTCGCGTAACTTTCTCCCACGCACTCTCAACTTGTGGAATCAACTGTCGCCAGCAGTGTTTCCGAACATTTACGATTTAGGACCTTCAAGAAACGAGCCTATTCCTATCTCAAAGGTCGGCAACGCACCTACAGCTCCTCTGGTGCTGTGGATGTTCATGGGCGACGGTGATCACTTAAGATCAGGTGAGCCGTATGCTCGTTTGCCACTTTTCATATAAAAAAAATAGTGGCGCCAATAAAACGCTTATTGGCAATCCACCTGGAATCTCTTCAGCACGTGTTACACTTAACATAATGTGTTTAGTATGTTTGTTTACCCCTTCCATAGAAATTAAAGGTGATAACATCTCCAGTCGACAATTTAAGAACAAAACGTTTTCGATATAGCATTTGTATTCCAGTGTAAATTGACTTATTCAAGAATATAAATAAAATAGGCTTATACAACTGGACATATAATTTAGGAAACTTGCCAGGCATCTTTGCTTGAGAGCTTAAACATTTTCAAAACATACCGCTACGAACTCTAAATTTACAGTCCAAAGATTCATGAAGATCAAACTTAACTAAAAAGTTATCGCACAATACACTCTTCAGTCGCAGCTTCGCCGACGTTTAACTCCAGTGAAGTTCACAAAGCTTCTCTAAAACAAACTTTTAAACTTTGCCAATTGAAAAGTTGTAATCTGCTTTAATTGGTTGCTTCTATTTTCGGGAAACCAGAAGATTCAGTGGTGCTGTACAACTGAACAGCAGTTTGGCATAGCTTGTCGCATACGAACGATAGAAAAAGTTCGCAAAAAGCATCAATGCTCAAGATAACGAAGTCTTCATATTTCGCAAATAATACATAATTCACAAAGTAGTTTAGGCGATTGCGTAACACACAGACGGACAGAATTACTATCGCATTTATAATATTAAATAGATATAACTTTACTGTATCAAAATCATACAGAACCAAGGTACATTTTACAATTCTTTGTACAATGGTAACCTGTGTATGGACAGGAAATATACTATTAATAAACAAAATAGGACTATAGCGTACATATACAAATATTATTAAAAATATATACATATAATTAATAATCTACACTAAATATTAGATATATATTTAGTATAAGTAGTATATAAATATATATACCTAAAATATATATATACACACAAACACACTCACGTATACACACTCAATCAAACTGAATTACATACGAGTATGTTATGTTATTTATTTATTTATTTAAATCAACAAAAATTATAACACCGTTACAGATAATACCAATATGATGTTATAAAAACTTAGTTAAATATATATTATTAAAATTAAAACAAATAAAAAGCTGCGTTATGTATTGACAATAATAAATAAATATAATAAAGTCAAACACCTTCTACGCATTTGTAGGCATTTTCGATAAACACAGACTCAGTGCAACAAAATATATCAATGTGCAGTGAGATGGTATTAACAAACCCAACCGTGCGCGACAGCGGAGAGTTCCTGGATAAGTTAGTCCTGGAGACAGGTAGTAGGAACAATGGTGGACGACGGCGCATGCACACGTAATTGTTGATTTAAATAAATAAATAAATAATTAAATGTTTTTAATTTTAGTAATTTTGGAATTTTGTATTGAATTGTTTGGGGATGGGCGTTAATAGCTGCGACACAGTTCTTACTACGCATTTGAAGACCTCAAACGTACAAGAATATTTATAAACTAAACAAACCGACCTCCAATCGAACCAAACGTTAAACGCTACGCACAGACGCCCTCTTTGTATCGTAGGAATATTACGAAATAGAATTAATCAGAAACTAAACTCTCACCAAACTACTCTTAAAGTACATCCTTTGCAATAAATATTAAACATCGAAATCGATTGGCGTGATATTGAGTTATTGGTACATTTGTGGCGCACATACTTAATGCAAATTTACTGCTTATATGGTTTTCTCATGGATCCCTTTGTGAGAATTAGACAAAATTTTAATAGGATCACATGGCAAGCACCAGCTATCGAATAATAAAAAACTAACCATTCGGTTCATCCACATAAAAAAACAAATAGACGCATTGAGAACCTTCTCCTTGTTGAGGTGAAAACACCTCGAACCTGACAATGTAAGGCCAGTTTCCCTAACCGACAGCGTAGATTAGAAGCGTAGCGTAGAAGCGTCAATAGCCTAATGGTTTAGGGTACGGCCTGCGAATCGTAAGGTCGTGGGTTCGAATCCACCATTGGACTATTGCCGTGAACCATGCCCTAGCACAAGCTTAAGCTTAGTTGGAATGGTTGACAAGATTGTTAGTAATATTTCTGAAAAAAATAAATATTGCTACCTTTCTTTTTTTAAAAAAAAAAAGATTCGTCCTTTAAAAAGAACACATGTGCCATGAAATACCTGAATCCCTTGTGACGGAAAAGTGAATCTTTCAGATCGATAAATCACAAAATACCAAACTATTATTAATCTTACAATACGAGCTGTATTGAACATTTGAAATGTTTGATTTACAATGCAGAACTTAATAGGAAAACGACACGCAAAAGAACAATCTGATCGCGAACAAAATTTTGAAAAACACAGGCGTTACAAAACAACTGCGCCGTATATCTATATATGTAAAAGAGAAAGGGTATGTTCCATATAGGCTCCAAAACGGCTGGACCGATTTCAATGAAACTTTCAGGGAATCTTCCGGGAGGTTACCTCTCACCGGGGGGACCCTTGTGTCGAGTTACTAACGATAGAGGTTCAGGCTAAGCGACCTAAGAGCTAAGCCACCTCTCAATCCGGTGAAGTAGTTAGGGCCGGTTTCGCTGGGCAACCTGCGTTGTGTGTTAAAAAATGCTGACCTTAAGTATGTAAGACATATAAATACAATAAGTTGAAAAAGCTAGTAATGGCATAGTTAGATAATTGATCTAATTGTCTTCAAGGTTACTTCAGTAAATAGAAATCACTTGAGATATGATAATTAGTGTTGGAGTTACCTTGACATGTCTTTTTTTTTAAATTTAAATAAACCATCACGCAATGGCATTCTCATCGTAAATTTTTTGGAGCAGAAAAACGCTCGCTCTACGAAAAGTAATTAAAGCCGGTAATTACACTGAAAGCATATCCGCTGATGATTTTTTTTTAAACATCTGCTCACTTAAATGATGAAACCAATGAACAATCCTCTGCGAATACGGAACCTCCTCCGATTTTAAAGTCGGTTAAAAATACAGATTATAAATGCCATTATATGGGATATATTGCCAAAGAAAGTTTACATATGCTTTTGTTTCCGAATATCACACGAGTTTATTCTACACTACATACTACAAACAAACATTTTAAAAATATTAACGCAGTGGAAACAACTCAATAACTGCCGAATGGAATATGTACTCATAAATAAATTGCCTCATATAATAGATTAAAAGATAACGTGGCATGCTCAACATGACCAAAGCCTAACACGCTCTGAGCTATGCCTAAAAACTAAAATGGAGATGGGCAGGGCACGTGGCGAGACTAGAGGATGAGAAGTGGACTAGCAGGGTAACAATGGGAAAGTCCACACGGCAAGTGCCTCAGAGGCCGACCCTCTGATGAGATGGGAAAACGATTTAATTAAATTAAGCTGGCCTCTGCTGGCCACAATTAGCACAACATAGAGATAAATGAGATCTTTAGAGTAGGCCTTCAGCTGAGAAGGGGTACTTGCAAAATTCCAAAATTACTACACTTTTTTTATTATTTAAGAAATAAAAGACTTTATTATTATATAACAGAATAGAGTAGACAAAACATTGTTGTATTTTATGAGATAGAATCTTTTTATAAACCACTACCAGTGGTGGAAGTGTAAATAAACAGAGACTCTCCACTGTCACAGCTGTTCCTAATTGATACGAGTATCCTAGCGCAGTCGTTAGTAATTACTATTGCACGCTCGATATAACAAAACTTCGAGAGCTTTTCCCTCCATCGCGAAATGGGACAAAGATTCGTAGAAGCGCCTATCCCTTATCAATTGTTGTTAACTTTGCAACAACTTTTTGACGAACAAAGAAATCAAGTGCAAAGTTTTTGGCAACTTCAAATATCCTATTCCTTTCATTCTTTCCACTTAAAGTTTCAGGATCGTTAGTGAAGTTACATTTCTGTGTATATGTCCTTCTAATGCTCGTGTTCGTTCACAATATTGTAGACATATTTTACAGAAGCCTGGTGAAAACCCCCGGCTTTGTCCTAGTAGCACAAATTATTAACTGCTAAAATAAGAGCGCCGCATGGATCGGAATTCTTACGCGTAACATAGTCCAAGCCGAGGTTACCCCTCACCTGGGCGACCCTTGTGTTGAGTTAATAGCAATAGAGGTACAGGCTAAATGACCTAAGAGCTATACCACCTATCCATGCGATGAAACAGTCAAGGGCAGTTTCTCTGACTAACCTGTGTAGTTCGTCATAAAAAACATGCGTTGATTTTTTACTTTGCAGGGTAGAGTCTATATCCTATCGGCTGGATTCTCTCTCGCATTCGGATCCATGTTTGCCAAGATATATCGAGTTCATCGAATTTTTATAAGGTATTAAGCCTATCCATGCGATGAAGCAGTCAAGGGCAGTTTCTCTGACTAATCTGTGTAGTTCGTCTCAAAAAAATCAATTCTCAATTCGTCTGTATATTTTACATTTATATTAATACGATAGGATATTATTACATACGTATGTGCGGTCTTATCGCAATGAGCGATCTCTGAAATCTGCGTGTCAAAAAGTCTTTAAAGATTTTCGTCGTCAATATTTTCAAAAATGTATAATTCCAGGTCTCGTTTGGATCAACGTCACCAGCCCTCTCTGACCGCTCCGAATTCCCACTTTTCTGCAGAACCGTGGCCCCTGATTCGTCGCACAATCCCGCCAGGATTGCGTTCATCAGGTAATCTAGTCAGTCTAGTGGACATTAGAGATCCAAAATTCCGACATTACAAACTCTATAAAAGGTCAATTTAAATAAAAAAACGTCAAACATTAAAATTAATTTAGAGACTTCCACATATCACCCGTCACCTATCACCTGTCACCAATCACCTGTCTTCTATCATCTGCCACCTGTCGCCTGTCACCTGTCGCCTGTCACCTATCACCTGTCGCCTGTCACCTGTCCCCTATCATATGTCACCTATCACTTATGTCGCATTTGGTTTTTTTATTAGATTTATTGTGATAGAGAGATAGATATATTGTGTATGTTTCTATTGATTTAGACATCAACAGTAAGTATCGTCCGGAATTGTCTCAGCAGTATTTTATTTCATAGTTTCGTTTCACGTCCGTCACGAAGCCCGCTTTTTACTGCAGTTTAACGTACACACTTGGACATTGGCGAAATCTAAATGGAAACGCCATCAACAAAAACAATTGAATTGAATTATTAGATTTTTGATTCTAAGTACAGCATGTCATTGATCTACCATAACTTAACCACCGGTAAATCGTTAAAAAATACAATCGGATAGCCCCGTTTCCAGAGACATTAATTAACTCGTTGTTAGCGAAAGACCCTTTTCGCAGCTAATCAATCACAATTATAATGGACTTTTTTGAAGTACTAACGACTTTCTTTATGTTAATTGCAATCTTTTGTAATTGATCAATCTCTTTGAAATTAGGAAAAATTTAAAGTGTTTACTCTTCGAGCGTGATTTTTAACTCCACTCAAGGTGCACTCTACTGTTGCACGAATGAGGAAGGATGATGCATTTGGAAATAAACCGACTGGATTTAACCGACTTTAAAAAAGAAGGTTCTCAATTCATCTCCATATTTTTTTGTATTGTTCATGCACTCATAGCGCCGGCATTTATAAGCTAACTTAGAAAATTTTCATTTCGTTTGAAAGTATTTGGTTTCGTTTAGGTGAATATTTTGGTGTAGGGGACACCAAAAAGGTCATATTTTTGAGTTCAGAAGATATACGAGAGAATTTCTCAAAATCATATGAAAAAATGCTATTGACTGTGATATTTGTTGCTTTATTCAAGACTAGGTAAGTGCTCCATGTGTCCTGTCGCTGACAGATCCGGGGCACCCCGCTCATAACGGCTGATGGCATTCGCGGAAGGTTTAGTGGGTAGGGGCTCCCCAGGCCGAGTCCCACACCACCCTCCGGGCCCACCCAGGGTACCGGAGGATGGTCTATAAAACATTCCCCCGCGTGAACAAAAAAAAAAGTGCACCATAACGAACAACGGGAGAGAAAGCCGACTACGGTTCGAAACAGAGACCGATCAGATCGCCAGTCGTACAGCGTATCCACTTATCACGGCTATCTAATAAAAAAAATTAGCCTATGTTAATCCTGAATAACGTATCTTTGCATTGAGAAAATAATTATTGAAAACTGTTCAGTGATTTCGTTTCGTTCGAAGAGTTCATCCGCTACAAACGAACAAAGAAAAAACGAATATTTTAATATATTAACACAATGGGAACAACTCAATATAACTGACTAACAGAATATGCTGTCACAAACAAATTGCCTTATGACTTATAATCCTCTTGCAAACTTCCTCGCTGTCGGGACAATGTCACTTCGCAGTTGCCTAACTTTGTCATTGACAAAGTCGCACAGAACTTCGACAGCGCGATCTCAACGTATTGTTTACGAATACACACACCTTCACACGCAAATTTCACTTACTAATAACCTAAAACTAAGAATTAGTGATATTCTCAATCAGAGAAAAACTTATTGGCAGCTGTAATTAATCTGTAATTAAATAAAAAAAGGAAAAAATAAAAGATTATGTCTTTTCGAAATATGAAAATAAATACTTATGAATATACAAATACAGTATTATATATTAACACGTAGATATGAACACATAAAGTATATAGAAAGGGATGTAGGGATGTATAGAAAACTAGGGGAACAAATACATGCAATGATATTAAAAGTTATGGTTACAGCGTTTATAAATATCCCACTGCTGGGATTTTTATAAACGCTGTAACCATTACTTTTATATTTTGTATATTTATAACTTTATATAAAGACCTGGCGAGTAATCCTGTAAAGTTTGGTAACCATCAGAGCACTCCTCTTTTTGAACTGTCAAACAAGTCATACATCGTACTTTTATTTCTGACATTAACTTGAGCCAGATATGTTTATGTATAAATGATAAGAATGATATTATATTTACTGATATGTACATGGGTTTAGGTAATGATCTTTACCCGCTCGAGAAGAGAATGAATACGGAGAGAAATCAATAATTTTATATATAGTGAGAGTTAAATTAAATATTTAATAAGTATATATATATATATTTAATAATAAGTTTATTGTTTAAATAAAATAAAGCAAAATCTAGCCCGGCAAAGCGGGCTGAGTACGCTAGTATATTATTTTTAATTATTATTCTTAATTAATTTGTCCTTGAAAGGGAACATGGATGGGACACAGTGATAGCATTCTCGCAAAACGAAGAAATATACTCCCTCGCAGTCAACGAGCTGGTGACGCAACTGGAGGCCGCCAACATCACCTGTGCCGCTTCTATCACCTTCGCAGAGTCTGACTACAAAGAACAGCTTCAGCAGTTAAAGGTTAGAATGTGTTGCATTATAGGGGAGAAAACGGGCATGCCAGACCAATTTCCACCACCTTACTGTGAGCTTCCTGCCTCAATATTGGATACAACATAATTTAAATATAATATTTTATCATATTATTAACAGACTTTAGTAAACATCAAGAATTTTAGAGGTAATTTTATAAAGACTTACTGTGTTTCATTGGTTCACTTGTAAAGCGCTTTTCCTCCAGCAAAACACTCTAATTCTAAACTATGCACTGATTGTCTACAGAGAGAGTCCTCTCCTTCTGATCCTAAATTTGTAGTATAGACATCTCTTTCAAAAACAGAAGCGCAAACGGTCTTGGTTGATGACGACGAAAAGTACTTTAGTTGACTAAACTAAAGTACTTTTATATTAGTCAGTCCATTAACTTATTCTAATTCATATATTTTACAGATTTTAATATTTATATATGCATTAAAATTAAATAAGCATAGGACTGTCGCTAACAGTACATAGACAAAGATCTGTTTATCGTATGGATTGTACGACGAACCACTTAGCGGCTAGTTTACAGTGTTTTTAGTATTTGTATGTCTTTACATCTATGTTCAATAAAAAATTAAACCACTATAACGTTTTTCTTCTACAGAAATTAGACATCAGAATCATTATTGGCAGTTTTTCACAGGAAATTTTGCCGAAGATATTCTGCGAGGTGAGTCGATATGGCATATATGTTTTCAATAGTCAAAGGCCATGTATCTAATAGAATAGAATAGACGTCAGATGTATATTTACAAGCATAAACAAAAACCGACTTCATCATCATCATCATCATGATCATTTCAGCCGTAAAACATTCACTACTGGACAAAGGCCTCCCCCAACGATTTCCAAAAGTACCGGTTGTAAGCGGCCCCCATCCAAGTGCGTCCTGCGACCTCGATGAGGTCGTCAGACCACCTTGTGGGTGGATCCCACACTGCGCTCGCTGGTCCGTACTCTCCAATGGAGAACTTTTAAACTTAGAAACCGACTTCAAATCGAATCAATTGTTATTAAATGCTATTACGTGCGGACGCCTTCTTTGTATTTACGAATTATCGTAGGAATATTACGAAATAGAATTAATCAGAACCTAATCAAACTTTCATTAAACGACTCTTGATTGGACTTCTCCAATAAAAATTGTATCATCGTGATTTAGATTTATTCTTCTATTTTTGCACATACTAGATGCAAATTTAATGGTTTTCTCATGGATCCCATTGGCAGAATTTGCCCAAATTTAAATGGGATCACACGGGAAGCACAGGCTTTCAAAAAATACAGACGAATTGTGAACCTCCACATTTTAAAGTCGGTTAATAAAGGTCGCAGAACGCAAGTGAATACAGCCTGCCTACAACCGGGCCTCTTCGGAATCGTTATGGGAGGCCTATGTCCAGCACTAAATGTTCTATGGCTATAATGACAATAATTGCTACAAATTATTTCTAGCTTATAAAGTTTATGAGCGTGTGTTATATTTAATACCGAAACTTCATAATGGAGATTTTGTCGTGTCGAGATCGCAGGCGTTCAGGCTGGGCATGTACGGAGGGGAGTACGCGTGGCTGGTGGCGGGCGCTCCGCCCCGTATTCGTGGTGCGGCGCCCTGTGCTCGCTCTCAGCTGGCGCGCGCTTTGGAGGGCCTGATATCAGTGACAGCACATCAAGGCATAACGGGCGATGTCGTCTCGTTCTCTGGTTTGGTAAGTGTTCCTAGCCGATCCAATTCTTTGCATGTAATTTAAAGTCTAATCGGACTTTCTATACAAATAAATAAAATTGGAGTGTCTTTTTGTAATATTAAAATAACTTTTTACTGAATTCATTTGAATGTATACATCAAGTATATTGTCAGCATGTCGGTCTGTCTGTCTGTTTATATTTCTGGAACGGCTGGATCGATTTTGACGGGACACTGGCAGTTGTCTGATGTAATAAAGAGTACCATAAGCTACTTTTATTTAAGAAAAATTAAAAAAAATAGTTTTTAATCGCGAGTAACACCGGGGCGCGGCTATTAAGCAATAGAATTGCATGTTATCGAACGGAACAAAAAAAAACTATGAATTAAGGGACCAGATTAGTATTTTTTCATGACGAACACACACATTAGCCAGAGAAGCTGTCCTTGACTGCTTTACCGTATTGAGAGGTGGCAAAGCTCTTAAGTAGCTTCGGTTAAAGGATATTCAAAAGCTGAACCAACTTTGAGAACCAAGTGACGGAAGAAACTCCAGCAACGCTCCTAACATTTAAGGGGCGGGGCCTGCTCAAGAAATAGCGGTAACGCACGACGATTATTCGCAACCTCCGTCGGTCGCGAATGGACGCTTTGTGGATTTGTAAAGATCTAATATACAGATTAGTAACCTTTTGAGATCCTTGTCTCTCGGCGTTCGGTCTAACATTTCTTAAATGTGATTACACTAATCGTTGTCTATGCGCAATTTATTGCAGACAAACGAAATGTTCCACCGAGAGATGGAAAGTGCTGGAGTGCCGGTGTCTCCATTCGCCGCCTACACATACGACGCGGTATGGGCCATCGCCTTGGCCCTCAGCAAAGCAGAAATGCTCTGGAGGACTTCGGATGCTGTAAACAACACACTGAATAAAACACCAAAATTAGGTCTGAAACATTTCGATTACGATCGGACAGACATGGCGGAAGAATTTCTCAACCAATTCGCAAACCTTAGCTTCATCGGAATATCTGTAAGTATACGATAATTTATTAAGTAAATAATCTATATATATAAAAGAGAAAGTGTGTTAATATAGGCTCCGAAACGGCTGGATCGATTTCAATGAAACTTTCAGGGAATCTTCAGATTTACCTGGCGAGTAATCCTGTAAAGTTTGGTGACGATCGGAGCACTCCTCTTTTTGAACTGTCAAATACAGTTTTTATTTACCATGATGATATTCTATTGTTTTATAGCCCAAATTTGTATTGACACATGCGTTGTGTATAATTACGTCATTATGAACCATTTAGAAGTACAATGGAGTATATTGAAGTGTAATGAAATGCAATAAAGTATGCTGAAGTAATTTTTACTGATATGGACATGTGTGTAGGTAATGATCTTCACGTTTGATTTGAAGTCGATTTTTGTTTTAATCATAATATATGTAAAGAATATATATTTATTAGTGTATTGATGTCAATTCTCCGGGAAGTGGGTGTCACCGTCAGACTGTCAATGGTCTGTCTCCGTAGGGTCTTCGAATTCTACGGTCACATACCCAGGAAAACCGATACCTTGGAAACACTCCTGATCACAGGCGAAATACAGGGAAAAGTACCAAGAGGGAGGAGTGTATTGATACTTTTTACTATAGAAACTATTTGCTTTATGATACTGACTGTCAATACATATTGTCGCTGTGTATTTTAATATATACTTGTTTAATTTTTTTTTTCATCTATTATTTTTTTGTATAAAATATATTTTAATCTCATAACTGTTTTATTTATGTATCATATTTATTATACTCGTACTGTCTGTATAATAATATTCCATATAAAAGTTGTATTGCGCGCGCACGTCTTTAGGTAGTCCCGGGCACCGCTGAAAATCAGCGCTGTCGCATCCTTGTGACAGCATATGCTGAGACGGTGTCCGATATTGGCATCATATGTGTTGTATTATTTGTCCGTGTAACTTTAACTGTGTTTTGTCTATTTTCATTATTTTTAATGTGTGTTATATTCAGTCTGTGATGTGTTTTGTATTGTGATGCCAATAAATAAATGTCTATGTCTATGTCTAATTGTTTTTAATTATTGTTTCTTGTGTCGGATTATTAATTCTATTCTAAATATATACAGCTAAATTTTAACCTTACTGAGTCAAATTAAAGTGATAACATAACAAGTGTTAACACCGAATATCGTCCCACGAAGGAAAAAGCTCTTTCAGATAAAATAACACTCACGCAAAATTATTCCGCGAATTTGCTTCAACGGGACGGTCAGAATATATAATAAGGGATGTTTTTTCAGGGTCCAGTGTCCTTTAGCGGGGCCGACAGGATTGGCATGTCGGCCTTCTACCAAATACAAGGTATGTGCATAATTTCATTTTAATATTGGACATGTTTGCTTGTGGTTAAGGGTTGAATATCAAATTATACGAAGATGGTTATCGCGTACATTGTCCTTTTATTTATAGAAACGAAGTTTCTTTATTCGCCATATAATTTTAGAAGCTTCAATAGCCTAATGGTTTAGGTACGGCCTGCGAATCGTAAGGTCGTGGGTCTGAATCCACCATTGACTATTGCCGTGAACCATGTCCTAGCACAAGCTTAAGCTTAGTTGGAATGGGTAACAAGATTGTTAGTAATATTTCTGAAAAAAAAAGAAATATTGCTAGCTTTCTTTTAAAAAAAAATTAAGTGACTTCATTTTTTTTTAAATGACAAACTGCACAGATTGGCCAGAGAAGCTGGCCTTGACTGTTTCACCGGATTGAGAGGTGGCATAGCTCTTAGGTCGCTTAGCCTGAACCTCTATTGCTAGTAACTCGACTTAAGGGTCCCCCAGTGAGGGTAACCTCGGCTAGGACGGTTACTATGTTACGCGTAAGCATTCCGATCCGAGGGCGCCCGAGAAGGCCGAACCACGACTCTGTCGGTTCTATTTCACGGATAATCTAAGGGACATTCAAAAGCTAAACTAACTTTGAGTGCCAATTCGGAATGACATCACATTACTCCAACGGACATGTACGCAAAGATATAGAAATGCAACGCTCATGTATTTTCCTCTCACTCCGAGCTTCTTGCTAGATAATGCCAAGGCGTTTAGTCATCCTTTGTGAAGTAAAACTTCCTTACGCACGCTTGACTTGAGGAGCAAGCTGGTCAATGCGTTACGATAAGTGTAATCGCGAGGCGAATGGAAGTTGAAAGGGAGATATAAGTTAGTGAAGATAGAAAGAGAGAGTTACGTTTCGTATATTATTGTAGGTGCAAGAGAAAGCAAGCACACATTTTTCTTCTTTCTTTTTTTCTCTCGCAGCCAGTTACGTTTCGTTTATCTAAGACACAGTGTAAGACTATTGTCTTTATCGCAGTGTAGGAGCAGGAGAGCATGCGCTCACAAATTTTCTTTCTCTCTTGAACAATGGTGTATTTAAATTATATTTTATGTATATATTATGTATACATATATATGCATATAGATGGAGCAAAGAAGACATATAGGTTGCCTCACGGTGTTTTCCTTCACAGCCGAGCGCGTGGTAAATCGGCACTTATAATTGCAACAAACAGCCAGCACCGGGGATTAATAATTTGACATTTATGGTGTATAAATATATAAATAAATCTCATATTATTAATTTAGATTTTAATGCTGCCCCGCCAACTGCGAAAAAATCCCAGGGTGGCTTCATCGTGCCGATTGGCGATCGGTTGAGAGGACCCGATGGCGATCTTTGGGGGTTCGGGCGTCCCCGCAGTCTCCGTGTCAAGTCCCCTTCGGCTCAGAGTATCTGATTAAGTCGTTGGGTTAAATTTGCTTAGCCTCGTTCAACTTCCTTCTTCCACTCCATTCACTCTCTACCCATAATGAAAACAAGAGCAAAGAGTAAGTTTACATGTGTGTAGGTAATGATCTTCACGTTTGATTTGAAGTCGATTTTTGTTTTAATCTTAATATATGTAAAGAATATATATTTATTAGTGTATTGATGTCAATTCTCCGGGAAGTGGGTGTCACCGTCAGACTGTCAATGGTCTGTCTCCGTAGGGTCTTCGAATTCTTCGGTCACTTTCAATCGATACCTTGGAAACACTCCTGATCACAGGCAATATACAGGGAAAACTACCAAGAGGGAGGAGTGTATTGATACTTATTACTATAGAAACTATTTGCTTTATGATACTGACTGTCAATACATATTGTCGCTGTGTATTTTAATATATACTTGTTTAATTTTTTTTTCATCTATTATTTTGTTGTATAAAATATATTTTAATCTCATAACTGTTTTATTTATGTATCATATTTATTATACTCTTTTTGTCTGTATAATAATATTCCATATAAAAGTAGTATTGCGCGCGCACGTCTTTAGGTAGTCCCGGGCACCGCTGAAAATCAGCGCTGTCGCATCCTTGTGACAGCATATGCTGAGACGGTGTCCGATATTGGCATCATATGTTTTGTATTATTTGTCCGTGTAACTTTAACTGTGTTTTGTCTATTTTTCATTATTTTTTAATGTGTGTTATATTCAGTGATGTGTTTTTGTATTGTGATGCCAATAAATAAATGTCTATGTCTAATTGTTTTTAATTATTGTTTCTTGTGTCGGATTATTAATTCTATTCTAAATATATACAGCTAAATTTTAACCTTACTGAGTCAAATTAAAGTGATAACATAACAAGTGTTAACACCGAATATCGTCCCACGAAGGAAAAAGCTCTTTCAGATAAAATAACACTCACGCAAAATTATTCCGCGAATTTGCTTCAACGGGACGGTCAGAATATATAATAAGGGATGTTTTTTCAGGGTCCAGTGTCCTTTAGCGGGGCCGACAGGATTGGCATGTCGGCCTTCTACCAAATACAAGGTATGTGCATAATTTCATTTTAATATTGGACATGTTTGCTTGTGGTTAAGGGTTGAATATCAAATTATACCAAGATGGTAATCGCGTACATTGTCCTTTTATTTATAGAAACGAAGTTTCTTTACTCGCCATATAATTTTAGAAGCGTCAATAGCCTAATGGTTTAGGGTACGGCCTGCGAATCGTAAGGTCGTGGGTTCGAATCCACCATTGGACTATTGCCGTGAACCATGTCCTAGCACAAGCTTAAGCTTATTTGGAATGGTTAACAAGATTGTTAGTAATATTTCTGAAAAAAAAAGAAATATTGCTAGCTTTCTTTTTAAAAAAAAAATTAGGTGACTTCATTTTTTTTTAAATGACAAACTGCACAGATTGGCTAGAGAAGCTGGCCTTGACTGCTTCACCGGATTGAGAGGTGGCATAGCTCTTAGGTCGCTTAGCCTGAACCTCTATTGCTAGTAACTCGACATAAGGGTCCCCCAGTGAGGGTTAACCTCGGCTTGGACAGTTACTATGTTACGCGTAAGCATTCCGATCCGAGGGCGCCCGAGAGGGCCGAACCACGACTCCGTCGGTTCTATTTCACGGATAATCTAAGGGACATTCAAAAGCGGCACTTATAATTGCAACCAACGTTAGTGCCGGCACCGGGGATTAATAATTTGACATTTATGGTGTATAAATATATAAATATATAAATATATAAATATATAAATATAATCTCATATTATTAATTTAGATTTTAATCTATGATATATCTCTTGCAGGTGGACGTCCAAAAACAGTGGCATTGTACACACACGGGCGGGAGATGAGTTGCACGGAGTGCTCGAGGCCGCATTGGGCGGGGTGCCAGCAGCTCGGAGAGTTCTAGTTCTACGGGTGGACTCGGTGTGGGCGCCCGCGAGGCTGGCGGTCGCCGCCCTGGCCGCAGCTGGGGTGGCCCTCGCGCTAGCATTCTTGGCTTTCAACTTGCACTATAGCAAACGCCGGTGAGGATGTTTCTCTGTTAGCATGATTTCGTTTAGCTTAAGTAACTTAGAAGACGGCTAGCCCTTGTCGCCTTGCACTGCGAGGATACAGAGGGGGGAGGGATTAACTTCCCCCCGGAACGTTCTCTCCGAAGAGCACAGTGCAGAGGTTCCTCTGGAGATCCCGGAGCTCCTCACCATGCACCGAGGAAGAGCCATCGGAGGGGTTTTAGTGGGATATTGTACGGTTGCTTGGCAACGATTAAGTAACTATGATATATAACGACTGAGAGATTCGCACAATAAGTTACGAGTTGCGATTTAAATGATTTCAATGCTCCAATTCCCGAGTGAAAGTCGAATTTCGATTATACTAACCACTATTTTTTTTGTTCCAGGTCAATTAAGCTGTCGTCGCCTCGACTAAATAACATGACCCTCATAGGATGTGTGATGGTGTATACAGCGGTAGCTCTGCTTGGGGTGGACAACGCAACCTTACCTTCTTTTGTACCTTTCTCTGCTATGTGTACTGTAAGTTTTGAAAGAATCCTATATTAAGTGCAATATTTATTTCACAAATACTACCGACATTTAAAAAGAAATTGGAATGGATAAAAAATCCATTCCAACTAAACTTTAGTTTGTGCACGGTTTCACCTTAATGCGAATAGTGGATTCGAACCTATAACCTTACGTTTCGCAGATGCTCTAAACCATTAGGCTATTGACGTTGTACTTGTTACAACAGTCACCACTAGTTTTTTTTTTTACATAAAACTTGCGTTACTAACTTCTGTCCATACAAAGGTTGTCTGTAAGAGACCGCTCTTACCGATAAGACCGCCCACAGCGCTTGCAATTATATAATTTATTGTTTCTGTTATGTACGTGTTAACTATTGTATAATAAATATACATAAATTTATTATATGCATTATTGCCGCTCATGAATACTCACTACACTGCAGAAGGTGCAGGAATATTGTCAAACTAAAAGAAAGACGTGGACTCCTTACTCGTAATGCTTCCGTAAATACGATCTTACATACAGCTGTACTTAATAGGGAATGACAATACGCCGTTGTGGAATACTGTTGATATACTCAGTCTCTGTCATCTAGTTTTAGACCTCTAGAAAGGACTATATCCCATGGCCCCACCAACATCGCGGTTATATGGGCCGAAACGCGGGAACGCACGCATGGTCTGACCGTATGGCCCTATACGCACCTTCTTGACTCCCTACAAGTTCTTTATCAAGGCCTTTCTCCGCCATTCAGAACTATCCCCCTTAACAGACTCTACGACACAACACAACGCCTCGCTCGACGGCGCCAGGCGACTTTTTCTAGCGGGTCCTTCTTTTGTGACAAGCGTCAACAAATTCCCTGAACGCAAGTAGGTCGGTCCCGGACACGTACGTGTCAGACCATTTATTAGTCTAGCGCGCAAATCATCATATAGTCGGCATGACCAGAGCACATGGCACAACAGACTTTTTTAATTTAATAAAAGAATTATTTGTTAAGTAACCACCGCCAATTTTTGAAAAGGAAAAAGAGGGTTCAATCTTCAGCCATTTCTTACTTCACCCTAAATTTCGCAACGAGTAGTAGTAATTTTCCAGTCAACCCGCAATAGTATAAAAATGGCTTGTCCCCGGGTCTGATTAGTGGATTAAGAACTTCCTGGTGAACGATCGCTTCGTGTCGTCATCGACGGATGTACATCAGAGCCCATGACGACCAATGCAGGTGTTCCTCAAGGTTCCATCCTCTCTGCAACACTTTCCTGCTGCACATAAACGATCTGTTGACGCCCGGCATCTATGGGTATGCAGACGACAGCACTATTGTAGAGATATCTCCCGGTAGGGCGGACCAGTCAGGATCAAGTACAGTCCGAACGCGAGGCCATGGTAGAGCGTACAAATTGCACTCTCGAGGCAGCTTCCTCCTGGGGCATAGCCAATCTTGTGCAGTTCAACGCCACCAAAACGCAATCATGTTTATTCACCGCCAAAAGGAGCCAGTCCACATTAGCTCCGACTTTTCAGAATGTATCTCTGGAATCCATCGACAGCCTACAGTTACTAGGAATCGAATTGTCTGCGAATCTTAACTACGGGCGGTTCATTGAATCCAAAGCGAAGGTAGCTGCTAGGAAGCTTGGAGTCCTATCAAAGGTACGGCGATACTTCACACCGGGACAGCTTATGACTTTGTATAAAGCACAGATCTGGCCATGTGTGGAGTATTGTTGTCATATTTGGGCAGGTGCAGCCAAATACCAACTCGCGGCACTGGATTCCATGGAGAGGTGGGCCAAAAAGTTAGGTGACCAAGATCTACACCTAGATAGTCTTGAGCACAGGCGCAAGGTGGCCAGCCTTTCGGTGTTTTACAGATTACACTTTGGAGAGTGTGCACAGGAATTACACGAGTTAATTCCCATCCCCATTCTACCTTCGGACGTTTAGACACTCGGCGGGTCTCCACCCTTTATAGTTGATGTTCCGCGCGTCCGAACGAAGCGATTTGAGTCATCGTTCATCGTGCATACGGCAAAGGAGTGGAATAAGTTGCCGGCGTCAGTCTTTCCGTCAATTACGACGTGGGAGCCTTCAAGAGTAGAGTGAATAGGCACTTACTAAACTAGCGCGTACTATCTTTCGACTATATCACCACTTAACACCAGGTGGGATCGTGGTCAAGCGCTAGTTTAAACGCATAAAAAAATCTATGTTATATCTCTTGCAGGTGGACGTCCAAAAACAGTAGCATTGTATACACACGGGCGGGAGATGAGTTGCACGGAGTGCTCGAGGCCGCATTGGGCGGGGGGGGTGCCAGCAGCTCGGAGAGTTCTAGTTCTACGGGTGGACTCGGTGTGGGCGCCCGCGAGGCTGGCGGTCGCCGCCCTGGCCGCAGCTGGGGTGGCCCTCGCGCTAGCATTCTTGGCTTTCAACTTGCACTATAGCAAACGCCGGTGAGGATATTTCTTTGTTAGCATGATTTCGTTTAGCTTAAGTAACTTAGAAGACCCAGGAAGAAGGCGATATCAGCTGGCCCTTGTCGCCTTGCACTGCGAGGGTACAGAGGGGGGAGGGATTAACTTCCCCCGGAACGTTCTCTCCGAAGAGCAAAGTGCAGAGGCGCTCCGGTGCGTTCCTCTGGAGATCCCGGAGCTCCTCACCATGCACCGAGCCGTCGGATGGGTTTTAGTGGGATATTGTACGGTTACTTGGCAACGATTAAGTAACTATGATATATAACGACTGACAGATTCGCACAATAAGTTACGAGCTGCGATTTATATAATTTCAATGCTCCAATTCCTAAGTGAAAGTCGAATTTCGATTATACTACCCACTAAATTTTTTTTGTTCCAGGTCAATTAAGCTGTCGTCGCCTCGACTAAACAACATGACCCTCATAGGATGTGTGATGGTGTATACAGCGGTAGCTCTGCTTGGGGTGGACAACGCGACCTTACCTTCTTTTGTACCTTTCTCTGCTATGTGTACTGTAAGTTTTGAAAGAATCCTACATTAAGTTCAATATTTATTTCACAAATACTACCGACATTCAAAAAGAAATTGGAATGGATAAAAAATCCATTCCAACTAAACTTTAGTTTGTGCACGATTTCACCTCAATGCGAATGGTGGATTCGACCCTATAACCTTACGTTTCGCAGATGCTCTAAACCATTAGGCTATTGACGTTGTACTTGTTACAACAGTTGGTTGATTTCTAGTTTTTTTTTACATAAAACTTGCGTTACTAACTTCTGTCCATACAAAGGTTGTCTGGAAGAGACCGCTCTTACCGATAAGACCGCCCACAGCGCTTGCAATTATATCGTATACTAATAATAATGTGTGTAATTAATTGTTTCTGTTATGTACGTGTTAACTATTGTATAATAAATATACATAAATTTATTATATGCATTATTGCCGCTCATGAATACTCACTGCAGAAGGTGCAGGAATATTGTCAAACTAAAAGAAAGACGTGGACTCCTTACTCGTAATGCTTCCGTAAATACGATCTTACATACAGCTGTACTAAATAGGGAATGACAATACGCCGTTGTGGAATACTGTTGATATACTCAGTCTCTGTCATCTAGTTTTAGACCTCTAGAAAGGACTATATCCCATGGCCCCACCAACATCGCGGTTATATGGGCCGAAACGCGGGAACGCACGCATGGTCTGGACCGTATGGCCCTATACGCACCTTCTTGACTCCTACAAGTTCTTTATCAAGGCCTTTCTCCGCCATTCAGAACTATCCCCTTAACAGACTCTACGACAACACAACGCCTCGCTCGACGGCGCCAGGCGACTTTTCTAGCGGGTCCTTCTTTTGTGACAAGCGTCAACAAATTCCCTGAACGCAAGTAGGTCGGTCCCGGACACGTACGTGTCAGACCATTTATTAGTCTAGCGCGCAAATCATCATAAAGTCGGCATAACCAGAGCACATGGCACAACAGACTTTTTTTAATTTAATAAAAGAATTATATTTGTATTATTTATTTATTTTATAAGTAACCACTGCCAATTTTTGAAAAGGAAAAAGAGAGTTCAATCTTCAGCCATTACTTCACGCTAAATTTCGCAACGAGTAGTAGTAATTTTCCAGTCAACCCGCAATAGTATAAAAAATGGTCCTTTGTACCTACTTTATACCTCTGAAACATGCGTTGAGGTCCATTATCTGCTTACGCGTAACATAGTAACCGTCCAAGCCGAGGTTACCCCTCACCGGGGGGACCCTTGTGTCGAGTTACTAGCAATAGAGATTCAGGCTAAGCGACCTAAGAGCTATGCCACCTCTCAATCCGGTGAAGCAGTCAAGGCCAGCTTCTCTGGCCAATCTGTGTAGTACGTCATAAAAAAAATGCGTTGATTTTTTTACTTTGCAGGGTAGAGTCTACATCCTATCGGCTGGATTCTCTCTAGCATTCGGATCCATGTTTGCCAAGACATATCGAGTTCATCGAATTTTTATAAGGTAAGTTACGTTAGAGATTTGATGACAGTTTGGTCTTTCAATATTTCTAAACAAACCTTTTACAATGCTTCTTATTTCTGATGGCATTCACTTTGTCTTCGAGAGCTATTCAAATTGAGGATAAACATAACATAGATGATGATGTCCTGCCGATTTCGGCTACGGCGACGCTTCGGGACTGTCATGTCATGAGCCAGGTCACGCGGCTCTTGAGTGTGCCCTCATGTGGCTTGCATATCCACTCTTCCTTGTAAAAGTGCGCCCGCATTGGGAGCACGTAAGCACACCGTTATTGATGTTGTAGGATACGGCAGCCTGTATGGCCCTTCAGGCGTCACGCTTGTCGTCTAATTCAGACTTGCGCTTCTGCTCAAAAGCGTACACCCTTTCCCTTATGAGGTTCCGCCACTCAGTTCGCTGAGCTGCCATATCTTTCCACTGCGACGTATTTATATCGCATGCGATAACATAGATAAAGTTTCTACAGATTGCATTTTGGAGAGTGTGCTCATGAATTACATGATCTAATTCCCCTATCCCCGTTCCACCATCGGACTTCAAGATTTCATCCTTTTTTTGTGAACATCCCTCAAACATGAACGATAGGCTTTTGTCATTATTCGTACAGCAAAGGACTGAAATAGTCTGTCCGCGTCTGTCTTTCTTTTGATTTTTTTTATATTGACCTGACGAGTAAACGTTTGGTGACAATCGCAGCACTCCTCTTTTGAACTGTCAAATACAGCTTGTATTTACTATGATGATATTCTATTGATTAATAATTATACCCAAATTTGTATTGACACATGCGTTGTGTATATTTATGTCATTATGAACCATATAAAAGTACAATGGAGTACATTGAAGTATAATAAATCCCTAAATTATGAGAATGAGATAGTTTTGACTGATATGTACCTACGTGGATGTAGATAATCCGCTCGAGAAGAGAATGAATACGATATATTTAACTATGTAAGTTTATTGTTTCAATAAAATAAATAAAAATCTAGCCCGGTGACGCGGGCTGGGTACGCTAGTATAAAATAAAATAAAATGGCGGAAGGTATGCAGTATGTTCTGGTGTATTTTGTTCATAAAACTACTATTCTACTTACAGCAACCGAAGTGGTGTCTGCAAAACCAAACTCCTCCAAGACACGCCTCTCATATCTCTAGTGTGTGCTCTACTGCTTATTGATGCGCTAATAGTGACGCTGTGGGCTATAGTGGACCCGATGGAGCGGCATCTGAAGAATCTGACCATCGAGATCAGCGCCACGGATCGCAGCGTGGTATACCAGCCACAGGTTTGTTTCATTTGATATCAGGAACTAGACTATCTTGGTCCTTCTAACCTGATAAATTCAGTTTGCACGAAACTATAGATTAATAGGAGTTATAAACTGATTTACAATAAATGACAAAAATTTATAAAACAGCTAAAATAGCTACAATCACCAAAGAACACCATAAGCGAAAGATCTCGCCGCCGTTCACCATTAAGATGACCAAAGACTTGTCGTTCTCCAAATTTTACACGCTGACAAAAACCACTGGAGGCAAATCATCCGCTTTAGATGCAATACTTATGGTCTCCACGATCCTCGGACTTGAGGGATCGATCCTAGAGAAAGATACAAATTTAATATAAATGATTTCTGTTCCACCACTAGATTATCAATGATTATTTTTATTCATGTCACTTCTTCAATCAACAATTATCATGTTTATAGTTTGATATGGATCTTAAACACACGCTCCACGATCTCTTTCAGATAGAAGTGTGCAAGTCTCAAAACATGACAGGCTGGCTGTGCTCTCTCTACGCGTACAAAGGTCTGCAGCTCATCGTCGGCGTGTACATGGCGTGGGAGACCAGACACGTCAAGATTTCCGCCCTCAACGACTCCAAATACATTGGAATCAGCGTTTACTCCGTCGTAATCACGAGCACCAGCGTCGTAGTCATTGGCACCATAATATCCGAGAGAGCTACCCTGGCATACATAACTATCACCAGTTTAATTTTAATAGCAACAACGTCCACTCTATGCCTTTTGTTCCTACCGAAGATAATTGCTATAAGGAGTAAAAGTAAGCAATGACAATTTATTAGACGACACGACTAAATTATAACAATATGCACACGATTGTTCGAAGGAGAAAGAAAATGTGCGCGCACAATCTTCGCTCTTGCTCCTACAATAGGCCAGCACTTTGTCTTAGATGATTTTTTTTTATTTCAAACCAAAAATTCGTGTACAAACCAGTTCGAAAATAGCCGCAGTAGTAAAAACTGTGTCGCAGCTATTAACGCCCATCTCCAAACAGTTAAATATAAATACAAATTTAGTAAAATTAAAAACTTATAATGTAATTCAGTTTAATCGTTTTGTGTGTGTGAGTGTGTTTGTGTGTAAAAGATTGCGTGTGTTGAAGAGTGACTGTATATGTAAATTACATTTAAATACGAATTACATAATGATGAAATATGAACAATATTTTTTTAATTACACTTAATTTTAAAATTTTGTTTCCTTTTTGACTGAGCTTTAGTTATAAATCGTGTTTGGAAATATATTTATATGTAAATTATATTTAAATACGAATTACATAATGTTCAGTAAAAAATCAGCAGAGTACAATTAGCTTAACATTTTATTAGTCCTTGGCCTAATGTCAAACCAAACACTCGTTAGCTTAGTGTTTCTTATCAACGCCATCTACTGAGGTAACTTTAAATATTCTCGGACCGGTCGTGTGTAATAAGCGTCGCTCCGTACTAATATCCGTAAAATATTTTTGTTATTTAATTTGATTTATTCATATTTTTAGGTATTACAAAAGCACTAATTGTATTCTAAAATAAACTAATCAAGTGGCGAGCGAATCGCTACACACGGATAAAACGACAGTTTCTAGAAATTAATGCTAGCTAGATTGATTTATCGCCCCTGGTTAAATTGGATACTAAAATTTCATGAAAATCATTGAAACCGTTTCTGAAATTCAGTTATAATATACAAGAATTGCTTGTGTAAAATACCTGGAGTATTATATATGTAACCCTAACCAAACCATGCTTAAATTTCAGCGGAAGACGATCCAGTCATACAAAGCATGGGTCTGAGACTAGAATGCAAGACGAGAAGATTCGTTACTGACGAAACCCAAGAACTGCACTTCAGGATAGAGATACAAAACAGAGTGTACAAACGGGAAGTGGCAGCTCTCGACAAGGAAATCGGCAGATTGGAGAAATTGCTATCGGAACCCCTTGATTCTACGAGCAGTTCGAATGCCTCCATAGTTCTGCATAAACGTGTATGTATTTTAATCTACTAGTCTTATGGAGTAAGCTGGTGAATTTGTTACAGTAAAATGTGATCGGGAGAGACGACGGGAAGTTGAGAGGGAGATTTACGTACCGTATATTGCTGTAGCGACAAGAAAGAAAGGTGTGAGGACATAATTTCTTTCCCTCTTTTAGATAAAGATTGTGTGTAAGCGATATAAATGCGATCATAACCAGTTAGGTTTCATATATCTTGGACATACTGTAGGAATAACAGAGATTTTTTCTTTCACTCTTGACCAAACACGTATATATTATACATATATATAAACATGTATCTATACATACAGATGGAGGTAAAGAAGTTTTACATCGGTAGCATGGTCTAAAGCACACTCGTTTTTTATGAAAGAGTATTTTGCAAATGGTGAACTTGAAAGTGTAGGTCTTTAATTCTATCAAAAAACACAAGTTTGCGTGATAAAAATAAGACCTGCTTCAACTTACCCAAGGAAAAATCCAATCAATGATCAATGCCTGCCAAGTCAAATTGACGGGGAATTTGCGTGATTGAAATTTGCGTTCTTCCTTAGTTAGTTATTGGATAAATTAGTGTCACACTCTGGGCCGGATTTAGAGATCTGGAGGCACCGGGAAAGTCGAGTGGAGGCGACTCTCTTGGCCACAAATTCTTTTCGAAATGAAATTATCTATCTTATTTAAACAATTTATTGTTTCAACAAAAAATATAATTTTAAAGAACCTCTCTTGTGAAGTGGCCCCCGGATGCCCCTCCACTCTAAATGCACGCTCTGTGAGAATAATCCAGGTCATCGCGTCAACTTTTTCCAGGTCTATCTTAAACCCGATTCCAACTTGACCCGCCTATAATCACGATTCATCGATCGGTAAAGCATTCGATTTTTTTTTAAATAATAGAGAAAAATCACCATTGATATGTTTAGAAAGGAACATTGCACTTGTTTTTGGGAATGTTAGCAAATAAAAAATAGTTTTTTTGTTTTTATAAAATGTTAATAATTCGAAATTATGGTAGAATACGCCACCATTTTACGTAAAAGTGTTACGAAAGATCAATTCGATGAAATTGGAAATGTCAGACAACAAAAAAACAACAACCATCATATTAAAAAGGAAATTGAACTAAACAAAGCCCCTAGTCTGCTATCTGCATGTGACGTTTCATTCTTCTTCGAAAATGAAGGTTGGCAGTCAGATCACCATATCTCTATCTCTTGCGAGACGAAACAGAGGGACGGCACTCTCGATTCCGGTCCACTCTTTTATGTTCCGCAGTCATGATTTCCTTCTACGACCAACACTTCTTATTCCAGCGACTTTGCCCATCAAAATAATTTGAAGATGGTCATATCTCTCATGCCTAAGCACGTGACCGAGGCACGTTACTTTTCTCATTTCTTGTAATGATGATAATTGATCTGACACAGTTGAACAAAAGACTAAAGGGCTAGTAAAAGTAAGGACACTATGATGCCAATGAACGTTCATTTTGCATACTGTTAGTTTATTATTGTATTATTGGTTTAGCAGATTCGGGCCCTAGATGTTGTACGGGAAGAACAATCCACTCGGATTAGATAATTATCAAAGACATAACTTTACGTAATATCGTGGCGTGGTTTTTAACTCAAATGATGAATATTTACTATACAATGCTTTAACCTTAACGGGATAGATAGAGACACCAATCACTATCATGTTTTTACCACTATTCGCCATACAGCAGGCACGAATTTCAGTGTTTTTTTAAACGATGGGAGTTGAACACTTACCGCCCTTAGATCGCTAGCCCAGGCATAGGATTTACCCCTACCTTAGCGCCGGCCATTCCTCTAGGCGCGTTTGAATCCAGACTGAACCGTGTCTAGTTTACGTGTGTGCTGTAGTTTCTATTATGCTTCTGTTTCCTATCTATATTACAGTCAAAATTTCCATCCACCTACAAATTCCCATTTAAAAGACGTGATATTAGTAACAATGACGTCTTCTATGTTTGAAACTAGTAAATATCAACCACTATGATGCCAATGAACGTTCATTTTGCATACTGTTAGTTTATTATTGTATTATTGGTTTAGCAGATTCGGGCCCTAGATGTTGTACGGGAAGAACAATCCACTTGGATTAGATTATTATCAAAGACATAACTTTACGTAATATCGTGACGTGGTTTTTAACTCAAATGATGAATATTTACTATACAATGCTTTAACCTTAACGGGATAGACAGAGACAATCACGATCATGTTTTTAACACTATTCGCCATACAGCAGGCACGAATTTCAGTGTTTTTTTAAACGATGGGAGTTGAGCACTTACCGCCCTTAGATCGCTAGCCCAGGCATAGGATTTACCCCTACCTTAGCGCCGGCCATTCCTCTAGGCGCGTTTGCATCCAGACTGAAGACAGTGTCTAGTTTACGTGTGTGCTGTAGTTTCTATTATGCTACTGTTTCCTATCTATATTGTAGATAGGAAGGAAACAGTAGCACAACCTACAAATTCCCATTTAAAAGACGTGATATGAGTAACAATGACGTCTTCTATGTTTGAAACTAGTAAATATCAACCACTATGATGCCAATGAACGTTCATTTTTCGCACAATGGTGTAGCAGACACACTCCGCGGTGTTGTGAGCATTTATTGATATTTATTCGTTCTGTGTGTCCACAACACTATCCGCTATTTTTGGGTCATTTTATCGAATAGCGACGAGTGACGAATTTTAGTAAATTTTTTAATGAGATGGTTTAGAGAATCAAATAATATTACCTGTAATAACTGCCTGTGTCAATGTAAAATCTCTGATTTCTGTTATTTCAGCCGGAATTGAACACCGTTGAAGAGGAAATCAAAAGCACCAGCGATCCGGACAAAAGAACTCCAAGCATAAGCGGCGGTCTTCCCATGCTGCTATTGTCAGTCCTGCCTCCAGTTATTCCCCGAGCAAGTTGGCCATCAACAGAAACATTCCGTGGCAGAAACTCGGTTAGCTTTAGCTCCCAGCCGAAATTAAACTTTAGGAAATCCCAACCCGCCATAGACCTGTACAATCTATGCCTAAACAAAAGGGAGGAAAATCACGGCTTCCTTAGTAGACTAAAAGTTTCTTTGGCAGTAGGCCGTCAAGTAGGAAAGCGTCTACAATGTCGATAGCAGACCCAACTGGTCAGAGCATTGCAGCCGCTCTGAGGATGCATGTAGGCATGATCGCTGGACTTGTACCAGGTAATAGAAAGCACTCAATGGTTCTGTCGTGTAACACACTCAATGTACCACATCCAGAATTAAAGTTACGAAGGGAGTCATACGCCAAGAGCGGTCCAATCATCCGTGTAACTGACGACGAGCCTTCGTGTTCAAAATACTCCTCGGATAGAAGTATATCGTCGGGGAAGCAGAAATATGTCGCAGAACCAGAGACAAAAGTCAACTTTGTTCTCCCGACCATTCATAAGCAATCAACATCGCACCAGAGTTCCTGTGAGAGGGTAAAAGGCTCGCCAAGGTTCCCTCACAGGATAGCTCCAACTGCGACCAGTTTAACCACTTTGGACTGCAGGAGGAAGACAAGTGCAGATAGCATCTTTAGCATATCCGATAATAGCGTCGCGGAACAACGAAGATACAGTCACCAAAACGTTAGCAACGAGGAGAAGACCAGACCTGCCTTGGAGAGTAGATGGAAATCTACGGAAGACGCGCGCCCTGGGTCTTCAGGGAATCATTAAATAAATTCTATGTTTAATATTTGTGCCAAATATTTTGCCAAATATGATAAAGCTGTAATTTTTTGAGTGTAGACACTGTGGAAATAATTTAATAGATTTAGTCTGTAGTTTATGTGAGAAAGTTGTGGCCTAGAATGAACTTAAAAGTATTATTATTAATAAGTTAATCGATAGACGTATTCGGCTGGATTGGAGAAAACTCTGCACCATCCTCACTTCACAAATACCTCGATGCCTCAAGACAAAAGTCTACAATGCATTACATCCTCCCAGCTATGACCTATGGCGCAGAGACTTGAAATCTGAGTGTTAGGCTGGTCCATAAGCTATTATATAGTATATTAGCATATGGTCCATTAGGCTAGTCGCATAACGAGCGATGGAAAGCGCTTTGCTCGGCATTTCTCTAAGGGATAGAATCCGAAACGAATTCAACAAAGAACAACGGTAGTCGACATAGCTAAGTCACCAAGTTAAAGTGGCAGTAGGCCGGACTCATCTGTCGGATTTGTGACGGCAGATAGTAAAGGAAGTCTACAGAGTCAACCTCCTCATTTGCCTTGGTTCCTGAAGGAAATTAGTAGGAAGTATATCACAACGGTGCATAGATTGAGGTCGGGACATTTTTCGGCAAAATTTTTGCACATCGGATTCGGAAGGCCGAGTCACCGAACTGTGACATTTGCCAAGTGGTGGATGATGTGCACCACATAATGGGGGAATGTGCCAAACATGAAGAAAGACATTAATAAATAGTCTAAAACTAAGGGAGAAACATGTGGGTGTCTTCTCAATGCTGCTGTCTGACCCGACCTCAGAGGGAGCGAGGAAGCTGGTGGCTATGGCCATACAACATTGATGACTTTCTTTCTCGCTTCAGCGACCAATGTGTGTGTGCGTAGTTTAGGGTATGATGGGTCTGACATGCCCAAAAGGGCAAAAGTCCCGATTAAATAAAGAAAAAAAAAAGGAAAGTTTTGGAATGGAAACCGCACATGGGTCGGAGAATCGTTGGGCGGTCTCCCTCCAGATGGACGATGATTTTAATAAGGATGAAAATCGTAAAAGGAACAAGGTAAATGCGGAAAGTGAAGAATCCTGCATGATGGAAGGCATTGGGAAAGGCCTATTTCCACGCTGGCTTGATGATGATAATTATCACTTTAAAAATCAGCATATTTTTTGAAATAAATATAAGTAAAACACAGAAAGATGTCACAAAAACAGATTTCATAAATACATAAATAAAAATCAATTCATAAAATATTTTCAGATGTTTTTAAAATATAAATACATTTCTAACTAAATAAATCAATAAACCTATTTTGCATCTACATATATATATGTACTTGATCTTCTTTTGAGAATTTATTAAAATAGTTGTAATTTATTATCAAATTTTAATAAATGTATTTCTTCAAGATAAATCATTAAAATAGAACAATATACATAACCTCTCACGTACTTTTAACCTAGCGGGGGTAGACAAGTACTATATTTTTAGCAAATGATTTTTTGTACTTAAAAAACCAAAAAAATGGCAATTCCTTAACAAAAGCCGATTGGAAATCGAACAAGCGATCACCACGAACCGATTAGGCGCGACATGACAATATGGTATTGAAATAAAACTCTATTTGAAATAAAAAAGAAAAATTTACCACTTTTTGACTTTTCCGGATTGGCGATTCTAAATATTAAGACTTCAATTTACTTTACATTTTTAAGTAGATTATTTCGGCCAATGTCTATTGTAATTGGTATTCTTTAGACGCTGTTTGTAAATCGTATATTATAACTATGTCCAATCTGTATTTAAAAATTTACTTAATGTCTATGTTTTTTTAAAAGAACAGATGCATGGCTTAATGGTCTTGTTGCCAGTTGCCATAAAATCTTTACAAAAACTATTGCAATATAAAACTAAATTGTCATTAGTTAATTAAGGTGATACACTATATATATAAATATATATATTAGTAGATAAATATTAACAATACAACCATATCATAATAAGGTATCTTAAAGGTATTTCAAAGCAATATTATTATATACAAAATGTATAAGTATTAGGTGTTAGTAAAATTTCGAAGGACTATTTTCATTAGAGTATTTTAGACAAAATAGAATTTTCTGTCAGACACAGGTGTTAAGGCACCGCCACACATAAGACGAATGTACACCTATGCGATGTATTTAGTATATGTTACCAATAATGTACCATAGAATGGCTAGTTCTTATAATAATATCTACAAGAAGCCGGTAAATAATGAACCGATTTCAAGTATTATTTCTTAATTTTTATGGACTCTAGGGACGCCCTTTTGGGCATATCAGTTCCATTATACCCTAACTTTGGTAACACGTACATCGATCGCATGAAGCGAGAAAGAGTCATCACTGTTGCATGGCCATAGCCACCAACTTCCTCGCTCCCTCTGAGGTCGGGTCAGACAACAACAATAAAAAAAACCCACATGTTGCTCCCTCACAAATAAGAGACATAGAGAGTCGATAATAACTTTACACACTTACAGACAGTATTCGAACTCTAATAATTATACACCCAAAAGTAGTAAACAAAAATAACATAAGTGACATCTCAGTATGGTGTAATCAATTACAGACTTTTTGGCTTTGTCTATGGCTTCACTTATGTCTTCACAATGCTCAATCTACCCTCTTAAGCTCTATTAATGATCTACTATGCTCATAATTATTCGTCTATACCAGTAGTGGGCAAACTTTTGCGGGCCAGCAATTATATAAAAGAAAAATTAAACGGACAAAATTTGACCAAAAAAAATCGCTTGATTTACAAAAAAGGTTTATAAAATCTATTTAACAAAAAATTAAAGGCTAATTTTGCACATTACACAAATTGGTGGTGACGATTTTTTTGGCAAAAAAAAACAAACCAAGAATTTTTAAACCTTATAAATACTACTGATACTTACTTATAACTTACTATATTAACTAAAAAAACTATTGGCGTGCCGAATGAAATGCTTTAACGAGCAAGATTAGGCACTCGGGCCGTAGTTTGTCCACCACTGGTCTATACATGCTCTATATACCGGCCACATATCTATCCATTCTGACATAAAATTATTTTTTAGCTATTAAATAAATAAGTAATGAAAAATGTCTTAGCATTCGACTTCTGTGTGACGTGCACTTAAAGATTGATAATTAGTGTTCAATATTTAAAAACAAGATACTCCATATAACGTAAGTATACATATAGACGAGTGGAACTATTAAATAGAATGTGTGTATATTTGTGATTAAATTTATAGAACAAGTTACGAGTTTTACTAACACCCTATAATGTGATGTGAAAATGTATTGGAAAAAATAACATAAGCCAGATTATATCTAGACCCCGCTGGTGCTATTTCACAATGAAACCAATGTATTACAATTGCACTATCATTGCGTAAAAGCCGTTCTACTTATTTTCAATTGACATGAAATTTTCAGTTGTTTTTTTGTTATTTTATTGTTTTTTTTTAATGACGAACTACTTACACAGATTGGCCAGAGAAACTGGCCTTGACTGCTTCACCGGATTGAGAGGTGACATAGATCTTAGGTCGCTTAGCCTGAACCTCTATCGCTAGTAACTCGACACAAGGGCCCCCCCGGTGGGGGGTAACCTAGGACGGTTACTATGTTATGCGTAAGCATTCCGATCCGAGGGCGCCCGAGAGGGCCTATTTATAAAGATTTATACTGATTGAAATGTATCGACCTATTTGAAAGTAGCAGTTGACACAATATAGCAGTGTCAGTGTTAAGCCATTGTAAAACCATAATGGCACAACTGTACCAACAGTTTACTAAAACTAGCAAAATTGACAATGTGATGTCAGTGAACGGCCACCATTGACTTAAAATTGACCGAAAAATAGTTTTAAGTATTTAATTGTAATTTTACCTTCCAGATGTTTCCAGCACCTTCCAGTTCTCAAGTTGTTTGACATTGAATTAGTTTCAACATATATGTCTCACAGTTAAGCGCAGGCCTTTCCTGTAAAGAGTACAAGGGCATAGTCCGTCAAGCACACCTAGTGCGTAAAATATCTAACAATGTTTTACTTCATCGACGAGCTCTAGGAATCGAACTCGGGTTGCTTGTGTACTCTGGCAACTTGAGGCGACCGCTCGGACACTGAGCGTGTATGTACGTTACACCATATATATATTAACGCATCAGGTTGAATTAACAATATTTTATATTGATATATTTTTATTCTATAATTAGAAAAAAAACAAAAATTACAGATGCCCTGATGAATAGCAAAAAGCTTAAGTGGCGTTGGGCTGGACACATAGCCAGACTGTCAGATAATAGGTGGACCACCAGGGTAACATCCTGGAAAGGTCCATCGGGCACCAGAAAGGGAGAAAGACCAGCTGCCCGGTGGACAGACGACATTATGCGCGTGGCTGGCAAAAAGTGGCCATTAACCGCAAAAGACAAAGAGATCTGGAAAGCTGTAGAGGCCTTCACCCTCGAGAACGAGGGGTTCTATTAATAATTAGAAATTAGTAGGTATATTGTATATTTGTAATTAGGTAGTAAGAAATATATGGCTTTTTTATTTTTATTTTTTATTTTATTTATTTATTATATTTTTATTAAAAATACATTATTATATACTTACATCTAATAGCACTATAGTCGATGCATTTTAAACCGAGTCATCGGGAAATAAATGTCACTGACAGTACGAATGTGCACGCATTCCATATAAAAGTAGTATTGCGCGCGCACGTCTTTAGAAGTCCCGGGCACCGCTGAAAATCAGCGCTGTCGCATCCTTGCGACAGCATATGCTGAGACGGTGTCCGATATTGACATCATATGTTTTGTATTATTTGTCCGTGTAACTGTAACTGTGTTTTGTCTATTTTTCATTCTTTTTAATGTGTGTTATATTCTGTCTGTGATGTGTTTTGTATTGTGATGCCAATAAATAAATGTCTATGTCAATACAATCCATTATCGATACTTAGTTACAGTCCATTCGCGACCGTCGGAGGTTGCGAATAATTCTCGCGCGTTACCGCTATTTTATGGGCAGGCCCCAACCCTTAGATGTTAGGAGCGTTGCTGGAGTGTCTTTGGCCACTTCTTCTCCCAGCGCCAACGATTCCCGAAGTGGCACTCAAAGTTAGTTTAGCTTTTGAATGTCCCTTAGATTATCCGTGTAATAATAATTCAATTAAGTTATTAGCAAAAGGAAAATCTCCCGGTCACGACGGACTCAGCATCGAGCACACAGGTATACGCGGGGCCGGATGTCGCGAGTGTTTTGAGCATGTTTTACTCACTGTGCCTAAATCGCTCATATTTGCCAACGGAACTTATGAAAACTGTGGTTGTTCCTGTCGCAAAAAACAAAACGGGTAATTTGGCAGATAAAAATAACACCGTCTCAGCATATGCTGTCGCTAGGATCCGACAGCGCTGATTTTCAGCGGTGCCCGGGACTACCTAAAGACGTACGCGCGCAATACTACCTTTATATGGAATTTATACAGACAGTAAGAGTATAATAAATATGATACATAAATAAAACAGTTAAGAGATTAAAATATATTTTATACAATAAAATAGATGAAAAAAATTCCATAAATAAATATATTATTAAGTCAAAAATAAAATAAATAATATGATAATTAAACTATATAATGTAAATATAATTATATAATTTAAATTATATAATGAAATATTGAAAATATTGGAAATAACAAGCCACCGATATCAAGGGGATATTATCTCATTGTATCTTTAACATCAGGTGTAAAATACTCAGTTCATTATTGCCATTAGTACACAAAATATTATCTCCACTTTAAAACATAATTAAAGTACAACAAAATAAATCTTATTGTGATATATTTACGATAGTAAAACTCAATACCTGCCTAAATTTTATGTCATTGGCGTCCCTCTCGTATCTAAGTAAAAAACCTGCGTGTGAAAGGGAAATCTGAAAATATATATGATTAAAACTATAGAGAATATTTAAATTGCGTATTACCACTCCATATATGTTGGTCTGCTGATGTACTGAAGCTAATTGAGAGAGCACGATAAATACGAACTTTATCGAAAAATTACGAAAGAAATCTCTTCTCACTATATCTGTACTTATCCCGTTATCGATATGCACCTCTATAATTTGTATGCACATCACTACACCTCTCCATAAGATCTGTAAGTGAGAGCGAGACCGACAAATAATTATGATTTATGACCCGACGCCTCAGTTAATAATGCGGCGGTTATAATCTAGGCTAAATACCAGCGCCAGACATCCTGGCGATCCTGTCTTCAATCTGTCTTCGTATATTCGCATTGACGTTCGGAAGGTCGGTGTTCTTCCTCACGGAGGTTTCTATTTTCTGGACTTGAAGGATCTCCCGGGGCCACGAAACGAAGTTGGTGACAGTGCAGTCGTCTGCTGAGCCTATACGACCTGTTCTACCGCAGCGGTGGATGTAATCAGCGGTGTATAGTGGGAAATCGTAGTTGATTACGTGACGCGTCTGAAAATTTAAATATTAATACGTGAAGTAAAAGTTAACAGAACAAAACAAGAAATTATATCTGCCAAATAATTTATAAGTAAAAACAATAACCGACTTCAAATAACGATTTTTTTTTTATGACGGACTACACAGATTGGCCAGAGAGGCTGGCCTTGACTGCTTCACCGGATTGAGAGGTGGCACAGCTCTTAGGTCGCTTAGCCTGAACCTCTATTGCTAGTAACTCGACACAAGGGTCCCCCCGGTGAGGGGTAACCTCGGCTTGGACGGTTACTATGTTACGCGTAAGCATGCCGATCCGAGGGCGCCCGAGAGGGCCGCCAAATAACGAAGCAAACGTTAAACGATATCGCGGACGCCCAAAAATCGTAATTCCGAATTATCGTAGGAATATTACGAAAAATAACCTAATCAAATATAATTAAATTACTCTTGAAGTGAGTTACTGTTGCTTAGCAACACCGTCTACTAAACTAATAATAGGGTATACGTGTATAAAACGACATTTTCTAAAAGAAAAATCTTAGCTAAATCGACTTATCGCCTCTGAAACTGCACACAAAATTACATGAAAAACCGCCGTTCAGATTATAAATATATAAGAAGTGCTTGTTTAAAAACATTATAGTAACTGGATGACGGGTTTTGCTCGGTATTTTCTACTCATTGGCTTAGTATTGCTTAACAACGCCATCTATTGAAGTAAGTTTAGTGTTAGTGCCTTTGTCGTCCGCCAAAGTGGACCCAGGAAGAAGGCGACATCGGCTGGCCCGTGTCGCCTTGCACTGCGAGGGCATAGGGGATCACACCCCTCGCGGATTAACATCCCCTTGTTGTTTTAGTGGTTTCGCTGTGGTTTTAGTGGGTAAAATCCCACATAACCCCACCTTCCCTTAAAGATTTCCCCCCGTTAACAATAGAAAAGGGTTTAGTGTTGCCGTGTCGTTAAAGCGTGTTATTATACATATCTCTTTTTAATATATACATTTATGTATAACATATATGAAAGTGTATGTAATGTACACCATATTAATACACAACCGAATCGTGTCCGCCTTGGTCTACACAGGTTTTTTGTCTGAAAACCAGCGCTGTGCTACATGTGTGAGCACAGCACATGCTGAGCCAACCACTTTTCGGTACAATTTCTATTTTGTTCTTTTTTTATGTTGTTTCTGTTTACTTTTGTTTATGTTGTTTTTTGCCTTGTTTTACCTGTTGTTTCCGTGTTCTTGTGTCGAATAAATGTTTATTCTATTCTATTCTAGAGCCGTTAATTGCTCCCAATATATGTCAGGAAGGCCGTATTTTTCAATTTAATTTATATTGATAAATCGACATTTTCTATAAATGAATCTTAGCTACATCGATTTATCATCCCCGAAACACCCCCTATACTAAATTTCATGAATATCATTGGAGCCGTTTCCGAGTTTTTTTTTATGGACGACTACACAGTTGGCCAAGGGAGGCTGGCCTTTACTGCTTCACCGGATTGAGAGCTGGCATAGCTCATAGGTGAGGTGACCCAAGAGTCCCTCCGGTGAGGGGTAAACTCGGCTTTGGCAGTTACTATGTTACGCGTAATCATTCCGATACGAGGACTCGGTTAGTAGTTATTTTATTAACTAAACTAAAGGGACAATCTAAGCTAAACTAACTTATATGCGACTTCGGGAGGCGTTGGCGCTGGGAGAAGTGGCCGGAGAAACTCCAGCAACGCTCCTAATCCTATCCAGAGGGTGAGGCTTTGTCATAAAATATTTCGCGGATAAAAGTTTTCAAGGTACTCCGTTTCCAAGATTCGGGTTTTTTTGATTTATTAGATTATCTACACACCCGCGTCGTGTCCAGACCGCGCGAAGCTATATCCGTGCAAGAGAGAACGTTGACTGAGCCATTGCTAAAGAGCTCGAATTTCCCTTGCTTCAGAGCCACCGCCATCTGTCCGTTAATATTGACACACTCTATTCCGTTCTCGTTCAGGAACATGGAGACAAAGTCACATGTTGACGTTTGGTTGGAAAATATCATGACCGGACGCTTGCGGTTCACGTCGGCTTGCACCAATTTCAGCAACTCCACAGGTTTTTGTGCTTTACCGAGGCGGATGAATCTGAAAAACAAATAATATTGTGACGAAATTTAATAACTTACAGAATACAATAAATAACAAACAAACATGATTCATTTTATAGTGAGATTTGATTCTAAAACTATCTATATATATATTGTGTGGGTTTGTTCATTATAGGCTCCGAAACGGCTGGACCGATTGCAATGAAACTTTCAGAGAATCTTCAGATTGACCTGGCGAGTAATCCTGTAAAGTTTGGTGACGATCGGAGCACTCCTCTTTTTGAACTGTTAAACAAGCCATACGTCTTACTTTTATTTCTGACATTAACTTGAGCCTGATATGTTTTTGTATAAATGATAGAATGATATTGTACTGATATGTACATGGGTGTAAGCATCTACACCCGCTCGAGAAGAGAATGAATACGGAGAGAAATGAATGATTTAATATATTATGAGAGTTAAATTAAATTTTAATGATGTAAGTTTACTGTTTAAATAAAATAAAGCAAAATCTAGCCTTGTGGTAAAATTAATAATATTATTATATTAAAATAATATATCTAATAGTAAGGTAAAAGTTTTATAGGTAATAATATAGTACTAGGCACAGTTATCGCCCAAATAATTAAGTAAACTATATAATGTATTGTTATACATAACACAAATTATTTATAAATTTACCAATTATATTATTTTTACCAACATGACAAAACAGTCTTCATCAAATTGAAGCTAAAACTGGGATGAAAAAAATATTCAAACAACTAAAAATTATAAAATATAACTTGAATTTTTTGGTCTCTTTTGATGTTGCACATTTTTTTTTACTCGGGGAAACTCCTAAAGGGTGCAAGTTACGTCAGGCTGGCACCAACCAAAAGCCCAAGGTGTTCACCGTCGTCGCGTTGGTTGGCAAGATGTAATGCTGCAGAAAGATTCCATAGATAGCATTGTACTGTTAGTGTATCACATATGGTAAAGATTATTGCCAATACTTACTTTTGTGGCACATGTGGCAATAACTTGTGGATATTTGTGGTTGATATTGTTCTCAAGGACTGAGGATCCACAAAGGAGCTGACAGAATCGGGCAGCTCATGCGGCATTGTGGCACTGACCAGGGTGAGCTGGCAGCCAACAGGAGGTACTTGTATTTGAACTTTGTAATGGATCTGAAAAATTGTAAAGAATTAATGTACCGATAATAGTCATATTTTCGAGTGATGGTAGATTTAAAGCAAATAGTAGCTAAATCCTTAAATTACAAAATATTGATAAAAATGAATATAAAAAAATGAGCAGAGTAGACATAGACAGCAATCACACTTCCACCCTTTTTTTCCACAATTTTTTTTACTAAACGAAAAACCCTGGACCTAAAGATTTTAAAATGAAACTGCTTATCACTAGCTTTATGAATGATTTTTTTTTACATTAGTCGCCAAAACCATTAACTAAGTAGATCATTTATGCCTTTATTACACCATTAGCCCATAGATTTCCTCTAAAGATATTTTTTTATGGCAATAACCACAGTACAAGTGATGTCTAAGGCAAAGCCTTTGAAAAAAAGAAGACAGCCCGTGTCTTGAACCTTTATCAGATAGCAGAGATAAATGGCTAAACTTTTAGACTATCCAGCCTTATCCTTAAATAGATTTTAACACAAGGATAATATGGCTTCCTGAAGGGGCACTCAAAGTTAGTTTAGCTTTTGAATGTACCTTAGATTATCCCTGAAATAACAACCGACCAAGTCATGGTTCGGTCCTCTCGGGCGCCCTCGGATCGGAATGCTTACACGTAAGATAGTAACCGTCCAAGCCGAGGTTACCCTCACTGGGGGGACCCTTGTGTCGAGTTACTAGTGATACCATATCACTTAACGGCTTAACACTGACACTGCTATATTGTGTCAATTGCTACTTTCAAATTACAATACCGATACATTTCAATCAATATAAATCTTTATAAATAGGCCCTCTCGGGCGCCCTCGGATCGGAATGCTTACGCATAACATAGTAACCGTTCAAGCCGAGGTTACCCCTCACCGGGGGGGACCCTTGTGTCGAGTTACTAGCTATAGAGGTTCAGGCTAAGCGACCGAAGAGCTATGCCAGCTCTCAATCTAATAAAGCAGTCAAGGACAGCTTCTCTGGCCAATCTGTGTAGTTCGTCATTAAAAAAAAGGATAATACGGCTTGTACTGTTACTCTAGGCAAATGTGTAGTCACTGTCCTACCACCGGTTCTGTAATCTAAAATATTACAGATACAAACAATTACAAATTTAATATTGACCTCATGAATTCTTACCCCAAATTTCTTCAATAAATTGCTAACTTTACCAATAAAAGTATCATCTAGTAATGTGTCAGCTTCGTCTAATACAACATGGTGGATATTATGTATCTTCAGTATGCCAGTCGTGACAAGTTTGCTGTATGCCCCAACTGTAGTGATGAGGATGTCACTGTATTCAATTGGTGGATTCAACATCTTCTGCTTGGTTCGTCCACCAATCAACGTGGTCACGTTGATATTGATGCTTTGTGCTATGCTCTCAGCTACTTGACCTATTTGACTTGCTGAAAGAATGCACAACATCTGGATGAGTGAGGAAGAAATATTTATTTAAACTAATAATGTACTAAGTACTAAAAGTTATGTTAGCTTTTTAACTGTATGTGTTTTGCTGGTAGTGGTAGTAAGTTTTCACAAGCTGGACCACATGGTGGAAGAAAGTCGACACAAGAGCTGCACTACATTACCAGGCCATGATAACACAATGACCACAATGTTTGCTAGGTTGGTATTGTTGCATATACTTAATCTATTAAATCTCTAAAGCTCTGCCTTCACAATGTCTTTATATATTAGAAATTTCTTGCTTTGTCAAACAGCATATCTATTTAAAAAAGCACAAGAGATTTATCCAAGGAGCACTAGAAATCCTGAATGTTTAGTTGACAAACACACTAGCTCAACTCTCTCCAAGTGCTCACTCTGCCCAATACAACAAAAGTTGTTTCACCATGGTAATAACATTATATAATAAACTGCGTCAGGTATTTCAAAAAATACCATAAAACAAATTTAAAATATCTCTAAAAGCCTGGTTACTCAATAATTGCTTTTATGACTTAAAAGTACTAAGTATCAGCTGGAAGCTTTGGACTCGGTGGAGCGCCGAACGAAAAAAATCATAGGCAGTGACACGCTCGTTGAGGCAAATCTTCAGAGCCTCGTACACCGTAGTCGAGTGGCCTGCCTCTCAGTTTTTTATCAGGTGCATTTCAGCAAGTGTGCGGAGGTTTTACATGACCTAATACCCCCCTCCCCTTTCCATCACCGAACGACTAGGCGCGGCGAGCAGTCCCACCCTTACGTCGTAGACATTCCATCAATACGCACGAAGCGGTTTGCCTCCACCTTCCTTATGCGGACGGCTAAGGAATGGAACTCTCTGCCATGTTCAGTCTTTCCTCACGGGTACAGTCTGGACACCTTTAAGTCCAATGTGAACAGACACCTTATAGGCTCACATCCTAGGCTGCATCTTCCCCTTTCATTAAGCAAGATAGAAGCCAAACATGAGCCTATTTAGTATAAAAAAAAGTATATTTTCAGAAACAAGTGAAAGAAGAAACTGTTGCATATAATTTATAGCTACTAACATTAAACTACCTTGCCTTATAAAAGTTTAAATTAATAATTGCATGTCAATGATTAAACACGTGACCCTTATCATATGTTGAAATTAACACTTGTATACACCATGTTTTGCAAATAAAATATTCTATTCAATACAAACCGTTATTACTCAATGAACAAAATTGAAGTGGTATTTTAATTCAAAAACTATGCCCGCCTTACAACCACTGACACCCTGGGCAAGAATATTATTTTACTCATTTATGGAAACAGAGTGTTATATTATGCTGGATCAATATCAATGTTGATTAATAATGTTATATTTAGATCGCTACCTAGAGCCTACCATGTAGACAGAAAGTTTTGCCCTATGTTTTATATTTATCCTCATTTTAGTTTTTATAATTTATTATTTTTCCATGCATCTCACTCCTAGCAATCACCCCTGAAATTTTGCAACCTGAGTGGTCACCACATTGTGCCCCCTAACACCGGCACTGTTCTAAAACAAAGTAAACATGTGGAGATAATATAAGCTTTAATATTTGTAAGCTTATTTTAATTGAACACCCTGTATGAAGTTTTTTTTTTTTATAATTTCTAAGCAAGTGCTTGACTACGATCCCACCTGATGTTAAGTGGAAATGCAATCTTGGATGGTATGGCGCACTAGCTTAGTAAATGCCTATTCACTCTACTCTTGAAAATAGCCACATTGTAATCTGAAGAAAAGAAAGACGCGGGCAAACTATTCCAGTCCTTTGCTGTACTTAAGAATGAAAGATAAAACAAATCGCTTCGTTCGGGATTGAGGGATGTTCACAACAAAGGATGAAATCCGCAGTGTATCTAGAAGTCCGATGGTGGAAAGGGGATGGGGGAATTAGATCATGTAGTTCCTGAGCACACTCTCCAAAATGCAATCTGTAGAAAACCGAAAGGTTAGCTACCTTACGCCTGTGCTCAAGACTGAGCAGATTGGTTTCAGCTGCGTCACCAAATAGCCTCTTAGCCCGCCTCTCCACCGAGTCCAAAGCTGCGAGATGGCATTTAGCTGCTCCTGCCCAAATGTGACAGCAGTATTCTACACACGACCGGACTTGAGCTTTATAAAGTGTTAAAAGCTGTCCCGCAGAGAAGTACGGTTGCACTTTGACCAAGATCCCAAGTTTTTATGCAGCTATCTTAGCCTTAGACTTGATGAATCGTCCATAGTTTAAGGTAAGTGTGTAGTGTGTGTCAAGTGGTAGGATTATGTATTAAGTATCTATAAATTGCATGCGAAAGGTGAACTATACTACTGTTAGTAGTAGTATAGTTCTATACTAGTAGTTTAGTTCAGTCAGTTACATCTAACTATACAACATCACTAATTTAAGAATGTCGAGGTCTTATAACATTTCTAAACTTCTATTAATAGTAACTTATTAACATAACATAGAAGAATTTTTAAACAAAACCTACAGCTCTTTTATTTCTAGTTCACATAAATTCTCACTTACCTAGTTCCCTACTAGGAGTTAATACAACGGCCAGAGGACTGTTAAATTCCTCATTTACACTGGGTTTCCATTCCAAAATATGTTGAAAGATAGGCAGCAAATACGCCAATGTTTTTCCACAGCCAGTTTCTGCTGTTACTGCAGTATTATAACCCTCAAGAATTGATGGAATCGCTTTTGATTGAATCAAAGTAGGCAATTCAAAACCCTGAGATATCATAACCTCACTTAATTCATTGCATACGCCTATTTCTTCATAACTCTTCCTATATACCTCTTTTTCTTCCTTTTTATTTATATTGTAATAGATAGTAAAATAATCGGTTTTAGACTTAGTATTTAACCATCCTTTAGACGCTAGTTTTATGCCTTCAAATTTACTATACGTTTGGCCCTCATAATGATTCAATTCAGGACGTTTGCAAGATATAATCGGTAACTTTTTCTTCGCTTGCTGGCTACTATAGTACCGACAATACGATGTATTAAATAGTTGCCTAAATTTGGACATATTTAAAACCTATTATAAAAACATTATTTGTTTAAAAAATCACAATAAACTAAAAAGTCACATCGGCTTAAATTGCATTGAATTTGACAGTCCATCAGTTTGACAATCACATAACCAAATTCTAGTCAATGTCAAAATGATATTATTTTTATTTCGCTATTCACAAGATAATCGTAATAGTGTTACCAACGTGAGCAAAGCATTACATAAATTAATAGAACCTCTTATTCTGATTAATGAAGTAGATAGTTTATTATATATATGGCTTACAATCGTGTTAAGGGTTATAATATATACAGCTCAACATTTTGTCCAGCTCCTTCATTTCGGTGTATAAGAAATTTGAAGTCTATCTAGGAGTGCACGATAGATATCGATATTACATAAAATACCGATCTATGGACGCGACATATCGCTTCAATCCGTTATTATCGTATCATCTAATATCGATATATTTCATCCGATTTACGAAATATCGTAAGAAATTAAATAAAAAAGCATTTTATTCTTTCTTTTATTTGTGGATGACAACTTGAACAAAATAAAACCCTTACTTGCGCTGCCATCGTGTGCAGTGTAGTATGTTACTACTACGACTTGTTGTATAAATTTGATAATCCATGCATGTAGTCTGTACTGTTAGCAGAATCAAATCAAATAGTCTGGACTGGTATCCGAAGCGAGAACTTCACAGTTACGTGCAGAGCCTGTTAGTACAAATCTTTTCTAATATTTAATATTAAGCGGTAATTAATTATAAACAAATTTCGATATATGAAAAATATCGAAATATTTGTACAATAAATCGCGTAGTATCGATACAACCTCACTATATCGAAAAATGTATCGATATCCTTCATAATAATAATCATCACCTAAATAATAATATTATATAATAATTAGATAACATTAATCTGTAATTTAAATGCAGGTATTAGTCTATTTACGTATATAACTTGTTAGGACCCAAACAAAATTAAATTAAAAACAAATACTAAGTGATAAATATATTTAATTAAAATTACTTCAGTACTAACATGCATACGTTAAAATGATAACAATTATATTTACAAGTAAAGACAAAAACCGACTTCGAACCAAAGCAAACGTGACGGATCAAACATTAAACTCTAACGCGCGGACTAACTATGATACGAAGTTCTGGCAACTATATTCTTTCTTATTCCACATTGGTGCTCGTTTTCGTTAAAGAGTACTAATCTTAGATTTCTCAATGATCTCAATTTCTCAATGCTGCCGTGCGATTTTTAAGAGTTCCATGATTAATCTTCGGAACCCAAGATATGGGATTAATTTGGGACCTAAACCATACGCTTTCAAACAAAAAATCGGTTTACAAATTACGGCGCTATACATATATAAAAAAATGCAGAATTGAGAACCTCATCCTTTATTTGAAGTCGACTAAAAAAGGCAATCTTAAACTGGGACTTAAGGCGTAATAAAGAGGGATGATTTGTGGTCAACACTGGACGCGTACGGATTGAGTTCATGGGGATTGCTATATCATCATTGTTTTTTCTGCAAATAGACATCGTTACACGACATAAATGTGAGACATGAAATGGTCAGTGACCTTCAACTTGATTACTGATATTTTTACGTCATTGGTGATCTTCAGGTTGTATACCATTGTAGTAACACTTACGATTGACATCAAATTCTATTGTTGACTATAAATAAAACACAAGGTGAGATAAATCGAAGTGCAACTTGGGCAGGTGGTAAATAAATAACCTATCAATTAAAATTTTAAACATTGTTAGCTTCAACTAAAGAATAACCGTTATCTATTTTTATCATATCAGCTGCTTTCTCTGCTATCATTATAACAGGAGCATTCGTATTTCCGCTAGTAATAGAAGGCATAACGCTTGCATCTACTACTCGTAGACCATCCACACCTCTCACTCTTAATCTCTTATCAACAACTCCTTCAAGACCCATCGCACAAGTACCCACTGGGTGAAATTGTGTTCCTGCTATATTTACAACATAACACTTCCAGTATTCATGACTAGCAAACGGTAAATTAGAACATCTATCAATATCAAGGTTTATAACCCGAGCCTCACAACTGCGAGGATAGGTCGCATTAACTAATCTGGTGTAATCTTCGATGCATTTTGCTAATTTCTCAATGTCTTCCTCTTTTGAGAAGAAACCCGTATGTATTACAGCTGCATCATTAGGGTTGTTACTTTTTAGTTTAATTCTACCTTTAGACTCAGGATGCAAGAGTGTTAGTACTGCAAATACTGTTTCTGTTGCTAAAGCAGTGTTTGCCATAGCCATACAGACTTTATCGTTCCAGTTAAATACTTTATTACACATAAATACTGGCAACAATGATCCTCTGTGTACGGGAAGAACTGTCGCCTGGTAGTCAGGATATGTTTGAGATTTATCCAAAGCTATGTGTCCCATCAAACTCGCGGTTGGAAACTTGTCCAAATTTCTGAACAAGTTTGCCACCTCAAGCATTGTAGAAATGTCCTTGTCACCACTTATCAACAATGGGACTAGAGGGTGATCTTGCATATTATTTCCTACGTTCACCGAATCCACTAATGTTTCAATTCCAACTTCATCTAAATATTTCTGTGGCCCTATGCCAGATAACATTAATAACTGAGGACTATTAACAGCACCGGCGGATAAAATTACTTCTTTGTTTGCTTTAATAGCTATAATTTTGTCATTTGGTAATTTAACCTCTACGCCAGTAATTGTTTTATGGTTATTAAATAGAACCTTTCTCACTAAGGTGTTTCTTAACAGATGAAAATTTTTCCTGTCCTTTATAGGTTTTAAAAAGGCAAGTGCAGTGCTCTGTCGTAATCCATTGCCAATTGTAAATGTTGGATACGAATAACCGTTTTGTTTAATTCCGTTTGTGTCAAGCAACAAATTGTGCCCTATTTCTTCGAAAGCTTTCAAATATCGTTCACTTCTATCCCCCCAGATGGGTCGTGTGACATCCATGTATCCATCTTTTCCATGTAAAAAGGAGGTTTCACTTCTTGAAATTTCCGGATCTAACAAATGCTCGCTTTTTCTGAAATAATCTGTTACAGTATCCCAATCCCATCCGTCATTTCCTAATTCTACCCATTTATCGTAATCAGCCTTGTTTCCTCTAACATAGTACATATAATGGGCACCACTGGAACCTCCTAACATTTTGCCCCTAATCATATGTATATTTTTTGTCTTCTGGGCCTGACTTGAGTAACCATCGTTAACTGTGTAGTAGTCCCAGTCAGGTAACATCGTAGGCATCAACACTGATATTCCAGGACTCTGCAATGTTAAGAAAAAATGATTAAACAGTTGCACAAAATGCAAATATTTATTTATTTAATCATTATTTGCACAAAATAAAATCGCACAAAATGGCTGACTTAATGCCAAAATACGTTCTTTACCAATTAACCTTTGAGATGTGTAGACAGAGTAACGGTTGCAAGCTAGAAGATACTCGTAAGTAAACAAAAAGAAAACGATAGAAACACAAATAAATGTATAGGATCTGAATACCCGACCTTTGGTCTTTTGGTCTTTTGGTAATTATATTTAGATACGAATTGCATAATGATGAAATGTGAATAATATTTGTCGAGCTTATAATAGAAAAATGCTGCTGTAAATCTTGTAATCGTAGTTCAAAAAGTTACCTCTAGATTGTATGGGTCGACTAACATTAGATTCAACTTGCTCTTCGATCCCGTTAGTGATTTCTTGCCTTAACAGGGTGACTGCACCATCTTTTTGTTTCAAACTTTGGGATCTGTTTATTCTGTAGTTCTACCATTGTCTGTTGCATTCCAATAAAACCTATTTCCACGCGCTATATCTTTTTTTTGACGTGAATATCAACTAGTTAGTTTAGTTTTGAATATCCCATAGATTATCCGTGAAATAGCAACCGACCGAGTCATGCTTAAGCGTGACAAAGTAACCGTTAAAGCCGAGGTTACCCCTCACCGGGGTCCATTATGTCGAGTTACTAGCGATAGAGGTTCAGGCTAAGAGACTAAACAGTCAAGGTCAGCATTTCTTGGCAATCTGTGTAGTTCGTCAAAAAAAGTTTTCAATAAATATAGTATATTTAAAATCACATTTCCATTGGCGAGTAAACAGGTTTTGACAAGTAGAGACTGAGCAAGTCGAACGGAACGGAACGGCGATGATGATGATGAATAAAATAAAAGAATAAATACGGACATAAGTAAAAACGGGCGGTTCATCTCCAGCTTCGATCAGTAAGACGCTCCAATTTCCAATCTCCGTGAGGCGATTGGCAAGGACACAACCAGCTGACCCTGCGCCGACCACAATGAAATCAAAAGTGTCGCCATCTGCAATTTGAAAACTAACGCTATTTTTTGGTTATTAAGAAAGTCGCTTGCTAAATTGACTATTTCCTTATGTTTTTTTTTTATAATAAATAGAATAATTATATAATAATACATAGAATAAGTAGAGTTCGTCAAACAATTCTTGTTGTTATTTATTTATTTTACTTCTCCTGTCCTACAGGGTTGCCAGAAAGAGATCGCTTATAAGATTAAGTCCGTCCTTCAAATTAATTCTTTGGCCCTCTCGGGCGTCCTCGGATCGGAATGCTTACGCGTAACATAGGAACGTTCCAAGCCGAGGTAACTCCTCACCGGGGGGACCCTTGTGTCGAGTTACTAACGATAGAGGTTCAGGCTAAGCGACCTAAGAGCTATGTTCTTCTTAAAGTGCCTCTCCGACTAGCGAAGGTTGGCAGTCAGTTCACCATTTCTCTTCCTGTCTCTTGCGAGGTGAAACAGTTGGGCGGCACTTGCAATTCCGGTCCACTCTCTTATGTTCCGCACCCATGACTTCTTTCTACGACCAACACTTCTTTTTCCCATCAAAATAAGCTGAAGTAAGTCGTATCTTTCCTGCCCAAGCACGTGACCGAGGTACGACGCTTTTCTTATTTTGATGGCCAGGCAATCAAGACCATCAAGATAGGAGCTATGCCACATCTCAATCCGGTGAAGCAGTCAAGGTCAATTTCTCTAGGCAATCTGTGTAGTTCGACCAAAAAATAAATAAATTCAACCCACATTTAGATTTAGTTTTAACTCATACTGATTGCACTTATATTAATGTTTGAAATTTGAGCAATAAAGAATCTATATATCTACACATGTACTCAATCCGGTAAAGCTACCAACGTCACTCAGAAATAAAAAAAACCTGATTAAAATGTTTCGTATCGCCACAACCTTGCTTACCGTAGACTTGAGCTTGCGGTGTATATTCTTGACTCTTAAGAAATATCGATGCGACCACCACAATGAACATCGACAAGATATCGAGAAAAGGCATTAAAACCTTCAGTTGAAGATACGAGATTATGTTCAGCCACATTCTGAAAATGATAACGTCAATTCATTTTAAATGGTGGGGCCACAGTCGCGGTTTTTGTGTGTGCAAAACACAAAACCGCGACTGTGGCTTAATCGTTAGGGTACCAATGCTTATAAATAGCTTAATAGCTTATTTTTTGTTGACGGGGAGGAAATTTTCACAAAGATACCGCGCCTTCTGGGGGGAAGGCGGCGGTTATGTGGGGTTCTACCACCACTAAAACCTCCCCTTTCCTCGGTGCATGGTGAGGGGCTCCGGGATCTCAACGTGGAACGCACCGGAGCCCCTCTGCACTGTGCTCAAGGAGAGCACGTCCCGGGGGGGAGGTTACTCCCTTTTCCAGCCGATGTCGCCTTCTTCCCGGGTCCAGCTTGGTGGACGACGCAGGCCCCCAACCTTGTCGCCCAGTGAACCCGAGGCCCCTTTTAGTCGTCTTCTACGATAGGCAGGGGATACCGTAGTCTTATTCTTGAGAGCCCAGAACTACAGGGTTGAAATAGCTTAATAGCTAACCCACGACCTTACGATTCGCAAACCGTACCCTAAACCATTGGGCACTGACGCTTCTGAATTTGAAACGGGTATATTAAAATTAATAAACATACCATTTGTATTCGTGTTCATTAAAATTGTATAACATGAGATTTTCCAAAACATTGTTTTAATAATACCTATTTATTAAAAGTTCTCATGAACACTTATTATGTGGTTAATGAATTTAATATTTTTATAGAAAAAAAAATATTAACGTGGAGTTATCAAGACTATAACGGCGTCCGCGCGTAATAGCGTTTAACATTTAATTAGAATTGAAGTCGGTTTTTGTTTTTACTCGTAAATATACATGTATCTGAAAACTAAATTATACTAATTTTTGTACACAAGTGATTTTTAATTAACAAATCGAAAAATTTATCAGTAGAAACCGGTTGTAAGGAAGAAAAAATAGGTATTTAAATAAAGGAAGAACCAAGTAACAATCAATATGACTAAGTAAGCTATGTGCTCGTTGTCATTTCAATTTGCTAGCGCGTTTGGCTAAGTCGGTTCCTATTGTCGTTAACAGTTAGTTCTACTAGTTTTAATGCATAACAGCCCTGCAGTTCTGGGCTCTCAAGAATAAGACTACGGTATCCCCTGCCTGTCGTAGAAGGCGACTAAAAGGGACCTCGGGTTCACTGGGCGACAAGGGTGGGGGCCTGCGTCGTCCGCCAAGGTGGACCCGGGAAGAAGGCGACATCGGCTGGCCCGTGCCGCCTTGCACTGCGAGGGCAGAGGGGAGGGAGTAACCTCCCCCCGGGAAGTGCTCTCTATGAGCACAGTGCAGAGGGGCTCCGGTGCGTTCCACGTGAGATCCCGGAGCCCCTTGTCATGCACCGAGGAAAGGGTCACGGGTAAGGTTTTAGTGGGTAAGAACTCCCCATTGATAACCGCCGCCTTCTCCCAGAAGTCGGGGTATCTTTTTGAAGATTTCCTCCTCGTTAACAAAAAAAAAGTTTTAATGCATAAATAAATATTATAATCTGTAAAATATACTCACGAGTTACTATAAGTTAATGGACGGACTAACACATAGACCTTATTATGGCCTTTACTTGACAGGAGGCCATAACGTAAGATAAGGGAATATAAATTAGTAAAAGCATTAAGTGTTTGCTCGTCTGTTCCTTATCATTTTATCCGTTTTTTCCAAAGATGTTGTAGCGTTTTTGTAATTAATATTTAAGAACATTTAACGCCGTAGTTCGTACTAGTGTACAATCATCGGTATAAAAATTGGGATTCGAACCATCAACCATAAGATCGTAAAGGCGAACGCTTACAGTGATACAACTAAAGTAATTAACAGAAATAATATAGATTACATACCTAGTTTATACATAAAACGGTCCTTTTAGTTAACTTGTCCAATGTTTTCTCGTGAAGAATATTACTCAATACAATTGCGGCCGAATTCGCGTTCACCTTGTATCTTGAGAGAAACGTAAGTAAGCTCGATGTATGTAATTCTCAACAAGTTTGACACTTGATGTCTGATTTGTATGCGACTTTTTTGTTGTTTAAAATTATAATATTTACCGCTGAGCTGATTCACAGGCTGAAGTCCAACAACAATAAGGAAAGGGCTATGCTCGGCATTTCAGTATGAAACTTCCGCAACGAAGAAATTCGAAGGTGGTTGACATAGCTCTTAAAGTCAGCAAGTTGAAGTGGCTCGGCCACATCTGCTAAGTTTGTGGCGGTCGGAGATCGACGATCTTATAATATCTTATATAAACCAAAGTGAGGCTTGTGTGTACATTGGTTTTCTCAATTTTCTTCTACGGCGCCGAATCCTGAACGATAAGGCAAAAAGAAAGAGCGAAAATCGACGCTTTTGAAATGTGGTGTTGGAGGCGGATGTTGCGTATCCCATGGACCGCTCGCCGAACCAACGTATCCATTCTTACGACACTCGGAATAACGACAAGGCTATCAACTCTTTGCTTCCAGCGCATACTGCAATATTTTGGACACGTTGCTCGCAGAAATCCGGATAACCTCGAGAAGCTAATGGTTGTTGGCCAGGTGGACGGAAAAAGAGCACGCGGTCGCTCACCCACACGGTGGGCAGACGCAGTTAAGACGCTCACAGGCCTGCCAATAACCAAAGCCATGAAGACCGCCGAGGACAGGGACGCGTGGAAGTTGATCGTGAAGCGAGCGATCAACACTTTGTGCTAGACACGACTGCAATGAAGGAGACGATTAAGAAGATAATATCCAGAAGTGGCTGGATTGTAGAAAGCGGAGAATCGTAAATGGTGGACGACATTGAGGAAGTAATAAATAAAAAAATCGTGTAAATTCACTCTATTAACTTGGTTATGGAAGAGTGAAATTTTCTGACATGAGCATATTTTTCATGCTTACTAGAAGATCTCTACCTATGTTTGTAGGTAGACTAGCATTAATTTATTGGGAAAGGAATATTTCCAGCTGTGTTAAATGATGATGACGTATATTTACAAATAAAAACAAAAAATCGCCTGTAAATCGAATTAAAACGCGATGGATCAAACTTCGCTGTCAAACTTCTTTTTTTAATCGAAAGTTAAGGTTTCCCGTGTGGTGATGGAAATTTGGTCCAATTCTAACAATGGGATCCACGAGAAAACCCATTTCGTGGATTCATTTTTTATTGGAAAGGATGCACTTAGATTAGTTTGATGAGAGGTTAGTTAGGATCTCATTCATTCTATTTCGTAATATCTACTACTACGATAATTTATATCTACTACGATAATTGGGAAATACAAAAAGGTCGTCCGCACGTAATAATAGCGTTTAATGTTTGATACGATTTGAAGTCGGTTTTTATTTTTACTCGTAAATATATTTGTATTATACACAAGATACAGTTTAAATTATACAAATTAAGGTGAATAATGTGAATTTTTAGACACTGATATCGAGGTAACAGGTTTTTTGCTCCACAGTCTGGGAATCTATCGTGAACTAGGCATTAATGCGCTTAGGTATTTCATTTGATTTATATAAAAAATAGCTCTTAGTACAAACTAAATAAAAAGAAATAAAAATTTGTTTATTGACTTTTCTTATTACCCTATCAATTTACTTGACCTCTCTTGTCCTACAGGGTTGCCTGGAAGAGATCGCTCAGAGCGATAAGGCCGACTTCAGCCCTGTAGTTCTGGGCTCTCAAGAATAAGACTACTAACTACCCCTGCCTGTCGTAGAAGGCGACTAAAAGGGGCCTCGGGTTCACTGGGCGACAAGGGTGGGCGCCTGCGTCGTCCACCAAAGTGGACCCGGGAAGAAGGCGACGTCGGCTGGCCTGTGTCGCCTTGCGCTGCGAGGGCCACAGGGGGGGAGGGAGTAACCTCCCCCCCCCCCGGGACGTGCTCTCCTTGAGCACAGTGCAGAGGGGCTCCGGTGCGTTCCACGTGAGATCTCGGCGCCCCTCGTCATGCACCGAGGAAAGGGCCACCGGGGAGGTTTTAATGGGTAAGAACCCCACATAACCGCCGCCTTCCCCCCAGAAAGCGGGGTATCTTTGTGATGATTTCCTCCCCGTCAACAAAGAAAAAAAGGCCGACCTTGCCCCGGTTTAGATTAAGCTTAGTTGTCAATTTAATCGATTGTTATCGTTGTAAAATTGAAGCAATAAAGAATCTATCTATCTAATGTGTCTACTAGGGCCGTGGTAGCTCAGTGTCCGGGCGGTCACCTCAAGACCCATAGTACGCATGCAACCCGAGTTCGATCCTCGACACCAATGAATTTGTTTGTTGCAATTATATGTGCTGGTTCACCACGCGCTCGGGAGTGAGGAAAGCTTCAAGAGAAAATCTGTGTTAGAACATTTTCTAAGACATGTGAAGTCTGCCAATCCACAATCTGACAGCGTGGAGAACCAAGTAACCATGTACCCAACTGTGAGACTACTAATCTGAATCTCTCTCGTCTTTTTTGCCCTAGTGGAATAGGCAGAGATAGTTATCGCTTGTCCCATTACTAATAGTAGTCCCATAAGTATTTCGTAATCTGCTGAATGCGTGACGAGAGCTATACGAAAACTTTGATCGGCAAGGGGAACCAAAGTTAAGAGGAAAATATAAGTTAGTGAAGATAGAGAGTTACGTTTCGTATATAGTATAGTATAGAGGGCAGGAGAGAGACGTGCGAACACACATTTTCCTTCTCTTTTGAACAATTGTGTATACATAATATATATATTTAAACATATATATATGTTAACGGAAATGTATGCAATCCGTCATTGTATAGAATTCCTAGGAAATGTATGTAATTCCTAAAATTTGGTTTTACTTTTTTTAATTGTCTTTGGTGTCATTAAGAGTATTAACAAACGCTAAAAACACTGCTGTTATTGAAGATGAACGTTATAAAGAGTTAATTGAAGAAGTTTCTACGGCAAAAACAACTGCTAGAAAGACTTCTCGTGGTTATTGGTTATTGCGGGGATATGACGTGCTATTATTTTATATAATAATAATGCATATTATTATTATTTTACGGTATGACTGTTACCCGATTGTCTCAATAAGTGTTATAATAAAAAAATATTATTACACACTACCTAGGAATTATATACAATTCCCTGATTTCATACTTTTCGGTAACATATATACATAAACATGGAGCTAATGAAGTTTAACTTCAGTCGTGTAGTCTAGATTTGCGCAGTAAGTACAGTGTGTGATTAAGATAAGAGGCAGATGACATGTCACTGTATTTACTGACGGTAAAATAAATTTACATACAATAAGAGAATTATCATAATACGATGTATCTCACTGGAAATCAGCAAAAAATCAAAGTTTTCTTTTAATTGTATATAACAGTTGCACAGATGCTGAATATAACAATTTGTTTTGTTACCGCTCATTATTTGTTAGTACAAATATATTTTTCGTTTTACGTAATTTTTTGTGTTTATTTAACAAATATTTGATCTAAATTTTAAATGAAAATTGTCCAAATAAGTGACCAAATGTAACTAATAATAACACTTTACCTTTTATTAAATAAAAAATAAAAAAATTTAATTCACTAAAACTCTGTATTTTCCCCGTACTTTGAAGATATAAGATGGTAGGACGATGTATTCCAACAATGATAATTCATAAATTTCAATAAAAACTCAATAAAATATTACAGTTTTGGACAAAATTCTTTTTGATCAGAAATCAAAAGTGTAAGTAAATGTTTTGCGAAAACGGAACGTTTCAAACGAATGAATGAACTGTTTCATGTATTATCTGTATAAAATAATTTAAACCGCTATTAGTTCCAATACTAGTTGGTACTCGATTATTCTTAGATTTGTAAAAGTTAACGTTAGTACCTAGAGTTCAGGAACAAACTCGGACAATTTAGACTTTTGTAATAAGGCAAAGGTCTAAGGTCTTGGTACTATAGCGCCATGACATGGTATCTGCCATCGGTGGTGTAGACCTGTCGCTTCCGAGCCTCGCTCTTGCGATGGTCTCGAGCGACAGGTCTTGACGGCGGTCGCCTCCTTCTGTGAGGCGGTTATGTCGGTACGTATCGGGGTGCGCAGGAGGCGTTATGAATGCCTCCTCTTGCTGCCCCCGTAACCCGAAGCGGGGCCAGGATGGGTACCTGGCCCCAGCATGCTTCGGCGTCGTCGGGAGTTCTCTGAGTGCCGGAGAAATCCCTTTTGAGGATGAAGTCCGGTCTTTGCCGGGACCGGCCGGTCGTTGGGGTGTCCTGTCGCTGACAGATCCGGGGCACCCCGCTCATAAAGGCTGATGGCATTCGCGGAAGGTTTAGTGGGTAGGGGCTGCCGAGGCCCCGCGTGAAAAAAAAAAAAGGTCTTGGTACTATCCTTTACCAACAAATAACAAGGTTAGGGTCTGTTAAAAGAAATAAATTCACAATAAACCCTTCGACCTCAACATATTTATTTAAACATTCTATTTACAAATACAGATATTAAAGAATTATTATCCTAAGAGCATTATTTTAGAACAGATTCTTAAATTTACCCCAATATTAGAAAAATGGTATTCTATGCAATGACGCATCCAAGAACTGCGTCACACTAAGCCGGAGATTTGACAACTGATAAATAGTTGTTATGTAATTAACATACGTATGAGATGTGAATATAGACAAGCTCGTACGTGACCTCCGAGTTCATGGATGATGACCATGACCTCAGGTTAACGGGTACCAGAAAAAAAACAATAAAAAACGACTGGACCGATTTTGACGTGATTTTCAGTGTCAGATAGCTGATTTAATAAGGAGTAATTTAGGCTATTTTTTATGTTTGTTACCCCATAACTTGTGTTAGATGGCAACACATGGCACCCAGCGTTTGTTATGCATAATAACTACTTCCAGTGATCTTAATGATTTACCTGAACCTTATTACCGTATCTTTAATTCATAATTAATAATTTAGTTATTATCACATTAACTTGGCATTGTAAACAATAACTTTATTAGTTCGTAATCTGACTTCTAATTAATGGTGTAACAAAGATTGTGAGGACGCGCAGTTGTGACGGTATTCGTACAAAGTTACGCTGTCTCAATCTTTATTTTTACTCGCTTTCGAGTATACTAGTTATTGGATTTCATTCCACAATACCTACAATTATAACACATACAGTTGAGTGAATCTATTTTGATGATTATATATTACGTATTACGATCTTGAATAACTTAATATAACGCCAACCGATTTCCATTGATTAATTTTTTATTGGTAAGGATGAATGTCTATTCTGAATTTCGTTAAGACAAAGTTACAGCCTTTAAATATATTATATGTCCCACTGTTGGGCGCAGACCTTCTCTATAAAGAGAGTGGCGGACTATCCCTTATACGGATTATACGGATTATGTGGATTGGCAGACTCCTTAGGAAAAATTCTAAGGTCTGTAGGTTTCCTCATTGTGTTTTCCGTCACCGCCGAGAGCGTGATAAATCAGCAATTTCACTACAACAAATTTATTGGTATATCGGCTCCGTAGATCGAACTTTGGTTAGGTTCTGATTAATAATTTCATTTCGTAATATTCCTACGATAATTCGTAAATACAGCGGCCACGTTTAATAGCGTTTAAGATTCGATTCTATTTGAATTCGGTTTATATATTAATGTAATTTTTTACTTTCTAAGCAAGTGCTTGTCCGCGATCCCACCTGATATTAAATTGAAATGCATTCCGTAAATCTTTTCTATGATTATCAAATATTTGAACGAATGAAAATAAAAATTAGTTTCTTCAATTACTTTTATTTGTAGTATAGAAATAAGTATTAAAGACCTGGTTCATAATGTCCAAACAAGAGTTACCAGAAAGATAAATGTCATTGGACTTAATGTGAATGTTAGCAACTTTGAAACAGTTCTTTGTATATTTGCCATACCCTGGTCGTTCCCGAATCCAGACCTGGATGCCTTTAACCTAAGAACCATGTACGAGTGAATGCATGGAAGCGGATAAAATAAGATAAATTCAAAATTCAAACCCCGTTTCGGCAATCAGTTGAGCAAGAAGCACACGTGCGGCGAAATTATTTTAAAAGACAAGTCCTTTGGTTATTTAATAACGTTATTAAAGCGCTACTATATAGCAGCATTTAGGCGTTATTAAAACGCTACTATATAGCAGCATTTAGGTGTTATTAAAACGCTACTATATAGCAGCATTTAGGCGTTATTAAAACGCTACTATATAGCAGCATTTAGGCGTTATTAAAACGCTACTATATAGCAGCATTTAGGCGTTATTAAAACGATACTATATAGCAGCATGTAGGCGTTATTAAAACGCTACTATATAGCAGCATTTAGGCGTTATTAAAACGCTACTATTTAGCAGCATTTAGGCGTTATTAAAACGCTACTATATAGCGGCATTTAGGCGTTATTAATACGCTACAATATAGCAGCATTTAGGCATTATTAAAACGCTACTATTTAGCAGCATTTAGGCGTTATTAAAACGCTACTATGAAGTAGCATTATACTCAACACAAATTTCTGACAAACAGTAAACTGGAGACGACGTTAATTTTGAGTATGTAAAATGCAACATTTTTTCATTTCCAAAAATAATTAATGATTATTTTTTATTCAATAAAATAACTGGCCGTGCAAAAATACATTATGAAGAAATAAAATAATAAAAAAAAAGTTTAATAATAAAACAAGTACAAAAATTATCTCCGCTTCCCGCCAACTTATCGATGCCATCTTAAACTTACAAGTACAAAAGAACAATTAACAAAACTCTCGTCACACAGACGCCAAATGCGTAGAAGACGCGATATCTTACATGAAACCTAGACGCAGGCAAACTATTCTTTGTTTGCTGATTTTTTGACAAACTACATAGATTGATCAGAGAAGTTGGCCTTGACTGCTTCACCGGATTGAGATATGACATAGCTCTTAAGTCACTTAGCCTAAACCGCTATCGCTAGTCACACGACCCCCTAAGGCTTAAGAGCTATGTCACCTCTCAATCCGGCGACGCAGTCCAGGTCAGGGTCTCTGGACAATCTGTGTAGTTCGTCATAAAAAAATATATAGACCGACAAGTGTGAGAGGATTATACTACTAAGAAAGTTCTATACCGATTTTATTATCCTTATTTGTTATTTGTTTTATGGTCTGTTTACATAAAGTCCCGAACACAAACACACAAAAGAAACGAAACTGTACATGTCATCGCTATCGTCTCGCTTTAGGCGTCTGTGTGAAGCGCGCTTTAATACAGTCGACTATATTACAAACGATTATTCAGTCTATCAAGACCATGAAGTTTCTTCCATTATACAAATATATACATGGTAATGTAAGACACTTATGTATGTATTGGTTAGCATATGGTTTAACATTTGAAATGAATCTAATAGTTGACGTTGTATCTAATAATAACTATAGCTATTACCTAATATTTATAAATTATATAGTACATAATAAGCGAAGTTAGATTTGTCTTGAAGACAATAACTTTGAACAACAGATATAACAAACACACTACTCACAGTCCGCCAACTCATCGCCTCGGCATCAAGCTAAACCAATTGTGTTAAAATGAACATTCACTGACATTACAGTTGTTTTGCTAATTTTGGAAATTAGCTAGTCTAGTTGCTCCAATATTGCTTCAATTACTACAAAGTAAGTTGTTTTTGGTACAATGACATTTAAATTGTAATTGATTGATTTCATAGTGGAAAGTCATTGACAAATAGACCCAGGGCCTAGCCTTAACCTGTTGCCCCTATTCTATCATAGTATTAAACATTGTATTAAGAGTACATGTCTGTAATTTATCATCTTAATAATAACTATTATGAAGCTGCCACCGAGCAAATTAGCATCACTAATTTGCTCCGTTTATGCGCAGAATCAAGAATTACCTCCATTTTTCTCAATCATTGTCCGCCTCATTATCCTGTTTCCGTTTTTACAATTACAATCACTTTAAATGAGGCCATTATATTTATCAACCGACTTCAAAAAGGAAGTTCTTAATTCGATTGTGTTTTTTTAAGCGAACAACAAAATGAGGAGATTTCGTTCGTCTGTATTTTTTTGTAAGCTTGTTACCGCATATTTTACAGTGCTGTAAGAGACGCGCTGGACAGAAGCCGGTGGAGGCAAATCATCCGCTCCAGGTGCAACCCTGATGGTGACCACGATCCTCAGACATGAGGGACTGACACTAGAGAGAGAGAGTTACCGCATAACTTTCGACTGGGTAAACTGATTATGTCGATTCTTTTTTATTTGAAAGCTGGTGCTTCCCATGTGGTCCCATTCTGACAATGGCATAGATGAGAAAACCATGTAAGTCCATTTGTCGCTCAAATACGTAATGATAACATTACGTATTTGAGCGACAAATGGACGAATAACTCAATATCAAGCTAACCGATTCGATTTTTTGACGAACTGCCTTGACTACATTGCATCACCGGTGAGAGGTGGCATAGTTCTTAGGTCGCTTAGCCTGAATCTCTATCGCTGGTAACTCCACACAAGGGTCCCCCCGGTGAGTGGTAACCTCGGCTTGGACGGTGCCGATTTCGATGACTATTATTTTATTGGAAAGGATATCTTTCAAGATAATTTGATACTGTTTAATTAATTTTATTTGATATTAGCAATTAAATATTCGAATGTCAGTGATATGCCATTGGAAAACTATAGTGGCACAATTGAACTAGCAGATAACTAAAACTAGCAAAAGTAGAACTTAATGTTGCCAATTGACATGGACTTTAAAGGACGATCTTGGGAACGTATTAAAGCATTCGAGATCTAGGCTTATAGACGCATGTTGGGTATTGGAATTACTTCGAAAGTGACAAATAAGGTTTTCTAAGAAATGGAAAGATCATCTATAAGTTATATAACAAGTATCGTCTTTTTAAGTATTGCAATAATTAAAAAGTTACATCAAATTAAAAATACAAAAAAATCCAGTACACAGAACGCGCCGACAGCTCCCGGACAAAACGGAGCTCCCGTGACGTCATAATATTCGAGATCTAGGCTTATAGACGCATGTTGGGTATTGGAATTACTTCGAAAGTGACAAATAAGGTTTTCTAAGAAATGGAAAGATCATCTATAAGTTATATAACAAGTATCGTCTTTTTAAGTATTGCAATAATTAAAAAGTTACATCAAATTAAAAATACAAAAAAATTAAATCCAGTACACAGAACGCGCCGACAGCTCCCGGACAAAACGGAGCTCCAGTGACGTCATAATATTCGTTTTACACTCATAACAGCATAAACACATACAGTATTTTCACTTTTAATCAGCCAAAAACGCCATAATGTCCTTACAATGTTTTAACATTATGACGTCACCAATATGGCGACCAAACGTGGCGTGTTTGTAATCACTTAGTTTTTCTGTATTTTTTTTACAGTTTTTCGCGTTATATATCTATATAACTAACGATAAGATACATAAATATATTTTTTTAAGTTCCATTTGGAGATTGATAATGTTTTCTTATTAATAATGCCATCTACCCTACACAATTTCGAGACGAATGGAAGAAACCTCATAACTAAATATAATCGAGAATTATTTACAATTACATACAAAAATATACAATACATAACGTGTTTGTACACATACTAGACTAGACAAAGACATAATACACTGTGATCATGAATACGAATGCGTTAAATGTGTTTGTATGTTATAAGACAAGGAGAGTGAGAATCTCATTCCGAATCTTACTCTATGTGACAAGCATTGATGTGTGATGAAGACACGACGATATTGTGCAAGCTATGCGAAATATAATGCATTAAAATGTAGACAACATTTACAAAACTAACCAAATCATAATTACTTATAGAGAAATACTATATTTATTATATAACAGAGTCTATAAACAATAAGAGAGGAAAGGAGAAGGTCTTCGAAACGTAACATGTTGTTCGAATCCAACAATCGACTACTGACGTGAACCATCTTCCAGCTTAAGCTTAGTTGGAATTAAGTGGAGTAATATACGAAAGAAAAATTGTTACGAGATTGTAAATGCAGCCATCGAAGTCCAAATTAGTGTGTTGTTACAATTTCAATGTTAAGTGGAGACATAAATGGCGTGCTCGAAGGACCATAATCTAACAAGATAGCTATCTATCGCTTTGGTATATATGATCAGCGTACGCAAACACGTAATGGAACGACAGACTACATGGAGGGACGATCTTCGGAGGACAGCTGAATGAGTGCTAGGGATGGTGGTCTGTGGCATGCTTCGAGAGAGGCCTGTCCAGCATTGGATTGTTGAAGGAAGATGGTGATTATCGAAGAATCAAAGTGCATTGGTAATACTCTTAGTACTAATATCTTTATTTTTTTATAAGACGACAAATGATTGAAACGCTTGAAACGATATTAAAGACAATAACAAAAGTAAACGTGGAAGGGCAATGGAAGAGGCAGGTCAAGAAGGAATTAAGTGTGGTCCAACAAGAGAAGAATTGCTCAATAAAAGCATAAAAGAATGATAAAGTGGCTCACTAAATGCCACGCCAAGGGTCTTAAAAGAGAGAATGGAAGGTAGATGGAGTGGAAATTGTGATACCAATATTGTTTACATTTTAATGCAATACAAATTCGTTTTAAATATTAATATGAAAGTGTGTTAACAAGCGACTCAAAATTACAATTTTGTATGTACATGTGTGACTTACCACTTAATTAATATGAATCGCCTTAGATGTATATGAAGTGTGGTGGGGATGAGTTTAGATAAGTTAAGTTGTGAATAATGATTAATCACCGTCAGATATAATTAAACAGCCCAGATAATTAGAATGAGAAATAGGAGATAAATTAATATATTTACACCTGGTTAGAGGGCCCAAAATATTGTATTGAATCCAGAATACTTTATAAAGTTGTATATGTAACCAAAATACCATAAAAAAGCTATATACATTCAATACAACACTTTGGGTGTAGTTGTTATACTTGAAAATTACTTGTATATATATATACACATATATATACACATACATATGTATATATATATATATATATATATATTACTCATTGATTTAAACTACTTTTATTGAAACGAGATTCGCATTGAGAGCCTATGCAGGATTGAACAGGACCGCAATGCTTTCACCAAGTTGAGGAAACTCCTGTTTTACAGAAACTTGAGCATCGAACTTTGGACTCGTCTGGCACGCTGCTTTGTATTATCCATTCTTCTGTATAGCGTCGAAGCTTGGACTTTGACCGAGGCCATGTGCAAAAAAGCTTTGAAGCTTTCGCAATGTGGGAGGGAGACAAAGTACGCAACGAAGCAGTGCTGCAAAGAATTGGAAAGAAGGTTGAAGTTCTTAACACAATTAAGAGGCGAAAGCTGGAATACCTAGGGCATATAATGCGCAATCCCAAATACGATTTGTTATAGCTCATAATCTAGGGAAAGATACAAGAGAAAAAAATCTGGGAAGGAGATCTTGGCTTATTTCGTGCTGCTGCGTCGAGGATCCTAATCGCCATGATGGTGAACTTGTGATAGAAGATGGCAACAAGAGAAGAAGATAGAAACACAGTTCCTTACGGTATGCTTGGAGGAGACAGAGGTTTTGCTGCGCGACCGAACTGTGAGACCGAATATGTGAGACTAAAATATATAACGGAAGTGCTATATTCGTATACAAGGCGACCGATAGCGTGACTATTAAGCGTGTAGTTCAAGTCTCTAATCACAGATGGCGCTTTAACGAATTAGTATTATTATTTAATATTAAGTATTAATTAATTATTTATGTAATTTTATATTGAAAGAAAATAAAAAGCCACGTTTTTTTATTTTAATTAATTATTTGAATTACTATTTTTCATGTTAAATTTCTTTTATTTTATGTTAATTGTTAATTTATGAAATGCTAAATTTTCTAAATTTGTACTCAAATAAAACCAATCTGCAAAATTTAAAAAAAAATCAAGAAAATATATAATTATGCAATTTTTTTTTGCAATGCAAAACTTTCTTCCCGCCATTAAATCGCATCATTTCTACAAAATCATATTTTAAACTGCCGACGTTTCTGAACTGCAAAATAATAAAAAAAATCCGTAAAAGTTGTTTCATTCAATGCGTACATAACGTTGTAAGGTGGCTTTGATTATATTAGACGGTTACATATCGTCGATTAAATTGAAAATTTACATTTTCAAAATTTTCGAAAAATTAGATTATTACTAGAAACAAATAGGCTCGCTCATCTGTTAACAATATGTATGTATGGATAAAAGACACATTAAGAAATTAAACGTGAAGCTCACTAGATGTCACTAGAAAGTGTCTTTAATCCATATAAAAATATTGTTAACAGATGAGCCTATCTGTTTCTAGTAATAATCTAATTTTTCGAAAATTTAGAAATATGTCATTTTTCAATTTAATCGACGATATATCTGACGTTATCCATACAGTGTATGTTAGTACGTGACTGTATTAGTTTCGTGTATGAGTGTGTATGTGTGCGTGTGTTAATACATTATTATACTCACACAAATACATTTTTTAATACAAATCACAGTTTTAAATAGAACACACTAGAATATAATTATTGTAAGTTTTTTCTGCACGTATCCAACATGTCTGTGAGTTGGGACAGATTCGTGTAGGCTTTCCGGATCATGTTTCTGGGAAAGGAAATTTCAAATAATTTACTACATATCAATTTTGAAGCGTCGATAGCCTAATGGTTTAGGGTACGGTCTGCGAATAGTAAGGTCGTATGTTCGAATCCACCATTGGACTATTGACGTGAACCATCTCCTAGCACAAGCTTAAGCTTAGTTGAAATGGTCAACAAGAATTTTAGTAATATTTTATGAAAAAAAATGAAATATTGCTAACTTTCTGTAAAAAAGAAGAAAAAAATCTATGCCCAGTGTCAGTCGACTCACCACCTGGCACATATAGAACTTTTTTTTGTTGACTGGAAATCTTCGACAAGACCCTCTAGAGAGAATCACTAAATCCTTCCCTAGGCCGTCTTCGGTGCATGGATAGGAGCTCCGGGATCTCCAGTGGAACGCACCGGCGCTCGTAAGCACGTCCCGGAGGAGGCAACTTCCTCCCCCAGCACCTTCGCAGTGCTGAGGCGATACGGGCAATGTCGCCTTCTTCCCGTGTCTACTGTAATGGACGACAAAAGCGTGGCCCGAGGCCCCTTTTAGTCCTGTCACATAAAGGACCTAGTGCATTTTGCCGAGGGAACAGAGACAGATGTCAATCGCTGTCAATGGTTTAAAAAAAAAGGACATGACAAGATTTTAAAAAACGTGGTAACACAAATAAGAAAGTATTAAAATTTTTTCTAACAGATTTTCTTGTTTTTCTTGCAGGTTTTCTTGCCAGGTTGCCAACCGATTTTGATGGTCATTTTTTTATTGATAAGGATGGATTTCAAGAGTAGTTTGATGCGAATTTGTTTCGAAGTTAAAGTTACAGCCTTTAAATATGTTATATGCCACTGCTGGGCGTAGGCCTTCTCTGTAAAGAGATTATAAGGGCATAGTCCTCCACACGGCTTTAGTGCGGATTGGCAGACTGCACAAGTTTAAGAAAAATGTTCTAAAACATGTAGGTTTCCTCACGATGTTTTCCTTCACCGCTAAGCGAATGGTAAATTCGCACATAAAATTGCAACAACAAATTTATTAGACCCGTCACCAGGGAACAAACTCAGGCTGCTACGACGGTTCTCAACCATTAGACATAGACATTTATTTATTGGCATCATAATACACAAACACATTACAGACAAAATATAACACACATTAAAAAAGAATGAAAAATAAATAATATACAGTTAAATTTACACGGACAAACAGTACATAACATGTGATGCCAATATCGGACACCGTCTCAGCATATGCCGTCGCAAGGATGCGACAGCGCTGATTTTCAGCGATGCCCGGGACTACCTAAAGACAATACTACTTTTATATGGAATTTATACAGACAGTAACAGTATAATAAATATGATACGTGAATAAAACAGTGATGAGATTAATATATATTATATACAATAAAATAATAGATGAAAAAAATTCATGAATAAATATATTATTGAGTCAAAAATAAACTAAAATAAATAATATGATAATTAAACGTATAAAGTTTAAATTATATAATGAAATATTGAAAATATTGGAAACAACAAGCCACCGATATCAAGGGGATATTATCTTTTTGTAACTTTAACATCTGGTGTTTTAATTTATTTTTAAATGCGTTTACAGATTTCCTGTCTCTTATGGGCAATAGGCTATCACTGTAGAAAATATTATTTATAATTTACCTATTTTTAACACAAAACGTCTTGAGTGCGTCGTAGCTTATAACTTGGCTGTCCGATGCAATGAGATTAAGGCTTTTTCTTAAATCACCTTCCAAACGAGATATCTGATCCTCTATTATGAAATCCGTTTCCTCCACGCTCAGCACACTGTAAACAATTATTTAACTGTAATTTACTCAGCTCTAATACATTATTATATATTTTTACTACTAAAATTATATATCAGCACTTGGTTGACCGGTATTTTGTTGGTAAATCTTGTTTTTTTGAAATTATATTTAGATTTTTTTTTAATGACAAACTACACAGATTGGCCAGAGAAGCTGGCCTGGACTGCTTCACCGGATTGAGAGTTGGCATAGCTCTTAGGTCGCTTAGCCTGAACCTCTATCGCTAGTAACTCGACAAAGGGTCCCCCCGGTGGGGGGTGACCTCGGCTTGGACGGTGTTATATTTAGATACTCTCCTACGACTGTATAACATACAACTATATACATTTTATATCTGAGGTACAGACTAAGCGACCTTTTTTTTTTTTTGACGGGGAGGAAATCTTCAGAAGATACCCCGCCTTCTGGGGAAGGCGGCGGTTATGTGGGTTCTTACCCACTAAAACCTCCCCGGTGGCCCTTTCCTCGGTGCATGACGAGGGGCTCCGGGATCTCCAGTGGAACGCACCGGAGAGGCTAAGCGACCTAATACAACGAGCTATGCCATCTCTCAATTCGGTTAAGCAGTAAACACGATGCCTCTCTGGCCAACTGTGTAGTTCGGCTTAAAAAAATGTTATATATGACATACAAATATATATATATAACATACAATAATATGTTGTATGATTCGTCTAACTCTAGATTCAACTAACTCTTCGAACCCGTTAGTAATTCATAGCCTTAACCGAGTGACGGTATCATCTTTTTGTTCCTCGGTTAGTCGGTTAAAAAGTAGTTGTATACTAAAAGTTTTTTTTTTATAAAAGAGGGCAAACGAACATGCGTTTCAACCGATCATAAGTGATTGGTATTGCAGGTGCATTACATTAACTTTGTTTTAACCTATTGTGAAGAGTTGGGTCACACTCGACAGCCCTGTAGTTTTGGGCTCTCAAGAATAAGACTACGGTATCCCCTGCCTGTCGTAGAAGGCGACTAAAAGGGGCCTCGGGTTCAGGTGGCGACAAGGGTGGGGGCCTTTGTCGTCCGCTAAGGTGGACCCGGGAAGAAGGCGACATCGGCTGGCCCGTGTAGCCTTGTGAGGGCACAGGGGAGGGAGTAACCTCCTCCCGGGACGTGCTCCTTGAGCACAGTGCAGAGGAGCTCCGGTGCGTTCCACTGGAGATACCGGAGCCCCTCGCCATGCACCGAGGAAAGCGCCACCGGGGAGGTTTTAGTGGGTAAAACCCCACATAACCGCCGCCTTCCCCAGAAAACACTCGACAGATGGAACGAAGAAGTATATAAAAGAGTTGGCGGCAGATAACTCTAGCGCTGAAGGAAACGTGCAAGGGATAGCTGCATACGTGTACAGTCGCGCACGCAATTCACACTTTTTATATTGACTTATTTACTGCTTCAAATGACAAATGAATTAATAAAATAATAATATCAGTCGATAAAAATGAACTCAAAATTAACAGGAAACCAAAATCAATGAACATAAAATTTATAAAGCGACTGTACATCAGGAGCGAGCGGGGTGAGGTATCGGTTCCCCCTTCACTCCCCTGTGACACCTTATTTTCGACTTCTGCGCATTAACAAACAGCACTAGAGGTAAAATACCTTCACATACGTACTTTGTGAATTTGTGGTACTCCGATCCGACCCATTAGAGCGATCTACTACACGAGACATTAGCTACAAGCAACATCTTCATACATACCCTTTCATAGCGAGACTGAGTGTATTGATCTGGTTCCTGAATGTGGACAACTTGGTGACGAGATCCTCCGCATCCTCGTTAACAGGCAGTTGGTCCTGTAGCGTGTGAGGTATACCTAAGTGCGTCGCCAGCTTTGCACTGAAAAAGTTATTGAGACTGTAAACATTTACAGCATACAAATAAACGTGGTATAAACTAAGAATAAGCAAAATTTGTACTAATAAACCAAGAATACGTTATACCTGGTATAACGTTCACGTTTTTGTTCACACAATCCTTATTCCGAAGTTGTAACTATGTACACCCTTGTTTAAGTCCAGTATAACATTTAAAATACCACAGTTTGTGTTTGTGTTTGCTTATTTAAATTTACTTATTATGGAATTAAGGGCAATGGAGGAATTAGAAAGAGTAAATGACTTAATAAATATCATTCAGACTCCAAGAAAAGTAAAAATATTTCAAAGATGGGTAAACCCTTTTGATTATGAAATAGCGTCAATAGCCTAATAGTTTAGGGTACGGTCTACAAATCGTACCCTAAACTATAAACTAAGTCGTAGGTTCGAATCCACCATTCGACTATTGACGTGAACCATCCTAGCACAAGCCTAAGCTTAGTTGGATTGGTTAACAAGATTGTTAGTAATATTTTCTAAAAAAAAAATACCATTTGGCTATTGACGCTTTTTCATAATCAAAAGGGTTTACCCATCTTTTAAATATTTTTACTTTTTTTGCTTTTAAATTTAATGGGAAAAATGATATAATTATGGTATGGCTACCAATGACTAGTTTACCAATAACTGGAGAATACAATCCATACAGACTCAAAGGCCTGGACCACTGCCCGGGACGCGGTCTCGTCTTCCACCACCCTCGCACTTTCGCGGTCCAGTTTCTCCGCCGTGACCTTCGCCAGCTCCATATATTCAGGTATTATCTGACATTTCTTCGCTATGTCCATACATAGCTCTTTGAAATTGGACACTTCTTCTTGCGATAGTGCTTCCGGTTCTGAAAGGACAATGGTTAATAATGTAGATATAAAATAGACATAGACATGGACATATTCTGTATTGGCCATCAAAATATCATACATATATATATATCACAAAGACAGAAAAAATAAATAAAATAAAAGATACAGTTAAAGCAAAAACGGACAAATTGTACATAAGACATGATGCCAATATTGGACCCCGTCTCAGCATATGCCAACGCAAGGATGCGACAGCGATGATTTTTCAGAGGAAAATACCATACATAGAAATTTGTGTAACTAACCTTTACTCTTTATGAAGGTCAGTCTTTTCTTGAGGCTGACTATGAGGTGCTCTATCCTGGGGAACACATCGTTGAACACCGCCATCCAGTGCTTTAGCAGCGCCTGCAGAACATCTAGGAGCTCCCACGGGGGAGTTTTGCATACCACATTCTGCCACAGCGTTTTGTAATTCGCTCGCATTTCGTTCTAGAAGATAATTTGTCAACTTCTTAAGACAAACTACACAGAGAACTACACAGCTGGCCTTGGCTTCTTCACCGGATTGAGAGGTGTCATAGCTCTTAGGTCGCTTAGCCTGAACCTCTATCGCTAGTAAATCAACACAAACTAAACTCTCATCAAACTACTCTTGAAGGAAGGAAAGAAAGAAAGAAAAAGGATGTATCTTATCAATAGAAAATGAATTGTTGTAATATTGAGTAATTCTTTTTTTTATACTAAATAGGCTCACGTTTGGCTTCTATCTTGCTTGATGGAAGGCGAAGATGAAGCCTAGGATGGAGCACGTGAGCCTATAAGGTGTATGTTCACATTGGACTTAAAGGTGTCCAGATTGTACCCGTGAGGAAAGACTGAACGCAACAGTCCATTTGTCCTTGTCTTAATAAAAATTTAATAATTATATGGTTTTCTCGTGGTTGCCATTGTCAGAATTAGACTAAACTGTAATGGTGGTCCACGGGAAGCACCAAGCTATCAAATAAAATCATCAAAATCGTTTCATCCACTCGAAAGTTACGAGGTAAAAACATGATAAAAACATACAGACGAATTGAGAACCTACTTTTTTAAAGTCAGATAAAAATGGACGGCACACATTTGCTGGGTACACACAATGTTGTCTCACACAGTCACGAAGACGGTAGTAGACAGCCTATATTCATAATTGTCAGCAGTTAGGGGATGAAGAAGTAAAGCTCACCTCCAAGATATTAGCCAGCAGCTGGTATATGGTATTTTCATAATGCTGCATACTAGTATACAGCCCAGGGTCCACCACGGGCTGCGGTTTGCTCTCCAACTCGTTCCTCAATTCCACTAAGCCCATCCTCTTGATGCCGTTTATTGTCGCTTTGTTGCAAAGATTCTTATCATTGGATAGGAGGATCTGGAATCCAGTGATGAGAACTTAGTGAATTTTTAAACATATTAATTGTGAAATGAAAAAACAGATTTATTCATTCTCTAAGCTTTTTTTGTTAACGGGAGGGGGTGGGAGGGAATCTTCAACAGGATATTAAGGGAAGGTTATGTGCGGTTGTTACCCACTAAAACTCCACTGGCCCTTCCTCGGTGCATGGTGAGGTATATATATATATGGCTTATTCTACGAGCCCAGAACTATAGGGCTGTCATTCTCTAAGCTATTGCAACCTTCTAGAATGAGCTTTTTTATACTATTAAATTTTATTTATTTATTTATAGGAAGAATAGCAGGTAACATTTTTCAAAAAAAATTATAATTTTTTTTTAAAGCAGCCAATAACAGATCTTGGCGATTACGAAAAATTTTACAATTATTTTATTGTGTATGCAAAACATTATCACCAAAAATTAGAAGTGCCTAACTTTTTTTACTACTAATAAATTTTTCAACTTTCGATAGAATAATTTTTATAGCTATAGTTGTAAAATGTCTGTTAAATTTAGCAAAAACATGGTATATGAATAGAAGAACTCTGCAGACATTTCTTAGTGTTAAGATTATTGTAAAAAAGACCTAATTGTATTTACCACAGATTTTCCCCGGTCAGCCTGCTGTAGGCAACAATTTAGAATCTCATCATCTGACGTCTCGCAAGGGTAAATATGGGAGTTGGCATCACGAAGAGTCTGTCCTGGAAATGTTATATTGTATTTTTTTAAAAAATGTAAAATATTATATACAGTAGATCTTCGAAATTTTAATATTATCATAATAAATTAAAATCATAATAAAATTTTTAATTAAACAAGGTAAAGAGTACTAAAAAATTGGTAACTATATTTGATAAAGGAAATAGATTTGTGGTAGCCACTCTCCACTCGGTTTTTATGCCCCAGGCCTACAGCCTACTAAATCCGACCCTACCGATGGGGCCAAGAGAAAGAGACTGCGGACCGACAAGATTTGGAAACCGTTGTGGGAAACCTGTTACAGTGGATGCGTTGATTGGAATGATGATGATGATTTGGATGAGACAAACGTGATGTAAGTCAGGAGTACTTACACACCTTTTATTCTATTGTTCTCTGGTATCAACTTGTACAAGTAGTCCATAGCGAACTTGGCTCTCTTGCAGAGGGAGCCGTTGCTGTTGTCCTTCAGCCTGTCCAGCTCGCTGATCACGCGCCACGGCACCAGCAGCGTTGGCAGCTCGCTGTAACCTGAACATATTTAATTCCATCAAATTTCTAGCACAAGAGTCGGGCGTCTCTGTTCTTGATCGCTCAAAGATTTGTTTGATTGACTGCCCAGAACTACATGGCTGCAGGCGGCTATCATGACCTGACCTGGCCCAAAGAGAGTGGGGAATGCTTGTTAAAAGGTGACTCTTGGTGGTCACAACTCTCAGCTAAAGAAACGATAAAGAAGATAAGCCGACTGGGATTCGAACTCGCGACTATAAGATTATAAGCCGCAACACTAAGCTATCACAACTACATTCAGTTAGTGTTCTAAGTTATTAAATAATAAGACTCATTTTTAATAATTGCTCAATTATTAAAAATGATAATATTATTTGAAGTCTATTGCATAATGGTTTAGGGTACGGTCTGCGAATCGTAAGGTCGAAGCTAATCCATTCCACTGTTAACACGAACCATCTCCCAGCACATGTAATAATATTTCTAAAAAAAAACAGAAATATTGTAAGCTTTCTTTTTAAAAAAAATTACCTTTGATATGTGAACTCATTATGTTAGTTATGAAATGTAACTCATGAATAAATATGTTTGTGTCGACAACAACCACAAGATCGGTGTGTGATGTGTTCGCAGCACTTGCTGCGCTTGGGCTGGCCTGACTGCTGTAGTTGATCTGCAACAATATTATTCACATATATTATGGGTGTATGTACATCTCCTATATAAAGTTCCTATGCAACAAGATGAGAAGTAACCGGCCCAAGCCGAGGTTACCCCTCACCGGGGACCCTTGTGTCGAGTTACCACCTAATAGAGGTTCAGGCTAAGCGATCTAAGAGCTATGCCACCTCTCAAATCCGGTGAAGCAGTAAAGGCCAGCTTCTCTGTGCCAACTGTGATAGTTCGTCCAAAAAAAAAAAAAAAAAAAAAAAAAAATGAGAAGTGTGCAAGGAAACTGCCAAGGAAATTATTTATTCTTATTCTTTTCTATACATTGCTTATATAGTACTAAAGTAATATTATTACAATAGTACATTTCAAATTGAAGTGATACAAAGTGGAGACAACATTTGTAAGAAAGAAATTCCAAACTGCAAATTTTTATATCTTCTTTTTTTTTATAAACATGAAATCTAATATACTTTAACTATATAACTATTTTAGCCGAGCCGTGGTAGCTCAGTGTCCGGGCGGTTGGCTCTTGTTGCATAGTACGCTAGTAACCCGAGTCCGATCCCCGGTGCCGGCACCATTAAATTTGTTGTTGCAATTTTATGTGCTGATTAACTACGCGCTCGGCAGTGAACGAAAACATCGTGAGGAAACCTACATCTCTTAGAAAAAATTTCTATGGCATGTGAAGTCTGCCAATCCGCACTAGGGTCGCGTGGTGGAATGCCCTTATACTCTCTTTACAGAGAAGGCTTGCGCCCAACAGTGGGACATATATATATTATATATATAAAGGCTGTAACTTAACTTAACTTATATAACTATTTTACAAGAAGCCCACCGTGAGTGAAGGCCTCCCCCAAAGAAGTCTAGTTGCTTCTATCTTGGGCGACATTCATCCAATCTGTCATTTCAAATCATTCAATCATTCTTTAAATTATGAAGATTTAATAATGCGTGTATCTGTATATATGATTATATGTATTGTCTATCACAGGATAATGTTTTCAGTCCTAATTTGAAGTCTCCTAAAAGATTATATTGTTTCATGGGGGAATCTGAACAACTTAAAATCTGGTGAGTGACACATAAGAACTCATAAACACCCTAGTAAATACACCTACTCCACGCCACTATATTCATAGAATGAAAATACATAAATATTCATAAAATTTATTGGAATTATTTAAACCACTACAAAACAAGCTAAAAAAGGGTTCAAGGTCATAGTAGCCACTAGTTAGGTTTGAGTTGAGTAGTACCTTGTTTCGGGAACACATATTTCTTTAAATTTCGTAATCAGATTAAAGCATTTGATCAAGCCATAGTTCAGCCTAATCAAGTCACCCTCGAGTAGAATACCCATAAGAGAATATTGCATATTACGCAGGAGCAGTCTGATACTTTGAAAGCTAGCCACCCCTTTATACAGTGAAGTTGTACAAGCATTGGTTTATAGTTTGTGTATATTTTTTGTAATCGATATATGTACATATAAAGTGTTAGATAAAAAGTGTGTTACTGAACAAACCTCTTTAGATTCCTCCACTTCCATTGGTTCAGGAGACCTATTGGAATCAGGCATAGAGGACTCCTGTGTATTTGACTCAGAAGCTTCCAATGTTAAGCTCTTTCGCAATGTTTCCATACGCTCCTTTGCGGAATTAAATTTACTGATAGTCCCTTCCTCAGGGACAGTCAACTTGTATGTAAGCTTTGACTTAATGGCAGATACAAGTTTATTCGCTTCAGAAAACTGCGGCGGCGTTGATGGATGCTTGTTGAATGGATATTCCGGCATCTGATTGCATATTCCCTGCTCTATATCGGCAAAAGTGTCTTTTTGTTTTGCTTTTGTATTATACTCTTCTGGTAGCTGAGCTTTCATGGATGATATGATTTTAGTTGCGGCAAAAAACTGAGATGGTGATGGGGTCGACTGCAAACTGTCATTGCTTGGGGACTGTGATGTTATTGTGCATTTAGAGTCATTGAAAGTTGGACTTCTAAGCTCAGGTCTATGAGATGTGGTAGGGGTTTCAACTGCATTACTTTTAGGGCTCACCCTCGGCCTTTTCTTTTCGACAGATTGCCTTTTGTCACTCTCCACTTCTGATGTTAATTGGTTTCTCAATTGTGTTAGCCTATTTGTAGCCAAATTTTTGTTGGTGTAGACTTTGTTGATGGTGACGGTAAACTTCTATGTGAGTTATCACTTGCATTTTGGTGATCACACTTATCTTTTGTTTCAACTGTGGTCTGTTTTTCAGGTACTTCTAAAAAGGTAAATAGAAAGTACAAGCTGTCATAAAAATACAAACCCAAATCAGAGTGGTGTTTTTTCAATAGGGAATGTGGTGTTTAAGAATACAGAATTGTACTATTTGGATATAAATAACATTTCAAAGGCTTAGTAATAGTTACAATGTTTGTTCATTATATTATAGTATGTATTAGTTTGTCAAAGATCATAAAAAAGTCTAAATGGCCTATACTTTAAACTACATAGGCTGTTAATGTTATTAAAACCCCATATCATCATGAACATGAAGCATGTCAAGTGAACATTGTGTTATTTCCTTGAATACACCATTATGTATGTAGGAGCAACATTTGGAGACAGAAACATCCAGTTATCATTTCCAGTTCAAATAGCCATACAAAACAATAACTCGTAGATAAAATAACCTTTTAAAAAAATATTAAAGCAATAAAGGAACTTTTTAGTGTGACCAATGCAGCTGTCCAAAGATGCAGTAATATCAGCTATTATTTAACATTAGTTTAACATCCCTCTGAGGAGGGAAGGATTAGGCAGAGATATCCATTTTACACAGTTGTGGGACATCCTCTTACTTTCTTAACCTCTACATCTATGACATATTAATGTTTCTCAGATCCAATTAATTTTATTCTGTAATGACACAATAATGCCTATTATGCATACTACATTCTTCTACACAAATATTTGAAAACTATGTCACTCATCCTTAGCCATAATTTGCCTTTATATATCTTAAACACAGTACTATCCATTCCTTTCACACACTCTATACCTTTATATAAAAACTAGTATATATAGCCCTCATTGATTAACACTGAAATCCTTGTAAAGTTATTCACAAATTGTTAGAAAAATAATAATAAGCTTTGATGTAATATACTCAAGACATCAATAAATATTATTCAATAAACATGAACATTTTCAAAATTATATATATAGTTTATATAAACTCTAAACGCAAGCAATTATATTCACTATTTCCAGTTGCATAATATCAATACAAAAAACAGCGCAAGGATGTTTACGAAAAAAAGGTATAATTTATTAAGTCACCTTTCTTAATCTGCTTTGAAAATTCATCATAATCGCACTGTTTACGTTTTGGTGCCTTTTTGCGTACCTCCTCTTTCTTATTTTTCTCCAGTACTCGTTTTTTTTCTGTTTTGACGACTTTTTTGCTGCAAGGTACATCCACAACCTTGAAAATAAACAATTGAAATTATACGATTTTGAAATCTAATATAAACAATGTTACTTATATTTGATTTCAAAAGTAGCTTGCGAGTGAAAATCAATAATTTGTTACCCACAAGAGAAAGAATTAAAAATAAATTATGAAATATACCTCGGGCTTAGTCCAAGAGGATTTCCCAGTCCTCCTATTAAAATAATAATTTCTTCCTGGGTTAGATTTTGACTTGCAAAGTACCCAACCATCGGGAAATTTTTTATAATCCATCTTCACTGGATTTCAGTAAATATTAAATGTGAAAATACAACATTATTTCAAATTCTGTTGTTGAAATGTTGAAAATCTACTTAATTATATTCTTGTTAGGGCTGTCAGTTGTCAATAGTCGTTGTCGCCATCAATATTGACAAAAAATCAATAATTGAAGAAAATTTATGTCTTGTCAAATTCTTAGGAATAAATATTTAATATATACTTTATATCAAAGTTTAAATAATTTATCAACTAATTTTAATTTATGATGAATTCTATACAACGCTCTATACAACATATGTTCGATGTAATTCTTCTTTCAAGACAAAAACAATTAAAATCGTCGAAACTGAGCAATAGCTGCTAGCTATTATGATATGAGTGACTATCAAGTTTTTAATTTAATGGAAAGGTAGGTATGTTAACAAAATTTGAAATAAATAAATTTATTGAATAGTAAGAAATTGAGAAAAAAGGGCTCCTTTTTTATAATTAAAGCTAATCTCTATCTCTCTGAACTCTTCTGATATCTTGTAACAATACCGTCATTCAACTTATGTCACGTATGTGGCAAAAAAAACCATAAGGTGTACATTTAAACACCGAGTAAAATATTCAATAATATACATTTTTATAGATTTATGTTATAATGAAATCACTAATGCCGCTAGCCTCTTGGGCACCCTGCCCTACGAGCGCAGTGATTTGGGGTCTATTTTTTACATAATTTAGTTTTATTTTTAGTTTGGTTTATAGTTTTACTTGTTATAATTATCTTTCTATTAACACTATAACGCATCTCCACTTAACATCAGGTGGGATCGTAGTCAAGCACTTACTTCGAAAGTTTTTAAAAAAAATTATTATCTTAAGATTTAAGTCTGTGCGACAAGATTGGGCTTTACGATTAAAAACAATGAAGACATGGCTTCGGCCTTTAAAACTACCAAAATTCTCCTATTCAAGACATGGCTGTATGGACTAAAGTCTTTTTGCCTTTCACGTTAGGGATAAATTAATATCATCATTAAGTGAGTATATACTCTTTGATTAAGTCCGTGCACCAATAACAGCCGACATTGACGTTTATTCTTTTATATTGTTGACATTGACATATAGCCTGCTAATGTTGGACGATATCAGAGTTGGTAAATTTAGAATTCGGTTATAATGCAGAGAATCATAAAAATAAGTAAAACAATTAGAAATAATTGGAAAAAATCCGCTCTTGGTGTTGTTGCCTTATATTACGGTGCTGTGACAGTCAAAGAAAAATATGAGTTAGTAACAATGTTTTAAATTAATCTTGTTGAATATGATATAATATTCTGGTTCCACGGCAAATTTGTTCTTAGATATGCTACCATAATCTGACTTTTAAAATGTAATTTTAGAATTAATGTATTGATGAGAGCCGCTTGCAAAGAAGCTGTAAAATATGGCGATTCCCTAATACCAATAGATAGAAACCCAACTGTAATCACTGTTATTTTAAATCCAGTAGCAAATAAAAGGAAAGCAAAACGGGATTTCGAGAAATACTGCGAGCCCCTACTACATTTAGCAGGATTGCAGGTAAGGTAGGAAGTATACTTTTCAGATGGTATTCTCTACATTGGCTCCTAACATTGGTAAACAGCTAGAAGTTTTTGCTAAATAAAGGTAATCAAGATTAGTAAATCTCCCATGGAATAAGAGAGTGATTGTCTTTTTACTAATAATATGAAGGTCTGACTGTAAGAGGGGTTGAGGCTATTGTTGTGTTTTGTTCACAAGCAAGCAATTTTCATACTTATTAATCTGACTTTAAGTACATTGTTGCTATTAAAGATGTCATAAGAGGAAATATAAATAGTTGTTAATTTAAGAAAGCACATCTGGGCCTCAGGATGCTAATAGTAGCTAAATGTCTTTAGTATAACAGAATACCATCATTGCATTCTTGTGTTACTCCTCTTTGTGTTATGACCTCCATGAAATATGTAGTGGATGATGGCTTTCCAATCTCAAGAATAAGACTACGGTATCCCCTGCCTGTAGTAGAAGGAGACTAAAAGGGGCCTCGGGTTCACTGGGTGACAAGATTGGGAGCCTTTGGCGTCCGCTAAGGTGGACCCGGAAAGAAGGCGACATCGGCTGGCCCGTGGCCCCTCGTAATGCACTGAGGAAAGGGCCACCGGGAGGTGTTAGTGGGTAAAAACCCTACATAACCACCTCGTTCCCCAAAAGGCGCGGTATCTTTTTGAAGATTTCCTCCCTGTTAAAAACAAAAAATGGTCTGTTCAGCACAAAGGGCTTCTCTCTCTCGGTTGCCTTCCCTGTGCTTTACCTGTGACCATGAAAGTTTCCTGGGTATCAATTTTTTTCCTTACATGCCATTTTGACTACATATACATTTATGTACCTTTACCCAATCATATACTCAATACTTTTGATACATATTGTATTTAATTATGTAGCATATATTTCAAATCCAATATTAATTTTTAGGTGGATGTAATACAAACAACATCTGAGGGCAGTGCTAAAGAAATTGTGGAGAATTTGCGTGGAACTGAAGCTATTATTGTAGCGGGTGGTGATGGAACATTCTCTGAAACTGTTACAGGTAGATATCTGAAATGCTGAAAGAAACTGCTGCTTACTATAATTTAATAAAGGAACAAATTTTTTATAGCAAATATGCATATGTCTCAGTAATGTTAAATGATTACACCTGCTCTGCTCTGCTTAATAAATTGAATAAAAAATTCAACATTGAACAAGTGCATTGGGGAGGATATGTTTCATGTTTAATAATTTTTTTCAGGTTTATTAAGAAGGAATGATGGAGCAAATCAATTCCCACTTGGAGTATTGCCACTCGGTCGTACCAACAAACTAGGAAATAGCTTATTCCAGGGTGGAACAGGAGTAGAGAAAGTAAAGCAATTAATAGAGGCATGTATGGCTATCATTAAAGGAGATACAATTTGGAAGGATGCAATGAAAATAGAACCCATGGAGCAGGATGAAGATGCACCAAGTAAACCAGTCTTTGCAATGACTTCTTTAGAATGGGGGCATTTAGAGATACAATGGCAAGGAGAGACAAATATTGGATTTACGGGTCCCTAAGAGACTATGCATCATATATTTTTAACGGATATAAAGAATCTCTAAATTGGAATTGTAGTGGCGTAATTAAATACACGCCACCTTGCATCGGATGTGGCAACTGTATACAGAAAAGACCAGAAATAAAGACGAAATGGCATTTCTTTATGCCAAACACCCAGAAAACTCAAACAGACACCGTGAACGTTACAAACCCCGAGTGCGCGACGTCTCATGAAATATGTTTCAAGACAAGTGATTTCAGAATTTACCCACGAAAACTTGATCATTCAGGTATTCCCTCACTTAGCATTGTTATAGGAAAAAATAAGTACAGTTACTCTGAATTTGTCTCTGAAGGGTGGAGACGACTTAAAGATCCCGATGAAAAGATCAAATGGATTGCAGCGAGAACTGTGGAACTCTTACCCAATGAATCTGGAGAACAAGTTATAGTTGGCATAGATAGGGAAGAATTTGAAGTTAAACCAGTTAGAATCACATTGCTACCTAACATTGTTAAGTTGTTCTGTAATTCGGATAAACTATCAAGTTAATATAACTTAGTTTTATTACAAGGTATTTAGTTTCACATGTCCCGTTGTCTGTCGGTCTGTTATCAAATCTTGCTCGGAAAATTTGATCCACTTCCCAGTTTCTGATTGAGCTGAAATTTTGCATGCATGTATAAATATTATTATGAGCTGATCTGATGATGGAGCTGGAAGGTGGCCATAGGAACTCAGGAATTAAATGACGAAAACGAATCGAGTTTGGGCTCATTTGATTAGAATTTTATATCATTAAAAAATAATAAAAGTTTGTTTAAAAAAAGGTTTTTTAATTACTTATTCTATGTTGATATACCTAGAAAATCGTAGGGAAAAATTCTTCTTGATTGTGATATTGGTTGGTTTTGTAAATCCAAGTTTAGGTAAGTAACAAAAGCCTACATGTATATAGAAGATGTATAAGGGCCAGAATATCGGAGTATAACTACGATACTTTGTGAATAAAAGAATTTGTCAGCTGGTTAAAACGTTTGATTAGATTTTTTTAAGTCAGTTTTTTTCTCGTAAATAAGTATACGTTTATAGGAAAGAAACATAAAAATCATATTACGCTAAGTGATCACAGTACCAGCAATAGTCGCTGGTACTGTGATGATACACGGCACACACTTTTTTTCACTACTGGGATGAGTTCAACTGAGAAATAGTCGTTATTTTGTTTGATATACAAACATTGTATTTTATGATGTTGTTTCTTTATTAACGTTGTTTATTGTTTCAGTGGGTCGCTCGGTGGTATATTGTATGAGAGATAAGTCTGTCCATGTTCATTTCTATAGATTCGAAACTGTTCGTTGTTTTTCTTAAGTTATTTGCTCAAAGTTGCATTGCTTTGTTTTGCTATTACTGGGTTTAATTGGGATGTATGGATTTATTTAGTAGTCGTAGTATGTTTGGCTGTTCGCGCGATCGAAAGCCGCTTTGCAGCAGGGGCGTGAATTCGATGTTGCGAAGTGGTTTTGGAGATGGAGATTTTGGACTTAGACGGTACATAATAAGGTACAGTTCACGTTTTTTATTATCCTTTATAAGGGTAAAACATTTATAAAAGCGTAGTAACAGAAATGTGTATTAACAACAACAATTACAAAATAATCTGGCGCGTGTACTCCCAAACAAAGATGGCCGCGGTGACGTGTACGTTCAACGACCGGACCACGCCCTGTTGCGGAATCTCAACGCAAAAGTCCATAAGAGGAAGAAGATCGCACGGTATACCTTCTTTCTCGTGCCTGAAAACAAATTTAGTCAAATTTAAATTGAATTAATTTTACACAAACTCTGACAATCCTAAATCAAAATCTGAAATGTCTTCAATTATTGCCTCCACCAGCTACGCTTGGCATTTTGCTACGGAATAGAATCCGAAACTAATAAATTCGACAGAGAACAAAGGTAGTCACCATAGCTCGTAAAGTCAGTTAAATTGAAGAGGGACATCAAGTCAGTAACGGCATATGGGAAAGGAACGTCTTGGAATGTAGGCCGCGACCTTTGTTAGAATAGACGAAAATAGCTGGATGCGAAAAGGGGATTATCGAGTCCTTTTACCAATTTTTTAGCGGAGGGAATTATTAGATCTAGTATATGACAGGCGTACGTGCCGTAGCTTTTTTACGAACCTACACATATTAGACAGAGAAGCTGACTTAAACTGCTTCACTGGACTGACAGATGGCATAGCTCTTTGGTCGCTTAGCCTAGGGAGATCACTCCCCGATGAGTGGTAACCTAAAGACGGCTAAACGCCGTAGCCGTTCGCCATACATTAGGCATAAATATTAGCTAGACATTTTTTTAAACGAAACTGAAAAATATAAACATGGCTATCTCTTCTAAATTTGATTCAAGCATTACCCGAGTAACAATAGAGTCTTCTTTGGGAACTTAAATGTTTGTAGTTGACAGCTGGAAGACGTCTGTTCAGCAGCCACAACAGAATACCCTTCAGACTTTTTCTCCACGAGGTATTTCTTGAGACCACTGGGCCTAACCTCTTTCACATCTATCCAACGTTCCGCTGATACGCTGGAACATTTTAAAGAACAAGACTTAATAAAAAAAATAGAATTTGTTGATTTAGTGGTATGTGGATGACCGATTTTTCTTATTTGTTTGGTAGATCGTATTTCTTAGAAATTATATTTAGAGCAGAAAATTGAAATAAACATGTGTATTGTTGCCTACACTGGACTCGATTTGCTAAGCCATATAAGAATTTTCACAGCCATAGAATCCAGCGAAGATAAAACTATAAGCCTTGGAGCTAACAATGAAAATCTTTTTTCAAACAAAAAGGTACCTATACTACCTATATATTAATAGATAGATTTGAATTGACAAGAACTAAGAAACAAGAACTTGTCAAAAATTTGCTGCCATAGATATTTTCTCATAAATTCCATAACTTTAAAAACTACAAACAAAAAGCATTTTATACGAACTCGTAGATAGTTCTGTTATTTTCTTTTATAACTTTATGTCCGTTTGTTTTTTCGAGTTATGTTAATACAGTTTGTATTTATTAAAAAAACAAACAAGAAACAAAGTTGGCACATGTAATTGAATTTATCTATTTTCTTTATTTATATAACTTTTGTATTTATTATCAAATTTCAATGTTATTTACTATTTTGGTGTAACTTATAAATAAATAAATAGATGTTTTTATTGCATACGACATCATATGGCCATCGTATTATCAAACATTTTTATTTTCCCACAGTAATTTCAATAAGAACTTACTTAAATTACAATTATGGACGGGGGACTGGTGTCCAAATTAGGAACGAACCTGATGGATCACCAGGCCCAAAACCCACGGATTTCAACAAAACTTTTAAACCTATTGGAGAGAGAAGGAGAAGGTATATATACATAAATATTGATAAATAAATAAAGGTATAATATATATATATATATATATATATATATATATATATATATATATATATATATATATATATATATATATATATATATATATATGTGTATAAAAGAAGGAATATAGATGTATAATTGTTGTTACGTGTCTTGTGTGTGTGTGTGTGAATGTTATTTTTACCTACAAAATATATTCATTTAATCATATTTATTATAAGAGAATGTTGCCATTAATTATGTAAATTTATTATTAGATTGCATAAATGACATTTAAAGATAGTATTGCGCGATCACGACATTGGGTAGTTCTGGGCACGGCTGAAAAGCGCTTTCGCATCCTTGCGTCAGCAAATGTGACACTGTGGCCAGTGTTAGCATCATGTCCTATTTGTCCGTTCCTTCCTATTTTATTATTCCAATGAAATGTATATATCTCTATGTCTAATCGTGTTAAATTTATGTTAATGTAAAAATACCTTAAGCCCTGGAATTGTCTATCCTGTAAGTGGCGTAGGCTATCTACAACATATGTCTTAATGCCAAAAACTTCGCTGGTGCGCGCCAAACCTCCGAGATTAGGTAGCTTATCAATCAATGAGGCCACTATTATGAGCTCACCCGTATTGCCTTTCTGTTAAAAAAATACTATGATAACTTTAAAGTGATACAGACATGACATTGCTGTAGTACTAATGTACTAGAGAAAGAAGCAGAAAAGAAGGGTCTCAATTCATCTCGTTTGTTATTTGTGTTGTTGAATAAAGCGATTTGTTGATGTCTCGTATTATTTTTTTGGGATAGAAAACCTTAAGTTTAGACGATGTACCAGGGAGCTTCTTAAAATTTCAGAAGGTATACTTGTAAATTGAGATATTTTAGGAAGAGAGTAGAGAGAACTTTAATATTCGTTAACGACGATGGTCGAACCGTCACGTTTGATTAGATTTGAAGTCGCACTTGAAGTCACATTTGAAGCCACCTTACATAAGTGTCTAAAAAAATCCTCTAAGTCATCCTAAGCCATTTTATAAGAGTAAACAGTAGACCGCGTAGTAATCCGTCAAGTAAGTCCGATCAAGATCGATTTTTTTCCGTCCCATCATCAAAGGTGTCATTAATACTATCGTTTGTCTGCGGTGATCACTCACCCTATACTAAATATATGGTGGGGTTTTCTAGTGTTATTCATTACTACTTTAGTATGTCTTACAGGGCACGGAGCTATTATCTATACTTATATAATTTTTTATATGTAATCACGTTCTATAAATACCTTATTTTTGAGATCATACAAATTTATATCACTCATATTTTTCCATGGCACATATTTCTTTTGTATTGTCCCGGTTAGCTCTGCTTCATTCATAGCTTCTTTCATTTCATTTATGAAAACTTCATATATATCGTCGTGCCTCTTTTGATATTTTGTCCATTCGGTCTTAAAAACGCTCGTTGAAACTTTCGCGAACGAATTGTCATCGATATCTTGGAGAATGTTTTTAATGAAGACCTTGTCTACTTTCTCGTTAACGTACATTTCACAATATCTCGGCAGGAAATAATATATAAAACTTGGTAGAAAATCGATGACTAGATCGAATTCATTTGCAAAATAATCTTTTTGAAGTTTTATAAATGCTTTGTCTCCTGCGCCATCGTCAAAAGTTTTTCTTATAATTTGTATAGTAAAATTGTATTTCGCTGATTTAGTTTCGTTTAAATCATAAAGTTTCGTTGCAAGATATTGTGCGTGTAACCTTAAGCTAAATATTTGACCCATTGTGTGATGAAGCAAAGTGTCCATGACAAATTCGTATTCTTCGTTCTTCAGTGGGCCACGCTTATATTTAGATTTGATAATCCAGTATAAGATGAAAAATTGTGACGTTAGCGGTATCTTTTTCAATTTCAAATTCTCCATCATCACCTCCGAAATTTTAACTTCCTAGAAACATATGATTTTTGACATTTAGCAAAGTAAAAACAGTCAACTTCTAGAGCCAAAACGCCTAATTTAGGGCAGGAATCAACAACCTTTTGAGTCGGGAAATCAAAAATTACAATTTGCATAATTTCAACTTTCCAAGGAGATGAGAGCACACTATTCGCAATAAACATTTATTTAGTATGAAATTTAGTTTTATTAAGTAGTTTTACTACTTATTTAGTGTAATAAAAAAAGTTTACTAAACAAGCAGATTTGGTTCCCAATTCTTTTTAAATTGTTGTAATGTTCACATTTGTATCTTTGACTATAATTTATATACAAACCCAAGAGTGGTAGAACCTCAGAGGCATATATTATACTTCTGCGTTTTGCGGTTTACGTCTCAGGTGATAGAAGAATCCAACATTTGCTGTCCCATTCTACAATCACCTGGCAAAATTTAAAAAACGAACTACTCTCAAAAAGGTAAACAACAACGCAGCGCTTCTGCAATTATTCTGATGTCGTTTATCTTTGTGATCACTTAGCATCAGGTAAACCGTATGCTTGATTGCTCTGGAGGTCTACAAAAAACATGTTTTTCGGAATTTTTTCTTAAAATTATTACCTTTTTAGAAAGATTAAAAAAGATTATACAAGAGGTGTCAAAATGTCTGTGCATCAAATGTAAAAACATGAAAGCATTAACATAATATATTTTAACAATGATTCTCCATTTCGTTATAATTTAAATTCTTTATCCACCCAGTAAGTGTTATATAGCTAAGCTACAAGCAATAAAGTTAAGCTAACGGTTTTATTAATAAAATACCTGCTATGTGAGATGTTGTCAAATTAACTTGTGGGACAATTTTTTTTTTCTTTTAGTGTTTAAAAAAAACTTAAAAAAAAATTGTTCCACCATAAACAATTTCTAACTGATACTAACTTGATGGAGATATTCGTAAGACAAAGGCATTATTAGGTTTATGCCTTACCTTAAAACAAAAGTAAAGTGCTATATACCATTCCAGGCAGATTCTCACGCTCGGTTGATGTGGCATTGAGCCCAATAAATCCATACACCAGCTTGCTGCATATTCCATATCCACATCTCTCGATTTCAACAATATTAAAAGCAAACATTGCATCGCGGATAATAACGTTCTATGAAATTGTGAGTTTCCATGGTAACGTTTTTTATTTGTAAATAAGGAATTTATTTTATTTATAATAAAGGACATTATTGTATTTAAGATTTCCGAATCATCGACTTTACTCAACACGTGGTATGATAAATATTGTATGTGGAAATTGAAATGCACGTCGAAGCTGGAAATAAAAATAGATTTATATAATTCTATTCGGCATCAATATTTAGGTATAAGGTTGTCGAAGAGGGAATCGCGGAGTGCGACGCCCAGAGACTAAGTGGAAGCAAGATCTTCGCAGGTTGTCAGCTTGCTGAGGGTCGTGCAGTAGAATGTTACAGGCTTTCATTTATCTATTTCATTAATGAACAATTAACAATATAATATTATACATTTTAGAAAACGTGAGGTAAAAGATCTCAAAAAGTGAAATCAGAATCCTCCATAAGCTTATCTGGATTGGCATATAAAGCAACAGACTTATTGCAATAATATACAACCAATTTGACTATGTCTGCTAAGTAACTACTATCAATCTCGAATGGAATCAAACGCTGTTATGCCTGGACGCCCTCTTTGTATTTCCAAATTATCGCAGCTTTCATCAAACTACTCTTAACGTACATCCTTTCCAATAAAAAATGAATCATCGAAATCAGTTGGCGTAATATACTTGATGCAATTTTAACACTAATATAGTTTCTTATTGATGCCATTGTCTAAATTGAGATCATATAAGAAGCAACAGCTTTCAAACAAAAAAAGAATCATCAAAATCGGTTCACCCAGTCAAAAGTTATGAAGTAACAAATATTAAAAAAAAATACACAAATTGAGAACATTCCCCTTTTTTGAAGACGGTTCAAAATTAAAATGTCTTACCTTGTATTGTCAATTCCATATTTTGATTGATTTAGAATCTCAACAGAAAGATTATCTGTAATCCTAAAATTAAATTAATATTTAGTTACTTGAGATTTGCTTAAAATAATTAGAATACAACACATAGCAATGAAGATGAAGCACAAAGATGATGTTACCTTTGATCTTTTCTAGGAAGAGGAGAAAAAAGTAAAATTTCACATAGACCATACACCATCTGTCTGAACTTAGCCAAGTCTTTGCTACTGATCTGTCTAATTAAAGAGAATAATGGGGAGTTTTTTGTTGATCCATATTCAATTATTTTATGCCAATATGATAATAATAAATTATTATATCCAGGTTTGCTTAGCATTGTGTCCTCTGTGACAATGTTAACAAATTCTACGATACACTTTGTATGTTGGTTATTGGATTTTAACTCTTCTATCTCATTCCACATTCTGTCTAAAAATACTGATAAATTAAATTCATGATCTAATGTCGGTATAACATGTTTCATAATTTTCAAAACCCAAATTAGACAGCCGTAACCACCACATTCCACGGCATTGTCTATAAAACGTATAATATCCTTTGATACCGTTCTGTTATTGGTTTTGTTGATTTTAATTATATTGTATAAAATTTCACAGTATTTTTCATATAAAATATTTGCGAGCCTGCCATTTTTTTCTTTTGCACTTAACTCTCGCATTCCTAATGTCTTTGTAAGATTTATGAAAGTGTCTAAGTAAAATATTTCATGGCCATGATACTCTATCATCAATGGGCTTGAAAGCAATGAACTTAATATATGCACAGACAACATTTTAGCTTCCAAAGCAACTTGGCAATCTTCTAGCATCAAGATACATGACTTATATACTTGTAGCACAGTCTCTATAGCATTGTAATCACTTAACATAGCCATCATTGGCTTTAATCCTAGAAAAAGTGCATCAATCTCATCTATATTCAAATATGTATCACTTCTTAACAGACTGATTAAGTATTCTAAAATAGTTTTGTAAGCTGTTGCTGTAATCAGATTTATATTTTCTATCACTGGGTTATTCTTTCTTGTAGTCTTACTAAATATATTTGTTAGTGATATTACATTATTAAAGCATTTGGTTTTATCTGCGAATTGCCTTTGGTTGATATCTTGAATGTTTAAAATCATTCTATTTATTTGTGTTAATAACTCTGTCACTTCTACAGGATGTGTTTGAATGTAATACAAACCAAAGTCAATATTTTTTTCTACCATTGTCATTTGTACAAATAAAGTTTGAATATCATTAGCATTTATCAAAGTGTTTTCCTTCACATACATCAACATTGGGTTACTATTTCTGCTCTCTTCCAAGTATGAGTCAAATTGAAACTGTGAATATAGGCTTGAATACTCTTTCCATTGAAATCCTCGACAACAGTTACCAACTAAGTGGGAAATGTTTACATGTACAGCTTTACGTATGAGGACATTATTGCAAGGTATCTTCAATATAGTTAATATTATTTGGGAGATATCTGATTCATCATATTTGCTCAATAAATCTTTACGTATACTTGCCAACACTTCACTTAAATGGAAATAAGGCACAGGAGACCATTTAATTTGAGGTATTGTTTTAAGAATACACATCAAGGTTTTTATATCTGAAAACACTGTGGATAGTGTACTTTTAAGCATATTATAATCTGTATTTTTGTCAAAGAGATATGTGTCATTCAGAGCTTCTAAAAGAGTATGTGCTTCAGATTCCTCGTGTATTTTGTTTCTTAATCTATTTTCAATGCATTTCAAACGAATCTGGGTGCTGTCATGTTTAAGGCCAAGATTAAAGGTACAATTTAACCAACATTCTGGCATATCTCTTAATGTGTCAAGCAGTCTTAATGATGGAAGGATTATATTACTTTGTTTTTCTTCTAAACTGTCCAACACAATGAAAAAATTGTCCCACATGATCTTCTGCTGTTTCTCATTTTTGTAGATCCATTTAAATATGATTTTGTCATGTGATTTTACACAAGCATCTTTCTTAAGAAATGTCAAATAATCAAGTGCTCTTTTGGCAAGATAAATGGACATCTTTCTATTTATTGACTCCGACATTAAACCTTCTAAAATGAACTCCCAGAACCGATTCTCAAATACTATATCAGATTGTAAAGGTACTGACGTACCATCTATGTTGGGTAGATAATAATCTGAAAGACAACTGAGTGTTTTCAGTGCTATTTCATTTTTGTTGATGAGTTGCATTAGACACTTCCAAATTCTATCCAGAATACTGTATCCATAGAAACCTTTGAAGAACAGGGGAACAGAAGTAGTTAAAAAATATCCAATTAAGTTGTCTTGGTTGCTGTAAAGGATATTTTCCAATGGAACTTCCAAGAATGGAAGTGACAGAACTTTATCATTATTTACAACTGTTTCCAGTATACTACTACAAACTCTTAGATTAAGTAGTACTTTGGAAACTTGTTCCTCTTCGTTGTTTGATAATGTTTTAAGAGGTTGTGATGGTAGTTCCATACTATACAAAATTTGTTGTACTAAATGTTCTGATTTAGACACTAGACTGTTTTGGTTAAGAGACAATACAATGGTCGCTATTTTACATATATGATCAACGTTATCTTCTTGCAGATTGGTTAATAATTTACTTACGAAGGCATACTCTTTATCATTATCACAATCAGACTCCTCCCGCAAATTAATAAGCTGTTTATATCTTAACAAATGTACGGTATTTGTTAGATGATTTTCTGTGAAATTAGACCGCTCCATTATTGCGGCCAACCGGCAATCAACTACTTCTTCGTCTAAGTCGAGCAAATCCATAAAGGATATTAATTCGTCACGGGGCAACATTCTTTTATTTACTTTCGCATAAACTTAAATTACATTACATATTCAATAACCATACCCATGTGTTTTTGTTTACGTTAATGTCAAATATGTCAATGTCATCACATGTCAACATACAATTTCACATCGCATCATATTTATATACACACATATATATATACATATGTGTATATATATATGTATACGTGTTGTATATTTTATTATATAACTATAAGTTTTTGCTATATAATAATATATAAAAAAAATTATGATTTCAATTCCAGTTGACGCACGTTGCCAACCGACGACGATTGTTTGGCACAGTTATATTTTTTGTAAATATATTCTAAAATAACTATTATATTGTAAATATTTCCCTTTTTAGTTAGTATCGTTGAGTATTGTTTCCAAATTAAATGAAGGTTTAACAATTTGTGTTAATATATTGACTATCATCTCTTTAAAGAATAATAAATAAGCACATCCTATCACCAACTTCAAATGTTATTTTCGTCAAACTGAATTTCATTTAATTCCGTAGAAATAAGCAGATATAAAGAATTTAAAAAAGGCACATTGCTTTAATCGGATATAAATAATAAGTATTGTGAAGATGGTTAGTATATATAAATTCTATTATATTTTAAACTAAGTTTCTTTGAATTGAATAGAAGGCGAAGAAAAAATGAATAACAAAAGTAAACCTATTCTTAGCCTAGATTTAAGATGTTGGCTACTCTATTGAATGGAAAGTTATTGTCCAAAAAAATAATTATTTTTGTTTGTTGTTGAAGATTTTATGGCTTGGTAACAAGACCTTTATGCCAAGTTTTTTTTAAAACACATACACTTAATTCTTACGTCTAAGATGAAAATGAAAAGTTAGATGATCCCCGCATGAGTCGCCGTGCCAATTTTTTTGTTATTAATTTCTAACTATAGATTAAATATTGATTTATGTTTTTAATGATTTAGAGAATAACAATCGATTAACTTGAATCCAAAACAATTTCCATAAGAAGTCTGTACTTCACTTAATTTTAAACGTAAGTAATAAGTATCAATATATAGGAACATAATACACTTATGTATTGATTAGTTCTGCGTTGTCTTGTTCTTGTTGACAGCCTTCATTGACATAGAATAAAAAAATTTAAAAGTCATAAAAAATAGGAAAAAGAATCCGTCATTCGTAAAATTATTCTGTAAAATACCTTTTGTGATTAAGTTTAAGTGTATCATCGTGTATATTAGTAAACAGTTCATTTATTAATAGTTATCACATGTTACTGTGTTAGATTCGCAGTTTTCGCATCTTTGGTAAATATGGAAGATAATTCATCTAGCGATGACGAGGTTAAAGATTCTCCTATAAGTCCAAAATTGGGTGGAAAAAAGTTAAAATTAAACGATGGAAGCTCTCATGACAGCATTACGGCTGCAGGTAATAATAATATTCATAACTACATTCGTCTGCTTTAATGACGTAAATAATGTATCCATTTTGTCCTATTAGCCTCAGGGGGTAGTAATATTAAAGAAGAGGTAGCGGATAGTGGAATATCGGCTGATAAATCAGAAAGTACGAGCAGTGATGATCTCTTGTCAGCTTCGGGGCCTTCTAATGTTGTAGTAAATGTTGGTACATCTGACAATATGGTTCGAGCTATGATGCATAATATGCGTCATCACAATCGCGAGAGGAACTACAGAAAAAGGAAGACACCCGATAAAGACTCAGATAGCAGTGAATCTGCTACTGACTCAGATGATTTGTCCAGCGAGACGAGCACACCACAAGCAGAAAATACGACAGAGAGAGGGCAAGTTCATATATATATATATATATATATATATATATATATATATACATATATATATATACATATGTATATATATATGTATACTTGTTGTATATTTTATTATATAACTATAAGTTTTGTTATATAATAATATATAACAAAAAATTATGATTTCAATTCCAGTTGACGCACGTTGCCAACCGACGACGATTGTTTGGCACAGTTATATTTTTGTAAATATATTCTAAAATAACTATTATATTGTAAATATTTCCTTTTTAGTTAGTATCGTTAAGTATTGTTTCCAAATTAAATTAAGGTTTAACAATTTGTGTTAATATATTGACTATCATCTCTTTAAAGAATAATAAATAAGCACATCCTATCACCAACTTCAAATGTTATTTTCGTCAAACTGAATTTCATTTAATTCCGTAGAAATAAGCACATATAAAGAATTTAAAAAGGCACATTGCTTTAATCGGATATAAATAATAAGTATTGTGAAGATGGTTAGTATATATAAATTCTATTATATTTTAAACTAAGTTTCTTTGAATTGAATAGAAGGCGAAGAAAAAAATGAATAACAAAAGTAAACCTATTCTTAGCCTAGATTTAAGATGTTGGCTACTCTATTGAATGGAAAGTTATTGTCCAAAAAAATAATTATTTTTGTTTGTTGTTGAAGATTTTATGGCTTGGTAACAAGACCTTTATGCCAAGTTTTTTTTAAAACACATACACTTAATTCTTACGTCTAAGATGAAAATGAAAAGTTAGATGATCCCCGCATGAGTCGCCGTGCCAATTTTTTTGTTATTAATTTCTAACTATAGATTAAATATTGATTTATGTTTTTAATGATTTAGAGAATAACAATCGATTAACTTGAATCCAAAACAATTTCCATAAGAAGTCTGTACTTCACTTAATTTTAAACGTAAGTAATAAGTATCAATATATAGGAACATAATACACTTATGTATTGATTAGTTCTGCGTTGTCTTGTTCTTGTTGACAGCCTTCATTGACATAGAATAAAAAAATTTAAAAGTCATAAAAAATAGGAAAAAGAATCCGTCATTCGTAAAATTATTCTGTAAAATACCTTTTGTGATTAAGTTTAAGTGTATCATCGTGTATATTAGTAAACAGTTCATTTATTAATAGTTATCACATGTTACTGTGTTAGATTCGCAGTTTTCGCATCTTTGGTAAATATGGAAGATAATTCATCTAGCGATGACGAGGTTAAAGATTCTCCTATAAGTCGAAAATTGGGTGGAAAAAAGTTAAAATTAAACGATGGAAGCTCTCATGACAGCATTACGGCTGCAGGTAATAATAATATTCATAACTACATTCGTCTGCTTTAATGACGTAAATAATGTATCCATTTTGTCCTATTAGCCTCAGGGGGTAGTAATATTAAAGAAGAGGTAGCGGATAGTGGAATATCGGCTGATAAATCAGAAAGTACGAGCAGTGATGATCTCTTGTCAGCTTCGGGGCCTTCTAATGTTGTAGTAAATGTTGGTACATCTGACAATATGGTTCGAGCTATGATGCATAATATGCGTCATCACAATCGCGAGAGGAACTACAGAAAAAGGAAGACACCCGATAAAGACTCAGATAGCAGTGAATCTGCTACTGACTCAGATGATTTGTCCAGCGAGACGAGCACACCACAAGCAGAAAATACGACAGAGAGAGGGCAAGTTCATATCCATCGGCTAATAACAATGATTTCTGAGGAATCATCAAATGCGTAAGTATTATCTTGTTGTGATGTTAATTCTATATATTTATTATATATAATTTTTAATTTAAATTATAATACAGTAAATATTGCTAGCATGGCGGCTTGTATGTCAAAACCATCAGTGGTATTAGGGAACTTGTATGAGTTGTTTATATATTTAATTATTTATAGAATAAGAATTGATTATCTTAAAATCAAATTGATTCCCGTAAGAAGTCTGTACTTGACTTAATTGTAAATCTAAGTATCAATATATATAAAACATAAGATACCTAATTATTGATTAGTCTTGTGTTGTCTTGTTAGAATAAGGTGAGAGATATTAGAGCACTCATATGACCTAATAACCCTCGTAGTTACATACGAGCGGCCATGCAAGGGATATTTTGTTTTAAGATGAGAGCAAGATTATAGATATGTGGAATCGTATATTACACAACTGCTCACATTCTCAACATGTGCCACATCTACTACCTCAGACAGGAACTCTATCTGAGTGCTTGTTTTTCTAGTTTTTTATGCATTTTCGACAATTTTTTAGCCGTGAAATAGCTACCGACTGAGTCATGGTTTGGCCCTCTCGGGCCTCTAACATGTAACTGTTGAAGCCGAGGTTACCCCTCACTGGACACTTGAGTTGAGTTACTACCGATAGAGGTTCAGGCTAAGTGATCTAAGAGCTATGCCACCTCTCAATCCGGTGAAGCAGTCAAGGCCAGCTCTTCTGGCTAATTTGTGTAGTTTGTCAATAAAAAAATGGACAATTTGGGTACATTTTATTTACAAATCATTTGTGGCTGCGGCATTTCAATTAAATTCAATAGAAAATATAGCTTTGAGATATGAGCAAGGTTACTGAACCAACCAACCAATTCAATCAACATGCAAATCAAACTTTCCATGCACTGTTGTTACTACCAATATCTTAATCAACAAGCATTCTCCTATTTGATTTATTGTAGTTTCTCAGTAGGTCATCGGAAGGTAGGTTTTACAGCCAATAAAATTTATATAGGACCTAATTAAAACCAAATCCTTAAAGGATAAGAATGAAATTTCAAATGTGATTTTTTGAAGTCTGTTAAAAAATAAATACATTTTTGCACCTCACACTTTCATTTAAAATTCTAATAATCAAGTTTGTTTGTAGCCTTGAGCTAGTATAATTTGTTAAAATTATAATGTGGGTGTAGAGTACAGAGAATAGACATTTAGTAAGGTGTGTCTTACTATCCGGACTGCATTGACACTAATATCAGATGGGATTGTAGTCTAAATATTCACTAGCTTACAAAGTATAAAAATGTATAGTGATTTTGGTTTTTTTTTGTACTTTCTAAGCAAGTGCTTGACTACGATCCCACCTGTTTTTAAGTGGAAATGTAGTCCTGGATGGTACGCACTAGCTTAGTAAATGCCTATTCACTCTATTCTTGAAATCACCCACATTGTAATCAGAGGGAAAGACAGACACGGGCAAACTATTCCAGTCCTTTGCTGTACGAATAATAAAAGACGAAGCAAAGCGCTTCGTTCGGGTTTGAGGGATGTTCACAACAAAAGGATGAAATCCTGCAGTAAGTCTTGAAGTCCGATGGTGGAATGGGGATGGGGAATTAGATCATGTAGTTCCTGAGCACACTCTCCAAAATGCAATCTGTAGAAAACCGCAAGGTTAGCTACCTTACGCCTGTTCTCAAGACTGAGCAGATTGGTTTCGGCTGCGTCACCAAATAGTTGTACCTTATTTTTGTAAAAGCTGCTATCAATTTCAGCAATAGGTGAACCGTTTTTGATGATTCTTTTTTTTTATTTAAAAGCTGGGGTGCTCCCCATGTGGTCCCATTTCTATTTTTCAATTTGGTCTAATTCTGACGATGGAATCCATGAAAAAACATACAAGTTTTAAATTTGCTATAAGTATATGTGTGACAAATTTATGTATAACTTAATGTCACGCTAACTGATTTCAATGATTCATTTTAAATTGCAAATACTTCAAAGGTAGTTTCATGACAGTTTGCTTAGGTTCTGATTAATCGTATTTCGTAATATTCCTACGGTAATTCGGATAGCGTTTAACGTTTGATTCAATTTGAAATCTGTTTTTGAATATATTTGTGAGAGAATTAATTGACATGTCATTTTATTAGTTTTCTTCTCTACAGAAGCTTTAGTAGTGGCAGTGGCAGCACCAGTAGCAGCACTAGCAGCAATAATAGCAATAGCTCTTACGCCAACTACAGTGTGGATAGTGACGATATTTTACGGTTCCAACCGATGGAGTCGAGTGAGGACGAAGCAGTTTGGGCTCGACCCAATTTAGGATACAATAACGGTGGTACTCCACCAGTGGTATTGTCAAAGCAGAGACCAAAGCATAATTATTTAATTTTGAGAGGTGAGTTGTTACTATAAATTATATTTTAAAATGTGACTTTTTGCTCTTCACTTAGAAGGTCTGTGCACAACATTGGGACACATATTTTAGCTGTTTTTAATTGCTTTAAAAGTGTTTTTTTTATTTAACAGTCTTTTTGTATTTTGAGTCAACGAACTGTGAATTTGTCAAGTGGTGGATGATGTGCACCACATCGGAAAGAAAGTCATTAATAGATAGTCTAAAACTGAGGGAGCAACATGTGGGTGCTTTCTTAATACTGCTGTCTGACCCGACCTCAGAAGCTGGTGGCTATGGCCATACAACATTAACCAATTTCTTTCTCGCTTAATGCGACCGATGTGTGTGTATTTAGGTTAGGGTATAATGGACTGACATGCCCAAAAGGGCAAAAGTCCCCGATTAATAAAAAAGGAAAAAAAAGTATTTATTTTATGAAATAAAAGACTAAGCCGCGTTTCTCTATAATTGTTAAAAAAAAACTTACAACTTATTCTAATCTATCTATATGATTTACTAAGGAGTCGATCATCTCTTACGCTGTCAGTTCAGTTATTTTATAAAAATACAAAGTTACAGAAAATAATAAATTTAAAGGAAGCGACGATATAGGATGGCTTTCCTTAAATTTATTATTTTTTATTACATATACAAGTCCAAGCGTCAATAGCCTAATGGTTTAGGGTACGGTCTGCGAATCATAAGGTCGTGGGTTCGAATCCACCATTCGACTATTGACGTGAACCATCTCCCAGCACAAGATTAAGCTTAGTTGGAATGGTTAAAAAGAATATTAGTAATATTGACGACAAAGAAAATTGCTATCTTTTAAAAAAAAATACACAAGTGCTACTTAAATGAAGTCAATATTTCCGTTGTTAATAGAAATAATTAACCGTGAGATGGGGCTGACATTTCCCGCGGGTAAAACGACGCAGAGCGATTCAATGTTCGAGCAGAAGTTCTACGGATCACTCCACGCCGTTTACCGACTGAAGAAACTGCATGCCCTCAACAAACACAATGGATGCGTCAACGCCATAAATTTTCATCCGGAGGGTAAGATATTGTTATCTAATATATTTAAATTATTGAATGAAAATTGAAGATATATGTATTTAAATATATTATGTCATCATCATCATCAGCCTGTATCTATCCACTGCTGGAAATAGGCCTTCCCCAATGCCTTCCACCACATGCGATCCTCAGCTTTCCGCATCCAGCCACTTCCGGCTATCCTAAAAAGGTCGTCGGTCCATCTGGAGGGAGGGCGCCCGACGCTTCTCCGACCTATGCGCGGCCTCCATTCCAAGACTTTCCTCCCCCATCTACCGTCGCTGATTCGGCAGATGTGGCCAGCCCACTGCCACTTCAACTTGCTGACTTTAAGAGCTATATCGACTACCTTCGTTCTCCGTCGAATTTCTTCGTTTCGGATTCTATCCCTTAGAGAAATGCCGATCATAGCTCTTTCCATCGCTCGTTGTGCGACTTTCAGCTTGTGGACCAGCCCAACGGTCAGAGTCCAAGTCTCCGCACCGTAGGTCATGGCATATATTATGTATGTATCATTTATTATTAAATATGACTAGCGTACCCTGCCTGCTTCATCGGGCTAGATTTTGCTTTATTTTATTTAAATAATAAACTTACATCATTAAATATATAATTTAATTATTCATTTCTCTTCTCGAGCGGGTGAAGATCATTACCTACACCCATGTACAAATCAGTAAATACAATATCATTCTTTATACAAAAACATATCGGGCTCAAGTTAATGTCAGAAATAAAAGTACGAAGTATAGCTTGTTTGACAGTTCAAAAAGAGGAGTGCTCCGATAGTCACCAAACTTCACAGGCTTACTCGCCAGCTCAATCTGAAGATTCCCTGAAAGTTTCATTGAAATAGGTTCAGCAGTTTCGGAGCCTATATGGAACAAACCCACACACTTTTTCTTTTATATATATAGATGATGTACTTCAAAGGCAGTTAGATGAGAATTTGGTTAGGATCTGATTAATTCTATTTCCTAATATTCCTAATCTATTTGAAGTCGGCTTTTGTTGTTACTCGTAAATATACTTGTATGATTTATGTTTTGTTGTAATGGTTAACAAGAATGTTAGTAATATTTGTGATATGAAAGAAATTGTTAGCATTCTTTAAAAAATTAAAAAAAAACTTTGCAGGTCAACTTCTGGCATCGGGCTCGGACGACATGAACGTGGTAGTGTGGGACTGGGCCCGTAACCGCGCCCTGCAAACAATCAAGACGGGCCACAAGTCCAACGTTTTCCAAAGCAAGTTCCTCTACCTGAACGCTCGGAGTCAGTTGAACATCGTCACTTGCTCTAGAGATGGACAGGTAACCAATATACATATCGTAACCACGAAAGTGTATGCTCTTCGCATTCTCTATCAGATAGCGAACTTAGAACATATGGCCGATGGGGCCGAAAAGTTCTCTATTGGAGACCACGGATCGGTAACCGCAGCGTAGGACGTCCACCTGCAAGGTGGTCTGACGACTTATAAAGGCCGCAGGACGTAGCTGGATGAGCAAGCTGCTTACAACCGGTCCTTTTGAAAATCGTTGGGGGTGGCTTATATGGTTACTATATGTAGGCTGAAATGATGATTCTCTACTGGATTTATCACTGATAGTGTTCTGAGGTGTCCACTACCGCACATCACGGCAGAATTCCAAGTTCCATCGACACCATCGCGGTAGTTGGCATTCCACCACTGTACATTTCTAGCGTAACTTTCTTCCACGAAATAACAACCTGTGGACTCAAATATCACCAGCGGTGTTCTCGAACCTTTAGATTTGGAGAATTTCATTAAATGATCCCTACTCCTTTCTCAAAAGCCGGCAACGCATCTGTAGCTCCTCCGGTACTGATATAAGAAAACGTAACAAAGTATATTGTGTAAAATTAAAAAAAATGGGTGCGTGTACGGTATGGTAATACTCCTTTGATATCATTAAAACTATTTAAAGATATTTTTTATTAACGGCATGCAAATAATTACAATAAAATAATAATAGGACTGGAAAATAATAGCCAACACAGTCAAATAAACATATTTTAATTTCTATCAATAAATAATACATATGGATTAACTCAACGCAACATCTCATTTTTTTTTCTCTTTATTTGGGACAATAAACAATAGCACAATTGATATTATAAAAGACATAATAGAAATAAAATATGTAACTGCACTACCAACAACATTATCCACAAATTATTATCATTATTATTTACGTGCAACACTTAAAAAAACGAAAACACTATCAACAAAATTAAGAAGAAGAATAAGGAAATAAATGAACTAATAAATACTTATTAACTAAATAAGCCGTCTTTAATACATTTTCTAAATTTAGTAGTAGGCAATGAAAACAAATCAACCGAAGTCCGAAATCATCTCCGAAGTACTTATTGTATATATCCACCACACGACGGAGAGATGAACGCACACCAGCATTGGAACGACAGGAGCTTAAAGAAAATAAATTATATGCCCTAACCAACAGTTAACCTCAATTATATTGGAGCACTTGAAGCAGTAGATAAACACAAGTTTTTCATTGTAGCTTCAACATGTTACAGTCATTATTTTCTCCTAACGCCCGGTTATCCGGGAACCCTCAGGTCGGAACGCTCACCTAACCGGGGGGACCCTTGAGTCGAGTTACTAGCGATAGAGGTCCCATCCGGTAAAGCAGTTAAGGACAACCTGTGTAGTTCGTCAACGCGACTAAAGAAGTAACTTCAACAATGATTATGAGATGCGGAGGCTGTTATCAGTTGGTTGTGTGGTGTCAGGTGCGGCTGGTGCAGTGCGCACCTTGCGGCGGGAGCAGCGGGGCGGGCGTGTCGCGGCGGCGCCTGGCCACGCACGCGCGCTCCGCCCACAAGCTGCACGTGAGCGCGTCCGCGCCGCACGAGGTGCTTTCCGCCGGCGAGGACGGCCTCGTCGTGCTGGCGGACGTGCGCGCAGAGAAGGCCTCCAGGTGTGCTCCTATAGTAAAAATTAAAAAAATATCTTTTTCATACTCCCACATCTATAGTACAGTTACATAACACAACATAAAACAACTTAATACAATTACATAACACAATAGGTGGATGTGGGAGTCAGAAGCTTGAACTAAGTAAACTTGTGTTATGAGCCTCTTGGATCCCCTGGCCTATGCTACTGTACAAATCTGTACCGTCTGTCCGTACATATCTCCAATTTAGATAGATAGATTCTTTATTGCTCAAATTTGTCAACTGACTTAAAGAGAGTTGTTGATTCTTTTTTTTTTTTGAAAAATAGTGCTTGCCGTATGGTTCTAGTTTAATTTGGTCCAATGGCATCCATAAGAAAACCATATAAGATTTAAATTGGTATTAAGTCAGTGCGCGACAAATGGACGAATAACTCAATATGGCATCAACCATTCATTTTTTTTACTTGTACTTACAGAGTAGTGTGATGAGAGTTTGGTGCCGGCACCAAATAATTTGTTGGTTGCAAACGGTGAAGGAAAACATAGAGAGGAAACCTGTTGAATTATATTAATATCAGAGTTTTGAAACCCAAAGTTACAAAAAGATAATATCCCTGTGATATCGGTGGCTGGTTGATTCCAATATTTTCAATATTTCATTATATAATTTAAACTTTATACGTTTAATTATTATATTATTTATTTTATTTTTGACTCAATAATATATTTATTATTTTCATCTATTATTTTATTTTATAAAATATATTTTAATGTCATAACTGTTTTATTTATTTATCATATTTATTATACTCTTATTGTCTGTATAAATTCCATATAAATATAATATTGCGCGCGCACGTCTTTAGGTATTTCCGGGCACTGCTGAAAATCAGCGCTGTCACATCCTTGCGACAGCATATGCTGAGACGGTGTCCGATATTGGCATCATATGTTTTGTAATATTTGTCCGTGTAACTTTAACTGTGTTTTGTCTATTTTTCATTCTTTTTTTAATGTGTGTGATGTGATGTGTTTTTGTATTGTGATGCCAATAAATAAATGTCTATGTTTATTTTCTCTGAGCATAGTCATTAGCCTATGTTATTTCTAGTTCCCTGGCTAGGACGATCAGAGCCTTTCATATATCATCTATTTAGTATTATTACACTTTACATTAGCTTATTACATATTCTTATCAATTATCCTACATGTGTTAGAAAATTTTCTAATACATGTAAAGTCTGCCAATCCGCACTAGGTATGCAGTCAAGGATTTTGTGCACCTTATATTTTGTGCTATTCCAAATGCTTCAACTGAGAAAGACTTGTTAAGAAATTTTTAGTTTCATATTCTCCGATGATGTCAAACATTGTGAATGTCAATAGTGGTGACTCAAAACGTTACTTAGATCTTAATAGTGCACGTGCGTGTGATTGCAGGCTGGTGCACGTGAAGGATGATGGGTCGACAGTGCCGCTGTACAGCCTGGACGGGGAGCCCAGCGGCGTACGGCTGCTGTTGGCGGGGCGCGACCGCTTCCTGCGCATCTACGATCGCAGGCAGCCCCAGCGCCCCCTCGCGCTCTACTGTCCCAATCACATCGCACGGGTAACCTGTCACACTTTGTGCTACACCTCTACCTTTTTGTTAGGAAGAGCTAGGCATGTTCGTGCCAAAAATATATCGATATATTTTTCGATATAATATATCGTGATATTGTATCGATACTATGCGATATTGTACAAATATATCGATATTTTTCATATATCGAAACTTGTTTATAATTAATTGGCGCTTAATATTAAATATTACAAACAAAAACACTTTATTCGTAATTTGTAGAAACGAAGTTAGATTGGAGAAATGAATAATTGTGTGTATGACTGTACAGACACGCAGCCATCCATTCCACGTTTCGCTCAGCGTTACTGGTAAACGACTGTAAAGGTTTATGCTTGTAACGACGTCATAACGGCTATGCTTATGTTTTGTGTATTTGACAAATGCGTACATACTTCCAGATGAACATCAACCGCAAAAAGAAGAGTCTCAGGTCGATGCATCTGACCTGCGCGGTGTTCAACCACGATGGGTCACAGATACTGGGCTCCTACAACGACGAGGACATATACCTCATGGACACCAAAAGTGACGTATATAAAAAGTATGATCTCATATTTTTTAATTGGTTAGACCAAACATACAAAGCGTCAATAGCCTAGGTTTAGAGTACGCAGCTCTGTAGTTCTGGGATCGTAGAATATGACTAAGGTATCCCCTGCGTGTCGTAGAAGGCGAATAAAAGGGGCCTCGGATTCACTGGGCGACAAAGGTGGGGACCTTCGTCGTCCGGCAAAGTGGATCCGGGAAGAAGGCGACATCGGCTGGCCCGTGTCACCGTTCTCTGCGAGGGCACAGGGGGGGAGGGAGCAACCTCCTCCTGGTACGTGCTCTCCGAAGAGCACAGTGCAGAGGGGTTCCAGTGGAGTTTTAGTGAGTAAAAACCCCACATAATCGCCGTCTTCCCCCAGAAGGCGGGGTATTTGTTTGAAAATTTCCCCCCGTCAACAAAAAAAAATGTTTAGATTACGGTCTACGAACATCTCTTTTTATGACGAAATACACAGAGAAAGAAGCTGGCCTTGACTGCTTCACCGGATTGAGAGGTGACACTGCTCTTAGGTCGCTTAGCCTGAACCTCTATCACTAGTAACTCGACAGAAACATCCCCACGGTGAGTACCATCACCTAGCACAAATATTAGCCTAATTGGAATAGTTAACAATAGTGTTAGTAACATTAAAAAAATGATTTCAGCCATTACAATTGTTGTACAAATAAGTGTTGTTACAAATAAATTTCCTCTGTTTTTATCAAAAAGTTATATTTATCGTGTGTGATTTTAAATGACGTGAGACTGCATGCTGAGTGACTTAAGAGCAAGTTGCTTTTTATTTCCGCGTTTGAGACAGGATGCAGATTTGGCGAATTCATTTTTCCAAATCTTCATCCTGGTAAATTTAAGCCCTTCCACTAAGATCGTTGTCTTTTCCGTCAAAATCATTTTTTTAAACCTAAAACCTAACATTGCCACAAATACGAACAATGCGAAATCAAGTTATCAAAAATGCTTCAAAAATGGGACTTGAGGTCTAGTTAACTAGAAAAACTCTTAGACTGTGTAGTGGGCTTATTCTCTCAAAGCAATTCATCTCAAAACACTCGATATATCTAGGTACTACTGTAGTCTTAAATATGTTATCTCTTATTTTTGGAAGGTCCACTCCAAGAAGTATTAAGTTATGTCCAACAAGCCATACTTCATACTTTTATTTCTGACATTAACTTGAGCCCGATATGTTTTTGTATAAATGATAAAAATGATATTGTATTTAATTATATGTACATGGGTGTAGGTAATGATCTTTATCCGCTCGAGAAGAGAATGAATACAGAGAGAAATTAATAATTTAATATATTGTGAGAGTTGTTTAAATAAAATAAAGCAAAATCTAGTCCGGCGAAGCGGGCTGGGTACGCTAGTTGTTAATAAATATTTTCTATTTCTATGTTTTCCAATAAATTTCACAGCGTCAGCTCCGTTGACAATGAGAACTTGGAGGACGGGAAGGGCTACCAGAAACGGTATGGTGGGCACAGGAACAGCGCCACGTTCAAGGGCGTGGCGTTCTTCGGGCCGCGCAGCGAGTACGTGGTGTCGGGCTCCGACTGCGCGCACTTGTACGTATGGGACGCCGAGAGCGAAGCCGTCGTGCAATGGATGCACGCGGACTACAATGGCGTGGTAAGTTGACTAAGACTAAATTAATATATTAAAAAAAGCAGCTATATATATATAATAATAAATAACATAAATATAGGTAATGTTTTAGACGTCCTAATAGGCGGGAGGGATGTTATTCCACACATTTTGACGCCGCATATCGAAAACTAGCACGGAATGCAGTAGACTTGTGGGTTTGTACACTTAACTGGTGCGAGCGCTGCTGTTTGTTATACGGCTTGTCTCCGAAACCATAGTGAGCTTTTGCACAAATAAGGAGGCCTCTGAAAGTTAACAACACCAAACAGGAGGCATGCGAAGTGAAGTTTACGTCTCGACTTCATTTTTAAGATACAGTTCTTATTTAAAAAAGTTGTAATATGGCTTCCCGGGGGGTGTATAACAAAACCTGGCACAGGCATTCTGAACTCTTTGTATTAGGCGTTGTGTACGTGCAAGTAGCCTCGGCCCGTTTTAAAATTTAATTTTTTAAAAGAGACCTGTGGAATTCTAGCGGTCCACATCCACAAATGCTCTGATGCATTTCTTTTGAGTAAGTAATACCCTTCTATAGTCCAAAGAGTTTCCCCATATAACGTATTTTAAAATAGTGCTTTTTTTTCAATAAAAGTAGCGTAAGTTATTCCATTTTACATCAGCTATTTTCCAGTAAAAGTCACTTCAAAATCGATAAAGCAGTTCCAGAGTTTGACCAAAACGTACAGGCAGGCAAAAATGTTATTTTGCTACTAGTTGCGCCCCGCGGTGTTACCGGCGATAAAAGCTATTTATTATTTTTTTTTAATAAAAGTACAAATGTAATGTCATCTATATGTATGCCAGTTAGCCAGAACAAACAGACATATGGACAAAATTTATTTTAATATTACAAATAGACCAATTTTATATGTACAGATTTAGAGGAACGCAGCAAAACCATTTTTTAAATTATACACACAAATTTATTAAATCAATAAAAACATTACATACTAAATAGTATAAAAATCTCTCTCTCTAGTGTCGGTCCCTCATGTCTCAGGATCGTGGTCACCATCAGGTTTGCATCTGGGGCGGATGATCTGCCTCCACTGGCTTCTGTCCAGCGCGTCTCTTACAGCAGAGTACAATTTGGGGGACGACGACCCTTTTATCTGATCGGACCACCTTGTTGGTGAACGGCCTCGAGATCTTTTACCTGCAGTGTTTCTACGATCAGTTTTTCTAGACTTTCGTCGCCACTGCGCTATGTGTCCGATATACGCCAAGATTCGATGTCGGCATATGGTAGACAAACGAGTCTTACGAAAGTCATTGGTGCGTTTCGCTGTCCAGGGTATTCTTGACAGCCGCCTCCAGCATCACATCTCGAATGCCTCTCTCTGGTTGGGATTGTCCACGTTTCCACTCCACTCTATACCTTAAGTTAATAAAAAAAAAATTAAAACGCAGCTATTAAGTACCTACGCTGCCGAATATTGTAAATAAATTAGATATTATATGTATAGCGTTAATTATTATTGTATAGTAGTATGTATTAGTATTTATTGTATATGCTTTCTTTATTGTATTTTACGGGTAATAATGGTAAATAGTGTATAGATATATGGGTGCAGTTTTCGCCAATAAACTGCCCTGGCAGTTTGGCGAAATAATATAACTAAATGTTATTGAATAAAAAAAAAAGTATAAAAATACGGCAGTAAAAAAATTAAATTTCTGTTTTGGGTAACATTGAATTAAAAAGCATATTAAGTTATTATCACTCTTAGTATTTCAGTATTTTCAATGTGAACTATCTTTACTTTCAGGTGAACACTATCGAGGCGCATCCACGTTTCCCCGTGCTGGCGACCAGCGGTCTGGACAAGGACGTCAAGATCTGGATACCGAAGAGCCAAAGCGATCCCGATTTCAGTGGAATGGAGAAGGTATAACTGTCGGCATCTAAATTGACAATCAGAATGAGCAGTCGCCTCAAGTTGGATTAGCCTTAGGCGACCCGGGAAGAAGGCGACATCGGCTGGCCCGTGGCCTCAACATTACATGCCCCCCATGCCCTCCGTTTTCTTTCTCTTAAAGCCAGATGTTTCGTATGTCTAAGACACAGTGCATGTCTATTGTGTCACACTGTACCGACTTCAAAAGAGGAGGTTCCTCATTTCGTCTATGGTATTTTATGTTTGTTATCACATAACTTTCGACCGGATGAACCGATTTTGATGATTCTTTTCCAATTTTGGTCCATTTCTTACAATGGTATTCATGAGAAAACAAAAGAATCAAGTATGTGCGCGACAAATGGACGAATAACTCAATATCACGTCAACCGAAAAAACTTTTATTTTATTTTAATGAGTTAATTTCTAAACAGGTGATCCGACAGAACAGTGTCTCCGTATCAAGTCCGCTGTTCAACGACTTCTTGCCAGCAATCTACAGCGCGTGGCGGGACGAGAATCCACCCTCGCCCTTCGGTGGCAGCGTCGACTTCGAGGGCAACGCCTGCACCGCCTTCTAGCCTGGTGTGTTACAGGCTTATTGGTGTACGCCTGTACGTTATTGTCCGTTCGCGTTACGAAAACAGTGAGCCGTCAGTGCAACTGCAGTGTAAAGGTGTTTTCACAATGGAGTAGGATTATTTCAAAAGATTAAGTTTATACAATGAAGTAAAACTTCTTTACACACAATTGATGCGGGGAGTAAGCTGGTGAATGCGTTACGAAAAGTGTGATCGGGCGAGACAAAGACAGAGAAGTGCCTCCATACGTTTTCCTTCTCTCACAGTCGTTATATGCATGCACGTCATATATTGTTCATGTATAACTATATATGTATTATATACATATATATATAGATGGAACTCAACAAGTTTTACTTTAGTCGTGTGGTCTACAAAGTCATTGATTTTTTGAAATCTATGTTACTAGAATCTTCATTTGTATTTTACCCTCACCGGGGGGACCCTTGTGTCGAGTTACTAGCAATAGAGGTTCAGGCTAAGCGACCTAAGAGCTATGCCACCTCTCAATCCGGTGAAGCAGACAAGGCCAGCATCTCTGGCCAATCTGTGTAGTTCGTCATAAAAAAAAATCACTTGTATTATAAAAGAATTTGAAAGAAATTGTTCTCCATTCTCCATTCAGTCATCAATATTCAACATGAGATTTTCTTCTTGTATCACATTGTCACTGTGAACTTAGCTTTATAATTTGTTGCGACCCAATTGGTCAGGGGGCTACGGTAGCTCACTATTTTGCTAACGCGAACGGACGAGTACATAGCGCGTGTGGACTAGGGATGATCGATGTTACAAAAACATCCACGTTGATATCGATGTTTTAACATCGATAATTATAGAAAAATATCGATGTCCAGTTATAATACATAAATTATTAATATTCATTAAAATTCGCATGATGTTTTTGATAAATACAAATATATGAAAGGTATTTAGCGAACGATCAAAATTTTGGGTTCCTCATAATAACGCGTAATGTTTATTCATTGAATAAAATTGATTATACCGATTGTACCGCGGTTTAATTTGATTTCGAATTCCCGATATATCACAACCCTAACGGACTCTTCTTGGTTAGTTAATTTGATAGCAAAACATGTTTTGTTATTACTAATGTGAAAATTCAATTAAACGGCACATTCAATTTATTGATAATCGATTTTGACAGTATTACAGAACATCGATGAATTATCTTTTAATATCGATATTCATCGATCATCCCTATAATGGACGATTTACGATGAAATTTGTTGGTGTTTTTTTATGAGATTTGATCATTCAGGTTTATCCCAATATTGGATTCAAGGAATGCTCTTCTAATACAGTGGTACTTCGATATACGAGTATTTTGAGATACAAGGAATCCGACACTACACCGCTCTAACAGTTTCTCCGATCCCAGACTACACCGTGTGCTCGTTTTCCTAGTTTTAAAAGCATTTTTATAAGACATTTCAATGTAGATATTGCTTTGAGATACGAGCAAGTTTACGAACGAATTAAACTCGTATGTCGAGTTACCACTGTAGTATTTAGAGGAAACATAAGCTATTATATTTAAAGCTATGATAGCCTACTAGCTTAGCGGGTCGACTGCCGATGGTCGCTAGTTCGATTTTTTTTAAATGACGAACTACACAGATTGGTCAGAGAAGCTGGCCTTGACTGTTTGGTCGCTTAGCCTGCACCTCTATCGCATGTAACTCCACACAAGGGTCCCCCCGGTGACGGGTAACACTCGACAGGCCGAACCACGATTCGGTCGGTTGTTATTTCACGAATAATCTAAAGGACATTCAAAAGCTAAACTAAATTTTTTGTGTGTCAGTTGTGCCACTTCTGGAAGCGTTGTCGCTGGGAGAAGAAGTAGCCGAAAAAACTCCAACGCTCCTAACATCTAAGGGGTGGGGTAACGGGTGCCAGTTCGATTCCAAGCGGCTTGTACCAATGAATTGCTATTTTCAACTTCCAAAAAGGATGAACTTCTCAATTCGTCTGTATGTTTTCATGTTTGTCACGCCAATAGATTTCGATGATTCATTTTTTATTGGAACGGACGTACATTAAGAGAAGTTTGTGAACCTAGTGCGGATTGACAGCCTTTAGATGTCTTAGAAAAAAATTCTAGGACATGTAGGTTTCCTCACGATGTTTTCCTTCACCGCCGAGTGCGTGGTAAAAAAGGCGATCACCTTGTCTACTGGCTGTTAATGTATATTTTCAAATAGACCGTTAGGCACTTAAAGCAATATACAAAGCTGGTTTTTTACTTAAATAATAAGTTATAGGCGTAAAAATAAGTTTCCGCCGTTTTTTAGGTCCAAAAAAAATATTGTAAAAGTGATTGTAAACAATGTGAGAATGCTTGCTGAGTGATTTTTAAGTGCCGTTTAGATTTTGAATTTTTACTTAAATTAGACTTACGCAAGTGTCAACGTTTTCTTTTGTATTTGAGACGAATCTTTCCCCAATAATTTCTCCAAATTTGCATCCTCGTACATTTTTTGCCTTCCACTGAGATCTTTGTCTTGCGAGATGAGATGATAGAGGTTCAGACTAAGCGACCTGAGAGTTATGCCACCTCTAAATCCAGTGAAGCAGTCAAGGACAGCTTCTCTGGCCAATCTGTGTAGTTTGTCCATAAATGCGTCTCACTCAAAACGGCGGAAACTTGTATGTACACCTAATAATTTTATTATTATGCCTATAATACGTATAGTAAAATTAAATTTAGCAGTAATAGCTTAGCGACTAAGCGCTATTATAACTGTACCAATGAAATCACCAGCATTGCTAAAACCTTGGACTGCGAAAACCGTCTCTGTCTATCCCACTAGGGTTTAAAGTCGTATAGATGCGGAGTATGTTTCAATGATAGGAATAGAAACTGTGATAAGGGAAGAATGGACTTAAAAGGGGCCTCAGGTTCACTGGGCGACAAGGGTGGGGGCCTTTGTCGTCCGTTAAGGACGCGGGAAGAAGGCGACATCGGCTGGCCCGTGTAGCCTTGCACTATGAGGGCACAGGGGGAGGGAGGGAGTAACCTCCCCCCCGGGACGTGCTCTCCTTGAGCTCAGTGCAGAGGGGCTCCGGTGCGTTCCACGTGAGATCCCGAAGCCCCTCGACATGCACCGAGGAAAGGGCCACCGGGGAGGTTTTAGTGGGTAAAAACACCACATAACCGCCGCCTTCCCCCCAGAAGGCGGGGTATCTTTTTGAAGATTTCCTCCCCGTTAACAAAAAAAAAAAATGGACTTAGTTATGCATGGAAGAATGTTTGTAGAACGGATGACTGAGGAACGAGAGATAAATAAAATTAAGCAATAATGTTTGTATATTCGATAGACGATACCAAGTAAGGACTTCGCTTGTGCCTTCTGGCAGCACGGGAACTATCTCCTAGTGGCAGTAATATGAGAGTATTCTGACGGCGAATTTCCGTGGTATATTTATGTATAACTAGCGTACCCAGCTCGCTTCGCCGGGCTAGATTTTGCTTTATTATATTTGAACAATAAACTTACATTATTAAATATTTAATTTAACTCTCACAATATATTAAATTATTCATTTCTCTTCTCGAGCGGGTGAAGATACACCCATGTACATATCAGTAAATACAATATCATTATTATCATTTATACAAAAACATATCGGGCTTAAGTTAATGTTAAAAATAAAAGTACGACGTATGGCTTGTTTGATAATTCAAAAAGAGGAGTGCTCTGATCGTCACCAAACTTTACAGGCAGGATTACTCGCCAGTTCAATTTGAAGATTCCCTGAAAGTTTCATTGAAATCGGTTCAGCCGTTTCGGAGCCTATTGGGAACAAACCCACACTCTCTTTTATATATATATATATATAGTTAAAAAATTAAAAGAAGGCACACTAAGGCTCTAACCAGGGCTGGATTTAAAGGTCTGGAAGTCCCCCTTGGCTATAAATTATTTTCCAAATACAACGTGGACAGACAAAGATCTCTTATAGATAATTAATCACTCCTATGAACGTTGTTTCGAATGTATATAATTGCTTATTTTGTTTGAAAATGAAATGGCAAGAAATCCTTCAATAAGTTCAATAAAGATGATAGTTGAAACCAACAGTGTATATTTTTCATCCCCTCTCTTGTGGAGGCCCCAGGGCTGTGGCTCCGGATACCCTATCCTTAAGTGTAGCCTCGTCTCTAACTAGTGAACTAGAAATTAAATCTTTCGGGTATCTGTGCCCTCTCCTATTTCTATTTCAATTAATAAAGAATTGCTTTTGAATGATGAATGGTTATGTGTGCGTGCGTGTTTACATTTTTATACATATGTATGAAAAAGTGTTTTAGTAAATAATATCCGGAAGCATGAAGCGTGGTATATCAGTTATTAGACTAATAACGATTTATTCAAAAGGCTATCGACTCTGTTTTTTTAACTTCATGTTTACACGTCTAAACTGTCGAACGAAATATCCAAACTAATTATGCATAGCGTCGTTTTGTAGGTTATGTCAAGACCTTTCAAATTATGTATAGTATTGCTAGATACGAGCTCTGTAGCGCTTTGTACATAGCCGCGAAATTCAAAAGACAAAAGGCGGAATTATTATATTTGACATTATATTTGACATTATAATATTATAATAATTTTTCTACATGCTTATGAATGTACATACGGTACATATACACAAAACATATTTTACAATTTTTCAAGAAACTTTTTCTTAGACTATTTACTTTTATTATTGAAAAATTTTTAATAGCTGGTAACACCGCAAATAAAATTAAAACTAAATTTCCATAACCAACCAACTGCAATTCAATTATCATTGTGTGAAACTTTAATCTACTAATTCTAATTGTCGACCTTTCTTCTATAACAATTTTGATTAATTGATCGAAACGTAACGACATATTTGAAAGATGACAATATCTTCGAGATTACGAGATGATAATAAATGAAATAATATAATAGCGTCAGTGGTACGCCATCGGTAAACCATAGTGGCACAACTGAACTAACACATAACCAAAACTAGCAATAATCGACAACTATGCTATCAACAAACGTTCATTTTAACATTGTATTAGCCGACATTCACAATACCAGAGGAGCTGAAGGTCCGTTGCTGACCTTTACGGAGTAGGCTCACTTCTATAAGGTCCCCAAGTTGGCATCGCTTCGAAAACTCCGCTGGTGACAACTTACTCCATGCATCGGTCGTGGAGTGAAATTATATGAAATATCTACTGGACTATGGAAAATTTTCGATAGAATTGAAAAGATTTATAGTTACGTAACCATTTGTTCCAACGTTAATAGCAGTTATGTTTACAAGCGACAATTTCTGATGATTATAAAGATTGTGAATCTTTAGCTTTCAGCTTTTTACAAGAAGTAAATAAAATTATAGAAAATTTTAAAAAATCTCAAAGTCAATAAAAAAGTAGCACAAGACCTTGAATTCTGAAGACCAGGTCACTCCTTTTCGACCGACAGTCCTTTGGAAGAATGATTGTTAATTGAGATATCTTTAGGTTTATGATAATCGAACGACAACGAGTGGGGAAGAAAGGATTATACAAAATATACGATATTTTGTGCAATTAAATGTTTGCATAGAAATGTTTAATATATAACTCGTAAATACTTGAGAAGAAACTTTTTTATTTTAATTTTTTTATTGTACAATAATTTTGTATTTTTTTTTTTCCCTCTAAACTAGAAAATGTTTACTATTAGTCTTCAGAACTATGCTTAGTATAAAACGACGTATTGAGATTTATTACTTTCAAACTAAATTAATATGTTGATTTATTTTATCTATGGTCTAAGTGGACTTGATTTTTCATTGACAGTCAAAATGCACTAATTTTTATATTTAAGCACGTACTCGGCCATAATTCCACATGATATTAAAATGGCGATGTAGTCTTGAATGTGAAAGGGCACTAGCTTAGTATGTCTATTCATTCTCCTCTTAACACAATCCTTTGCGGTATTCAGAATCAGAAGAAGTAAAGCGCTTCGTCGAAACCGAAGAATTTTCTTAACAAAGATCGTCGTGATATCCGATGGTGAATGAATGTAATTCCTGTGCACACTTTAAAATTAGCTCTCAAAATAGGCGTACACTTGGATTAATTCATAAACTGAAAAATTACAGGCACGTAAGAGATACCAGTCTAATGAAATCCTGAAGTCTCCATACACGGGGTATGCAAAAAAATGTATTCGGTTCAACGGTTACTTTATAATACAATAGCAATACTAAAATTGTCCCTACAATTTTTCTCTAACATTTACCATTAGGCTATCTTAAAATTTTATATATTTATTTAGATTTATCATTAAAAGCTGTCGTATGCCGAAGTTTGTGCTCAAGTCTGATAATTATGATATCGAAAAAGGCTATCCCCATTCTCATTTTATTTTACGTATTATTAATAAGATTTTTTTTAGAAAAGCAACATTTGAAACATGTACCATATTAATGCAAATTGCCGCCTAAAAACAGCCGCTCTATCGCCATACATTACCATAAACTTAAGTTTATGTTCATAGACATCAAAACTGTAATTGTCAAGAATAGTTGTTAGTTTTTAATTTGACTAATCATTAAAAATATTTTTTGTTTCTTTCCCCCCTTAACATGGAATATACTTTATGCCTGTAATATGTCACTAGAGTCTTGTGCTGTAAAGATATTGTAGGATATTTAATCGCTTTGCTATGTCTTCCCAACCACTAACTTGCTGTGAAGCCTTAGGATATTATTAGTCTGAAAAAATTACAAAAAATTCGTTCTGCACTTGCCTTAAAAAATATAATCTTACATTTATTATGAGATCGTTGTTAATTTAAATGTAAATGCTCAGTCGGTGTACTCACGGCCTTATTTTAAGACATATTCATAATTTTTAAATAAAACTATATTTAAGGTTTTTTAAAAGTAAAAATAAACGCATTTGTTTTCAAAATATAGTTGAAATTACAAGTGTTAAAATTCTAAATTAATGTGATATAACGACAAAATGATTTTTTAGATAATTTATATATATTCACGAATACCTTTGCGTTTTACTAATTGTTAGTCTTATGCTAGTTAGTGTTTGTTCTATCTTGTTTTTTAAATACCTTAGGGTTGACCATTGATATATATTGCGTGACCTATAGTGGAACTAACTTACAATGTTATAACATTTGTAAGTTAGTTCCACTTATGTAAATAAATAATGATTTTATTATCTAATGTAGTTTTATTTGGCGTCCCATACGGTCTTTAAAATTATATAAATCGAAATCGGTCTAGATACTACAAAACATTATATAGTAGACCGAGAATGTACGTTACACAAATTATTAAAACGCGCAATAAAATGTATGACATAATTTACTTAAACTTGCGTTTGTTACAATAAAAGAACAAATATTCGCTTCAGTATTCTTTTGAGTGCCATTGAAGTTTCCCGCTACTAGACTTTCATTGATTTTAGCGCCGCGGAGCGTTGATATTCAGAACTAACGGCTTTTAGTGTTTAATATTTCCTATCTTTCCTTTATAAATATTGTTTATAAAACACTTTTTTTAATACTGGTCAATGTTTAATAGGTTTTAACACAATATCATCGTATTTCAATTTACAATTACAGTAAAAATATAAAAATACGGTTTAAAAAAAATATCCACATGCTATTCAAAGCTTGTTAATGGCGAACCGTTTCAACCAATCAGAAGGCCGGCATGTACAAGCCCGCGCCATCTTCGTTTTCAAACTCATCTCCATCGCGCCCGCCCGCTCACTCGATCAGTCAGTCGCGCGTCGGTTTGGAGTAACCATACCTACCTTACTACTTCTAGTAATTAACACAAAAGTCTGAACAATCATGAGCACCAATGAAAATAACAGTGAAGTGGCCGTTGACAAGGTCGGGGATGAGAAGTCTGGGGATGCGAAAAGTGATCTAAAAGGAGCCAAAAGGGCAGCAGAGGTGAGTGCACATGTCAAACTAAAATGTATTCATTTTAGTCGCTCGCCATTTTATTGAACGCTTGCAATATAGAGTAACGTTGATACGACCCAATTCAATATCTAACAGTTATGTTCCACGTGGTAACTAAAAGTGCATCATTCGTGCGTTAAACATCACGAGCCGGCGTATTTTTGGATGTCATTTCTTACACATTTTAGCATGTGAGGTAATCGATGAGTCAGTGTTAATATAAGATATATTTAATTATACTAAGTACTTGAATACCTATTGCATTACTTGTCTACAATATTTAAGCGGTTTCTAGCTTTGTTTACCCGTTTTCAATACAGAGGCATGACCTTGGCAGAAAAAAAAATATGGCGCGGGAACATACGCTTGCCTTCGATGATATGGTTAATATAACAAAAAAAACCGCGTGGTTGTATCTGTATCCAGATTTGTGTGTTTTATTAATATTATCAGCGTCGTTATGATTTTGGGACCAAATTTTTAGTCTGGTTTTTACGGTCGTATAGCGTGACGCTAAATGGAAACATGGCCGGCGAATGTCAGTGTGTGAGGTGCTGTCATAGGAAGCATAAAGTTATTATCATTTGTACAATTTCGTTTATCAATAAAGAGCAATATGTTTCTAAAAAAAGTTACGGTCATAATGTTCAAAGAAATCGATTTGTTTGCACACTTGTACTATTATTTTGGTTATGCGTTACACAGAACGCTAGTCAATGACCCGGCGTTATTTGCATGTAGGTGTTTCGCACGTAGTAGTTGAGACTTCCTTTGTTCTACACGTTGCGAAACTTAAGCAACAACCCTACTGTAAATCGTGTTTCCCTGCATGAAATAGGCGGGAATCATGAAAATTGTATTCTTCTAAACTACGAGTAATCCTTCCGTCTCTTTCGCACTATGTAACCTAAATTCAGACAAACAATTGCAAGCCCGACAGACTATTTTTGAACGGTTTTAAAACAAAAGTTTCATAATCAAGTGTTCTACCAAAATAGGTATGCAATTGATGCTTGCGTGCCCTCGTTGAATATGACTTTTCTATGTCACTGCGTCCAGACTGTTGTGGCGTCGTGGTTCGGCTTCCGTTTGTATTTGCCAGAGCAAACTCGGCCGTACGTCGCTTGTCCCCCGCACTTCGCCTTTCTCTTTCCCCCACAACAGTAACCCACGCTATTTTATCACGCATACTTGTCACCTGCGAGACGTTATCTTCTGTAGAATATACATTAAAACCACAAAATCCAATCCGGCGTTTTCCTTTAGTTCGCGCGAATAGCCGAAAACAAAAATTGGGCGATAGCCAGATATTACTTGTTGGATCCCGTAAAACGAGACAAGCTGCAGTACTATATTACTTTTAAAAGTTTTCATTATCCCGCCAACTAACGATAATGTTTCTTTCATAATGTAGGATAAAGCGACGGAGGCGAAAAAGGCGCGAAAAGAAGAAAATGGCGGTGGTGAGGATGAAGCACACAGTGAAGAAGACGATTTGGAGGGAGAAGGCGACGGGGAAGAGGAGGACGATGAAGAAGTAGACGAGGGCGAGGAAGACGAAGAGGAATTAGAGGAAGGAGAGGAAGACGATCTCGAAGGTGAAATTTTAAACACATTAATAGGTTTTTCTATAAGAACTAAGATAATTGACTTTAACTTCTTTGAATATTTGCTGGGCCCCTTATTTCCTTTTTGAATTTTCTCCGTCGTTCCTTTTATTTAAAAAATGAGGATATGAATAACATCTAATATTTTTTATCAGATTTAATTATACATTAAATAATAATTTCCCCTTGTTACAGATGAGGAAGGAGGAAGACGATCTCGAAGGTGAAATTTTAAACACATTAATAGGTTTTTCTATAAGAACTTAAATATTATGTCATTATAATGATAATTGACTTTAACTTCTTTGAATATTTGCTGGGCCCCTTATTTCCTTTTTGAATTTTCTCCGTCGTTCCTTTTATTTAAAAAATGAAGATATGAATAACATCTAATATTTTTTATCAGATTTAATTATACATTAAATAATAATTTCCCCTTGTTACAGATGAGGAAGTGGAGGAAGAATTATTAGGCGAAGAGGAGGAGGATGATGCGTAATACGCCTCGTGCCTCTTTAAGGACAATGTCACAGTGAAGTGTTAGTGCACGTGACGGCCCGGACTGCGCGGCCCCGCTTCGCCCCAACTCTTACGGTGCACCCTTATATTGGACGAAAGATGGCGTTATCTTGGCTCACCCTTACAAACTCCCTTAAGCATTTCGACCCATCTTATATCCTATTTACAATAAATAAAGTTGAAGGCAATAATAAAGGCATGTACAGGCATCCCCCTGTTTGAAATTTGGCGCGTAAATTGGTTAAATTTTTTTAAGCAGACTAATGTGAGGGTGCACCGCGCAGCCCCAACACAATAGCGAGCAGTTGGGAACACGCGGGGCCGACGGCGCTCCCACCTAAAACGGGTGCAGTTTTATTTAAATGACAAAAAAACGTAATTAAGTCTAATCCAATGCAGATTTTCAATTTTTTACAATGTTATAAGTTCTAGACAGAAAGCAGTGTCTGCTCTACATTTCGCGGTTCGCTGCTAACAATTAAGACTTAGTGGAATGCTGTTGAATTTTGTCATGAAATGTACAAATGTGTTTTTCTTTTTGAAAGTAAACCTTATATTCTAAGTGAAAATTTGCTCTGTATTTAGAGTTAATCCTATGAGCCCGTTGTATGGCGAAGTTGTGATATTTTTCTATGAAATAGCCAAGATATTCAATTGTAAGCAAAAGTGAAACTACACGGAGTAAAGTCGCAAAGCTGCAACCCCCCACATTTTCTTTTAGTCTATGAGAGATTGTGTGTACATATTTAGAGTAAGTGAAGTCAGGCATTTTGTAAGCATTAATGTAAGTGTAGTTTGCGTTCAGGTACCACTGTTTTATTTCGCCGACAACCCTAGCGCCCATTCTAGCGGCACAGCCGTCGGCGCTGTACTCGAAACTCCCGCTTGAAACACGCTCGTCAGTTTTTGAATTTTTACAAATGAACAGACTTGGGAGTTTAGAGTTACGCGACGACGCTTCCTCGACGCACGGTCCATGACCGCAACGACGCAGACCGGTGTACACGACGTTTTAATAGGAAAACATCACAATTTTGCCATTATCTCTTACATCGCCCGCCGACCGCCCGCTCCGCGCGACTGATAGCGAGTGCGGCGGCCGCGGCGTCGCGACATAACAGCCAGAACCGGCCGGTAACTTTGTCCATATTGTTAATTAGGATAGAACCTTCAGTTCGGTATTCCATTTTCGAGGTGTGTGGAATAAGAGATTCCTAGGTTAAAGTGAATTAGTAAGTAGGTGGTACGTTATATTTTATGAAGGGACGCTAGCGAAGCCGGCGGGCGGCGGCATGGGGCGGGGGGGTCGCGCGTCAATGCGTCCCCCGCGCGCGTGGCCTCGTTCGATTTGCCGCGCGCCGCTCTCCCCCTCCGCCCCGCGGCGACCCGACGGCGTCCGGCACCCGCCTTGTACCGCGGCATAGCGACGCGTCCCCGCGCGTGGAAAATAACCGCCATTGCATCGTCCATTGCCGCGCGACCGGCGTGGCTTGAGCGGCAATGGATGCGTCGCCGCTCGTTGGACCGCGACCCCGTCGTCTGACGTCGGCCGCCATTTTACAATAGCTGTCCTCACACTAATTTTTTCACCCGACGCGCGGCGCCTGACACAGACTGCGGGGTGATTCAAGCATTTAGACAAATGCTCCACTGCCGATCGTGCATCGAAGGGAGCAATCTTGTTTTCATTAGCATCAATTGACATTGAAAATAAAATAAAAAATGAATTTGAATTATATCTTATGAATTAATCCTATCGTCCCGCCTTTCGTTTGTGGTAAGAATGAGCTGTCTCATATTGTGTACGATGTACGTCTAATGTGAATACCTTAGTACGATTTAATTTATTTGTGATGTTGAACACTATTGATTTTCTACAATGGACGAAATGTAAATACAACCGATTTTAAGTAAAACGTTATTTTGTTTCTTCAGCTTATTTATTTGTCCCTGAGAGGTTAGCAGCCGCCTGGACTGATAGAACCTGCCTCGCACACAAGTGTAACAATTTTAAAGATAGCGCTATAAAAATAAATTGCGCAACATTTATATGAAGCTCTGACGATACGGGCGCGTTCATATCGGATAACGCGACTTGAGGAATAATCGTTTGATATAGGTCGATGGTGGCCTAGTCTCGTTCCTACTGCACTGATTTCAGGTAGACATTTACTAAATACCAAAACTTAGAATTTGCTCGTTCATTTTCTTGATTTAAAATTATAAAGTCCAATAAGTTGGAAAGCCGTAAGATCGGTGTTGTAATATTAAGATATCGCTTCCGTTACGTAGGTAAACGGGAACCCCTATGAATTTTGATTGTTTTGATGTAAGGGTCGTAGCTTGGGGGAGCCAAATCTAGGGTAGACACCCCATTTCCGGTCCCGTTATTATTACTTTATGCACGTTTTGATGCAGAAATTTTAAACAATGCCAAAACGAATACTACTTACATATAATCAACACGTTTTTTTCATATGATACTCTTTCATATAATAACATCTAAATATGTTAATTGCATTCGTAGGTTCCTTTTAGACAATTTAATGGTATAACGGTGAATCTTGAAAGATGTTTGGCTTATTTAACTTTACCAGTAGTGACCTCTACTCAATACAATGTGCACTTTTATTCAAGTCGAGTTTCGCTAGATGGCAGTGTTACAAAACAGCAGTTATCTGTGGTTAACATGGGTGTCAAATAAGCGCCTATTTTCAAAATGTTCCGATAAAATTTATAGTTTTTATACCTCATTATGTAATTAAAGAAATTAAATGTATATGATACTGTAGAAAAAGGTACGATTCACTCGCTTGTGATATTTTTAAAAGGAATACGGAATTAAATGTTTTTTGAATATTAGTATATTTCATAAATAAAAGTGACAAGTTTCTTCTTTTAACAATATATTTAAAGGATAGTTTTCTGATGCTTTTACTGCTTTACCAAAATAGTTTTGTTTTTTTTTCACAAATGTAATTCATACCCTCTTTTTCTTATGATATTTTGACCAATTAGTAAGTACTTCCGAATAAAGGCCACTGTACTAAGTTACTCATAATAGAGATTCAGATTGAGCTCTCTAAGGGCTAGGCTATTTACCAACACGCACAACCAACACATGGAGCCATCTGGTTTTTAAAACTACTTGGGACCTTCAAGAAACGACTTTTCTTAAACGTACCTGCATCTTCTCTGGTACTGTGGATGTTCATGGGCGACAATGATAACTTAAATCAGGTGAGTAATTTATTTCTTGAAGTAAAATGAGACAATTATTGTTTGGATTAATTCCAGCCAGTAATTTCCGTTACTGCAGAATAACAATTTCGATTCCATCTTCATAGCATTCAGAACTGTACCGATAAGACTATGTCGGTTATGAATATGTAGAACCGATATGACTTGGAAGACCTATAAAAATCGAGTCTACTCCTTTCGCAGTCTCTCTGGTGTTGTTGATGATCGTGAAAGACAGTGATCACTTAATAACAGGTGATTCGTAAGCCTGAACTAAATATATATATGACAAGTACATAATTGAAATTAACTCATTTCCCCGACCGCTGTCAATGTGACGACACTTTCAAGGTTGTCTCCGGCCCAAATGTCACAAAAACTTACTTTTGTTTACGCAAGATAATACGCATACAATGTAATGAAACACTTATCGACAACATTGTATAATGATTTATCTCAATTTTTTTAGATTCATTAAGTAAACTTCAAGACGTATGTTTTAGGTTCGAACTTAATACGAGTTCGTGTTTATAAACTTTTACGATTTGAACTCTAATTAAAGGTATTCTATAATCATATGTAGATACATAGACAGTTTCAGATATTGAAAAATAATAAATCGAAGACACAAAATAATATTAGGGAATCATTAGGAACATCTCAGTATAGTGAGTGAAGAAGGGAGAGGAAATAAAGATAATTCGTAATAATTGGATTAATGTTGTTGCATAATCTTTAGCAACAGGATCCTCAGTATAGAGTAATCAGTCAGAGACTTCGTCTGTCTTTTTTTTTGTTAACGGGGAGGAAATCTTCAAAAAGATACCCCGCCTTCTGGGGGGAAGGCGGCGGTTATGTGGGGTTTTTACCCATTAAAACCTCCCCGGTGGCCCTTTCCTCGGTGCATGACAAGGGGCTCCGGGATCTCCAGTGGAACGCACCGGAGCCCCTCTGCACTGTGCTCAAGGAGAGCACGTCCCGAGGAGACACCGTAGTCTTATTCTTGAGAGCCCAGAACTACAGGGCTGCGTCTGTGTCTGGGCTATGGCTTTGTCGATGGCTACAGTTATGTCCTTGTCCATGACTTGGTCTATGTCAGGTAGGGTTCGGAATGCTTGCGCTTAATATAGTACCGTCTATGCCGAGGTTATCCCTCACCGGAAGAACTCTTGTCTCGAGTTACTAGCTATAGAGGTTAAGGCTAAGAGCTACAGCTTCTTCCTGTTATTGTCATATTTTTTCATAACGCGCCTAAAGAAAACGAGTTTTTATTCACGTCAAGTACGAGAAATGTTTTAGACATCTGCAATTATGAAGAATCGTTTAAATTTATCGACAGACTAATTATGGTCATTAATAAGCTCTGCGATCAATTCGCGCGTTGACTATTTGTTAGTTATGGTTGCCTTTCTCTTGTTATTTCTGTCTTGACGCAGCTTTCCATAAGCAAACGTTACCCCCTTGAACTCTGCCAGAGCAATTGGGGAGCCTATTGCGCTGCCAGTCCCAAGCCCGGGTGCAAAAAGATGGACACAAATTTCTTAATAAATAGACCTATATTACAGGTATATATAACAGTACCTATATTTATATCGAGAAGATTCCTATGAGTTAATATCTTATGGGTGGCAGCTCGCATTTCCGTCTGATTGTGGCAATGACTTATCGTTCAGTTTTTAAAGTACAGAATAAAATCACTTGTTAAAATATGTTCCAAGTGTGTCATTCACTTATGGGCTCACAACCTGTTACATATGAAAACTTTTACGCTTGGTGAAAAGTGGATATCGAAAGGGTTAAATAAATGTATGATTATAATATGAATGAGCTTATTAATAGTAGAATTATTATAACTGATAAGAGATATTTAACGTTAAAGTTGAACTAGGAACACGAAAGGCTGACATTAAAACATCAAGAATTTAAAATTATAGAACGTATAAATAGCGTCATTGTAACTAGCATTTTTTTCTTTCATAAGCTGAGCCAATTACAGTTCTTGAGCGATTACAGTACATTTGAAAGTTTTCCTATTTATATTGTTTACCGGTTCTCAACAAATGGTCTCGTGTACAATTAAACAAACTGCTTACGCCTTTGTTAAACTAATACGGGTCATCAATCTGACAATTGGTAACATGACCAAAATGAATAGACGCTTTTTTACTCTGTGCGCCTACGTGATAGTAACGTACCTATTTTGTTTGGATTGAATGATTCAATGAACAGTGCAAGCCTGGTGCCTACTCCTACCACGCTACGCTAGTGTGTTCATGAACTCGAACCGTTGTGAACGCGTATTTTTCGTCGTGTTTCTTACTCGTTCGAAATTTAAATCGTGTCTCTTAGTACTTTATTTTTAAAACTATTTAATAGCACTTTTTGTATTATCTATGGTAAAGGGCGGGTGAAAAGAAGTGAATATGTTTACCGTGTTGTAAATTGAAGTGTATTTTTTTTCCTGTGATCCAGATTTCAAGGTAAATAAATTGTTTATAATTCTTAAAACTGACTTATTTTCATAATATTATAATTTATTTATACTCATTTTAGACCTTAAGTCATACTGTAATGGCATTCTGTACTAGTTAGCCCTGGATGAAAGAGAAAACAAAAATTATTGAGAATTGTAATCAATGTGCACAAATATATTATTGTTGAAATATACTTTAAAAAAATCTTTTAACGAATCTCGTAAATTGTTAACTGTACGAAATGCAAATACTATACAAAATATTTAGCAGTTATATGCAAGAAAAATAACACATTTTTGAAACAAATAGAACAGACAATAGTCTCGCGTGAAGATGATTTATAGTTGAACTGTCCATATTATTCTGGAATGCGTGGAAGTAGTAATATACAGAGTTAAATAAAGAGTTCTTGGCGCTTTCGACTGTAGCTTCGGCTGGCTGTAGTAAATTCAGTTTACCACAAAAATGGACAATGAAGCCCACTAATGTAGGATTCCAGTTGTAGCAACTGATTGTAGTGCATCCCTTGTGCGAAGTTAGTCGATAGAGGTTGTAGGAGATACCCACCTCTATTACTGTTAAGATAAGAAATCTTCCGGTCTAGCAGCGGCTGGCGGGAACCCTCGCCCATTCCTTCAACGGCAAAAGCCACAAAAAATTCTTTTCAACCGACTTCAAAAGGACTCAATTCGTCTGTTTGTTTATATATGCGGTAACAGCGCATAACTTTCGACTGGGTGAACCATTTTATTATTTTTTTTAAATTTAAAAGCTGCTGCTTCCAGTGTGGTCCCATTATCAATTTGGTCCAATTCTGACAATTTTATCCGTGAGAAAACTATATAATTCTTAAATTTGCATCAAGTATGTGCACATATGGACGAATAACTCAATATCACACGAACGGATTTCGAAGATTCATTTTTATTGGAAAGGATGCACTTCAAGGGTAGTTTAATGGGTTTGGTTAGGTTCTCGGTGTAGTCTATTTCGTAATATTTCTAAGATAATTAGGAAATACAAAGAGGGTGTATATTATAGCATTTAACGTTTTTTGTTTTTGCTTGTAAGGTGCTCGGGAACTACATGATCTAATTCCCCCATCCCCGTTCCACCATCGGACTTCTAGACGCACTGCGGGATTTCAATTTTTTTGCTGTGAACATCTCTCAAACCCGAACGAAGCGCTTTGCTTCATCTTTCATTCTTCGTACAGCAAAGGACTGGAATAGTTTGCCCGCGTCTGTCTTTCCTTCCGATTACAATGTGGATATTTTCAACAGTACAGTGAAAAGCCATTTACTAAGACTACCGTCCAGGACTCCATTTCCACTTAACATCAGGTGGGATTGTAGTAAAGCACTTGCTTATAAAGTATAAAAAAAGTATAAAAATCGCTCGGCTATCTGATACCGCTATCGCGTTGCGGAATAAGGATCGGTGACTTCATTTTGATAATAACAGAACACAAAGACAAAGGCCATAGATGATACGATTGTGAGAAGTACAACGCTCCTGTAAGCAATGACTAGTGTTGCCAACCGTACTGAGATAACAAACATAAAAAAACACAGTAGAATTGAGAATCCTCCTCCTCCTTTTTTGAAGTCGGTTGAAAATTACTTGAGCAAAAGTCGACAACTGTGCTGTCAAACATTAATTTTGGTAATCTGTTCAATTGTGCCACAATGGTTTTCCGACGGCGTGTTACTGACACTCGTTTATTATTTAAATTGTTGCTATTTGTTAATATCGTATTTCTTACATAATAACATCTACCATTAATATCAAATAATTATAAAATAAACAGAAACTTAAAAAGAAAAACTCGAAAAGAGCAATATTTCTTTTATTTATTTCAGAAATATTATTAACATTCTTGTTAACCATTCCAACTAAGCTTAATCTTGTGCTAGGAGATGGTTACGTTAATAGTCGAATGGTGGATTCGTAAGGTTGGAATCCGCCATTCTAGCATATATTGGTAGCTTTCTTTTTATTAAAAAATGAAAAGAAACCTTCACCTGAAAATAATATATCAAAAAATTGAATAGCGTCAATGACAATTGAAATATATTGGGTTGATTTCATAGACTTTGGCAAATTATAGACTCGATTCTCACAGCTCACAAGTCTGCTATTACAATTGTGTCAAAATAAACGTTCACTGGTATTAGTGATCGTTTTTTACTGGTTCAGTTGTCTTAATGGTTTTCAGATGGCATAGCACTACAAATTTTTGTCTGTGCGTTTGTTTGTTCCGGCTAATCTCTGTAACGGTTGTAGAACTTAGGCTGCTGTTGTTGTCTTACGTCCAGCGAAGCGAGCAGGATCAAGTTAACTATAAATTCTATTCAAAAATTATATTTGTTATTGGTCCTATATTTAATTTCTGTTTATAACTGGGCTTTTCTCTAAACTTTGGATTTTATAAAATAAATAAATAGACCACTAAATTGTCATCAAAAACGCTAATCCTAGCCAAGGAACATCCCCTTAAAGTGATGCATTTCAATTCAACATTAATTGAACGCTCATTATTACGTCCGATGAAAAAATGACGCAGGTCACGAAGGTCATGATGAATCAATATTAGTGCCACAAAGAAACTGGGAAATGTTGTTTGTGTTTTTACGACTGAGCCATTATTACCTCGAAGATTTTTAAAACCTCGGCTTGTTGTGTCGACGTATTCTTGAATCTTTATTATGAGTAACTCGGGGAAGTAAGGCTCTTCAAGGATATTGGCCTATGTGTCAAAGAAACGACAATGTCCTTAGTCTTCTTCCATAGTTCAGCCCTTGTTTAGTTTCCGCTATTATAGTTAAAGTTAAGTTACAGCCTTTATATACAGTATATATACTACACATGTCCCACTGTTGTGCACCGGCCTTCTCCGTAAAGAGAGTATAAGGACATTGTCCGCCACGCGACCCTAGTGTGGATCGACAGACTTCACATGCCTTAGACAAATTTTCTAAGACATGTAGGTTTCCTCACGATGTTTTCCTTCACCGCTGAGCGCGTTGTAAATCAGCACATAAAATTGCAACAATAAATTTATTGGTGCCGGCACCGGGGATCGGAGTCGTGTTGCTAGCGTTCTATGCAACTTGAGCCAACCGCCCGGACACTGAGCTACCACGGCTCTATATGTATTATGCTATTATAGTGATTTAGGTCAATGTAATCATCAACTTCATATCCTACTAAAGCACCTGATAGACCCGTAGCCTTCGGTAAGAATTCTTGACAGTAGCTTTATATTTTGACAGCGTAACGTTGTAAAAGTAGTTATTACACAAAGAGACAGTGACATAATAGCGTGTCCTCACTCATTTTGTACTATTATTTTACATAAATACTATTTGTATTTATTTACATAATTAGAAGTCAGATTTCAAACCAATAAAGTTAAATTATTATAAATAATAAATAAATATATATAAGACGTATACGGAATATCAATAAAAAACAAGAATAACTATGTGTTGGTCTGTATTTCAAGGAAACAACATTAAAATTTTATTCCTATCTTAATAAGCAATGTTATCTTTTCCAATTATGTCACAACAAACCTCCGTAGACTTCACTATGGAGGTTTCGCAGAAATTAAAATAAAAAATACACATTAAAAAATAATATAAATATTATTATTTTCTTACATCTCCCTCCCCCCCAAAGGAGAAAATTTTCCTGTCAAATTCCACATCATTCCAGGCTTCTCTTCTTCCTGTATAAATGGAATAAGCTTCGTAATATGAAAGAGATTTGATTCTATTTTCCTGTGTCCTGTAAAAAATAAAATAAATATTATTATTTTCTTACATACGAGTATATAAATGTTTATTTGCATGGATATGGATTACAATAAGACGTTCATATAGTTAGAGTTTCAAATAATCTGCTTAAAATCTTGATAACTAGTAGCTAACGTTACAATTAACTATTTCAATTATATAGACAGACTACAGTACCAAAATTTATTTTTCATAATTTTTTTTTTTAAAAAAAAGAAAGCTAGCAATATTTCTTTTCTTTTTTCAGAAATATTACTAACAATCTTGTTAACCATTACAACTAAGCTTAAGCTTGTGCTAGGATATGGTTCACGGCAATAGTCCAATGGCGGATTCGAACCCACGACCTTACGATTCGCAGGCCGTACCCTAAACCATTAGGGTATTGACGCTTCAACATCATAATTATTTATATTATATAATTCGTTTTTGAATTTTTTAGTTTTAGTCAGATCGATAATGTGCCTTGGAAGTGTATTAAATACCGGCGTACCCAGCCCGCTTCACCGTGCTAGATTTTGCTTTATTTTTAAACAATAAACTTACATTATTAAATATTTAATTTAACTCTCACAATATATTAAATTATTCATTTCTCTCTGTATTCATTCTCTTCTCGAGCGGGTGAAGATCATTACCTACACCCATGTTCTTCTTCTTTGTCGTTCCCTCATTTCTGATTGTGGTCACTAGAGCCCCTCAAATGAACATCCTGCCTCCATCGGTTTCGGTCCGAGGCAGCCCTCACCAGCTGGTAGAGATTAAGAGCTTATTACACCCATGTACATATCAGTAAATACAATATTGCTGTATTTGTCAGTTCAGATCAGTTCAAAAGAGCAGTGATCCGATCGTCATCAAACTTTCATCAAACAGATTTCCCGTCAGGTCAATCGGAAGATTCCCTGAAAGTTTCATTGAAATCGGTCCAGCCGTTTCCGAGCCTATATGGAACAAACCCACACACTTTCTCTTTTATATATATAGATTGACACTGCCGTACACTATTTACTACATATATAACATTACTACTACAGAGCTTTATCCACTGTTTTGGTATGCACAATTTATTCGGACCTCTTGGACTTTTAGTGGCATTTCGCTTTTTTGTTAAAATACATTTCAGAGTTTTTAAAAACAAACATACACACGTATGTATACAAATATATATTGTTTACAATGTCAAATTAATATGATAATTAACTAAATAATTAATTATGAATTGTAGATATAATATTGTATAATTAAATATAATTTCGAGTATTTGTAGTACGTTACAACCGCTAAGCGCCTATGTGTTGGTAGCTAACAGAATGTTGAAATATTTAAATATCAGTAGGAAGCGTGAATTTTTATGATACCTGATATAAGTGATCATCGCCTCACCTGAAAATCTACAACACTAGAAGAGCGCGAGCGTTGCGGGCCTTTGACAAAGTACGTTTCATGAAGGTCACTCAGCCCTGTAGTTCTGGGCTCTCAAGAATAAGACTAAGGTATCCCCTGCCTGTCTTACAAGGCGACTAAAAGGGGACTCGGGTTCACTGGACGACAAGGGTGGGGGCCTGCGTCGTCCACCAAAGTGGACCCGGGAAGAACGCGACATCGGCTGGCCCGTGTCGCCTTGCGCTGCGAGGGCACAGGGGAGGAGGGAGTAACCTCCCCCCGGGACGTGCTCTCCTTGAGCACAGTGCAGAGGGGCTCCGGTGCGTTCCACGTGAGATCCCGGAGCCCCTCGTCATGCACCGAGGAAAGGGCCACCGGGGAGGTTTTAGTGGGTAAGATCCCCACATAACCGCCGCCTTCCCCCCAGAAGGCGGGGTATCTTTGTGAAGATTTCCTCCCAGTCAACAAAAAAAAATACACTAGAAGCTTGTCATCTTGCGACCTATGCCAATGCTGAGTACACTCGGCTGAGGCGTGAATAAGCCTCTATTACCAAACGAGACAACATTATGTAAATATTATTTATTGATTACCAAAGCAGATCGAAATTATTTACTTTCGGCCTCGTTGACAAGGTTACTGTGTTCGTGTAAATAATTCTCGTTCCAATAAAAATGCACACAATTACATATTTGCTTCATTTGAACATGTTTCAAACTAATAAAACAATAGAGCAATGAGATCAAGATCGATTTCTCTTTTATAGTAGACTAGCTGCGCCCCGTGGTGTTAGCCGCGATTAAAATCTTTTTTTTTTCTGAAATAAAAGCCTACTTTAAGTTACTCCTTATTCACCAGCTACCAGCCAGTAAACTTTCATTCGTCGACATCGTTCTCGCTTATACAGGGATTACCCGGAACAAACAAACAAAAATTTTAAAAATGTTATTTTGGTATGACCCTATATACATTTATATGCATTTAGCAAAAAGAGGTTTATTTTAATTTATTTACGAGGATTTCTTCTACAATTTCATACAGTATCCTAGCTTCTTCCTTAGCTGGAGAAGCTAGGATACTGTACAAAATTAAAGTGCTAGCCGCGCTACAGTTGCGGACGCCTGACAGTTACCTGTACATGCGTCGTCGTCCACCATTGTTCCTACAGCCTGTCTCCAGGACTAACTTGTCCAGGAACTCCCCGCTGTCGCACGCGGTTGGGTTTGTTAATACCATCTCACTGCACATTGATATATATTGTTTACAATGTCAAATTAATATGATTATTAACTAAATAATTAATTATGAATTGTAGATATAATATTGTATAATTAAATATAATTTCGAGTATTTGTAGTACGTTACAACCGCTAAGCGCCTATGTGTTGGTAGCTAACAGAATGTTGAAATATTTAAATATCAGTAGGAAGCGTGAATTTTTATGATACCTGATATAAGTGATCATCGCCTCACCTGAACATCTACAACACTAGAAGAGCGCGAGCGTTGCGGGCCTTTGGCAAAGTACGTTTCATGAAGGTCCCCGACAAAACGCTGGTATAATACACTCAGCCCTGTAGTTCTGGGCTCTCAAGAATAAGACTAAGGTATCCCCTGCCTGTCGTACAAGTCGACTAAAAGGGGACTCGGGTTCGACTGGACGACAAGGGTGGGGCCTGCGTCGTCCACCAAAGTGGACCCAGGAACAAGGCGACATCGGCTGGCCCGTGTCGCCTTGCGCTGCGAGGGCACAGGAGGAGGGAGTAACCCCCCCGGGACGTGCTCTCCTTGAGCACAGTGCAGATGGGCTCCGGAGTCCGTTCAACGTTATCCCGGAGCCCCTCGTCATGCACCGAGGAAAGGGCCACCGGGGAGGTTTTAGTGGGTAAGAACCCTACATAACCGCCGCCTTCCCCAGAAGACGGGGTATCTTTGTGAAGATTTCCTCCCAGTCAACAAAAAAAAAATACACTAGAAGCTTGTCATCTTGCGACCTATGCCAATGCTGAGTACACTCGGCTGAGGCGTGAATAAGCCTCTATTACCAAACGAGACATTATGTAAATATTATTTATTGATTACCAAAGCAGATCGAAATTTTTTACTTTCGGCCTCGTTGACAAGGTTACTGTGTTCGTGTCAATAATTCTCAATCCAATAAAAATGCACACAATTACATATTTGCTTCATTTGAACATGTTTCAAACTAATAAAACAATAGAGCAATGAGATCAAGATCGATTTCTCTTTTATAGTAGACTAGCTGCGCCCCGTGGTGTTAGCCGCGATTAAAATCTTTTTTTTTCTGAAATAAAAGCCTACTTTAAGTTACTCCTTATTCACCAGCTACCAGCCAGTAAACTTTCATTCGTCGACATCGTTCTCGCTTATACAGAGATTACCCGGAACAAACAAACAAAAATTTTAAAAATGTTATTTTGGTATGACCCTATATACATTTATATGCATTTAGCAAAAAGAGGTTTATTTTAATTTATTTACGAGGATTTCTTCTACAATTTCATACAGTATTCTAGCTTCTTCCATAGCTGGAGAAGCTAGGATACTGTACAAAATTAAAGTGCTAGCCGCGCTTCAGTTGCGGACGCCAGACAGACCTGTACATGCGCCGTCGTCCACCATTGTTCCTACAGCCTGTCTCCAGGACTAACTTGTCCAGGAACTCCCCGCTGTCGCACGCGGTTGGGTTTGTTAATACCATCTCACTGCACATTGATATATTTTTGTATTTCGGGATAGTCGCTTGCAAAAGATGTGTTGGTAGTAGAAGGAAATCATGACTGCGTCACATTAGAGAGTGGAACGGATCGCCTGAAAGTTGGGTACCTAGTCTGCTTAACTAATTCTGTGCAAAATGAACGTTCATTGGTATCATAGTGGTCGTTATTTGTTAGTTTTAATAATCTTTTATTTCATTGGTACGAAAATGGTTTATTGGTGGAGTAACACTGGCACGTCAATCGTGTTTGTTAGTATTTGACGTATTTTGAAATGATGGATAATTAATATGACTGGAATATTTCGGTTTCATAATGATACGTCACTGGCAAATAGCAGACTCGGGCCCTATAATAGGTTAATGGCTAAGCGTTCGACTTTACCCTATTATGGGTGAGATGCGAATCTCAGCCCAATGTTTTTCCGTTTTTCTGCTTCTTACGTACAAAAAGTCGCTTGCTTAAATTCGTGCTCGGTGCAAGACAATGGACTTATCACGTGACACATATAGGACGTAATTATGTTTGGTGCAAAACGGACAACATTTGCTGTCTCTACCTATCCCGCTACGGGATTAAATTAGAGCTTGTTTGTTATATGTTCCGTAGGACATTCTTGTTTTATCTGTATATAAGTAATTTTCGATTTAGCATGGATTTCACAAGTGGTGGCATAAAATAAAGTGGATACTAAACGGAATGAGTGGTCTTGCGAAATAAACAACATCAACGTTTGCAAATGCCATATAGAGACAAAGTTGTATAGTCGGTTTATTGATCAAGTACTTAAAGTTATTTTGTAGTTTTTAAATTAAGTTTAAATATTATAAGCTTGAAGTCGTACGTCAACGGAAAGAGCTATGTTGCGAATTTCGTTCGAAACGAAGACATACGCCAGTGAAAGGCTTAAAGGAAAGACAGGGCTAAGTGGTGTGCCTTGAGAGACGCCTATAGATTGTCGAGAGCTGTTGTTGAGTTGTCCCTCGGAGGAGGCGTTATTTCTGATTTCAAGTAATAGTCTGCTAATACTACTATGTTCCAGCATTAATGTCATTGACATAAGTAATTTACAGGTATATGTAATTATGTATCAAGGTGTCAAAAGCGTACTTATGTTCATAGTTTAGTATTTCAAAATATTCGATAGCATTACATTGTCGTGTGTAGGGCGTGGCAATAAGTGAAATTTTACTCGTTGTTAAACGACATAATGAAACTCATAATAGAATAGAATGCTAACCATAATTCAATTGTAAACACTATTCTCTTGACAGCCTTGCAGAAATGTACACAAGCGCACGAATGGATCGGTGCGTATTTGTGTATGTTATTAACTACTCATTGGTATGCAGGGTCATAGGCCAGACTTATTAACTCTTGTAAATAATGTAATGTTAGCTAAGCGTTCGACTTTACGCTATTATGGCTGAGGTGCGAATCTCAGCCCAACGTTTTGCCGTTTTTCTGCTACTTACGTAAAAAAGTCGCTTCTAAAATAAAAATTAAAATTCATGCTCGGTGCAAGACAATGGACTTATCACGTGACACATATAGGACGTAATTATGTTTGGTGCAAAACGGACAACATTTGCTGTCTCTACCTATCCCGCTAAAGGATGAAATTACGTGAGAACTTGTTTGTTATATGTTCTGTTGGACATTTCTTGTCTTATCTGTATATAAGTAATTTTCGATTTAGCAAGTGGTGGCATAAAATAAAGTGGCTACTAAACGGAATGAGTGGTCTTGCGAAATAAACAACATCAACGTTTACAAATGCCATATAGAGACAAAGTTGTATAGTCGGTTTATTGATCAAGTACTTAAAGTTATTTTGTAGTTTTTTAATTTCAGTTTAAATATTATAAGCTTGAAGTCGTACGTCAACGGAAAGAGCTATGTTGCGAATTTCGTTCGAAACGAAGACATACGCCAGTGAAAGGCTTAAAGGAAAGACAGGGCTAAGTGGTGTGCCTTGAGAGACGCCTATAGATTGTCGAGAGCTGTTGTTGAGTTGTCCCTCGGAGGAGGCGTTATTTCTGATTTCAAGTAATAGTCTGCTAATACTACTATGTTCCAGCATTAATGTCGATGACATAAGTAATTTTCGATTTAGCAAGTGGTGGCATAAAATAAAGTGGATACTAAACGGAATGAGTGGTCTTGCGAAATAAACAACATCAACGTTTGCAAATGCCATATAGAGACAAAGTTGTATAGTCGGTTTATTGATCAAGTACTTAAAGTTATTTTGTAGTTTTTAAATTAAGTTTAAATATTATAAGCTTAAAGTCGGACGTCAACGGAAAGAGCTATGTTGCGAATTTCGTTCGAAACGAAGACATACGCCAGTGAAAGGCTTAAAGGAAAGACAGGGCTAAGTGGTGTGCCTTGAGAGACGCCTATAGATTGTCGAGAGCTGTTGTTGAGTTGTCCCTCGGAGGAGGCGTTATTTCTGATTTCAAATAATAGTCTGCTAATACTACTATGTTCCAGCATTAATGTCGATGACATAAGTAATTTACAGGTCTATGTAATTATGTATCAAGGTGTCAAAAGCGTACTTATGTTCATAGTTTAGTATTTCAAAATATTCGATAGCACTACATTGTCGTGTGTAGGGCGTGGCAATAAGTGAAATTTTACTCGTTGTTAAACGACATAATGAAACTCATAATAGAATAGAATGCTAACCATAATTCAATTGTAAACACTATTCTCTTGACAGCCTTGCAGAAATGTACACAAGCGCACGAATGGATCGGTGCGTATTTGTGTATGTTATTAACTACTCATTGGTATGCAGGGTCATAGGCCAGACTTATTAACTCTTGTAAATAATGTAATGTTAGCTATGTGTTAGATTTCTTTAGTTAATCGGAAATTATCGTCACATATTTGTGCTAAAACTTTGGAAGTATGCTTCTAATACAGATCAGTGTCAATTTTTTCAGTGTTGATTAATACTATATGAAGCTAAGCTGCGTCTTAATGCGTGGAATGCATCTAATAACCATCTTTTTATGTTTCTGTTTTTTGTTTCTTTTCCTTTATGTTAAACTTTTTATAACTTGTTCATTTCTTTATTTTTCTTATTTATAGCATCGCATTAGTTCAACTTTAATTATGTTATAATTTAGTCCAATAAATAAATATGTAGCCTGAGTAGAGATTGAATAGACATTTGACGTTTCAACATTGTCTAAGGAAATGTGTGTGAAGCCATTAAAGTGTTTAATGGATTTTATTATTAGCTTGTGTAGTAACTTAACGCAAGGGACGTAGAGCATACCTTCGGCCATATTTGCACGCTGTAACCAAAAATGATTCTCACTCGGAAGTCCTTTAGTCGCATTACTAGACTATTATCTAGAGCCAAAACTATGGAAAAGTTGGAGCTAGGAAGTATTGTGAGTAAGAAACTCCCCTTACATCCAGACCCTAAAGACCGAAATTACACTGACTTTGGTTACTAGGTTATGATAGATTGCCGATGACAAGCCCTATAGTTCTGAGTTCGTAGAATAAGACAACGGTATCCACTGCCTGTCGTAGAAGGCGACTAAAAGGGGCCTCTGGTTCACTGGGCGACAAAGTGGACCCGCGAAGAAGGCGACATCGCAGAGACCCTCACTACTATGCACCGAGGAAGGGCCACCGGGGGCGTTTTAGTGGGTAAGAACCCCACATAACCCTGCCTGCCCCCCAGAAGGGCGGGATACCTTGTTGAAGATTTCCGTCAACAAAAAAAGATTGCCGATGACGGGATTAGGCTGAGAATAAAAAGAAGAATTTTACAAAACCTATCACAGATTAAAAATTGACTTCCAATATAATGTGACTTCAGATATTTGTGGATTATTTAGTCCAAACAGTATACGGGTTAGTGGCAACACTATGCATCGATTACGATTCATTCGAAGCGCGCTTACCGATCATTCAATGACATTGACAATGCTCCTTTTCCGTGAAACGTGGCTTGCGTTAGAATCTAATAGTTGAAGGAATGATATCGAACTAGACTGTCCTTAAGTAGGGCGGAAATAAGGTGACCGATGTTCATGAAGTTGAACATTTTAAAACGGTGTCAATGTAAATTGCGATTTGTTTGTATTTTTCGTCACGTGCGATATTGACAGATTCAGCAGTAATAATGTGACGAGAATTTGGTGCAACGGCCAAGAAATGTATTGCGGTATTGCATACAAAATAAAAGAGCTGTGGTAGCTCAGTGTCCGAACGGTTGGCTCAAGTTGCATAGTACGCGCAGCCCTGTAGTTCTGGGCTTTCAAGAATATGACTACGGTATACCCTGCCTGTCGTAGAAGGCGACTAAAGGGGCCTAGGGTTCGCTGAGCGACAAGGGTGGGGGCCTTTGTCGTCCGCTAAGCTGGACCCGGAAAGAAGGCGACATCGGCTGGCCCGGGTCGCCTTGCACTGCGAGGGCGTAACCTCCCCCCCGGGAAGTGCTATCCTTGAGCACAGTGCAGAGGGGCTCCGGTGCGTTCCACTGGAGATCCCGGAGCCTCGTCATGCACCGAAGAAAGGGCCACCGGGGAGGTATTAGTGGGTAAAAACCCCACATAACCGCCGCTTGAAGATTTCCTCTTCGTTAACAAAAAAAAAAAGTTGCATAGTCCGCTAGCAGCCAGAGTTCGATCCCCCACGCCGGCACCAATAAATTTGCTGTTTCATTTTTATGTGCTGATTTACCACGTGCTCGGCGGTAAAGGAAAACGGCGAGAGAAGAGAAGAAGAAACATGTAGGTTTCATGTCCTAGAAAAATTTTCTAAGGCATTTCTGGCAATCTGCCTATCCGCACTTGGGCCGCGTGGGTGGACTATGCCCTTATACTCTCTTTACAGAGAAGGCCAGCGCCCAACAGTGGGATTTTTTTGACGAACTACAGAGATTGGCCAGAGAAGCTGGCCTTGACTGCTTCACCGGATTGAGAGGTGGCAGAGCTCTTAGGTCGCTTAGCCTGAACCTCTATCGCTAGTGGACATTGCTGGTCTCTCGGTGGGGTAACCTCCTCGGCTTGGACAGTGGGACATATAATATATATATATATATATATATATATATATATATATATATATATATATATATATATATATAAAGGCTGTAAATTTTATACAAACTCCTTTGCGGATATTTTTGCAATAACATTTTATTGCAGTAAAACTTCTTTGCATTGTGCACTTTGGTTGGGCGACAATGATATGTGTCATCGACATGCTAATGTCGTATTTATAATTTGTCATGATCTTGTACAGCCCGTAATATATTTAAATAATAAATAAACAATATAAACATGTTTTTAACTGTTGCTTGCAGTGTCAATATATGTGAAAACCAGATTGAAGTTTATAATTATAATTGAAACATTATGAAATTTCAAATTTTAATAGTAAAATTCTATTTTATAACTTATCACTTCTAGCGGCATACCCTATGGTTGACAATCTTATTAATATTATTAACGTTAATGTTTATGATTATGTATGTGAAGTGTTACTCTTTCACGCGAAAACTACTGACTGGATTTTGACGAAACTTTACAATAATATAGCTTACACATCAGAGTAACACATAGGCTAATTTATAAAGATATAGTATGAACTATCCAAAATATAACGATAAGTAGGAGGTAATCTACAATTTGCGACCTATTCTGGCGGTTATGATACGTTTGGCTTCTATCTCGCTTGATGGAAGGCGAAGATGAAGCTTAGGATGGAACATATGAGCCTATAAGGTGTCTCTTCACATTGGACTTAAAGGTGTCTATATTTTGTATCAGTATGGTAACTGATTATCTTTAATAGTCCTACAAAATGTCCGTCTATATTCTACTATATCTTCTGCATATATCTATATTCTATGTGTATCCCATTATAACCAAAATAGTGAACCATCAATTCAATAAAAAATAATAATTTATTTCTAACGCACGTTTGGTACTAACAAATTGACCATAATATCAAAATAAATAATTTCAAATCAAATAAAAATAAAAAAGTATATAATTTTTATTTGCGGGTAGTTGTTTTGTGAAAGATTGCTAGCAATTTTTTTTCACATATATTAGACATAGACATAGAAATTTATTTATTGGCATCACAATACAAAACACATCACAGACAGAATATAACACACATTAAAAAATAATGAAAAATAGACGAGAAGTTACATGGACAAATAATACAAAACATATGACGCCAATATCGGACACCGTCTCAGCATATGCTGTCGCTAGGATCCGACAGCGCTGATTTTCAGCGGTGCCCGGGACTACCTACAGACGTACGAATACTACCTTTATATGGAATTTATACAGACAATAAGAGTATAATAAATATGATACATGAATAAAACATTCTTGTTCACCATTTCAACTAAGTTAAGCTTGTCCTGAAATATGGTTCACGTCAATAGTCAAATGGTGGATTCGATCCTACGACCTTACCAGACCAGACCGTATCCTAAACCATTGGGTTATTGACACCTTTTTTTACGCGGGGAAATCCTTTTTTACGGACCATCCTCCGGAACTTTGGGTGGGCCCGGAGGGATGTGTGGGAATCGGTCTGGGCGACCCCTACCCACTGAACCTTCCGCAAATGTCATCAGCCGTTATAATTGGAGTGCCCGGATCTGTCAGCAACCGGGCACCCCAACGACCAGCCGGTCCCGGCAAAGACCGGACTTCTTCCTCTAAAGGGGACTTCTCCGGCAAATTTATTGACACCTACGTCATTATTAGCTTGTCTACAATGGTTTCTACTACACGTGGTGCTGTATTTATACATAAACGGTTGTGTCGTTTGAGAAACTGGTGAAAGCGTTAGTAAGATGAAATCGCACGGTTGTCTATAAATAGAAAACAAGTTTCTTTTAAATATAGAATCAATTGAAATAATTTGTAATCTACTTATAGTAATGATATTTTAGGCACACAACTTATACCAATTTCACACCATAATATGTGTTTTTTAAAATGCGATAAGAACAGAATTCGGTTTTCAGTGATAAGTATATAACGTGGGATTCATCCGGCAGGATTGTCGGTTACACGATTGCCATTATAAGCGAATTACGCACGATAAGGTTTAGGAAAGATTAGCAAATTACATATGCCTACGACATGGAGAGCCCCGACGTTGCATTTCCGATGCTTTACCTTGGATTCAAGTTAATGCTGACACAGGAGCGTTAGCGTCGTGCCATGCGATCCACATTACCTTGGATACAGGTTAATGCTGCAGCCTCGTGCCGTCCACTTTCAATATGGACATTCTTGGATCACACTTCGATCCGATAGGTTTAGTTAGTTATAAGTAATAATTAATTGTAATTTCTTTTTTTTAAATATACTTTAATATACATTTTGTTTTTTTTCGATCCTCCGGCTGCAACGTACGTAATTAGCATGTAAACTTCTGGGTGTCCAAAAAATCAAAATAAGTGTCGATATAAAATTGGATCTCCCCCTCCTGCAGGGTCAAAAAAAGAACTATTTAAATTTCGATCGGTTAAAAGTATAGTAATTGCTCCAGCTAAAACTGGTAAGGAAAGTAATAATAAAAGGGCTGTAATACCAACAGCTCAAACAAATAGGGGTATTTGATCAAATGATATATTAATTCGCATATTAATAATTGTTGTAATAAAATTAATTGCTCCTAAAATTGATGAAATACCAGCTAATTGTAATGAAAAAATAGTTAAATCTACTGATCTTCCTCCGTGGGCAATATTAGAAGATAAGGGGAAGTGGGGTAAACTGTTCATCCAGTTCCTGCTCCATTTTCTACAATTCTTCTTGAAATCAGTAGACACCAAGTTACATTACAAGAGTTAATTCACCTTCGGACATTTAGACATTCGGCATTTCAATGTGCTCCGTTCTGCCAATGGCATTTATGAGAAAACTATATACGTTTAAATTTACATCTTTGGGAAATCGGGCGTTAGAGCGGTATGCCTACCATTATTATTTTTACACGTGTTCTTTGTTTTACCCCTTAGATGTTAGGAGCGTTGCTGGAGTTTCTTCGGCCACTTCTTCTCCCCGCGCCAACGCTTCCCGAAGTGGCACTCAAAGTTAGTTTAGCTTTTGAATGACTCTTAGATTATCCGTGAAATAGCAACCGACCGAGTCGTGGTTCGGCCCTCTCGGGCGCCCTCGGATCGGCATGCTTACGCGTAACATAGTAACCGTCCAAGCCGGGGGGACCCTTGTGTCGAGTTACTAGCAATAGAGGTTCAGGCCAAGCGACCTAAGAGCTATGCCACCTCTCAATCTGGTGAAGCAGTCAAGGCCAGCTTCTCTGGCCAATCTGTGTAGTTCGTCATAAAAAAAAAGTGTTCTTTGTCTTCTAGTGTACCGCCGGTAAATAAAAGTATCAGATAATCATGGAGAATAATTAAATTATATCTTATAATTTTGTTACATTAAAAATATACAATTTGGAAAACGTCTAGACAAAAAGAGATTAAAAAGTAAAAGGAAAATCGTTGACATGTGTCTTTTATGATAAATTTTCTTATTCTAAATATAATATAAATAATTTTATCGTCTAAAATACTCTTTGCTAATTGGCGAATGCCAGTCGCCACACATCAAGTATGTGCGCCACAAATATACGTTTTCAATGGAAAGGATGTATGCTCAATCTTGAGCACAGGCGTAAGGTAGCTAGCCTTTCGGTTTTCTACAGATTGCATTTTGGAGAGTGTGCTCAGGAACTACATGATCTAATTCCCCCATCCCCTTTCCACCATCGGACTTCTAAACGCACTGCGGGATTTCATCCTTTTGTTGTGAACATCCCTCAAACCCGAACGAAGCGATTTGCTTCGTCTTTCATTCTTCGTACAGCAAAGGACTGGAATAGTTTGCCCGCGTCTGTCTTTCCTTCCGATTACAAAGTGGGTATTTTCAAGAGTAGAGTGAATAGGCATTTACTAAGCTAGTGCGCCTTACCGTCCAGGACTGCATTTCCACTTAACATCAGGTGGGATCGTAGTCAAGCACTTGCTTAGAAATTATAAAAAAAAAGGAAACTTCAAGGGTAGTTTGATAAATTTTGGTTAGGTATGATTAATTATATTTCGTAATAATCCTACGATAGTTCGGAACTACACGGGCGTCCATCCGCGAGTTAGTAATACAAACTCAACATTGTGGTTGACGAATGACCAATTATCGTTTCTAAATAAAGATGACGTAGGTCGTCACAGGACAGGTTATTCCACCTTCATATTTCCGCGAATATTAACAAGTTAGGTAGTCCGCCTTAGTTTTCACGGGTTTTAAGGCTGAAAATCAGCCCTGTGCTTTATGTGTGAGCACAGCACATGCTGAGCTAACCCCTTTTCGATACAAGGTCAATTTTGTTATTTTTTAATTTTTCGCAATTTTAATTACTTTTGTGTACTTATGTGGTTTTTTTTCTTGTATTACCTGTTGTGTCTGTGTTCTTGTGTCAAATAAATGTTATTCTATTCTATTCTATATAAAGTTAGTAGAATCTGTGTAAATCTGTTGTAGTAAGTGTGATGAAGTAAAAAAAACTGTTGTTCGTACTGAAAACTCGTTTCTCGACTGTCCCCAAAAAGTACAGGTAACACCACTGGTGACAGTTGATTCCACAGGTTGACAGTAAGTGGAAGAAAATTACACGAGAAACGTAGTGGAACGCCAACCATCAAGATGTGTCGAAGGAATTTGTAATTCTGTCGAGATGTGTTGCGGTAATGGAAATCGGTAGTATGATTCCAAACAATTTTTGTAATAAAGGTTTTTGATTTATCTATCTACCCTCTGGACAAATATGTGCTTTATTATTATACAATTTGTTTCAGATGTACGTGATTGTATATCTTCTAGTGTGCGTGTGCGCAACGCAGGCGCTGCGTGTGGGGGTTGGAATTGCAGACGTCACGGGACCGCCGGCCGAAATTGGATTTGTAAGTACTGTTTTATTCCCACATCACAACACCCTGTCCCCCTTTGGAACCCAAGTCTGTTACTATTGTGTCAATATTTACGAGTAAAAACAAAACTCGAAATCAAATTATATATATATATGTATATATATATCGACTTCAAAAAAGGAAGAGGATCTCAATTCGTCTGTATTTGTTTTGTTTGTTTTCTCATAACTTTTGACAGGGTGGACCGATTTTGATAATTCTAGTTTTATTTGAAATCTGGTAATTCATATGTGGTCCCTTTCAATTTGGCCCAATTAAGACAATGTCGTCCATGAAAACCATTTAAGTGTTAAATTTGCATCAAGTATGTGCGCCACAAATATACGTTTTCAATGGAAAGGATGTATGCTCAATCTTGAGCACAGGCGTAAGGTAGCTAGCCTTTCGGTTTTCTACAGATTGCATTTTGGAGAGTGTGCTCAGGAACTACATGATCTAATTCCCCATCCCCTTTCCACCATCGGACTTCTAAACGCACTGCGGGATTTCATCCTTTGTTGTGAACATCCTCAAACCCGAACGAAGCGATTTGCTTCGTCTTTCATTCTTCGTACAGCAAAGGACTGGAATAGTTTGTCCGCGTCTGTCTTTCCTTCCGATTACAAAGTGGGTATTTTCAAGAGTAGAGTGAATAGGCATTTACTAAGCTAGTGCGCCTTACCGTCCAGGACTGCATTTCCACTTAACATCAGGTGGGATCGTAGTCAAGCACTTGCTTAGAAATTATAAAAAAAAAGGAAACTTCAAGGGTAGTTTGATAAATTTTGGTTAGGGTATGATTAATTATATTTCGTAATAATCCTACGATAGTTCGGAACTACACGGGCGTCCATCCGCGAGTTAGTAATACAAACTCAACATTGTGGTTGACGAATGACCAATTATCGTTTCTAAATAAAGATGACGTAGGTCGTCACAGGACAGGTTATTCCACCTTCATATTTCCGCGAATATTAACAAGTTAGGTAGTCCGCCTTAGTTTTCACGGGTTTTAAGGCTGAAAATCAGCCCTGTGCTTTATGTGTGAGCACAGCACATGCTGAGCTAACCCCTTTTCGATACAAGGTCAATTTTGTTATTTTTTTAATTTTTCGCAATTTTAATTACTTTTGTGTACTTATGTGGTTTTTTTTTCTTGTATTACCTGTTGTGTCTGTGTTCTTGTGTCAAATAAATGTTATTCTATTCTATTCTATATAAAGTTAGTAGAATCTGTGTAAATCTGTTGTAGTAAGTGTGATGAAGTAAAAAAAACTGTTGTTCGTACTGAAAACTCGTTTCTCGACTGTCCCCAAAAAGTACAGGTAACACCACTGGTGACAGTTGATTCCACAGGTTGACAGTAAGTGGAAGAAAATTACACGAGAAACGTAGTGGAACGCCAACCATCAAGATGTGTCGAAGGAATTTGGAAATGTGTGATGGTGTTGCAGTAATGGAAATGGTAGTATGATTCCAAACAATTTTTGTAATAAAGGTTTTTGATTTATCTATCTACCCTCTGGACAAATATGTGCTTTATTATTTGTTTCAGATGAACGTGATTGTATATCTTCTAGCGTGCGTGTGCGCAACGCAGGCGCTGCGTGTGGGGGTTGGAATTGCAGACGTCACGGGACCGCCGGCCGAAATTGGATTTGTAAGTACTGTTTTATTCCCACATCACAACACCCGGTCCCCTTTTGGAATCCAAGTCTGTTACTATTGTGTCAATATTTACGTGTAAAAACAAAACTCGAAATCAAATTATATATATATGTATATATATATCGACTTCAAAAAAGGAAGAGGTTCTCAATTCGTCTGTATTTGTTTTGTTTGTTTTCTCATAACTTTTGACAGGGTGGACCGATTTTGATAATTCTAGTTTTATTTGAAATCTGGTAATTCGTATGTGGTCCCTTTCAATTTGGTACCAATTAAGACAATGTCGTCCATGAAAAAACCATTTAAGTGTTAAATTTGCATCAAGTATGTGCGCCACAAATATACGAATAACTTAATATCACGCCAAGCGATTTCGATGATTCATTTTTATTGGAAAGGATGTAATTCAAGAATAGGTCGATGAGAGCTTGTTTAAGTTCTAATTAATGCTTTTTCGTTATATTCCTACGATAATTCGTAAATACAAAGAATTGCGGCGATAATAAATATACATATCGACGCTGGAAAGCAAAAACGTAGAAGTGACACATATGGCCATTTTCACTTTTTTACGTCGTTGGAATCAGAAAAAAAGACGCGTCGAATGATATATGACTTGTAACAATTGGACGAAAAATAGCGAAAATGACAATGCGATTTTCAAAATTGATACTACTTTTATTTTTTGTACCGTAAAACGATGTAAATAATAAGAAAACTCTAGTTTAATGCCGTGGTACAATACTTATTCAGAAAAAAAAAATTATATCCAAAAACGACAACTCTGGGTCCACAAACACGAAAGTTATAATTTTTTTTTTTAAAGTGATATGTGTTTCGGCTCTGGTGAACAATTTCATTTTTGTGGGTTACTACGTTGTTGTTTTCCAGCGTCCGTATATACAAATATACCTGTTGAGCTAAATGGCGTTATTGCATTTAGAAAGTTTTTATCAAAATATATCTATGATCGTTCCAAATGTGTCAATACAACAACTAAGTGTAACCAACAGTCACGTAGCTATGGTTACGAAAATACAAACAGAATGCACTAACCAATCAGATGCAACGGTAGGTCAAATAACTATTTTAAAAATCTATCAGAATCTACCTTAAAGTTAGAAGTTACATCCGTTTATATATATATATATCTAAAATATATTTGTCCTACTGTTGGGCGCAGGCCTTCTCTGTAAAGAGAGTATATAGCATAGTCCGCCATTATTTTTCAAATAAAGAATAAATTGGCGGTTTTAATGACAAATGGCATTCTCTGCCAGTCTACCTTCGGATTATGGAAAGAGGAAGTAAAATAATAGACAAACAAGCTTTTGTGTTTGATTTGTTTTTCCAATCCAGCTAGATAAGCAAACGTTATCCGCGTTTCCCCTGATTGGGTTGACTGCAACTTTGATCCACGAGTACGTTTACGTAAGATACATTCAAAATATGATTCAAGTAAATGTTTCAAGGCTATTTCATAAGCGAAATCACACAAGGTCGTTTTAAGACCATACCGTTAGGTTGTGTGCACACTAGAGTGAATAGGGCGTCTTACTATTTTCTCTTGAATCATTTACTTTATTAACTCCCAATAGAGGTTCTGGCTATGCGACCTAGGAGCCTTTGGCACGTCTCAACTGTGAAACATTTGCGGTCAGTATCTCTGGCCAATCAGGGTAGGTTAGTTACAAAAAAAGTGATTTTTAATACAGACCCTATAACAGCTTGTCTTAGACTTCCATCTACCAGCCCTGTAATTCTGGGATCGTAGATTAAGGCTATTCCATAACTGTCGTAGAAAGCGACTAAAAGAGGACTCCGGGGGGAGAATTCAGATCCTGGAGATCCCGGAGCCCCTCACCATGCACCGACGAAGGTCCGAGGACCGAGGAGTTTTTAGTGGGTAACAACCCTACATAACCCCCGCCTTTGGCAGATTTTGGGAGGCTTCGCCCCCGTCAAAAAAAATCCATCTTTACCTACTTACATACATCTACGACACTAATATATATCATCTCAACTCTTACTCCAGTTGGTTTAAAATCTCATTTATAGCCTTTTTACCGCGAGTCGTGATGAAGCCTGAATTACTTGTAAATCCTTTTTCAATTACTAAGCCAGGGTCGTCAAGTTGCGGGTTGCAGCCACATGCGGCTCTTTGGATGTGAAGGCTCTTTAATTCTTACTTTATTTATGTAAGTACTATTTATTGTTGGCAAGAAATAAAGAATTTTGTAACTTTTTTGATTCTTCCGACTCAAAAGCTTATTAGGTTACCACCGTTTTGTCGCAGTACTAATGTAATAAATCTATAAGGTATCTTTTGAGAGGCAAAAGGATAAATTAGCTTCTCGAACGCGCTAACTAAAATAGCCTTGTCAGAATAAATGTGAAGCCGGTAAATTTTTTTAGCGATTAGTACCGCCATCTATCGACAAACTAAGGACTTATTATTACATATCTTAGAAAAACGTAGTTATTTAACCTGTTGATTAAAAACAAATAAGGGGTGTTCTTTAGACGACACGATTGAAGTAAAACTTTTCTAGCTACATCCGTGTGTATGTATATATACAGGTTGTCCCGTTTTCGTGAAAGACGATGAAGTTTATGATAAATGTTTATTTTGTTAACAAAAGGCTTTTTGTTGTATTTTATTAGTCTTAATAAAAAATGAATTATGTTAATGCATAAAATTTCGATACTATATGGAGTATATATAAAAGATGCAGATATTTTTCTAAATTTTTGTCGATGCTGTCATACGATCAAAATATAATGTACACGATTGTTAAAAAGAGAAACAAAATATGTGTGCGCACTGCTCTCTTTTGCTCCTACAGTGTGATACAGACAACAGGCCTGCACTGTCTTACATATACGAAACGTAACTGGCTGTGAGAGAAAGAGAGATAAAATGCTCGCACCTCTCTTGCCGCTATAGTAATAAACCCAACTCTCTATCTATCTTAACTAACTCATATCTCCCTCTCAACTTCCCTTCGCCTCACCCGATCACACTTTTCGGAACGTATACCAGCTTACTCCCCAAGTCAGTCAAGTGTGCGTTGAGAAGTTTTACTTCAAACATTTAATCTTACTTTTACATATTAATATTAGACTCGACTAATGATATAATTCTGCAGTAATATGAATGTTGTGAATGTGGAAACAATCATCTATTCCAGATGGGTTACGCGAACTTCGAGCAAAGCGGGCACGGGATACACCTGCGGCAGTTCTCTAGGGCTTTTGTTCTGGCAGATGACAGTGGCAACGGTGGCAAGAGGATCGTGTTCGTGTCAGTCGACGCGGCCATGATGGGCAACGGCGTGAGAAAGGAGGTAGGCTTATAACTTTCTACAGAGTGGAACTCCTTACCATTTCATATCAAAAAATAACGGGTGTCCCATAATTCAACGTCCAATAGTGATAGGTGACTTTACGTCAGCCTCGACAAAAATAATAATGTGTGTGTAACTGATGGTCTGGCGACCTCATAAAGGTCGCAGGACGCAGCTGGATGCGGGCCGCTTACACCCGGTCCTTTTGGAAATCGTTGGGGGAGGCCTATGTCCAGCAGTGGATGTTTTACGGCTGAAATGATGATGATGATGAATGAACCTTGTGCGATATTTTTCACTACTATAACGTCAAATAGGCTCGTTTTAATTACTGGACAACCTGTAAACAGAAAAATTTGCAGCTACAGTTGACGTTTACAATACCAGAAAACCAATTGTGTTGTAAAGTCCGTTGGCAGTACACGAACACACTAACAATTTATACCATTAAATCACTGGGGCCCTCAATCAAATGTTAAGTATAATCAATAAATTGTAAACCCTTCATTGGAGTCCGTGCTATATGCAGCGGGTAGAGATTAAATCTAATTTAATACATTAAGTTTTACAATGGGCCTCGTGAGTAAGTTCAAAGTCGTACATCAAGCTATGGAAAGGGCCTTGCTCGGGGTATCCCTACGAGATCGTATCAACAAGGATCCGTGGACGGTAGACAGATAGGTAACCGGCATAGCCCACCGGGTAAGCAAGTTAAAGTGGTAACGTGCAGGGACATAGCGCGTAGAACAGATAGCCGATGGAGCTGAAAATTTTTCGATAGTTGAACACGGACCGGCAAGAGTATCTGGAATGGTCTGACGATTTCATAAAGGCCGCAGGACGCTGCTGGATGCAAACCACTTACAACCGGTCCTTTTGGAAATCGTTGGGGGAGGTCTATGTCTTTTGTTTCAGATTTAATGATGCTTGAAATAGTAGGAGCTTCAGCTGTATAATAACAAAAAAATTGCAGGTCCTAAAGCGTCTACAAAAGCGTTACGGTGACCTCTACACGGAGAACAACGTGATACTGAGCGGGACCCACACGCACTCCACTCCCGGGGGCTTCCTCATGGACTTCCTCTTCGACCTGCCGATTCTGGGCTTCGTGAAGGAAACCTACGTAGCTTATATTGCTGGAATACTAAAGGTGAGCTATCGATTGTATTGTCGAGGTGAAACCCAAGTCGATCTGATAGTCCAATCAGGTCACTTGAAATTATGGAGTTCCTAAGTAACTTCAGCACGTTCTAGTCATTCACAGCATATTATATTTATGTATTACTGTTACTAATAGTATATGTATGTTTTTTCTATGTTCTACTATAATAGGTAATTAGTAGAGATGAAACGGATAGTAGTGTGGCCGGATACCGGATACCGGATATTCGGCAAGCTACTAGGCCGGAGCGCCGGATATCCGGCTGCCGGATATTCGGCCCTTTATTGCGTTGACGCGATCAGTTTGATTTGAATATTGGCGCGGTAAACGAGATCGGATATATTCAGGCGCATTTGGATCACACGTAAGCGGAGTCGCCTCTTACCAACAAACGCGGAAAATTTGGTATTTATTCACCACAATTTGCCACTCGTTAATTTTGAGTATTAAACTAATAATTTATAAAACAAACATTTTTGATGTGCGATTATAAAAATTAAAAATAAACGGTGTCCATAACCTATTGGAGTATGATTGATTTGCCTTGAGTAAAATAATGAGATTTTTTAAAATTATAGTTTCATCTCTAGTAATTAGAGACACACTTAAAATCTTTTCAGGAATAAATTTCTGTCCATACAAAGGTAGTCTGGAAGAGATCGCTCTCAGTGATAAGACCGTCAATTGCGCATGCAACTATATCGGTCAACCCTCTTGTCACTCGTATACCTCTTATCTCTTTTATTATCGACTTCTTTAGCGGGGTCACTGGCGGGGAGTTGGGGAACTCTCCGCCGGCGTGCACGTTTTCGTCTGGGGTAGCCTTGTGAGCATACACTCCTATAGGTGTAATATGTAGATTTCCGGTTTTTGTCGCCGAAGATAAACTAGGAATCTACAGTTGTTTGTATGTTGTTTGTATATTGTTTGTATGTTGTTTGTATGTTATGAGTATTCGTTTATTTCGGAAAAGAGTGAAGATCAGTAGTAGATCAAGATCTACACCTAGATAGTCTTGAGCACCGACGCAAGGTGGCCAGCCTTTCGGTGATTTACAGATTACATTTTGGAGAGTGTGCACAGGAATTACACGAGTTAATTCCCCCATCCCCATTCTACCTTCGGACGTTTAGACTCGGTGGGTCTACACCCTTTCATAGTCGATGTTCCGCGCGTCCGAATGAAGATTTCAGTCAGTTAGAGATTTGAGTCATCGTTCATCATGCGTACAGCAAAGGAGTGTAACAAGTTGCCGGCGTCAGTCTTTCCGTCCAAGTACGACATGGGAGCCTTCAAGAGTAGAGTGAATAGGCACTTACTAAACTAGCACGTACCATCTTTCGACTCTATCACCACTTAACACCAGGTGGGATCGTAGTCAAGCATTAGTTTATACCCATAAAAAAAAGTTTTAAATGCTCATATCATTGAACCATATGCGAAATATTGTCAACAGAGCATTTTTATGGCCCACAACAACCTGAAGCCGGCGCGTATCGAGTACGGCGAGGCGGAGCTGCTGGACGCCAATATCAACAGGTCGCCTTCCTCCTATCTGCGGAACCCGCCCGAGGAGAGAGAGAAGTAAGACGCGTAATGATATACATTATAAAACTAAGGCAAGGACAGATAGACTTGTTTTTTTAGCTAGAGAAGCTGACTTTAAATGTTTCACTGGATTGAAGGTTTGCATAGCTCTAAGGTCACTTAGCCTGAACCTCTATCGCTTGTAACTCGACACAAGGGCTAACCTCGGCTTGGACGCTTACTATGTTACGCGTAAGCATTCCGATCCGAGGGCGCCCGAGAGGGCCGAACCACACCAAAACCCAACATGAGAACACTGTACACAAAATCCATAATTATTAAACAAATCTATCCCATTAGAACCTTATATTTTACCAGGATATAAAGTAACCTATGTCCTTTTCCAGACTATAATCTATGTCTATGTCAAATTTAAACCAGGTCTGTTCAGCCGTTCTGGCGTGATTGAGTGACAAACATCCATCATTCCAAACTTTCACATTTATAATACTAGCGGGATAGCAGTCATATCGACTTGAATTTGAAAATATGGTACTTCCAGATACAGCTACGACGTGGACAAAACTCTCGCACAGGTCCGGTTCCTCGGCCAGCAGAACAAGGTGCTGGGCGTGATCAACTGGTTCGCGGTGCACCCTACCAGCATGAACAACACAAACCGGCTCATCTCCTCGGACAACGTGGGATACGCCTCTATACTTATGGAGAAGGCTTTGAATGGAAACAATACTTTGCCCGGGAAGGTATGTGCTTCCATACGAGTCTCAAATGTATAATATTCGACTTTGACGTGAACCATCTCTTAGCACAAGCTTAAGCTTTGTTGGAGTTAACAAGAATGTTAGTAAATAAGTACACAACGGCTGTTCTCGAAAATGGTTATGTTACGCTCTATTGGGATCGACCTGTCATCACAGACAGGACTATTGTCGCACATAAACCTAATATTGTGCTGACATATCGATCAACGCGACAGGCGGTGCTCGTTGACATTTTCATCCCACATGACCAGAACCTCGTGAAGGCCGAAAGGGAAAAGATCACCAACTACCTCGACTTGGTGACCGCTATGTGGGAAGTGGATTCGAATATCATGAACGGTCTTCTGGCGAAAAGCCTGCAACAACGAACGAATTTCAAGAGACTGTTAAGCTGGCTCAAGAGTCAGTTAAAGTAGGCTGTATATCTGGACACGACACGCATCATCAGGTTTCTTTCTATGTCGCCCTAACCACCGGTTGCTTGGGCTTTGCTTCGCTACCGTCGGCACTCTGGGTTAGGTTTTTATTATGTTTATGAAAAAAATATTAATGACATTCCTTAAAAAACAATAAACTGCAGAAATGTATATTAATCTATGTATATATATATAAAAGAGAAAGTGTGTGGTTATGTTCCATGTAGGATCCGAAACGGCTGGACCCATTTCAATAAAACTTTCAGAGAATCATCAGATTGATCTGGCGAGTAATCCTGTAAAGTTTGGTGACAATCGGAGCACTCCTTAACTTGAGCTCAATATGTTTTTGTATAAATGATAAGAATGATATTATATTTACTTATATGTACATCATAGGTGTAGGTAATGATCTTCACCCGCTTGAGAAGAGAATGAAAACGGAGAGAAATGAATAATTTAAAATATTGTGAAAGTTAATAATGTAAGTTTATTGTTTAAAGAAAATCAAACAAAATCTAGCCCGGCGAAGCGGGCTGGGTACGCTAGTAATTCATAAAACGCAACAATATAATCAGTGCGTGGGCGAACTCCCCAGGGCGGCGTGGTGTGCGCCTTCGCCTCCACCAACCTGGGGGACGTGTCGCCCAACACGCGCGGGCCGCGCTGCGAGTTCTCCGGCCGCGTCTGCGACCAGCAGAGCGCGCTGTGTTCCGGCCACAAGGAGCGCTGCTTCGCCTCGGGCCCCGGCCGCGACATGTTCGACAGCACCAGGATCATCGCCACCAAGCTCTTCGACACCGCCATGGTCAGTTGCCCTTATCGATATATTTAACACTAGATTTACCAGCCATTTAAATATATCTATTTCTACCATAGAAACATGCACCAGTAATTGTAATTGGTACTGGTATAATTAAGTTACTTTACACGTTTCTCCATAATTTCATCTACGAAGAGACTGAAAAATTTGTTCATAGTATTAAATAAATTATCCCCACGCACACTATTCTTTGCAAAACACACTACTATCACATAAGTTATATAACAAACTTTAGTTCATAATAAACTCTGAGTTAGGTACAACATCTCCCTAATACAGGCTATGTATTAGTCTAGCAGGAGATGTGTAACGAAGGACGAAAACCAAGTAAGAAAATGTTTATGGAATATGATATATAATATATATTATAATATATGATAATATGTATATAATATTTTTGTGTATGTGCATGTCGGTATATAAAATGTGTGTGTAAAAAGTAAATAAATAAATATCTCATTTCATTTCAAATAGTTATAACAAAAAAATATATTTGTTACTAACAAATATAAAGTAAGTTTATAAAATGTATTCTCTATTTCAAGCTACAAAATTCATAACATCATTTTGAAAAGCAAATGTTTTATGTGGTAGGAATCTTTAATTGAAGTTGCACGACCAGTCAAAATGACTGGTCTGGTAAATCTAGTGCTGGTTAGTTAATAGTAGTAGCTGGTTCACTGAGTTTTGTTCGGCATTTTTGAAGTAAAACTTCTCTATGCACGTTTCACTTGGGGAATAAGCTGGTGAATACGTTACGAATAATGTGATCGGGCAGAAGATAGAAAGAGAGAATAATAATAATAATAAATATAAGTACTATAAATACACACCGGCGCCAGTTCTCGAAAATGGTCATGCAACGCTCTATTGGGATCGATCTGTCATCACAGACAGGACTATTGTTGCCAATAAGCCTGATATTGTGCTGACAGATCGGTCAACGCGACAGGCGGTGCTCGTCGACATTACCATCCCGCATGACGAGAACCTTGTGAAAGCCGAAAGGAAAAAAATCACAAAGTACCTCGACTTGGCTCACGAGGTGACCGCCATGTGGGATGTGGATTCGACGATCATTGTCCCGATAGTCGTTTCTGCAAACGGTCTCATAGCGAAAAGTCTCGATCAACATCTTAAGAGACTTTCGCTAGATGGCTGGATCAAGGGTCAAATACAGAAGGCAGTACTCCTGGACACGGCACGCATCGTCAGGAGGTTTCTCTCTATGTCGCCCTAACCACCGGTTGCACACACTAGGTTAGGTTTTTTATAATGTTTTTGTATTTTGTATGATATTTTTTGTGTACTTTACTTTTTATATAAATATTATAAAAACTTAACCTAAGGATTTAAAATAAATAAAAATAATAAATAAAGAAGAAAGTAATCAAAAAGCTGTAATTCTGAATACGTGTAGAATTGTTAGAAAGTTCATGCAAATAGAAGACACACAAATATGACACAATATTAACATACCCACAACATAAACACAAAACACACCCTACATTTACTTGGTTATAACCCGTAAATATAGGTGAAACCAGCTCTTAATAAAGAGCTGAGAAAGAATAATAAACATTCGATAATAAAGAAGACAGTAATACCTTGTAACTTGCAGGCCGTTCTCAACAAACCAGGGGAGGACTTAACGGGGCCGCTCGACATAGTACACCAGTACGTGGAGATGCCCAAGGAAGTGGTTTCCTATACGACCCTGTTGCAGAGACATTTAATACTGTGAGTATGAATAAATTATTTTAGAGAGAGAGAAAAATGTATTTAATTACTAACGCACTATTAGGCGGCTGTCGCTAAATGTCTTTTTTTTTAAAAAACAACGAATCCAAAAACAATGAGCATTCGGCATTAAATTACAATATGCACGTATTACATATATAATTTATTATATCACAGTTAAAGTATTTATACATATTTAATATTTGACAATTTGTGTTGTTCAATCTGCTGCTATCTCGCTCTCTATCTCTAATTTCCGAGCCGATCGTACGGAGCGATGAGTCATAGGTAACGGAGAATTCACGTAACGAGACATTAGTCAAATTTTTTTGCCCTTTTATTTTTTGATTACAACTTGTGAGACCCAAATCCCTAATTATGAGAGAGAACTGAACTCCGCAAGTTTCTGAAGATATTTAAAAACTACCCAGGTGAGCATAGTGATTGAATTGACACTGGAATAAAACAGCGTCGTTTGGTAAGGTGCTGAATGGACTTTATGTCCATACAGTTAAGAGTTATAACAGCATGTCGCAGTAGACATATTATGTTTATGTAAAGATGTGACTAGATACGGTGTTACTTATGCATTATTCTATACATATAAATAAAACTGGATTGTCTGTTTTTAACATTAAAACAACCATGAATGTATTTTTTTAAAATTCTAAATAGGCTCACGTTTGGCCTCAATCTCGCCTGATGGAAGGCGATGATGAAGCCTAGTATGGAGCACGTGAGCCTATAAGGGTTGGACTTAAAGGTGTCCAGATTGTACCCGTGAGGAAAGACTGAACGCGGCAAAGAGTTCCACGCCCTAGCAGTTCGCATAAGGAAGGTGGAGGCAAACCGCTTCGTCGTAAGGGTGGAACTGCTCGCCGCGCCTAGTCGTTCGGTGATGGAAAGGGGATACTACCCCTCCGTATTAGGCCATGCGAAACCTCCGCACACTCGCATATACGTTACATATATCAAAATATTTTTTTTTACAATTTTTGTTTGTCTGTCTCTTTGTACCCGTTAATCTCTGGAACGGCGTGATCATCCTACCAATTCCTCTAAAATTATAAATGTGAAAGTTGCAGTGAATTTTGCCTAGAGATAAATCATAGTCTGGAATAGCACATAGGATATTCCACGCGGATGAAGTTTATTATGATATAAAATTAATAAAAATAAATATAACATTTTTTTAAAGATGCGTGTGTGTGGTGTATTGTGTTCATGTGTGGACGTATGATTTCGTGTGTGTTTGTTTTTTGTGCAATGTACAATGATGCTTGAATTAACGCCTGCAGAGTGTCAAAGTGTCCGGCTGTCCCCCGGCGATGGGGTACAGCTTCGCAGCTGGGACGACGGACGGACCTGGTGCCTTTGACTTCACGCAGGGCACTACCACTTCCAACCCCCTGTGGAATGCCGTTAGAGACTTTATTGCAGCACCCACCCCGGAGGACATCGCATGTCACGCGCCAAAACCAATACTCTTGGCCACGGGGAGAGTAAGTTAACCTTTATCTTTAGGATATTATAGTCTGGACGTAGAAGGAGGCTGCAGAGAGGGAAAGAGAAACGGACTATTACACGGACTTGAGGGTTTGATCCCACCGGCTGGTAGAGTTTAGCAGACGAGGTGGCTTTCACTTGAACAGACCATCGTGTTGGCTACCAGCCTTTTCTCCTCTGTAGTTGAACCAATGATCTTTTCAAGGTTGTCATCGCCTCTACGCTTCATATGTCTGAAATAGTATGCGCTGTACGCGGTGGACAGTCTGGTTTTTATGTCAAGTTGGGAGAGAACAGAATAAAGAAAAAGAATATACCTTTTTTTCACATTGGTATCCTGCATTAGCCTTACTACTGCAAGTAAACAAGATACAAAAAGAACAAGCTCTGCAGGTGGAACCGTGCCTGGCATTAAGACGTATCTCACTCTCTTGCATCGTATTCTAGGCAAAGTTTCCATACGAGTGGCAACCACGAGTGGTCTCATGTTCCGTGGCGCGTATTGGTGGGCTGATGATCGCCGCAGTGCCGGGAGAGTTCACCACCATGTCGGGGCGTCGCCTGCGCCGAGTGGTGGCCAAGGCAGCACCAAGTGCCAGGCGCGTGGTGCTCGCCGGCCTATCCAATATCTACGCTGATTACATCGCAACTCCTGAGGAGTATCAGGTAATCAATAGTTTGTTATCCACTAAACTAAATATCAGATGCCAATTACCAATATTATATTTTACTTTATAAGCAAGTGCTTGACTACGATCCCATCTGATGTTAATTGTAAATGCAATCCTGGATGGTAAGACGCACTAGCTTAGTAAATGTCACTCTACTTTTGAATGTGAGAACCATCTTCCTCTTAAAGTGACTCTCCGATTAGCGAAGGTTGGACCTTGATTGGCGATACATTGAATATATAATTTCAATACCCTCGGCATGCATAAAGTTATTATAATAAAATTTGAATTGAACTGCAAAGACAAGACAAAACAACAATAACAATTTTTTGTAAACTAGCGATATTTCTTTTTTTCTGAAATATCAACATTCTTATTAACTTATGCTAAGCTTAAGCTTGTGCTAGGAGATTCTTCACGTCAATAGTCGAATGGTGGATTCGAACCTACGACTTTACGATTCGCAGACAGTACCCTAAACCATCAGGGTATTGAGCTATATTTGAAATAAAGTCAATATAGTAATTTAAACGAACAAATAGACATTTATTTATTGGTATCACAATACAAAAACACATGACAGAGAGAATATAACACACATTAAAAAATAATGAAAAATAGACAAAATACAGTTAAAGTTATACGGACAAATAATACAAAACATATGATGCCAATATCGGACACCGTCTCAGCATATGCTGTCGCAAGGATGCGACGGGTTCAGTTCAGCGGACGACAAAGGCGCCTTTGTCGCCCAGTGAACCCGAGGCCCCTTTTAGTCGCCTTCTGTGACAGGCAGGGGATACCGTAGCCTTATTCTACGAGCCCAGAACTACAGGGCAGCTGAACAAAGCCGAACCTGCCTCAAGCCATGATTAGGCTAGAGAGAATAAGAATAATAGAAGAAATAATTAATTGGATTTTTTCTTTCTTTTGTCACGTATTGTAATGGCGTTTACATAAATTTGTTGTGCTCTATGAATATAATATATAAATCCGTTTCCACAGGCTCAGAGGTACGAGGCGGCGTCAACGATATTCGGGCCCCATACCTTGGACATATACCTGAACAAATACGTCGAGCTTACAGAGGCTGTTGTCAAAGTTTGTATATAGGCAAATATTAAGCTGTCACGTACAAAATACGTTACACATTTTTGTGTACTTAAAAAAACAGGCGTGTGGGCGCGCGGCGCTCGGACGTTAAATTCGTGACAACGAATCTTATGTACACACGTTATTACAACAAAATTTAAGTATTTTTTACTTCGTACTCTCGAAAATGTCCCATTACGAGCGTAACGGGACATTTTGCGCGAATGACATCCAGTATTAATCAATTTATAAGACATTGTGACGTCAAAATGAAAAAACATCATCATTGAATACTTCAAAATCCATAATTATTATTTTTAACACACTTCAGTATACTTACCCACACACTTTCTCTTTTATATATATGGATTATGTATTGTTTTATATGTATAGTTAAGTTATATTATAAAATATTCCTATTGAAATGTAATCCTTTAAAAAAATTGGAATCAGTTCATAAAGGAGGCTATGAGTTAAACATTAAAAAACAAGACAGTCGGTTAAAAACGAATTAAGTAGCAAGTTTACTTCTGAGACTACATTCATCTTATAATGATGATAGATAGATGGAATCTATTTAGTAATTTAATTGTTTCAGGGTGTGAGCGTAGATCCAGGTCCGAATCCCCCGGACTTCAGCGACCAGCTGATCACGCTGGTGCCGCCGGTGCTGTGGGACGCGGCGCCCTGGGGCAAGGAGTTCGGCGACTGCCTCAAACAGCCCCAGAAGCACTACAGCTACGGAGACACTGTAGCTGCTACATTCGTAGGTTTCTTTAATGCGTTGCTATAAACCTAAGGTCTGCACCTCTCGGCACCAACTTGATGGTTGGAGTTCCACGCGCGAGAAACGTACCATACGTTTCTCGCGTAACTTTCTCCTTGTGGAATCAACTGTCACCAGCTGTGTTTCACAACCTTCAAGAAACGAGCCTAATCCTTTATCTTTTACCGACACGGATAATCTAAGGGACATTGACACAAAGCTATATGGCTAAGGCGTTCGCCTAATTGCATGGTCCATGCTTGCATTGCCTTCTCAATTATGTGGGATAAACTGCAACAGTGGTACCGTCCAGGTATCGGGACACCCGCGCAACAGCGTGCGCCACGGCCACTGGTACGCGGCCGTCGAGCGTCTAGAGTCTGAGCAGGACGACGCGTGGACAGTCGTCGCCACGGACGCAGACTGGGACACCAAGTGCGTATAAATGTTACACTCATACTTGTACATACACGATACTAATCGACTTCAAAAATCGAGGTTATCAATTCCTCTATACCGAATTTCTCACGCGGAGCATTTGAGTAGCGCATTACTCTTGCTTTCTCAGGTTCAAGTAATTTTCTCAGTTGAAATTGAATTTTTAATCGACTTAAAAAACTTTAAGGCGCACTGCGGCATTTCAACCTTTTGTTGTGAACATCCCTCAAACCTGAACGAAGTGCTTTGCTTCGTTTTTCATTATTCGTAATACAAAGGACTGGAATAGTTTGCCCGCGTCTGTCCTTCCCTCCTATTACAATGTGGATATTTTCAAGAGTAGAGTGAATAGACATTTACTAAGCTACCATCTTTGTCGATTATTTAACAACGTCTTACCATCCAGGACAGCATTTCCACTTAACATCAGGTGGGATCGTAGTCAAGCACTTGCTTATTTATTTATTTATTGAACACCAACACAATGAACATTTTTAACAAACAATACATAAAACAGTGAAAAGTTGTGAAGTTATAGGTGTAGACTAGGGAGTAACCTCCCCCCCCCCGGGACGTGCTCTCCTTGAGCACAGTGCAGAGGGGCTCCGGTGCGTTCCCCTGGAGATCCTGGAGCCCCTCGTCATGCACCGAGGAAAGGGCCACCGGGGAGGTTTTAGTGGGTAAAAACCCCACATAACCGCCGCCTTCCCCCCAGAAGGCGGGGTATCTTTTTGAAGATTTCCTCCCCGTTAACAAAAAAAAAAAAAAGAATTACTCGCCAGGTCAATCTGAAAATTCCCTGAAAGTTTCATTGAAATCGGTCCAGACGTTTCAGAGCCTATATGGAACAAACCCACACACTTTCTCTTTTATATATATAGATAGCTTTTCACTATATGTCAACCACATTGTATAATGTTGTGCGATGTTGTTTAACAACTGAAAGTCATTTTTCTCTGTGTAGGGTATATTGATTATTTTATTTAAAAGCTGTTGCTTCCCGTGTGATCCTATTTAAATTTGGTACATGTCTGACAATGGCGTCCATGACAAAACCATTCAAGTCTCCAATTTGCATCATGTGTGTTCACGACAAATTGACCAATAATTTTTGAGTTAGTTATTTTGCTGTTTTCGATGATTAACTTATTGAAAACGATATACTTCAGGATTATTTGGACGTCTTGAAGACGGATTCGATTTGAAGTCGGTTTTTGCCCGTAAATATACATGTTCTTAAAAAAAGTTATAAAAACACACACCACATACCTCCCAACAGATATATCTGGCATCGGAATTCCAAGATCCTGGGCACCAGCCACGCGGAGCTCGAGTGGGAGATTCCCCCCGGCACGCCTCCGGGCACCTACCGTCTCCACCACTACGGCAACTACAAGTACATACTCGGCGGGATCTACCCTTACAATGGTTTTAGTGACAGTTTTGAGGTCACTTAATTATGTAATACGTAACATATAAACATATATATACGAACACATATACTCTACTTTGATAAAACCAAAAATTGTGTACAGTCGGGGTAAGAAGGGCAATTTATTATCAGTTTCTGAAGGACTGAGCTTTGCTCGGTATTTTTTTTTTGGTAAATAATAAAATTGTTACTCACCAACAGATGTCAGGAATAGTCATATTTTTTAGATGTTAAGTTAATTATCCATAAAGAGTTATTGATTTGATTTTTACCTTTGTATCGAAAGATCCTACACAGATTTGGCAGAGAAGCTGACTGTGTCACCGGATTGAGAGGTGGCATAGCTCATCTTAGGTCGCTTAGCCTGAACCAGCAACGCAGTCACCGATAAAGAAATGTATTTGTAATCTCACAATAGTTTTCATACTCCGACTGTACAAATATATTTTAAGTTACTAAATCGTTATTATTCTAATTGGTCATACAATCTGAAGTTATTATTAGGTTTTTTGATCACTCGTTAATTTTTGTACCCCGACCTCTCACTACACTACCGACGCAGGTGACAAGATGAAACTTGGTAACGGGGATAGCGGTTGCTACCTCTGTTCAGGATCAAGGGTACAGTGAGTTGATATATTTATTTCTCCAATAACGCTTATACAAGATGTATTTATAACCATATTTTTGCTATTCTAGAATAGATATTAAAAGTCCGCAATTGGGTTTTTGAATTTTTTTTGTTTTAAATAGAAAGAATTTCTATTAGATTTTAGCACATTTTTTTTTTTGCAAAAATTAAAAAGTTATTTCAAATGAAAATTAAATCCAGTGCCATAAACACACCGACAGCTTCGTGGCGTTAGAATGTTAGTTTCCAATTATTCCAGCATACAGAGATAATGGAGTATTTTACTCTGCCATAAATTGTTTTAACATTATGACGTCACAAATATGGTGACCAATCGTGGCGTGTTCTTAGTCACGCAAATTTTCTTTCAATCTTATCGATTTTTAATGATGTATAATTTATTAGCAAAAAGTTTTTCTTTTATTAAATATCAATATTGCTATCGATAATTTTTAAAAATACAAAAATCAAAGTTTTTTTTTCAAAATCCCAATTGCATTCCTAAGAATAGAGGAATTTTGCTCTAGTCGTTTCCTTGCTAATAGAGATACGTAAAGTAGATGATATTTTTAGTTAATAATAAAAAAATATATTTACATTTCTTTACTAAACCTTAATAAAAACGCAATAGAAAATACATAGCAGAACTTTGTCAGTCAATATTTAAGAGAGATGCCAAAAAAATTCTATTTATATATAGTTTTCGAGTTACGTTGGGATAATTTGTAATATAATGGCTGTATCAATGATTTGAAAAGTTTTAAATGTACTATGCAAATTGTCATAAGCCTTTGGCCCTCAATGTAATCATTATTATACTAATATTTATGTTAAGTGAAATGAACAAATATTAAAAATTGTTTTAATTTTTTTTTAATTATATTTCTCATTTTTCTGTCTACATACACCGTAATTCTGAAACCATGAGATGATTTACTCTAAAGCTGAGCTATGATTTGCATTGATCTCATTGTATTTCAGATCTAATCTGAAAAGGAATTTTTTCAAACTATTTTTTTTAATCGACTTCAAAAAGACGGAGGTTTTCAATTGAAAAGCTCCGCCATTTATAACTGATTTTCTATATATTGTTGTTTTTTGTCTTAAGCATTTGGTTTCAATTAGATTCCACATTAATTTTGTTGATAAAAGGTCTTTCCTTCCGAAAATATACCCGGACACTCTTAAACGTCGTATGGAATCATCAAGTGATTGTGATATTGGTAAGATTTTCTTTTTTATGCAGCATCATTACTTATCAGTAATGATAGAAACCATACATGCCCTAAGGTCGTCTTTCTTCAGATATAGCAATCATATTGAATACTTGATAACCTTTGGTTGCTCGTCTAAGTGATAAGAGAAACATGAATTAACAAAACGTAATGTCTAAACTTTAGAGGACACAGTTATTATTGAAACGCGAATAATATATCACACTATTTAATATCAAATACTACTAAACGAGAAGATGAAAGCCGTTGTACTATTTAACCTTACTGTGATTTGTCTAACTAGTGTTCAATGTGGTGTTGTGAAGGATTTAGTAGAAACAGCTGCCAGTCAAGTGCATAAAGTAGCTAATTTTATTGAAAATGTAACAACAAACACGAGTGGAAATGAAGTAGATGTGCAACAAAATAACTTAGATCAAGTAGTTACAGTAAATACAAATACAACACGATTTGAAGGAAAAGCAACGCAACATACTGTATCTACCAATATAATAATTTCAGAATCGAAAAATACGAATTTTAATAAAGAAAATCATAATCTAACTAATAATAATCCAGTGCAAGTGAACGTTGACATTAAACTAGTAGTAAATTATAATAAAGATGGTTCCAGTGTAAATCCAACTCTACCATCCAATGATAATCAAGTTGAAGTATCTAGCACAGAAAATCCAATGAAAAATGTATCAACGCAGACTTACACAGAATCCAACACAATAAATACAGATACATCTGAAGCAAGTTCGTCTCCGATAGCGACATTAACCGGACAATCAGTCAACACAAATATAATTTTCCCTGGACCCATCAATGGACCTCTAATTACTTACAATAACAGTGTTGTAGTATTAGCAGCAAATGCCAATGCAACAAACGTTAATGAGGTTATTTTCCCGGACAGTTCTAGAAAAAACGTAAGTATTGTAACGTCCGGATGTCCTGACGGATTAGTTATGACCGAAAAAGGATATTGTTTGAAGCCAATTGAAGGAGATAGAGATGGAAAGGATAAAAATCTGAACGGATTCGCCAGATCAGCTTTTGTCGCTGGATGCGTACAGGGTTACGCGAGAGCATTGGATGGTTCTTGTCAAGAAATTATTGATAATTAAGAAACTATACGCCATTTTGTCTGCATGGGAGTGTAGGGCGTCGAATGTGATAATCGACCGGCGAATGGCGGTTAAAGATCCACGACAGACTGTTTCCACTATGCGGAGATGACCTTCAGCAGAGAGAAAATAAAAGTGACGAGAGAGTAGAGACAAATTAAAAGTAATGACAAAATCTCTAAATAAAACTTATTGGGGACAATGTAACTTTCTCTCCCAAGTGACTGTAAATTAATAAAAATACAATATATAAGTAATTTTGCATATACTTTTTAAATTATATACAACTCTATGTATGTTGTGGCAGTTGTCCAACCAATGGGGTTTTTTTTTGCATGAAGAAATAATTTTAAACAACTAAATAAAAATATACATATATTAATAATAAAAATGATGATGATGATGATGATGTCCTGCCGATTTCGGCTACGGCGACGCTTCGGGACTGTCATGTCATGAGCCAGGTCACGCGGCTCTTGAGTGTGCCCTCATGTGGCTTGCATATCCACTCTTCCTTGTAAAAGTGCGCCCGCATTGGGAGCACGTAAGCACACCGTTATTGATGTTGTAGGATATGGCAGCTCGTGGTCGGGCCTTCAGGGTGTCACGCTTGTCGTCTAATTCAGACTTGCGCTTCTGCTCAAAAGCGTACACCCTTTCCTTTATGAGGTTCCGCCACTCAGTTCTCTGAGCTGCCATATCTTTCCACTGCGACGTATTTATATCGCATCTTTTTAGATGTCTTTTCAGAACGTCCTTGTATCTAAGATATTGACCCCCGTGCTTTCGTTTGCCGTATTGGAGTTCTGAAAAGAAAATGCGCTTCGCCAGTCGCTCCTCCGCCATGCGTGACTCGTGACCGCACCAGCGCAGCTGTCGTCGCATAAGATAGACTTCAATGCCACCCACGTTAGCGCGTCGAAGGATGTCGGTGTTCCGGTGTTCGAATAATAAAAATAAAGGTAAAACAAAGAACAATACGACCAATGTACGTTGTTGACTACATAGTGTAAACCATGACTACTGGAAATCTGAAATTTAAGTTGAAATTGTAAACCGACTAATTTATATGGAACTACACTTTATCTGGAATCTATATATAACATGTAACACTTTTAAACCTTTTTCTGTCCCTATACATCTATATGTAGATCTATAGAAATATGATGAAATGACTTTTCTACTGTTCTGGCTTAAAGGAGATAAGGATTGCTGCTAGACAGAACTAAAAAAATGTGAGACTAAAACCGTGAGAAAAATACATAACGCGAATGCTATAGTCGTATATAGGGCGACGCTATTGGCCGTTACTATCATTCATGTTAGTAAGTTCAAGTCTCTAGTAACAGATGGCGCTTTATTAATAAGTATTTATTAATTATTAATGTATTTTTAGATTATTGAAAATAAAATGTTTTTATTTTAATGAATAATTTGAATTACTATTTTTTTGTAAAATTCTTTTATTTCTTTAATATTTTATGTACTTAAATATAAAACTATCAGCAAAATTAAAAAAAAGTCATGAAAATATGTATCTAAAATTAAGCAAATTTTTTTTTTTTGCATCTTGTGTTGCTTCTTTATTATCATCCACATCATCCACCACATTATTATTTTTTTTTACTCTTGTCAGACGAAGCAGATGGGCGGCAATCACAACTATCTTATAACTACAGCCCATCAGCACACCCAGCTTGACGTCAAGTAGCCCACCAGCAGCTACTTTAGTCTTCGCTGGCCAGCATGTGGATCCTTTTTGGCTTCTACTAAGCATGTCGAGCCGAGAACTTTTTGTGAAAAAGTGGTCAGAAAGTAGGAACTGGAAGTAACGATTGCAAAATTCTACCACCGGGAGATATTATTATATCCTATTATTTATTAATAATTGATCTTTCCACAACACGATTAGACGAAGAATGATATTGAATGATAAGATTAAAAATTCAAATATCAATGCAGTAGATTAAATATTTTGTACTCAATCAATTTTGGTTATTTACAGTCGGTAGTGCGAGCGGAGTCGCGTTTATATATCTGATAATGAACGTGCATTAGATTTAATTATATATAATCAATACAGAAAGTATTGAAATAATTAGTGAAATTAGTTTTAAGTTATTTTTTTCAGTTCTTCTGGAGTTTATACACAGGTAAGTCATCTGTGAGCCGTGGTAGTTCAGTGTCCGGGCGGTTGGCTCAAGTTTCATAGTACGCTAGCAACCCGAGTTCGATCCCCAGTGCCGGCATCAATAAATTCACTGTTGCAATTTTATGTGGTGATTTACCACGTGCTCGGCGGTGGTGGAAAACATCGTGAGGAACTACATATGTTCTTCACCTACTCTTTTTACCGAGAGGGACTGCGCCCAGCAGTGGGACATATATAAAATGACCCGTATAACAGAACGAACGAACATGTCTTAAAAAAAATTTGTACACTCATGTGCACTCATTGGTGCAGCTATGGTTTACCGACGGCGTACCACTGGCACGCCAGTTCTGTGTATTTTCATATTTGTGTGGTAATGATAGAATGTTAATCGATCGACTGTAATTGATCGGTTTCATAATTAAAAGTCATTGGTAAATAGAAGACTCGGGGCCGTGGAAAGTTACAAGATTTTGGATGTTCAGTTACAATTAGAGTAATACGCAAGGACTTATTCTTAAGAAGTTTTATTAATCAGATTATCATTACGGCCTTGAATTCACTGATTTCATGACTACATACGGAATGTAGATTGCCTTTATCTGCTTTGTGCTGGGAGGTTATTTATTAAAATGTTGTTTTTGTTTAATACCTGATAAGAATTACACAAACTATTGATATGACGACCTTTTTATACTTTCTAAGCAAGTGCTTTACTACGATCTCACCTGATTTTAAGTGGAAATGGAGTCCTGGATGGTAGAGCGCACTAGCTTAGTAAATGACAATTCACTCTACTCTTGAATACCATTGTAATCGGAGGGAAAGACAGACGCGGGCAAACTATTCCAGTCATTTGTTTTACGAATAATGAAAGATGAAGCAAAGCGCTTCGTTCGAGTTTGAGGGATGTTCACAACAAAAGGATGAAATCCCGCAGTGCGTCTAGAAGTCCGATGGTGGAACGGGGATGGGGAAATTAGATCATATAGTTCTTGATCACACTTAATAAATCTGTGGAAACCGAAAGGTTAGCTACGTTACGCCTGTGCTCATGACTGAGCAGATTGGTTTCCACACAGTCAAAGCTGCCTTTCCTAAAGAAAAGGGTACGGTGTGCAAATCTTTGAACCGATGTCAGAGAAGGAAGATAGGAGGTTCTCAATTCGTCTGCATGTTTCTTTTATGTTTATTACCGCATAACTTTCGACTGGGTGAACCGATTTTGATGATTCTTTTTTTATTTGAAAGGGATTCCGTGTGGTCCAACTCTGACAACAATGGCATCCCTAAGAAAATCATATAAGTTTTAAATTGGCATTAAATATGTGCGCGACAAATGAAGGACAGCTAAATATCACGCGAACCGATTTCGATGATTCATTTTTTATTGGAAAGAATGTACTTCAAGGGTGCTTTAATAAGAGTTTGGTTAGGTTCTGATTAACTCTATTTCATAATATTCTTGTACAGTCATACTTCCGTCGTCTACGATTTTGATTTTTTTGTTCGAAAGGTTTTAATTTCGATTAGGTCCCATGTTAATTATGTTAGCATTGTCTCTAAGGTACCGAAGATATACCAGAGAACTCTTATACATCGAATCAGTTATTGGGAGCCTTATGACAATCTAACTACGAACTACTAGCAACACTAGGTAAATGCTACTTAACAATTTTTTTAATGACGAACTATACAGGTTGGCCAGAGAAGCTGGCCTTGACTGCTTCACCGGATTGTGAGGTGGCATTGCTTTTAGGTCGCTTAGCCTGAACCTCTATCGCTAGTAACTCCGACACAAGGGTGAGGGTTAACTTTGGCTTAGCCGGTTACTATATTACGCGTAAGCATTTTCATCCATGGGCGTCAGAGTGTGCCGAACCACGACTCGGTCGGTTGCTATTTCACAGATAATCTAAGGGACATTCAAAAGCTAAACTAACATTGAGCGCCACTTCGGGATGCGTTGGCGTTGGGAGTGCTAGAGCAATAGGAAGTGGCGGCACTTGCAAGAAGTTTGTTAGAATATTTGGTGGCAGTCTCGAAAAACCGTCGAGATCCATGTTTAAAGAATTGGGCTATTGTAACCCTGTATCTATTTTACGAGAACACGCACGAATGTGGAGAATGAAATAGAATTTAGACGCTATATCTTAAACAAAAACATTTTACAAAAAATGGCGATTCCACTGTCTGGTAAAATCATAATACCATTATTGGTGCTGGCTGTCACTGGCGCAATGGTAGCCCTGATTGTCATCATAGTCAACGATGAAGACACGGCTACGGAGGCCCCTTTACCGTCTACGACGACCACTACAGACGCTACGCCGCCTACGGTTGTTACGACTCCTGAAGGTCCCATCGCTAAGGAGGCGATATACGAAATTGGTGTCGGCATCGCGGATATGACAGGACCTTGCGTTGAGATTAATTTCGTAAGTTGTACTGATAAACATATTTTCTGTAGCAAATAAACATAATTAGAGTATCTGTATGTAATAGTAACTGTAACTAATTGTAACGCATTTAGTATATATACATAAATAATAATTTTTGTCTATCTGTTTGTTTTGGTTAATCTCTGGAATAGCTGGAACGATTTTGACGCGACTTTCACTGGTAGTTAGCTGATGTAATAGGATGTAAGTTAGACTAAATAGTTTGTAATCGCAGGTAACACCACGCAGCTAGTTACTTAAGATATGGCAGACAATCTATTCTGGGTAAGGTATCTCTCTTGTAAGTTTAATTTAACATTCCTTCCAGATGGGTTATGCGGAAATTGGACAATCCGGTCGCGGGATCCACATGCGCCAATACTCCAGGGCGTTCATCTTCGTTCAGGGTAACACGAGGATCGTTCTCGTCACGGCCGAAGTTCTCGCTGTGGGCATTGCTGTTAGGCGAGAGGTAATATATGTTAATATATGTGTAATGTAATAACTGATTGTTTAAGAAAGAAAGAAAATATGTGTTCGCACCTCTCTCTTTCTATCTTTACTAACTTATATTTTCCTCTCAAATTCCGTTCGCCTCACCCTCACTTTTCGTAACGCTTTCACCAGTTTACTCCCCAAGTCAAGCGAGCGTTAAGAAGTTTAACTTCAAACGTGAGTGTCCACGTGCCGGATAGACAAACGTTGCTTATACTTTCTATAACCTTTATTAGGTACCATCAGTGACAGTTTATTCATCGAAGTAAACTTAACAGGTGGTGAAGAATCTCCAGGAGTTGTACGGAGACATGTACTCCTTGCGTAACGTGATCCTGACCGGCACGCACACACACAGCGCTCCTGGCGGACACCTGGTGGACTTGCTACTGGATATAACCATCCTGGGCTTCTCACGGGAGACATACAATGCGTATGTCGCTGGAATAACGAGGGTAAGTCATCTACAATTAGCGCGCGAGTTGAATGCAGAGCTCAGGATATTGATGTGACCTAATTATAATTATTGACGACCATAATGAGTGTGTCGATAGATTTAAACAATTCTTTAAATTTGCCATTTGCACTAGGATACATTGATGGAAAAAAACAAAACATTAAAATTTAATAATCGCCCATGTATAAAACATTTCTCGTGCTTTGGTTTTAATAAAACCCGTTTTTTTGTAGCATAACTTGATTTATTTGATAAGACATTATTAAAATCAAATAACACGGGATTTTAACTCCATTATTAACTCTATAACTCGAGGAGACTTCGATAACTATCATATCACTAGACTGAAGGAGCGCGAGGGTTGACGTGTGCAACAACGGGAGAAAATGCGCCAGCTCTTTACCTCACGCCCTGACTGCATTTAACTCCTGCGCTGACTGAAAACCCATGTGATCTAGTTAAACATAGAATTTTGCCGTGATAGCTTTATGTCCTGGAAGTTCACATATGTTGCAAATTTTTGATGAGCTTAAAAATAAAAATAACATATACTATAAACATTATATATTTACAAAAATAATAAAATTGAAGTGTCTGTTTGTAATAATTAAATAACCGATTTTTACTACATGCACATTAATATATTATAGTACACAAAATAACGTTTTTTACTATTTTAGTCTGTCGGTCGGTTTGTTCCGACTGGACAAACTTTGACGTGATATTTGCTGGCAAATAGCTGATGTAATAAGGAGTAACATAGGCTCGCGGGTGACACCGCGAGGCGCAGCTACTATATTTCAATATTTAAATCCATTACAGAGTATAGTCCGTGCCCATGAGAACATAGTACCAGCACGGCTGTTCTTCGGACAGACCGTTGTGCAGGACGTGCAAATTAACCGCTCGCCGTACTCCTACGAATACAACCCTGCTGAAGAAAGGCAACGGTACGTGAAAGACTGAACGTTCCACGAAATGGTTTGAAAGGGGAAGTACCACAGTCGCCCAGTGTACACAAGTGACTGCGCCATTTCAGAATCTCTTTCCTACACCCTGGTCCAATATCTTCCCTGAATTTTGGCGTGGCTAGTATGATACATAATACACATATATATAATCTATGTATGCTTGCCCTTTCTCACATGACAGAAGAGAAGTGTGTATAGAGCAGTTGATAGACTTTTTAAAGATATATGATTTGACATCCTGAATTCCATAGACAATTCTACGTTTTTCACGTAATTTCTGTCACGCATTATCAGATCTGTGGAATCTGTTTTCACCAATGGTGTTTCGGAACAGTTATTTTTCTTACATATTTACTATTTTTTTTAAAGTTAAGTCCATTTGTTACAATCTACACAGATTGCGGTCAGTTCCTTGAGATGAGCTTGGTTTTGATTGATGATTAATGATTTTATCAATACCGAAAACCGAAGCGGTTGGTTTTAAGACATGTTTTGTATTAAAATTAGGATGTTGACTTAATTTCAAGTCAAGAAAGCTTTACCCCTTAATACAAATTGACGTAGATATATTATTTATTGGCATCATAATACACAAACACATTACAGACAAAATATAAGGTTGTCAAATATCTCCCTTCCGCCTTTTTGTCTTTTGAATTTCGCGGCTATGTACAAAGCGCTACAGAGCTCGTATCTAGCAATACTATACATAATTTGAAAGGTCTTGACATAACCTACAAAACGACGCTATGCATAATTAGTTTGGATATTGCGTTCAACAGTTATAGACGTGTAAACATGGAGTTCACTAACGCCGAAATTCGCGGCTTGGCCACTGTTTGGGACGATTCACCGGCCTTCGACCACGACCGTTTTCGCTTGATATTGTCGTATGTGATCCATTTTTCGTCGCCAGTCACCATCCGCTTCAAGAATGGGTCGAGTTCGTTCCGTTTCAGCAGCATATCGCAGGCGTTGATTCGGTCCAGAAGGTTTTTGCGTCAAATCATGCGGCACCCAAACATCAAGCTTTTTGTATCCAGCCTTCTGCAGATGGTTTAAAATGGTTTGGTGACTAACTCCCATCTCCTGGGCGATGTCACGAGATGCCACATGCCGGTCTAACTCGATGTAGTCCATGATTTGATCGGTATTTGTCGTCACAGGTCTTCCGCCGGCTGGCTTATCCATGGTGTCGTTTTCACCGGCTCTGAATCGTCGAAACCATTCCTCCGTGGTTCGAAGTGATAGAGTACCATCCCCCAAAACACCATTAATCTCACGGAACGTTTCTCTAGCGGATTTGCCTTTAACGAAGGAAAACTTTAAAATATCTTGGGGATATCGTAGGCATCGTCAGGGCAGCGGGGCCGCAATTGTTTCGGGCAGCACAGGATCGAAGTAAATGGCGCGAAAGCCTACACCCAACAGTGGGAAGATACGAGCCGATTGATTGATTTATTTTGGTTCTCCCTAGATACGACAGTAACACAGACAACGTGTTGACTCAAGTGCGCATCGAGAGGGAAGACGGCAGACTGCACGGCGTGCTGAACTGGTTCCCCTTGCATACTACCAGCATGAACATGAGCAACCAGCTCGTGTCCTCTGACAACCTGGGTTACGCGGCGATGCGACTGGAGAGGGAACTCAACTCCGCTAATCTGACTCGTGAGGTGAGATTATGAGACTGTTAATAACAGTTTTTGTGTGTTGTCGGGGGAAATCTTACACAAAATACCTCGCCTTGTGGGGGTGAAGTGAGACTATGAGCCTGTTAATAACAGGCATCCACGAGAAAATCATATACGTATTATATTTGTATTGAGTATGTGTGCGACAGATGGACGATGGAATATAACGCAAACTGATTTTGTTGATTCATTTTTATTTGAAGTACTTCCTGTACTTCAACGGTAGTTTGATGAGAGTTTGGTTAGGTTCTGATTAATTCTATTTCGTAATATTCCTATTATATTTGAAGTCGTTTTTGTTTTTACTCATAAATATACTTATATTAAAATATATTGATTGACAATGCTTTATTATATATAGCCAGTGGTGGCTGGTTTCTTCTCGTCGAACCTGGGAGATGTGTCTCCAAACACACGCGGCGCTCGGTGCGAGTTCAGCGGAGACCCTTGTGACAACCACTTCACTTTATGCGGAGCCCTGGAGAGGTGCTTCGCCAGCGGGCCTGGCAGGGATATGTTCGAAAGCACCAAGATCATCGGCGCAGCTGTGTTTGAAGCTGCTTTGGTGACTACACTTACCTCTGTGGTTTTTGTTATAAAACAGTAGCTTTGTTTGTATGGAATAGGCTAATTATTTTGCAAATAAAATACAGCAAATAGATTATTAGAGCTGTGGTCGTTACGTTTCCGGGCGGTCGCCTCAAGTTGCATAAGCCGCTAGCAACCCGAGTTCGATCCCCGGTGCTTGTACTAATAAATTTGTTGCAATTTTATGTATTGATTTACCACGTGTTTCGTGGTGAAGGAAAAACATCGATGTTTTCCTTCACCACAAACTACAGAAATATAGAACATGTGAAGTCTGCCAATACTCTATTTACAGAGAAGGCACGTGCGCAACAGTGGTACATATATATGTATGTATAGGGGTCAATATTCGAGGTGTAACACATAGCGATTGTTTTAAAATAGTAAGTCAAATGGCTTTATGCAAACTATATGTAATAATCAACGTTTATACTTAGACGTTATAATAAAGAAAGATTCCGCGGAAACAGATTGTTGAAATACAATTTAAAAAACGCGGTGAGTCCTGATTGCACTCACGTTCCAAGTCCTCTCCAACACGCCGCTCTCCCTGACATCTCTCACGTCATGTCACAAATATGACAGGCAACAAAATACCTACGCTGTATCGACTTCACACCCAACTACTTGACGTTTCAGATTGATTATTGGTGAAGGGACTCCAAATCACCTTTTTTCAGTTGTCCCTTACTATCTTCTTCCCTATACGACCTCCTACCTAATGATTTCCTGCGCCCCATAGACTTCAAATCCTTACTCTATCTTGTTAACTCTCCTTTTGTCTATATTTTATGTTCATTCATTACCAAAAATAACATTAGACTTTAGTTTGTCTTTTAACTAACTAACCTTATGTAAATATTGTGTATTTTTTTTTATATGAAAAGTGGCAAACGAGCATACGGCTCACCTGATCTTAAGTGATCACCGTCGCCCATGAACATCCACAGCACCAGAGGAGCTGTAGGTGCGTTGCCGACCTTTGAGATAGGAATAGGCTCGTTTCTTGAAGGTCCCTAAATCGTAAACGTTCGGAAACACCGCTGGCGACAGTTGATTCCACAAGTTGACAGTGCGTGGGAGAAAGTTACGCGAAAAACGTACAGTCGTTGAACGCCAACCATCAAGATGGTGGCGGTGGAATTTGGAATTCTGCCGAGATGTGCGGTAGAGGTGCGCGATGTTTGTATTGTTTTAGGCATATCAACAGTAAGTATCGTCGGGAATTGTCTCAGCAATATTTCATTTGATAGTTTCGTTTCTCGTCTGTCACGCAGCCTCTTTTTACTGCAGTTGCGTACACACTTGGTTATTGGCGAAATCTAAATGGAAACGCCATCAACAAAAACAATTGAATTGATTGATTATTCCATAAAACTATACGAGATGGCGCCACTGGTTGTGATGCTGCGACATATATAGCTTATTTAAATAAAACCGTATTTCTCTGTGTTTTCTTCTATATTTTTACTATCGGTGCCTCAAGCGTTTTTGCCGACATCATCATAAATATCAGACACAAATATCATCACACAAAAACTTTCATCACCTCAGCCAGTCGAGTCATCTACAAGGTTCACGGGAACCTCGCAGGTACGGGCCTCAGGGTGTTACCCCATTACCCGGGTTATCAGCGCAGGGGGCAACTGTTCCCCTGGTCTTGGGTACCGTTTTGGAACGTATTTTTTAGGAATAACTATTTTTACGTCGGGGCTAATCCCTCAAGCTTCATCACCTACGTATTTGTGGGGTACAAATACGTAGTCAATTAAGAAATTATTTGCACGAAGTATCACTTCTGCCAATTTTTTTGTTGTTTTTTTAAATTTTCGATTTTTATAAATTGTAAATTAGGAAAATGTTCCTATTTTACTTTTCTATATTTGTGTACTGGATTGATTAAAAGTTTTGTTATTATTCTAGGATGTAGTCAAAAGCAGAGGTACAGAATTGAGAGGAGAGCTGGCAGTGCTACACCAGTTCATCGATATGCCGCAAGAGGTCGTGCCGAAATACGATCCAGTCGCGAGAAGATTCGATACTGTAAGTGTCATCTAATAACGTAACTGTAGCAGCGAAGCAAGTAGAGTTAGTCACACAGGCATTCTCAGTAATACTCCTTTTGTATAACATTTCCTCAAAGCTGAGATCTGCTCTTAAGCACTCCGCTTAGAAGTAGAAAAATATTTATTAAGCTTTTGGTTTTTTTTAACCGACTTCAAAAAATGAGGAGGTTCTCAATTCGTCTGTATGTTTTTTTTATGTTTGTTCCCTCATAACTTTCGACTGAGTGATCCGATTTGGATAATTCTGTTTCTATTTAAAAGCTGGTGCTTCCAGTGCAGTCCAAAATTTGGTCCAAATCTAACAATGGCGTCCATGAGAAAACCATATAAGTCTTAAATTTGCAACAAGTATGGGCGCGACAAATGGACGAATAACTCAGTACTTTTTTTTGGTTAACGGGGGGGAGGATCTCCAACAAGATACTCCGCCTTCTGGGGGGAAGTCAGGGTTATGTAGGGTTTTTACCCACTAAAATCCCCCCGGTGGTCCTTCCTTAGTGCATGGTAATGGGCTCCGGGATCTCCAGAGGAACGCACTGGAACCCCTCTGCTCTGTGCTTTTCGGAGAGCACGTCCCGGGGGGAGCAGAGCGAGGTTAATCCGGGAGTAATGTGATCCCCTTTGCCATCGCAGTACAAGGCAACAAGGGCCAGCCGATGTCGCCTTCTTCCACTTTGGCTAACGACAAAGGCTCCCACCCTTCTCGCCCAGTGAACCCGAGGCCCCCTTTTAGTCACACAGGCAGGGGATACCGTTGTCTTATTCCACGAGCCCAGAATGTAGTTCTTTGGGCTAACTAGTATTTAACTACGCTAACCGATTTCGAATTATTTGGTCAGGTTCTAATTAATTACTATGTCGTAATATTTCTATGATAATTTGGAAGTACAGAGGGCCATCCGAGCGTTTGATTCGATTTGAAGATTAGCCAGAAAACTGACTATTACTGCTTCACCAAATGAGATGAGAGGTGGCATAGCTCTCAGGTCGCTTAGCCTGAACCTGTATTTTATTTGCACTTTTTTCTTTTTTTATAGAATGACCCCGTCAACGGCTGCATGCCTGCGCTAGGCTACAGTTTTGGGTCTGGGACTACAGATGGCGCAAATGTATTCAACATATCACAGGTAAAAACAGCACATTAAATTACAAATTCAGATAAATATATATAACACAGATAATTAAAGAAAGAAAAATGAAAAAAGAAATTACTGGAATGTTATAAAACGTTTAATATATCAAATAAACTTTTATCTTAGTTTCGCATCTCCAGAATAAGTCATAGACATTTATTTCAAAAAAATACAAGCATATTTACGAGTAAAAACAAAAACCGACTTGAAAAGGAATTCAGCGTTTAAGGCTATTATGCGCGGACGACGTTTTATATTTACGAATTATCGTAAGAATATTACGAAATAGAATTAATCAAAACCTTTTTTTTTTGTTGACGGGGAGGAAATCTTCACAAAGATACCCCGCCTTCTGGGGGAAAGGCGGCGGTTATGTGGGGTTCTTACTCACTAAAACCTCCCCGGTGGCTCTTTCCTCGGTCCATGACGTGGAACGCACCGGAGCCCCTCTGCACTGTGCTCAAGGAGAGCACGTCCCGGGGGGGGAGGTTACTCCCTCCCCCCCTGTGCCCTCGCAGCGCAAGGCGACACGGGCCAGCCGATGTCGCCTTCTTCCCGGGTCCATTTTGGTGGACGACTCAGGCCCCCACCCTTGTCGCCCAGTGAACCCGAGGCCCCTTTTAGTCGCCTTGTACGACAGGCAGGGATACCGTAGTCTTATTCTTGAGAACCCAGAACTACAGGGCTGAAATAATGAATTAATCAAAACCTAACCTAAGTCTCATCAAACTAGTCTAGAAATACATCCTTTCCAATAAAAAATGAATCATCGAAATTGGTTGTCGTGATATCGAGTTATCAGTCCGTTTGTGGCGCACATACTTGATGCAAATTTAATACTCATATGATTTTGTCATGGATCCCATTTTCCGAACTGGACCATAATTAAATGGAAGCACACGGGATAAAAAAAGGATCATCAAAATCGGTTCACCCAGTCCAAAGTTAGGTAATAAAAACCATACAGACGAATTGAGAATGTCCTGATTTTTTGAAGTCGGTTGAGAAAATTGGGACTGGCTTCTCTTTCATTTTCCATATTGTAATTGACCCACTATGAATCCAGGGAACTTTAACTGGCATACCGGAGTTGGATAGGCTCGTGGGGCTCATAATGAACCCCACAGAAGAGGACATCGAGTGTCACGCGCCCAAACCCATCTTGTTAGCTACGGGGAGGGTAAGTATGTATGAAATTTAGTTTATAAAATCTTGCAATACAGTTGACCTGGATGTCATATCTGCCTGAAGCCTTCTGCTATAAAAATATACACTGTTTGTTATTATTTTATAGCTTCGAGCTATTTCGTTTCATATTTTATTTACAGGTTTTAGTTGGTTACAATGAGCAATTTTATTCAATAAGAAATATACGGGAAATAGCTGCGTGCTACGTGCGTTGCAAAAAGTGTGATCGTATGAGTTGAACGGAAGTTGAGATATCGGATATTTCCCTATATTTAGTTAGAAAAAGAGAGAGAGTTACGTTACGTAAGGCCTAGTGTCTGTATTACGGTGTAGGAGCAAAAGAGAGCAGCCCGCACATTTTCTTTCTCTCTTGAATAATCGCGTATATATTTTATATATATATATATACATATATATATATATCGATGCTGAAAAATAAAAACGTTTCAAAATTTAAAAAATAAAATTAACTTACGTGTTTATGGACCTAGAGCTGTTGTTTTTGGACACAATATTTATTATTTTTTACTGAATAAGTATTGTACCATAGCAATAACCTAGAGTTTTCCTAAAAGAAAATCGTTTTACGGTACAAAAAATAAAAGAGAAGTGTCAGTATTGAAAATCCTATTTTCGCTATTTTTCATCTAATTGTTACAAGTCATATATCATTCGACGCGTCTTTTTTTCTGATTCCAACGACATAAAAAAGTGAAAATGGCTATATGTGTCACTTACTACGTTTTCTTTCGTTTTTGCTTTCCTGCGTCGATATATACATATATGTACCTACATACAAATGGAGCTAGAGAAGTTTTGCTTCAGATCCGGCTCGAAGGACCATATTTGTTGTGATGTTGCATTACGTTGATTGCTGGCACTACGAACAGCACGCAAAAGGGAGAGTCACAATGCCAAATTTTATAACATCTATATTCTTATGTTGTTAGTTTTGATTGTTGTCAACAGTGCGGTATATAGCACATTCTTTTTTGATTACTTTGCAGGCAAACTTCACGCTGCAGTGGCACACGCAGATCGTATCTGCGACACTGATATGGCTGGGTGGGCTCGTGATCGCGGGCGTCCCCGGGGAACCCACCACGATGGCCGGCCGGAGGATCAAGGACGTCGTGGGTGAAGTTATGAGGTCGCGCGGGTACGACCCCAACAAAGTCGTGGTCTCCGGTCTCACCAACGAATACATACATTACATGAGCACATTTGAGGAGTATCAGGTACTAATAAACGATTTTACCCATCAGAATAGGCGGCAATCGCTGTTTGCCTTTTTTTGCGGGGGAATTCTTTTTACAAAACCATCCACCGGAATCCTGGGTGGGCCTCGGTCTAGGCGACCGCTACCCACTAAACCTTATGCGAATGCCATCAGCCGTTATGAGCGGGGTGCCCCGGATCTGTCAGCAACGGGGCACCCCAACGACCGGACTTCTTCCTCTAACGGGGACTTCTCCGGCACACAGAGAAGTCCCGAAGCATTAGTAGAGCCAGGTGCCCAGTCTGGCCCCGTTTTACGGGCCCGGCAAGAGGAAGCGTTGACAACGCCTCCTGCGCACCCCGATTCGCGGAGGGAGGAAGCCCCTAGACTATCCTCCCTGAAATCGCTGTTTGCCTTCTCCAACATAAAGTAATTAAGAAAATGGCTGGAGGATCAGAAAAAAACGTTTTTTAGATATGCTAATATAAATTACGTAGGCTTAGCGGATTGAAAATCGATTGTTTTAACCGACCTCAAAAAGGACAATGTTCTCAATTCATCTTATGTTTTTTTTATGTTTGTTACCTCATAACTTTAGACTGGGTTAATCGATTTTGATGATTTTTTTATTTGAAAGCTGGTGCTTCCCGTATCACCGAACTCATGAGAAGACCATAAAAGTCTTTTCATCTTGAGCATATTTGGTTGTCCAAGCGAAAGGAAATCTCGCCCCAAGTCCTCCTACAACTACACCTACAATATCACCGGTCAGCTATATTGTGGTACTTGCAACCGACCATTTATGAGCAAGTTCGGCTTCACAAGCCATATCAGGGCTCATGCCCGAAGCTAGTCAAGGTCGGCGTCACCGGTCACGGTGTGGCCTATATACATCTATATATATTTGGTTGTAGATGATTTGCCTCTGCCGGTTTGTCTAACGCGCCTCTTAGGAAAGTATAGAATTTGAAGGATGACAAGTCTCTCAATTGACCGGTCCATCTTGACGATGAACGGCTGCGCTATCTTTTACCCCAACACAATTAGTCTTCTTTGCGCATAGTGTTGCCAACATGCGAAAGGATAGGTGCATATGTGCGCGTTTAAAAATACTTGCTTTTTTATTTGAATTTCTTTTCAGGTTCAGAGGTATGAAGCCGCATCTACTATTTATGGACCTCACACTTTAGACATATACCTCAACAAATTCGAAGAACTGACCGCAGCTGCCATTGACGTAAGTTTTTTTTTTGAAGAAAGCAAGCAATATTTTTTTTAGGAAATATTACTTACATTCTTGTTAACCATTCTAAGCTAAAGCTTGTGCTAGGAGATGGTTCACGTCAATAGTCGAACTTACGACCTTATGTTTCGCAGACCGTACCCTAAACCATTAGGCTATTGACACGCTAATTAATAAACACAATTAAAAATAACCCCACGATACGATATATATCCTACCCGTCTCATGAGGAACGATACCGTCTCTGTCTACCCCGCTAAGAAGCGTTAAAGGACGTGAGAGCTCGTTCGTATTTTCAATCGTATCAGTACGCGGGGCAGAGTACCGCAGGAGAGCCAATAAGTGCTCGCGCATTTCTGCCTCGAGGAGTGTTAGACCCTCACGGACTAAAACTCCCCTTCTCCTTCCGTCTTACAACCTAAAGTTGGAATTTCTGTCCTTTTTCTCTTCTTATCTTCCATGGTTTTATGTCTAAATAAACTTTTCTTTATCTTCTTTCCGTTCCCAGTCTTTCTTTTTTGTTCATTGGTCTAGCCTTTTTCTTCTGCGTTCTTCTTTCAATTTTCCACATTTGCTTAAGCCTAATTTAAGGAACATAAAACCACGAATGTTAATGTGCTTTTATTTCAGGGTACCACTGTCGTGCCAGGTCCAGAGCCGGAAGACCATAGAGACAACACGTTCTCCTTGGTACCTCCGGTGATCTTGGATAGCACTCCAATGGGAAGGAGCTTCGGTGATGTCCTCGAAGGTCCGCCTTCAAGTGTTCGAGTGGGAGACCTAGTCGCCGTTACTTTCGTAAGTTTGTCTACCTCTTACCATAATGGAAAATTGTTAGCATTCTTTGTCTTCTTTTTAAAACAATTTTTTTTACATGAAAAGTGGCAAACGAGCATACGGCTCACCTGATCTTAAGTGATCACCGTCGCCCATGAACATCCACAGCACCAGAGGAGCTGTAGGTGCGTTGCCGACCTTTGAGATAGGAATAGGCTGGTTTCTTGAAGGTCCCTAAATCGTAAACGTTCGGAAACACCGTTGACGACAGTTGATTCTACAAGTTGACAGTGCGTGGGAGAAAGTTACACGAAAAACGTACAGTCGTTGAACGCCAACCATTAAGATGGTGGCGGTGGAATTTGGAATTCTGCCGAGATGTGCGGTAATGGAAATCGGTAGGTGGGATGATTCCGAACAATTCCTCAGAACACTATCCATGATAAATGCGATACAGGATGCAAAGAGAAAAAAATACTTTTTAGTACACTTTTAGCGGTAACCTAGGTTTTTAATATTTTGTTAAGACATTAATCTGATTACTTCTATCTTATTTATATTTATATCTCTTAATGATATTCAGGTCGCTGCCAATCCACGTAATGATATCCGGCAAGAGTCATCTCATGCTGTTGTGGAAAGGGCCGAGGGAGATGGATGGGTTACCGTCGCCACCGATTCCGACTGGGAGACTAAGTGAGTCATATTTTTTGGTGACGCTACACAGATTAGCCAGACTTTAACTGCTTCACCGGATCGAGCCTGAACCTGTATAGCTCGCTAACTCGATACAATTCACCGCAAACATTTACAAACCACGTTCGAGTTGCAAGACAGGGGTAATAGACGTAGAAAAGATAATGTTTGCGACCGTGTTATATCTGATCTAGCTATTGCAAATAGAAATTACTATTATTTAAGTCCATCTATGTCTAACAGGGTAAACAAAGATTTAGATATTTACACCCTGTCTCAACGAGAATGTAAAATAAAAGTAAGAAAGTGGCTTCTAAGTCTAAATTACGAATGTACTGAAAAAATATTTAAACACTAAATTTTATACACTTGTCTAAATTTTTAACATCAAGTCAGCAGACGCGCGCTCACACCCACACACACGCACAGACACACACATGCGAACACACATACACACAAACACATACACACGCACACACTCACACATGAAAATGCTCAAAAACAATTTCAAAGGTATTTTATTCAAAGGAAAAAAAATTCAAATCTTAGTATGTAATCAAAATTTGTTTGTTTGGTGGGCGTTAATAGCGGCGACACAATATCCTTTTATTAATGTTGCTATTATCGTCCACTATAACTTGTTATGGTTTTAAATAAAGATTTTATTATTTAAAAAAAAAATCATGCCCCGGTGAAAGTAACCCCGTCTTGGACTTTATACTGTGTTACGCGTAATTTCCTGGTAGGAATATTTTCAAGGTCTCGCATAAATTTTATTGGAATTGGACCTTAGATTCCGCAGTTATTTAGGAAAACTCCTGTAAATCGATTAAAAGAAATTGGTTTCTTCATTTACCAGTCCTCTATACTTTTTAGTGCACTTAATTTACAAGAGTATCTTTACATATAAATAAAATTGGAGTGTCTGTTTTTAACATAACCACTTTTTACTTCATGTATTTAAATGTATTTACTGTACATATACCAAAATAACATTTTATACAATTTTGTCTGTCTGCCTGTCCATCTGTTTGTTTGTTCCGACTAATCTCTGAAACAGCTGGACTGATTTTAACGGAACTTTCAATAGCAAATAGACATAGAAATTTATTTATTGGCATCCCAATACAAAACATATCACAGACAAAATTTAACACACATTAAAAAAGAATGAAAAATAGACAAAACACAGTTAAAGTTACACGGACAAATAATACAAAGCATATGACGCCAATATCGGACACCGTCTCAGCATATGCTGTCGCAAGGATACGACAGCGCTGATTTTCAGCGGTGCCCGGGACTACCTAAAGACGTGCGCGCGCAATACTACCTTTATATGGAATTTATACAAACAAGAGTATAATAAATATGATACATGAATAAAACAAGAGATTAAAATATATTTTATACAATAAAATAATAGATGAAAAAAAAATCATAAATATATTATTAAGTCAAAAAATAAAATAAAACAAATAATTTTATTTATTTATTTATATTTTATTTATAAACTCTTTATTGTTTACACTTATGAAATAGAATAAAAAAAAAGAAAATTTTATTACAATTCATAAACAATGGGCGGCCTTATCGCTAAAAGCGATCTCTTCCAGGCAACCTTTGGATGGAGGGGAATAATAAAAAGAAGCGGCGGGAGTTTATAAAAAGTAGATATACTTAAATACTGATAATAAATATTTACGTACAAACATACATACATTTAATTAAATATATATATATTTTATGAAAAGACAAAACGTATGTAAAAAGTATTACATATATTTATTAATATATTTACAAATATATCATAACAGTATAAATGATGTTAGGTGGACTTGTCTAAGTAAAACTTTTTAACTTTGATTTTAAAGTTAATTATGATGATTTCCTAATGGCCACAGGAAGAGAGTTCCACAGAGGGACAGCGCGTACAGTAAATGAGTTGCTGTAAAAGGTGGCGTCATGCGGAGATATTTTTAGCATGAGATTCTCTGATGAATAATATGATAATTAACGTATAATGTTTAAATTATATAATGAAATATTGAAAATATTGGAAACAACAAGCCACCGATATCGCGGGGCATATATATAATTATTATCTTTTTGTAACTTTAACATCAGGTGTTTTAATTTATTTTTAAATGCGTTTACAGTTTACTTTTCTAGCTGACATAGTAAATAGTAATTAAGGCTTTTTATTTACCAGAATTCAAAAAAACGATGTTAATTAAAAAGTAGCCTTAAATACTCTTTATTATGATATCAAATGATCATGTACATACTGTAAATTAATTATTAGTTGCAGTTTAGTTGTGTTTAGTCTAGTTCCAGCCCTGTAGTTCTGGGCTCTCAAGAATAAGACTACGGTATCCCCTGCCTGTCGTAGAAGGCGACTAAAAGGGGCCTCGGGTTCACTGGGCGACAAGGGGGCTTTTGTCGTCCGCTAAGGTGGACCCGGGAAGAAGGCGACAACGGCTGGCCCGTGTAGCCTTGTACTGTGAGGGCACAGGGGGGAGGGAGTAACCTCCCCCCCGGGACGTGCTCTCCTTGAGCACAGTGCAGAGGGCTCCGGTGCGTTCCACTGGAGATCCCGGAGATCCCCTTTCCTCGGTGCATGCCCCTCGTCATCCTCGGCCACCGGGGAGGTTTTAGTGGGTAAAAACCCCACATAACCGCCGCCTTACCCCCAGAAGGCGGGGTATCTTTTTGAAGATTTCCTCCACGTTAACAAAAAAAAAATAGTTTAGTTCATCCTACCAATTCCTCTAAAATTATGCACAACAATGGAGCGCTGGCGGGAATTTAAGAGTTGTAATATATTAGTTAATATGGAGAACCTCACACAGAGAAGTCGCGCGTGGGGCTCGACTAACCGCTGCGTCCAGCATTAATACAAAAAGAGTGCGGTCTTCGCTTCTTTGACGTATCTAAACCTGAATTATTTTCCAGGTTCCATTGGGAGCGTGTGTCCACAATATTCGGCACCAGTCGAGCACGCGTGGAGTGGGAAGTGCCTGCTGGTACCAGGTCGGGAGCCCACCGTATAGTGTACCGCGGCGCCGCCAGGAGTATCATTGGCTTCATCACGCAGTTCACCGGCATCAGTGACACCTTCCAAGTCGACAGCTGAACTAATCTGTTATGTGTTATTTTAATATACTGTAGTTAATACATAGGTTTTTAATAATATTGTTAACCATTCCAAATAAACAAAAGCATAGTTTCAAATAAGCGTCAGTATTTCTAAGAGATTCGATCCCCGGTGCCGGCACCAATAAATTTGTTGTTGCAATTTTATGTCCTGATTTACCACGCGCTCGGATGAAGGAAAACATCGTAAGGAAACCTACATGATCCTAGAATTTTTTTCTAAGAAATGTGAAGTCTGCCAATCCGCACTAGGTGTGCGTGGCGGACTATGCCCTTATACTCTCTTTACAGAGAAGCCTGCTCCCAACAGTGGGACATATATAAAGGTTGTAACTTTTATGTCAGTATATCGATATATCGACTATTGACGTAAACCATCTCCTAGCACAAGCTTAAGCTTAGTTGGAATGGTTAACAATGACAAAGTCCGTCTTTCCCTCTGATTACAATGTGGGTATTTTCAAGAGTAGATTGAATAGACACTAGGCTAGTGCGTCTTACCATCCAGGACTGCATTTCCCCTGTGCTCTCGCAGTGCAAGGCGACACGGGCAGCCGATGTCGCCTTCTTCCCGGGTCCACCTTGGCGGATGACAAAGGCCCCCACCCTTGTCGCCCAGTGAACCCGAGGCCCCTTTTAGTCGCCTTCTACGCAGGCAGGGGATACCGTAGTCTTATTCTTGAGAGCCCTGAACTACAGGGCTGAAGCGATATCCCACTCTATGCCACCTCTTAATCTGGTGAAGCAGTGAAAGTTAGCTTGACTGGCTAATATGTTCCTCACAAAAAGCTATTGAGTATCTTTTATTCTTGTTAGATTCTTAAAGTGCTATTTTTCGCGGCACTACCCTTAACCGACTCTTAACCATCAAAGGTTATCTGGAATGCTTAATAAAATTACGTTTGCCTTTTATTACATATAATTTATTGTAATAAAGAATTTATCTATCTATATATCAACGGAAATCACGTCTCAATTGACGCAACCTCACTTTTGTACCCCATTGTACATCCTTACTAAATACTAGATGGTTATAAGTAATGTAATGCCATTGGGATATAGACTTTAAGTATATATTTAATATGGTTTATTTCACAATGCATGACATTATACATCTATTAGTCTGAGATTTCCTTTTGTAATATAGTTAGTTAATTCTAAATGGTTATAAGTAACGTAATGCCATTTGGATATATACTTTAAGTATAGTATTTATATGGTTCATTTCACAATGCATGACATTAAACTTATAATAGTCTGAGATTTCCTTCTGTAAATGAAATACATCCGACGTTAGTGTGAACAGTGTATTTATCTGAGATGCGTTGATATTTTGCCATACGTTTTACCTGAGCAGCATTTCTATGTAGTTCTAAACTTGTATAATTGGGGTTATACATAGATAGCTGAAGTGTTAATTAGTTACATGTTATTATTTATCTATTTATATTTATTGAAACTTGTCTATTTATCAACAGAAATCACGTGTCAACGGAAACTCACTTTTCTTCGCCACTGTACATCCTTCGTTAATACTAAATGGTTCTAAGTATCACAATGCCATTTGGATATATACTTTAAGTATAGTATTTATATGGTTCATTTCACAATGCATGACACATATCTAGTACTCTGAGATTTATTAGTTGAGTTAATATTTTTCCGTACGTTTTTAACTTGTAGCATATCTATGTTAGTAACTCGTGGTGTTAGTTATACAACGTTATCACGAAGTTAGTTTATATATCTTTACTAAGTATTAACAAAATTATTATTATATAAATACACCGTCGTTCTCACAATAATTGTATTGTTCACGCTCAATGAGTTTAAAATATAGTTACAGATGTAGGTATTGCGTCAGCGACGTACACAGTTACAGGTGTTATTCTCTACATGGAGTGACTGTCGACGACAGTGTTTCTCGTTTCTCAAGTAACATTCTTCCACGCACTGGCAATCTTTGGAATCAGTTGTCACCAGCGGTGTTTCCGAACGTGTATGATTTGAAGATCTTCAACAAGTCTACTCGGGAAGCGTTAGCGCTAGGAGAAGAAGTGGCCGAAGAAACTCCAGCAACGCTCCTAATCTTATTAAGGGGGTAGGGTTTTCCCATAAAATACTTGTATCGCGCAAGGATTTTTCGCAACCTTAGACGGTCGCGAAGGTTATGGCCCCGGATGCTCCCCCCTTAAATACGTTCTTGAGTGCAACGCGTTTCGTCCCGAAGTGGCATATAAGTTAGTTTAGCTTAGATTGTCCCAGTAGATTTCGTTAATAAAATAGCTACCGACCGAGTCGTGGTTCGGCCCTCTCGGGCGCCCTCGGATCGGACTGCTAACGCGTAATAATGGTAACCGTCCAAGCCGAGGTTACCCCTCACCGGGGGGACCCTTGTGTCGAGTTACCACCTAAATAGAGGTTCAGGCTAAGCGACCTAAGAGCTATGCCACCTCTCAAATCCGGTGAAGCAGTAAAGGCCAGCTTCTCTGTGCCAACTGTGTTAGTTCGTCAAAAAAAAAAAAACGCGTTTCGTTATTCAAAACTGCGCCAGGAAACATTTCTTTCGTAATATATTATAATTAAGACATTTTTATTATTTATCTACATATACAGCTATTTTATATAATCAAGGGTCATCAAGTTACACTAATAAACGTCGGAACAATCAACCGCGTAGTGATAAGATTATGTCGGAACAAATTTATCTTTAATACGGCCGTTCTCGCGCCCGCCCTGCATAACGTCGCCGTACGAGCGCCGCGCTCGCTTCGACACACGCGAATTTGTTTTTATCTGTGCTAATAAAAGTTATGCATTAAATAACAAGGTTATCTCGCGACTTGTTAGATTATTCTACAGACTTCAAGGTATGTTTATAAAATATCATTGTTATTTATGTGTATAGCTGAGCACGCGACTTCATCAGCGTGGCATTTGACAAAAAAACGTTATTTAGTTTATTAAATTAATATTTATGGTGTATAAGTGTTGGAATAATTTACCACCGCCCATAAGAGAGAGTAAATCTGTAAACTCATTTAAAAATAAATTAAAACACCTGATGTTAAAGATACAAAAAGATAATATCCCCGCGACATCGGTGGCTTGTTGTTTCCAATATTTTCAATATTTAATTATATAATTATACTTTATACGTTTAATTATCATATTATTTATTTTTTGACTCAATAATATTTATATATATATTTTTTTTTTCATCTATTATTTTATTGTATAAAATATATTTTTATCTCATAACTGTTTTATTTATGTATCATATTTATTATACTCTTACTGTCTGTATAATAATATTCCATATAAAAGTAGTATTGCGCGCGCACGTCTTTAGGTAGTCCCGGGCACCGCTGAAAATCAGCGCTGTCGCATCCTTGTGACAGCATATGCTGAGACGATGTCCGATATTGGCATCATATGTTTTGTATTATTTGTCCGTGTAACTTTAACTGTGTTTTGTCTATTTTTCATTCTTTTTTAATGTGTGTTATATTCAGTCTGTGATGTGTTTTTGTATTGTGATGCCAATAAATAAATGTCTATGTCTATGTCTATAAGTGTGCTGGATAATCCACGACAGCGGATTCATCGAAATACCACAATGGTTCTCAAATATATAATAATCAAACAAAAAACATTTTTCCCCCACACATTTTTGTAAATTTACTTAGTTACTTTTTACACACACTTACATTTTATATTACCGACATGCACATACACAAAAATATTGGATACATGTTATCAAATGTTATTATACATATTATATAGCAAATTCTATAAACATTTTCTTACTTGGTTTTCGTCCTTCGTTACACATCTCCCTGCTAGACTAATACATAGCCTGTATTAGGCAGATATTGTACCTAACTCCGAGTTTATGATCTAAAGTTTGTTATTTAGCTTATGTGGTATTCGTGTGTTTATTACAATTAATACAACCCTTGTGACCCGTGTGACCACTACAATGAATTTTTATAGAACACAACTAAACTATCCAACTAATTAATAATTTCCAGTATGTACCTGATCGATAAACTCCTTTTTGTTGAAATAAAAATTAGCCTAAGTTATTCCTTGTTACATCACATATATGCCAGTGAAAGTCATGTCAAAATTGGGCCAGCTGTTGTTTAATTAACGGGATCAAACAGATAGGCAAAAAATGTTATGTTGGTATTTGTACCGTATATACATTCATATGCATGTGGTTATTTTAATGTTATAAACAGACACTCCAATTTTATTTATGTATTGTATATGTATAGATAAATTTAACTAAACGGGTATATCGTGTTTTTGTATCGTGTCGCAGGTGCCTTAAATTGTTTTTTCTGTAATTATTCCTTATAATATATTTTTTTAACTAATATTACTAACATTCTTGTTAACCTTTCCAACTAAGCTTAAGCTTGTGCTAGGAGGTGGTTCTCGTCAATAGTCGAATGGTGGATTTGAACCTACGGTCTTTCATTAGATTCTCTCTTCACTAAAATGCAACTCACCGACGCCCGCAGACCATACACTAAACTTGAGTCTATTGACGTTAAAAGACAAATTATTATATTATGTTCCGAAATATAATTTATTTCGTAACGTTTATTTTGTTTTGATACAGTTATCATTGGTATGTTATAACAGTCACTTCATTATATAATAAACAATTTATTGTGTTTAACTTATGTCTTAATGTTCATGTTTGTTCATGCCTTACCAGAAATAAAAAAAATGAAAAGGAAAAAATTTCACTACCTTTAGTTATTTCAAACATATTACAAATATCAATTAACTGTCGTTAACTATTCGTTACTCTTATGGTCGCAAATTCGATACCCAGGCAAGCAACAACGAATTGTCGTCTTTTCCGTTTTTATAAATACATGAAATCTGCTGCTAAAAAATTGTACTCATTGGGTACAGCGATGGGCTCATGCCTCGTCACATATGAGATCTTTGGTGAAAAGCGGACAGCGAAAATTGTCCCTGCCTTTAGGCTTATTCTCCCTTTTTTTTTTCAACGGGGAGGAAATCTTCCAAAAGATACCCCGCCTTCTGAGGGGGGCGGCGGTTATGTGGAGTTTTTACCGAGTAAAACCTCCCCGGTGGCCCTTTCCTCGGTGCATGACGAGGGGCTCCGGGATCTCTAGTAGAACGCGCCGGAGCCCCTCTGCACTGTGCTCAAGGAACACGTCCCGGGGTCCAAGGCTACACGGGCCAGCCGATGTCGCCTTTTTCCCGGGTCCACCTTAGCGGACGACAAAGGTGAACCCGCGGCCCCTTATAGTCACCTTCTACGACAGGCAGGGGATACCGTAGGCAGAGATCCCAGAACTACAGGGCTGTAAACAAAATAACCTTGGTAAAAATTAAAATTGTATATATTTATTATCTATTCTGTTTTCCTCTCTTAATTTATACGTATTCTCTAGCTTAAACTTGATATAAGTATGAGAAATATTGGCTACTCCTTGTCAACATTTAAAATTTATTTTGTGTAACTTAATTTATATTACAAGACTGTTTGTACCAAAATAAACAGATTTGAACAATGTCTGCTCGAAAGCCTGTTACTAAGAAGATCATCAACTCCCCGGAATCATGCGTGGACGACAACTTGCGGGGTGTGGTCGCGGTATACCCTTCGTTACATCTACACCCCAAACACCGCGTCATCACTATCAGGTCGAAGGTACGTGTCTTTCTACTACTCAATTCCTTTGCTTCGTCCAAAGGCCGAGACACATTCTCGACGATCCGGACGATGCGATCACAATAGCACATGTAATTATTATTTTATGATGTCACCACACATTCTTTACAGAGCGATTCCGGGAGAGTTGCTGTTCTCGGTGGCGGGGGATCAGGTCATGAGCCTTTCGCAGCAGGTATATTTTACTGTTTTATGTAAGCGAGGGTAGATAGACAAACGGAGCCATTTTATGTTCTGTGATCACATATATCATGTCATGCATCTGCAAGTTCGTACAAGATGAAAAACTACATTTTTATAAATAACTGGCGTACGCAGCCCGCTTCGCCGTGCTAGATTTTGCTTTATTTTATTTAACCAATAAACTTACATCATTAAATATTTAATTTAGCTCTCACAATATATTAAATTATTTATTTCTGTCCGTATTCATTCCTTCTCTAGCGGGTGAAGATCATTACCTACACACATGTACATATCGACAGCATCAGTAAATACATTCGAGGAACTATAACTTACCTTGAATAACGGTAACTTAAATAACGGTACAGTTCTTTAATAACATGAATATACACAACGCATGTGTCAACACATTGGGTTATAAAACAATAAAATATCATAATAGTAAATAAAAGCTGTATTTGACAATTCAAAAAGAGGAGGGCTCCAATCGTCACCAAACTTTACAGCCTTTTCCTTTTCGCCAATCTGAAGATTCCCTGAAAGTTTTATTGAAATCGGTTCGGCCGTTTCGAAGCCTATATGGAACATTTCTCTTTTATATATATAGATTTGACTACAGGTGTCCAAGGTATTCGTTCATTTTGGAAAAGGGGTAAGGGGGGCGTGGGAATATTTGGTTTAGAGTGTCTCCTTTTTCATGAAAGGAAGAATATGATCGGGGAAGTATCACGACTTTTCAGAATGCAGATGAAAACTCTTGCAGGTCTCGTGGGATCTGGTATGCTGGACGGAGCCGTGGCAGGCGGGGTGTTCGCGTCCCCACCCACTGGCCACGTGCTGTACGGGATCGCACATCTGTATAAATATAATTCAGGTAAACATAAACACACACACACAACACAAATTATATCTATTTGGTAGTAAGATCTTCATAGTCTAGTTTTTTGTTTCTAGTCTAGTTTAAGTTACGTGATGTGATCGGATCCAAGGGAAGTTGAAAGGGATAAGTTAATGAAGATAGAAAGAGAGTTACGTTTCGTATTTTACTATAGGGGCAAGAGAGAGACAGATGATAAGATTTCGTTCCAAAGATATATAAGAATATCGTTTGGTTAAGAGATGATTTCATTCATCACCTAGTCGGAAAGTGTAGTAAAAAAAGTTTAAAATTTACTTTTTAAAAGATTAAGTTATATTCTGTGTCGTTGTACAATATGTAAAATAAAAGTAGCTTAAGTTAGTCTTTAGTACATCAGCTATTAGCTAGTGAAACTAGCGCTAAAATCGGTCCAGCCGTTGCAGATTAGCCGCGACAAACAACAGACAAAAAAATTGTAAAAATGCAATATTTTGAAAATGTTATTTTGGCATATGTACCGTATGTACATTTATATGCACGTAGTAATAAACGGTATTTGTAATATTACAAAGGAACACTCCAATTTTATTTATTTGTATGGATTAAATATCGTAAATAATGATTATACAATTTGTGTGGATTCGCAAATAAACTGTGCTGCATTGTGGCTAAATTGTAAGTGCACACTTAATTTTCTTAGAAAATAATTTTTAAAAATTTCCTCCAATCTGTAATTAAATAAAATACTTGCCACAGGCTCCAATGTAACTTGCACAATCCAGAATCATATGTTTCACACAAGTTATATACGATTATACAATCACTGGTTTAACAAGTATCCCCGCGGGAGGGCACCACCCCCAGCGGAGGAATTCCTCGCAACATTGTTTTATATCTAATATTTAACTTCCAGGTGGAGTGATTGTAGTCATCGGTAATTATACCGGCGATAGACTCAACTTCGGGAAAGCGATCGAGAAGGCAAAGATTGCTGGCATGAAGGTGAGGTTTTATCAATAAAAAATAAAAAAAAAACTATAATATTGGTTTGAATGAACTATTCAAGTAAAAACAAAAGTCGATTTGGTTTTATTTTATTTATTTGTATAGATTAAATATCGTAAATAATGATTATACAATCACTGGTTTAACAAGTATCCCCGCGGGAGGGCACCACCCCCAGCGGAGGAATTCCTCGCAACATTGTTTTATATCTAATATTTAACTTCCAGGTGGAGTGATTGTAGTCATCGGTAATTATACCGGCGATAGACTCAACTTCGGGAAAGCGATCGAGAAGGCAAAGATTGCTGGCATGAAGGTGAGGTTTTATCAATAAAAATAAAAAACTATAATATTGGTTTGAATGAACTATTCAAGTAAAAACAAAAGTCGATTTGGTTTTATTTTATTTATTTGTATAGATTAAATATCGTAAATAATGATTATACAATCACTGGTTTAACAAGTATCCCCGCGGGAGGGCACCACCCCCAGCGGAGGAATTCCTCGCAACATTGTTTTATATCTAATATTTAACTTCCAGGTGGAGTGATTGTAGTCATCGGTAATTATACCGGCGATAGACTCAACTTCGGGAAAGCGATCGAGAAGGCAAAGATTGCTGGCATGAAGGTGAGGTTTTATCAATAAAAAATAAAAAAAAAACTATAATATTGGTTTGAATGAACTATTCAAGTAAAAACAAAAGTCGATTTGGTTTTATTTTATTTTATTTAATAAGATACACCAACAGTATTACACAAGCATGCATTGTAGTAATAATCAAGTTTACAAACTTATTCCTGTTGTGTATGCCAATTACAGATATGTACACGACATTCGCTATCAAGAAACGTAACCATTTAATAATTAGGAGCTTTTCCTAATTATTAAATCCCTTTAATTTCCTGGTGTAGCTAACATGGTAGCATTTTCCCATGTTTAGGGACATGCCATTGGATATGACCCAGTCATTAACGTTGTTCAAATCGGACTGTAATTGTAAAATATTATTTTTAGCAGTAATGGCACTGAATATTTTGAGATCATCGGCGAATAATGATATATACGATGTCACCAGTTTTATCCATTAGACTATAATAAATATAAATATAATTCAGGTAAACATAAACACACATACAACACAAACTATATCTATATGGTAGTAAGATCTTCATAGTCTAGTTTTTTGTTTCTAGTCTAGTTTAAGTTACGTGATGTGATCGGATCCAAGGGAAGTTGAAAGGGATAAGTTAATGAAGATAGAAAGAGAGTTACGCTTCGTATTTTACTGTAGGGGCAAGAGAGAGAGATGATAAGATTTCGTTCCAAAGATATATAAGAATATCGTTTGGTTAAGAGATGATTTCATTTCATCACTTAGAAAGTGTAGTAAAAAAAGTTTAAAATTTACTTTTTAAAAGATTAAGTTATATTCTGTGTCGTTGTACAATATGTAAAATAAAAGTAGCCTAAGTTACTCTTTAGTACATCAGCTATTAGCTAGTGAAAGTCCCGCCAAAATCGGTCCAGCCGTTGCAGATTAGCCGCGACAAACAACAGACAAAATATTGTAAAAATGCAATATTTTGAAAATGTTATTTTGGCATATGTACCGTATGTACATTTCTATGCACGTAGTAAAAAACGGTATTTGTAAACAAACGAACACTCCAATTTTATTTATTTGTATAGATTAAATATCGTAAATAATGATTATACAATCACTGGTTTAACAAGTATCCCCGCGGGAGGGCACCACCCCCAGCGGAGGAATTCCTCGCAACATTGTTTTATATCTAATATTTAACTTCCAGGTGGAGTGATTGTAGTCATCGGTAATTATACCGGCGATAGACTCAACTTCGGGAAAGCGATCGAGAAGGCAAAGATTGCTGGCATGAAGGTGAGGTTTTATCAATAAAAATAAACCTCTACTATTAACTAATTTCATAATGATTACAACTTTAATGATAAAACTTCTAGTAATTATACTTATAGTACTTCTATCTGCTATCTGCCGCTCATCTCTAATAACTTCAATTTTTGTTTCATATCTTATTTTATTCGTCCACTAAGCAAAGTTTTTTGCCGCACATTGAGCGCGTTTTTGCGTATTTGAAGGTTATGTGTTTCGCAGCTGTGTGGAGCGATGGCGCAGAGAGGATACGACTTGCTGAGCATCCGAGACATGGCAGCTGAAGCCAACAAGTTCATGGCAACGCTAGGCGTGTGTTTGAGTGCATGCTCGTTGCCTGGTGAGTTGATAGATTTGAATACAAGATGGCTTCCGTCACTTCACAATATGTACATTATATTGACGGTAAAATCTCAAAGTTACAATTACATTTATAAGTAAAAACAAGAAACGGCTTCAAATCAAACGCTATTAAACGATGACCTTCTTTGTATCATATGAATTATCGCAGGAATATTACAAAATATAATTAACCAGAACCTATCTCATCAAATTACCCTTGTAGTACATCATTTCTAATAAAAAATGATTAATCAAATTGGTTGGCGTAATATTGAGTTATTCGCATTCACTGCTATGCAGACGATAGCACAGGTGATGCAATGTACACAGGCCGTGCCAATACTTCGGGAAAGCATCGAAGAGTGCCGGAACAAACTTGTGTCCGAAGTCGAAACTCTTCTCGACAGGGTCTCAGATTTGGGAAGACTAAATCTAGTCCAATTTAACCCCACAAAGACACAAGTATGCGTGTTTACCGCTAAAAACTCCCTTTATCGTCTCCTCTCAGTTCGAGGGCACTCCCTTGGTCGCATCCTCCAGCATTGGAATCCTTGGCGTCGATATATCGAGTGTCGTTCAGTTTCGTGGTCACTTCACAGGCAAAGCCAAATTGGCCTCAAAAACTTGGCATACTCAGTAGAGCAAGACAGTATTTCACGCCTGCCCACCGTCTGCAACTTTACAAGGCACAAGTACGGCCTCATATGGAATACTGTTCGCATCTCTGGGCCGGGGCTCCCCAATACCAACTTCTTCCGTTTGACCGTGTACAACGTAGAGCTGCTCGAATAGTCGACGATCAGGGTCTTTCCGATCGACTCGACCCTCTGAGTCTGCGAAGAGATGTCGGTTCTCTTTGCATCCTGTATCGCATTTACCATGGGGAGTGTTCTGAGGAATTGTTCGGAATCATCCCAGCTACCGATTTCCATTACCGCACATCTCGGCAGAATTCCAAATTCCACCGCCATCATCTTGATGGTTGGCGTTCAACGACTGTACGTCGCGTAACTTTCTCCCACGCACTGTCAACTTGTGGAATCAACTGTCGCCAGCGGTGTTTCCGAACGTTTACGATTTAGGGACCTTCAAGAAACGAGCCTATTCCTATCTCAAAGGTCGGCAACGCACCTGCGACTCCTCTGGTGCTGTGGATGTTCATGGGCGACGGTGATCACTTAAGATCAGGTGAGCCGTATGCTCGTTTGCCACTTTTCATATAAAAAAAAAAAAATTCGTACATTTGTGGCGCACATGGGTCCGAGTCGTGGTTCGGCCATGTCGGGCGCCCTCGGATCGGAATGCGTACGCGTAACATAGTGACCGTCCAAGCCGAGGTTACCTAAGAGCTATGCCACCTCTCAATCTGGTGAAGCAGACAAGGCCAGCTTCTCTGGCCAATTTGTGTAGTTCATCATTAAAAAATTATATACATACATAATGGTCAGTTGATGGTATGGTATGTTATGTATTTCCCAGGTCAGCCTCCGTTATTTGAGATTTGCGATGACGAGATGGAGCTAGGCGCTGGAGTTCACGGGGAGGCTGGGATCAAGAAAATGAAGCTCGGCACTGCCAAGGAGGTCGTTGGGATGATACTGGATCAGGTATAAAACCTACGTACAGAGCTCCGAGTCTGCTAAACCAATTGTGTACAGGATGAACGTTCATTGATAGCATAGTTGCTCATATTTTCTAGTTTTAACCGACTTCAAATATTATGAGGTTCTCAATTCGTCTGTACGTTTTTTTAAATTTGTTACGTCATAACTTTGGACTGGGTGAACCGATGGTTCACGTCAATAGTGGAATGGTGGGATTCGAAACAACGACCTTACGATTCGCGGACCGTACCCTAAACCATTAGGCTATTGGCAATTTATATTTATTATATTATTTATATATTAGTAGTCTTCTTTCATTGGTACCAATATGGTTTACCCATGGTCTACCACTGGCACGTCAATCATGTGTGTGTTACCGTTTGACGTATTTGGTAATGGTGGAATGATAATTGCCGTGATAGATCATAATCACCGGTTTCATAATGAAACGTCACTGTCGTCAATTGCGGACTGGGGGTCCATATTTTTGTTTCCTAGATATAATTTTTAAACTGGAGGTCTATAGGTCTTTGGAACTAATAAATGTTCTTTTTCTTAAGGTAATAGAGCATCTAAAGCTGAAAGCGGGAGACAGAGTTGCAGTAACCATCGACAACCTCGGCGGCACCTCGTTCCTCGAGATGAACATAATCAGCGCGGAAACCAAGGACTATTTAGGTATGTTATGATTTTGTAATCTTGTCTGAACTTATATTAATTTTTGTATACGTTCACCATTTGCTTTGTACAGCCTGGAGGATATCTTTGAATATTCATTTTCTTCTAAGCCTTATCCACGAGCCAGGGTCGGCTTTCCTAGGTTTATTGGCATTATTAAAGGTTAAGCCAGGCGCATTCGCGACACCGACCGGAAAGATTGGAGGGTAAATCAGCGCTGGTATTCTGCAGAAACCCATTTTAAGAAGCAAACAAATGTCAGTAGCAGAAGTTTAACAAAGTACGAATAACGTAAAAGCAAGTAAAACAGGGAAACATAAATTGTATATAAAATAAAACAAATTAAAAATAAAATGGGGAATTAAACAAAACAAGACGAAACAGAACGCAGCCAACCGAAATGTTCAAATTAGAATAAATATCTTCAAAAATGTATCCATTATAAGCGGGTTTTTTTACTTAACCTTTTTTTGAATATTCATTAAGAATATTTAAAGTGGGAGAACGGAGGTTTTTTTTAAATTACGAACTACACAAGTTGGCCAGAGAGGGCTTGATTGCTTCACCGTATTGAGAGGTGGCACAGTTATTAGGTCGCTGATCCTGAACCTCTGTAGCTTTTATCGTTAAAAGGGGGGAAATCTTCTACAAGTAAGGCGGGTTTTGTGGGCTCGCACTGTCCCCTGTTCAGCAGTTCCCTTATTATCCGTGAAATAGTAACCGTCCAAGCCGAGGTTATCCCCCAACGGGGGGACCCTTGTGTCGAGTTAGCGATAGAGGTTCAGGCTAAGCGACCTAAGAGCTATACCGCCTCTCAATCCAGTGAAGCAGTCAAGGCCAGCTTCTCTGGCCAATCTGTGTAGTTCGTCATCAAAAAAAAGCAGTTCTCTGACCTCAGACATCTTTGAATATTATTGAGTTTTAATTCAGTTTCGTATTTAAATTTAAATGCGTTCTATACAAAAATGTTGGTAAATCTATCAAAAATGTCTTTATTATTTTATAGAATCTAAACAAATAAGAGTGGAACGTATCTTCGCGGGACACTTGAAGACATCGCTGGAGATGCACGGCTTCCAGATTTGTCTTCTACATCTGAATAGAGAGCACGGAGACCTGTGGCTGGAACTCCTCGACTTCCCAACTGACGCTTTAGGGTGGACAGGAGGCCAGGCTTCGAGACGAGGAGACGATGATCATGGGGACGATGCTAACTTATTACAAGCTGATGGAAGGAAGGTAAGCTTTGTTATTATGAGGAATTCTGAATATCATCCCTTTGTGATGTCAATGACCTTACAATATTTATTTATTTAATCTTTATTTGCACAAAATAAAAATGTACAAAAAGGCGGACTTAATGCCAGAAGGCATTCTCTGCCAGTCTACCTTAGGGTTGTTTAGAACAGCCCTGCAGTTCTGGGCTCTCAAGAATAAGACAACGGTATCCCCCGCCTGTCGTAGAAGGCGACTAAAAGGAGCCTCGGGTTCACTGGGCGACAAGGGTGGGGGGCCTCTGTCGCCCGCCGCCGGTTCTCTTTGCATCCTGTATCGCATTTACCATGGGGAGTGTTCTGAGGAATTGTTCGGAATCATCCCAGCTACCGATTTCCATTACCGCACATCTCGGCAGAATTCCAAATTCCACCGCCACCATCTTGATGGTTGGCGTTCAACGACTGTACGTTTTTCGCGTAACTTTCTCCCACGCACTGTCAACTTGTGGAATCAACTGTCGCCAACGGTGTTTCCGAACGTTTACGATTTAGGGACCTTCAAGAAACGAGCCTATTCCTATCTCAAAGGTCGGCAACGCACCTACAGCTCCTCTGGTGCTGTGGATGTTCATGGGCGACGGTGATCACTTAAGATCAGGTGAGCCGTATGCTCGTTTGCCACTGTTTATATAAAAAAAAAAAAGGTGGACCCGGGAAGAAGGCGACATCGGCTGGCCCGTGTCGCCTTGCACTGCGAGGGCGTAACCTCCCCCAGGGAAGTGCTCTCCTTGAGCAAAGTGTAAAGGGGCTCCGGTGCGTTCTACTGGAGATCACGGAGCCCCTCACCATGCACCGAGGAAGGGCCACCGGGGCGGTTTTAGTGGGTAAAAACTCCACATAACCGCCGCCTTCCCCCCAGAAGACGGGGTAACTTTTTTAAGATTTCCTCCCCGTAAAAAAAAAGGGTTGTGTAGAAACAAAGTCACGGGTGCCACCTTAGAAAATAAAAAAAAAAGTAAAATATGACAAATATAAAAATTTATTATATATGTATAAACATAAATATATACATAAATACAAACATACATAAACATACATACCATATAGATAAATTGAATATGTCAGTATAAATTGTCTGATAGGTAGTGTAAACTAGCAATTCAACGGTAATTGTTGTACATACACTTCTTAATACAAACATACAACAAAATATGTATTAATATTTGTTGTAATGTTGGATTGTTGTTGTTGTTGGAGTACTGTTGTCATATCTGGGCAGGTGCAGCCAAATACGAACTCGCGGGACTGGATTCCATGTAGAGGCGGGCCAAAAAGTTGATGGTGGGAGGGTGACCAAGATCTACACCTAGATAGTCTTGAGCACTGGCGCAAGGTGGCCAGCCTCTCGGTGTTTTACAGATTACATTTTGGAGAGTGTGCACAGGAATTACACGAGTTAATTCCCCCATCCCCATTCTACCTTCGGACGTTAAGACTCGGCGGGTCTTTTCCTTTTATAGTCGATGTTCCGCGCGTCCGAACGAAGCGATTCGAGTCATCGTTCATCCTGCGTACAGCAAAGGAGTGGAATAAGTTGCCGGCGTCAGTCTTTCCGTCCAATAGGTACTTACTAAACTAGCGCGTACCATCTTTCGACTATATCACCACTTAACACCAGGTGGGATCATGGTCAAGCGCTAGTTTATACGCATAAAAAAGGAACGTATTACTGCCTGTACTGTACTGACTATATAATAATACCTGACTGATGAAGTTTTTTTTACTTGTGGTAGCGTACCTTACTCGTTCCCCGGAGGAACGAGTTATGACGGGCCCGCGCGTCGGCCACTTCAATAAAGGAGTAGGTTCCCAATTTGTTTGTATTTTTATGTTTGTCACCTCCTAACATTTGACTGGATGAACCGTTTTCGAAGATTCGGTTTTTTAATTGAAAGATGCTGGTGTGGTCCCATTTTAGTCCAATCCTGACAATGGCATACATGAGAAAACCATATGTCTTAAAATTACATCAAGTATATCACCGCGACAAAAGATTTCGCTGATTATTTTTTTTATTGCAAAGGATTTACTTCAAAGGTAGTTTGATGAGAATTTGGTTAGGTCCTGATTAATTCTATTTCGTTATATTTCTATTCGATTTCAAGACGGTTTTGCATAAAAATCCTTATCTAGGACCGAAAGGTGATATTGCCGTAATTTTTATATTTTTGGACGTAACGTAAACGTGTGCGTTAAGAGTCCAAAAACTAGAATATAGGTGGCAAATTATCATTTGTGTAAGTATCAGTTATGAGCTATTTAAACTATACAAAAGCTATTCCTCCATCAGATGACATCAGGACCGTCTCTTACGACGAAACAACAGGACGTGTTCCGTGACAGTTTATCGGCTGCTGCCAATCAGTTGGTGATGTGCGAGGATCTGCTCAACCGTCTCGACTCCGGCTGTGGGGACGGCGATTGTGGCATTACTCTTAAGAAATTTGCCCAAGGTATGTTTATACAATGTATCTATAAAACGAATAGTGAAGTTTTTAAAAGGATTGGCTTCAAAAAAGGTGGAGGTTTTGTTTGATCGTTGTTTGAAGGAGGTTTGCTTTTATGTCCCTTGTTAATTTTATTACTTTTACTCGGTTTTCAAAGATATGCTTCACATAAAAAACTTAAAAGTTAAGGCCTTTATATATATAATATATGTACCACTGCTGGGCGCAGGCCTTCTCTGTAAAGAGAGTATAAGGGCATAGTCCGCCACGCACACCTAGTGCGGATTGGCAGTCTTCACATGTTTTAGAAAAAAATTCTAACAAATGTATGTTTCCTTACGATGTTTTCCTTCACCGCCGAACGCGTGGTAAATCAGCACATAAAATTGTGATAACAAATTTATTGCTACCAGCACCGGGGATCGAACTCGGGTTGCTAGCATACTATGCAACTTGAGGCGACCGCCCGACCACTGAGCTACCACGGCTCATGCTCCACATATATTTCACAAATTAAACAGACAGTAGTAGTACGCTGGACGTAAATGTTACAGCAAACAACATCTGTAAGCAATGACTCCTTACAAAGCATGCGCTTGTATCTTGGGAACCAGAAACGTATTATATTTTGTGCAGTTTTTATTTGTTGTTATAATCTGTAGGTCTCGTAGAATAAAATAGTCCAACAACTAATACACTCGCTTTATTGAGACAGCGTAACGTTGTACAAAGAATTATTTATATCGAGTCAAACGTCACAACTGCGCGTCCTCACCATCTTTATACAAAATTAATTAGAAGTCAGATTAGGAACTAATAAAGTTAAACTATTGTTTACAATACCAAGTTCATGTGACGATCAACTAAATTATTAATTATGAATTAAAGATACAATAAGGTTCAGGTAAATAATTAAGATATCATTGGAAGTAGTTATTATGTATAACAATCGCTGGGTGTCAGGTGTTGCCAGCTAACATTGTACTCGTAAACATACTTGTTTCTCCAGCGATGCTGTCATATTTGAATACAGCATCCTTAGAGCATCCGTCCAACGTATTGTGGCAGTTATCCGAAATTGCGGAAACCGATATGGGAGGAACTTCAGGCGGTATCTACAGTCTGGGTCTATCTGCAGCTTCCCAGGCGCTTGCTAGGTAATAAATTGATTTTGTTACGCGTTGTTTCGCCCTCCCTCCAGATGGACCGATGACCTTGTTAGGATAGCCGGAAGTGGCTGGATGCGGAAAGCTGAGGATCGCATGTGGTGGAAGGCCTATTTCCAGCAGTGGATAGATACACGCTGATGATGATGATGATGACGCGTTGTTTTATTGAAGTAAAACTTCTTTACGCACGCTTTATTTGGGGTGTACGCTGGTGATTGCGTTACGTACGTGATTGTGAGAGAGATATAAGTTAGTGTAGAAGGAGAGAGAGTTACGTTTTGTATATCTAAGATACAGTGGAGGTCTATTGTCTGTATCAAATTGTAGGAGCAAAAGAGAGCAGTGCGCGCACGTTTTCTTTCTCTCTTGAACAATCGTTTTTATTTTATACTAGCGTACCCTAGGGCTAGATTTTGCTTTATTTTATTTAAACAATAAACTAACATCATTAAATATTTAATTTAACTCTCACAATGTATTAAATTATTAATTTCTCTCCGTATTCATTCTCTTCTCGAGCTGGTGAAGATCATTACCTACACCCATATACATATCAGTAAATACAATATCATTCTTATCATTTATACAAAAACATATCGGGCTCAAGTTAATGTCAGAAATAAAAGTATGACTTATGACTTGTTTGACAGTTCAAAAAGAGGAGTGCTCCGATCGTCATCAAACTTTACAGGATTACTCGCCAGGTCAATCTGAAGATTCCTTGAGTTTCATTGAAATCGGTCCAGCCGTTTCGGATCCTCTATGGAACGTACCCACACAATTTCTCTTTTATATATACATATAGATAGAGCTAAAAAATGATTACTTCAGTCGTGTGGCTAAGGCATATTTGTTTTTTTGTGGAAATTCCTATATGCACGAGTTCGCATTTTCAGTGCCAAGTCGAACGAGCCTGCCACCTGGTTGTCTGCTTGGGAGCAAGGCATGGCGGCCATTTCTAAATATGGAGGCGCCGAGCCCGGAGACAGGACTATGGTATGAAATTGTTTAAATCCCCTAATTGTCACGGTCAACGTAAACTAAGGGTACTAAAGTACAAATTCGTCTTTAAACCATTAATTGGAGCACTAAAATAAAACAATTCCAACAAGTTAAAAATGTCTCTCAGAAAAGACTTGCATTTTGCAACACTTCTGTTTGGAATCATAAACTCGGAACAGCCTAAATATCTGTACGAAAAGTTGAAATGGCGGAATGAAGATACTAGCTGTTTAATTAGAGCTAAAACTGCATTATACGAGTACAAATTCCGCTACATCGATCTGCTGCGTTCCGGGGCAGTTTCAGATACCAACACTTGGCCACCAAGTGTTGGTATAACTTGTCACCGCCCCTAAAGGGACAGTAAATCTGTAAACGCATTTAAAAATAAATTAAAACACCTGATGCTAAAGTTACAAAAAGATAATATCCCCGCGACATCGGTGGCTTGTTGTTCCCAATATTTTAGTATATAATTTAAAGTTTATACGTTTAATTATCATATTATTTATTTTAGTTTATTTTTGACTCATAATTATATATTTATTTTAGAATTTTTTTCATGTATTATTTTATTGTATATAATATATTTTAATCTCATAACTGTTTTATTCATGTATCATATTTATTATACTCTTATTGTCTGTATAAATTCCATATAAATATAGTATTGCGCGCGCACGTCTTTAGGTAGTCCCGGGCACCGCTGAAAATCAGTGCTGTCGTATCCTTGCGGCAGTATATGCTGAGACGGTGTCCGATATTGGCATCATATGTTTTGTATTATTTGTCTGTGTAACTTTAACTGTGTTTTGTCTATTTTTCATTCTTTTTTAATGTGTGTTATATTCTGTCTGTGATGTGTTTTTGTATTGTGATGCCAATAAATAAATGTCTATGTCTAAAATCACACATAATTCGCAGATCGTAACTTATTTTTTGAATCTGACCATTTACCACATTTGTTGTTAAAGTTTCGAAGAAACGCATTTATTTATACGTACCCACCAGGGGAAGCTTTGCGTTGTGTCGGGCTTGGTTTACAAGAGGCCCTACCGACTAAAACCTCCGCCATGATGGGTGAGATGGGGTCGTGTTAGCGCTTTACCATGTCGCCCTGGCGACAGACACAAAGCCTACCACCCAGACGGGCTATAATAGGGGTACTTAATATAGTTACTGAACCGTTGCCAAGCAACTGTATAATATCTTCGTGTGTGTGTCAAAGACATGGAGTTGTGTATAACGTTTTATTGATTTAATGCATTTTGTTTGCATAAATTATAATTAAAAAAAAAACCCAGGTGTCTGGACGCTCGGACGTTAAATTCGTGACAAGGAATGCTAGAACAATGAGCACTTGGCTCCGACTAACAATATACATGTATTTTTTTGTTTTTGATTTATTGTCTTACTTGTTCGGTTATTATATTTCTCCGCGCTCTCACTCGCTATCAGCGTTACCGTCTCTCTCTTATGCCGCGCTCTCACTCACTCACATTCAGATACGCAGTACATCAATCGTAATTCTTCCAGCTGGACACTTAAATACGGCCGCGATTGCCTTCCAAGCAAACCTCGGCAAAGATCTGAAGACCTTGCTGCTGAGTACTGCGGACGCCGCGGAAGCTGGTTGCAAAGCCACCGCAGACATGACTGCCAGGTATGTTACCATGATTAATAAAAAAAATCGGTGCACGTACTTAACGTTTGCCAGTTCATCTAGTATATGTATAATTATAACAAATACAAACACTCAGGCTTGTCTCCCGGAAAGGTAGGCAGAGATCACAGACTTCAATGTAGTAAAATATTGTATTCTTTACATTTAGGCGGGCGTGCGTCGTACGTGTCGCGCGTGCACTTGAACGACGAGGACGCAGGCGCACGCGCGGCTGCGCTGTGGCTGCAAGCTGTTCTCCGCTCTATCGCAGATGCTTATTGAGTTCATTTTCCATTGACCGCACAATTATGGAGATAATAACGCTTTCAACTTTTATCGTTATTTGTTTATATTATCTAAAATAAACTTAGATAACTTTTATCGTTATTTGTTTATATTATCTAAAATAAACTTAGATAACTTTTATCGTTATTTGTTTATATTATCTAAAATAAACTTAGATAACTTTTATCGTTATTTGTTTATATTATCTAAAATAAACTTAGATAACTTTTATCGTTATTTGTTTATATTATCTAAAATAAACTTAGATAACTTTTATCGTTATTTGTTTATATTATCTAAAATAAACTTAGATAACTTTTATCGTTATTTGTTTATATTATCTAAAATAAACTTAGATAACTTTTATCGTTATTTGTTTATATTATCTAAAATAAACTTAGATAACTTTTATCGTTATTTGTTTATATTATCTAAAATAAACTTAGATAACTTTTATCGTTATTTGTTTATATTATCTAAAATAAACTTAGATAACTTTTATCGTTATTTGTTTATATTATCTAAAATAAACTTAGATAACTTTTATCGTTATTTGTTTATATTATCTAAAATAAACTTAGATAACTTTTATCGTTATTTGTTTATATTATCTAAAATAAACTTAGATAACTTTTATCGTTATTTGTTTATATTATCTAAAATAAACTTAGATAACTTTTATCGTTATTTGTTTATATTATCTAAAATAAACTTAGATAACTTTTATCGTTATTTGTTTATATTATCTAAAATAAACTTAGATAACTTTTATCGTTATTTGTTTATATTATCTAAAATAAACTTAGATAACTTTTATCGTTATTTGTTTATATTATCTAAAATAAACTTAGATAACTTTTATCGTTATTTGTTTATATTATCTAAAATAAACTTAGATAACTTTTATCGTTATTTGTTTATATTATCTAAAATAAACTTAGATAACTTTTATCGTTATTTGTTTATATTATCTAAAATAAACTTAGATAACTTTTATCGTTATTTGTTTATATTATCTAAAATAAACTTAGATAACTTTTATCGTTATTTGTTTATATTATCTAAAATAAACTTAGATAACTTTTATCGTTATTTGTTTATATTATCTAAAATAAACTTAGATAACTTTTATCGTTATTTGTTTATATTATCTAAAATAAACTTAGATAACTTTTATCGTTATTTGTTTATATTATCTAAAATAAACTTAGATAACTTTTATCGTTATTTGTTTATATTATCTAAAATAAACTTAGATAACTTTTATCGTTATTTGTTTATATTATCTAAAATAAACTTAGATAACTTTTATCGTTATTTGTTTATATTATCTAAAATAAACTTAGATAACTTTTATCGTTATTTGTTTATATTATCTAAAATAAACTTAGATAACTTTTATCGTTATTTGTTTATATTATCTAAAATAAACTTAGATAACTTTTATCGTTATTTGTTTATATTATCTAAAATAAACTTAGATAACTTTTATCGTTATTTGTTTATATTATCTAAAATAAACTTAGATAACTTTTATCGTTATTTGTTTATATTATCTAAAATAAACTTAGATAACTTTTATCGTTATTTGTTTATATTATCTAAAATAAACTTAGATAACTTTTATCGTTATTTGTTTATATTATCTAAAATAAACTTAGATAACTTTTATCGTTATTTGTTTATATTATCTAAAATAAACTTAGATAACTTTTATCGTTATTTGTTTATATTATCTAAAATAAACTTAGATAACTTTTATCGTTATTTGTTTATATTATCTAAAATAAACTTAGATAACTTTTATCGTTATTTGTTTATATTATCTAAAATAAACTTAGATAACTTTTATCGTTATTTGTTTATATTATCTAAAATAAACTTAGATAACTTTTATCGTTATTTGTTTATATTATCTAAAATAAACTTAGATAACTTTTATCGTTATTTGTTTATATTATCTAAAATAAACTTAGATAACTTTTATCGTTATTTGTTTATATTATCTAAAATAAACTTAGATAACTTTTATCGTTATTTGTTTATATTATCTAAAATAAACTTAGATAACTTTTATCGTTATTTGTTTATATTATCTAAAATAAACTTAGATAACTTTTATCGTTATTTGTTTATATTATCTAAAATAAACTTAGATAACTTTTATCGTTATTTGTTTATATTATCTAAAATAAACTTAGATAACTTTTATCGTTATTTGTTTATATTATCTAAAATAAACTTAGATAACTTTTATCGTTATTTGTTTATATTATCTAAAATAAACTTAGATAACTTTTATCGTTATTTGTTTATATTATCTAAAATAAACTTAGATAACTTTTATCGTTATTTGTTTATATTATCTAAAATAAACTTAGATAACTTTTATCGTTATTTGTTTATATTATCTAAAATAAACTTAGATAACTTTTATCGTTATTTGTTTATATTATCTAAAATAAACTTAGATAACTTTTATCGTTATTTGTTTATATTATCTAAAATAAACTTAGATAACTTTTATCGTTATTTGTTTATATTATCTAAAATAAACTTAGATAACTTTTATCGTTATTTGTTTATATTATCTAAAATAAACTTAGATAACTTTTATCGTTATTTGTTTATATTTAAGTAGTCAAAAAAAAAACCGCGGCACAGATTATAAATATACAACTAGTGCGCCTTCGCAGAGAGTAGGAGTGTGTTAACTTATTGGTTATGGGATGAATTATCGATATTAGATGATTCAATATCAGTTGAAATAAAAATATGAAATATACGATATATATAGTGCACTGTTAGTCCACCAGCTGTCACATATAGGACCTTATAAGCTTGGTGAAAGGTGGAGCTAAAGCTGCCTCTGTTAGGGTAAGGGTTAAAAGAAGGTGAGAGCTTATCTGCCCGTAGTTGTTTAATGTTTAAAAGATATATATTTAAGTTAGTCGTAACCATAGTAATTGACTTATTAAAAATTAAACATTGATATGAAATGGTCTAGCTACTGTATAAAAATATATATTGTTTGACTGACGGATGGATTTATTGTTCGGAATTCGGTTTTTGTCCACAGAACCAATATATTCCACGTTCGCGAAACGAATTGCAAATTGAACTCTAACTAGTCGACTTACGATTTACTATCCAACAACTGTCGTTTGATCTAAATAGTTATTATAGTTATAAAATGATTATTCTTGCACTAGAAGTCCCATTCCGTTTGCTTCTCAATGTCCATCTCTGACAACTTCTCTTGCAGTAACAATGCTGACATGTCATCTGGAAATTTAAAACATATAAAACAAGAATCAGAAACGAAGAAATTCGAAAGAGAACAAAGGTAATCGACATTGCTCTTAAAGTCGACAAGTGGGCGGCATGGGCGACCTCCGCCGAGTCTGTGATGGCAGGTGGGTGAGGAAAGCCTTGGAATGGAGGTCGCAAATGGCTCGGAGCGTAGATCACATTCCTCAAACCTGAACTAAGCGCATTGCTTCGTCTTTCATTATTCGTCGCAAAGGACTGGAATAGTTTATCCGCGCCTGTCTTTCCCTTCGATTACAATGTGGGTATTTTCAAGAGGAAGGGGAGTAAGGGGAGAACGGTTATAACATCTTTACCGACCCAAATGTCAACCTCACCTGCACGCGCCACATGGCGGCGGCGACAAGCCGTGGTACTCCCTGCTAGACAACTGAAAAGGCTCTATGACCGACCAATGGCGGTATAACCATTCCCCACTCGGGCCCCAGGCTCGGGTGGAAGAGGCATCAGCGGCCTTGTGGGTTAAATCAGCCTAAATATCTGTACGAAAAGAAATGGCGGAATGAAGATACTAGCTGTTTAATTAGAGCTAAAAAATTATTACTTCAGTCGTGTGGCTAAGGCGCACTTGTTTTTGTGGAAATTCCTATCTGCACGAGTTCGCATTTTCAGTGCCAAGTCGAACGAGCCTGCCACCTGGTTGTCTGTTTGGGAGCAAGGCATGGCGGCCATTTCTAAATATGGAGGCGCTGAGCCCGGAGACAGGACTATGGTATGAAATTATGTTTAAACTCTAATTGTCACGGTCAACGTAAACTAAGGGTACTAAAGTACAAATTCGTCTTTAAACCATTAATTGGAGCACTAAAATAAAACAATTCCAACAAGTTAAGAATGTCCTTGAGAAAAGATTTGCATTTTGCAACACTTCTGTTTGTAATCATAAACTCGGAACAGCCTAAATATCTGTACGAAAAGTTGAAATGGCGGAATGAAGATACTAGCTGTTTAATTAGAGCTAAAAAATTATTACTTCAGTCGTGTGGCTAAGGCGCACTTGTTTTTGTGGAAATTCCTATCTGCACGAGTTCGCATTTTCAGTGCCAAGTCGAACGAGCCTGCCACCTGGTTGTCTGTTTGGGAGCAAGGCATGGCGGCCATTTCTAAATATGGAGGCGCTGAGCCCGGAGACAGGACTATGGTATGAAATTATGTTTAAACTCTAATTGTCACGGTCAACGTAAACTAACAGTACTAAAGTACAAATTCGTCTTTAAAACATTAATTGGAGCACTAAAATAAAACAATTCCAATAAGTTAAGAATGTCCTTGATAAAAGACTTGCATTTTGCAACACTTCTGTTTGGAATCATAAACTCGGAACAGCCTAAATATCTGTACGAAAAGAAATGGCGGAATGAAGATACTAGCTGTTTAATTAGAGCTAAAAAATTATTACTTCAGTCGTGTGGCTAAGGCGCACTTGTTTTTTTGTGGAAATTCCTATCTGCACGAGTTCGCATTTTCAGTGCCAAGTCGAACGAGCCTGCCACCTGGTTGTCTGCTTGGGAGCAAGGCATGGCGGCCATTTCTAAATATGGAGGCGCCGAGCCCGGAGACAGGACTATGGTATGAAATTATGTTTAAATCCCCTAATTGTCACGGTCAACGTAAACTAACAGTACTAAAGTACAAATTCGTCTTTAAAACATTAATTGGAGCACTAAAATAAAACAATTCCAATAAGTTAAGAATGTCCTTGATAAAAGACTTGCATTTTGCAACACTTCTGTTTGGAATCATAAACTCGGAACAGCCTAAATATCTGTACGAAAAGAAATGGCGGAATGAAGATACTAGCTGTTTAATTAGAGCTAAAAACTGCATTATACGAGTACAAATTCCGCTACACCGATCTGCTGCGTTCCGCGGCAGTTTCAAATACTTGGCCACCAAGTGTTGGAATAATTTGCCACCGCCCATAAGAGAGAGTAAATCTGTAAACGCTTTTAAAAATAAATTAAAACACCTGATGTTAAAGATACAAAAAGATAATATCCCGGCGATATCGGTGGCTTGTTGTTTCCAATATTTTCAATATTTCATTATATAATTTAAACTTTATACGTTTAATTATCATATTATTTATTTTAGTTTATTTTTGACTCATAATTATATATTTATTTCAGAAATTTTTTCCTCTATTATTTTATTGTATAAAATATATATTAATCTCATAACTGTTTTATTCATGTATCATATTTATTATGCTATTATTGTCTGTATAAATTCCATATAAAAGTAGTATTGCGCGCGCACGTCTTTAGGTAGTCCCGGGCACCGCTGAAAATCAGTGCTGTCGTATCCTTGCGGCAGCATATGCTGAGACGGCGTCCGATATTGACATCATATGTTTTGTATTATTTGTCCGTGTAACTTTAACTGTGTCCATTTTTCATTTTTGTTAATGTGTGTTATATTCTGTCTGTGATGTGTTTTGTATTGTGATGCCAATACATAAAAGTCTATGTCAATGTCTAAAATCACACATAATTTGCAGTTCGTACCTTATTTTTTGAATCCGACCATTTACCACATTTGTTTTTAAAGTTGCGAAGAAATGCATATACTTATGCGTACCCACCAGGGGAGGCTTTGCGTTATGTCGGGCTTGGCCTACAAGAGGCCCTACCGACTAGAACCTCCGCCATGATGGGTGAGATGGAGTCGTGTTAGCATTTTACCATCTCGTCCTGGCGACAGACATAAAGCCTACCACCCAGACGGGCACTTAATATAGTTACTGAACCGTTGCCAAGCAACTGTATAAGATCTTCGTCAAAGACATGGAATTGTGTAAAACGTTTTTTTATTGATTTAATGCATTTTGTTTGCATAAATTATAATTTAAAAAAAAACCCAGGTGTCTGGGCGCTCGGACGTTAAATTCGTGACAAGGAATCCTAGAACAATGAGCACTTGGCTCGGACTAACAATATACATGTATTTTTTTGTTTTTGATTTATTGTCTTACTTGTTCGGTTATTATATTTCTCCGCGCTCTCATTCGCTAACTATCAGCGTTACCGTCTCTCTCTTATGCCGCGCTCTCACTCACTCACATTCAGATACGCAGTACATCAATCGTAATTCTTCCAGCTGGACACTCTAAATACGGCCGCGATTGCCTTCCAAGCAAACCTCGGCAAAGATCTGAAGACCTTGCTGCTGAGTACTGCGGACGCCGCGGAAGCTGGTTGCAAAGCCACCGCAGACATGACTGCCAGGTATGTTACCATGATTAATAAAAAAAATCGGTGCACGTACTTAACGTTTGCCAGTTCATCTAGTATATGTATAATTATAACAAATACAAACACTCAGGCTTGTCTCCCGGAAAGGTAGGCAGAGATCACAGACTTCAATGTAGTAAAATATTGTATTCTTTACATTTAGGGCGGGGCGTGCGTCGTACGTGTCGCGCGTGCACTTGAACGACGAGGACGCAGGCGCGCGCGCGGCTGCACTGTGGCTGCAAGCTGTTCTCCGCTCTATCGCAGATGCTTATTGAGTTCATTTTCCATTGACCGCACAATTATTGAGATCTTAACGCTTTCAACTATTATAATTTTTTACAAGTATATTTACGAGTAAAAATTAAAACTTGCTTCGAATCCAATCGATAGTTAATCCAATTTAAGACTTAAAAAACACATACAGTCGAATTGAGAACCGCGTTTTTGACGCGTTCAGGGCGTTAAAGGCACATAAGAAAAGATTTTTTTAGCACAAGAAGCAAAGGCGTACCCATACAATGTTAAACGTCCTTACCAGCCTTTGCCTTTTATACGTCATATTATTATGTCACCAATCTGGTCGATATCTTCTTTTAGGGCGCCCTCTGCCGACCCCGCCACACACTACCGCGGTATACTAAGAACCAGCTGCCCCCCGCGGTGTTACCAGCGATTAATTTATACTATGTATATGTATATTATTATATTTATATTGACTTATGTGTATGTATATACAAATGTATATTTAATTATATAAGATTTTTAAAAACGTAAATTTAGCGACACAACCCTTCTTCGTTTTCGTTCCCACACTACTGAGGATCGTGACCACGTATAAGCAGCCTCCATTGAGGCGGTCATAGGCGGAGTGGACCGCACGCTGCATGCTGCTTCCCACCGTCTTCGTGATCGTGTGAGACCATTTTGTAGACGCCCTTCCCCGAGCACGTTTGCCGTCCATTTTGCCTAAAATGATACTCCAGACAGTGCTTTGAAGACCGCATACGTGTCCAAAGAAGCTGAGGGCTCTTTGGCAGCAAATTTCGGATAGCCGTGTGGAGATCTTAAGCTCCTTCAGTATGGACTCGTTGGCTCTCATGGCAGTCCAAGGTATACGGAGCAGTCTTCGCCAACACCACATCTCAAAGGCGTCTATGACACGACTATCCCGACTTCTCATAGTCCAAGTCTCGGCACCGTATAGAAATATGGAAAAGACCAGAGTACGGACCAAGCGCAAAGTAAATAACACACACAAAGTAAATAACTCATAATTGCTGTGTACCAATAGCCTGGAATTTAATAGAACTAGACTCTCAACTATTGAGTTGTATATCAAATATAAATTTAATATCAATTTCAACAAAATTACTCTGAAATTGTCTTCGTGATGGTGTGTGACCATTTTGTAGGCGCCCTTCCCCGAGCACGTTAGCACTTACCACGCGGCCCTAGTGCGGATTGGTAAACTTCACATGCCTTAGAAAAATTTTCTAAGACATGTAGGTTTCCTCACGATATTTTCCTTCACCGCCTAGCGCGTGGTTAATCAGCACATAAAATTGCAACAGCAAATTTATTGGTGCCGGCACCGGGGATCGGAGTCGTGTTGCTAGTGTACTATGCAACTTGAGCCCGGACACTGAGCTACCACGGCTCTGTTTTACGATTTGTTTATATTATCTAAAATAAACTTAGATAACTTTTATCGTTATTTGTTTATATTTAAGTAGTCAAAAAAAACCGCGGCACAGATTATAAACATACAACTAGTGTTGCCTTCGCAGAGAGTAGGAGTGTGTTAACTTATTGGTTATCGGATGAATTATCGATATTAGATGATTCAATATCGAATGAAATATACAATATATATAGTGCACTGTTAGTCCACCAGCTGTCACATATAGGACCTTATAAGCTTGGTGAAAGGTGGAGCTAAAGCTGCCTCTGTTAGGGTTAGGGTTTAAAGAAGGTGAGAGCTTATCTGCCCGTAGTTGTTTAATGTTTAAAAGATATATATTTAAGTTAGTCGTAACCATAGTAATTGACTTATTAAAAATTAAACATTGATATGAAATGGTCTAGCTACTGTATAAAAATATATATTGTTTAACTGACGGATGGATTTATTGTTCGGAATTCGGTTTTTGTCCACAGAACCAATATATTCCACGTTCGCGAAACGAATTGCAAATTGAACTTTAACTAGTCGACTTACGATTTACTATCCAACAACTGTCGTTTGATCTAAATAGTTATTATAGTTATAAAATGATTATTCTTGCACTAGAAGTCCCATTCCGTTTGCTTCTCAATGTCCATCTCTGACAACTTCTCTTGCAGTAACAATGCTGACATGTCATCTGGAAATTTAAAACATATAAACAATAATTAGAAACGAAGAAATTTGAAAGAGAACAAAGGTAATTGACATTACTCTTATAGTCGACAAGTGGGCGGCATGGGCGACATCAGCCGACTCTGTGATGGCAGGTGGGTGAGGAATCACAAATGGCTCGGAGCGTAGATCACATTCCTCAAACCTGAACTAAGCGCTTTGCTTCGACTTTCATTATTCGTCGCAAAGGACTGGAATAGTTTGCCCGCGCCTGTCTTTCCCTTCGATTAAAATGTGGGTATTTTCAAGAGAAGAGAAAGTAAATGACTAAGCTACGCGTCTTACCATCTAGGACTGAATTTCCACTTAACATCATGCGGGACTGTGGTCAGGCACTTGCTTAAAAAGAATAGCTGAAAGTGGCAGGATGCCGTGGATCATATATGGCGTACAGCATTGGGGAAAGTCTATTTCCAGCAGTGGATGATGATGATGGAACAAATAAGCTCTCACACAGTTTTACAGTCACACATACAGTGATCTATGCAACTCACTGGCGTCAGGTTTTATCGGCTTCACACGACCAATGAGGCTCGGCAAGAAGTCGGTCTTCCTTATCTGCTTGAAGAACTGATGGTTCAAGAGCTGTGTAGCAGACGGCCTACGTTCCGGATCTCTGTGAAAGAAATGTACTTGGTTATTGTTAACTTCATAATCACACATATGTCACCCGGTAACTGATGCTACTCGAGAACTGCTGGGTGGTCTCCAATCGACAATTAAGCTTAGCTATGTGCCCTGCCCATTGGCTAAAATGGCAAACTTACTTACACGGTGGGCTATGTCGGTTACATTCCTCGTCCACGGATCATTGCCGATCCTAGAGATACCCCAAGCTAAGCCCTCTCTATGGCTCGTTGTACTTTCAGCTTATAAGGCATATAGTGAGACCATGTTTCAGTGCCATAAGTCATCACTGGTAACACACATTGGTTGAAGACTTTCTAATTCAAACATTGAGGTATTTTGGATGAAAATACATTAGGAAGCTTCCTGATACTAACAAACAAATACATGCTCAAACACTTATACCTTCTAGCTATTCACAGAAAATATCTCTGAATGTGAATATCATTAGATTCCAACATATCTACAGGTATATATATATATATAAACTTTAAATTATATCTAATCATTTAATATTATTATTACAGAGAAATTTTGACATGGAAAACAAGGTTGCTGCATGAGCAATAGCAACATAAACTTTTGAACCCATTAGGGGTTACTAAATTAAAAATAGCTACAGGTCACAGGTAACCATCACATGTGTTTGTCACTTTTGAATAGTACTAATTATTCACCTCTGCAGCGCCATCTCGCTGACCTGGTGGAAGGTCTCGGAGAGCTTCCTGCTGGCGTACACTTGCCGCAGCCTGCAGACACCGTCCGCGCTGTCTCCCACGCCGCTGTCCGTGTTGTACATGCCTATAAATGTATTGTTGTACCTGTATTAAGATATTTTCCAAAAAAAGAAGCTATATGAGATAGCAATTGATGTCCACTGTTCACCAAGCTTATTATGACTTGTTGTGACAGGTGGTGAAATAATGCAATGAGCCTATACCCCAGCATAAGATTTATCAAGCAATTTTAAATATGTTATTATTATGTAAAAAACCTAAAAATTTGGTTGAAATCAGAAAGGGCCTGGATTCGAACCCCATATTCATCGTAAAGACTACTGCTTAGCCATTATATTACTGCCTGCACTGACTGAAGGTAGTGCCGTTACAGTAGCATTCTTACAAAAAAAATAGAAACAAGACCATAACCCAGAGAGGTAGGCAGTAGACCATTAGGCTATTGACAATAGACAAACAAATATCATATTCAGCAAATTAAATAAGTAACAACAAATAATTCATATTTATTCCATCTATATATATGAATCGCCTAGTCCCTTAGGTCAGTGATGCTCAACCTTTTTTTTTGTTGCGGCACATATTTAACGATTTCAAAATTTGGCGACACACAAAGAGAAAGATAAAAATTATTTACTTACTACAACACACTGCATAAATAGTTTATGACAAAAATTTTAAATATACGAAATAATTATATATATTCATGTTAAAAATATTGTTCTTTTCTTTGGCGGCACACAAAAGTGCCGGGGCACAGTGATTGAGAATCACTGCCTTAGGTAATATGCACAAAATAACAAGGGATGACACATTCCATTGCAGTCCAGTACATCAAGCTGATCATAAAGAAATTAATAGTTATATCAATATACTGACATAACTTGATCATCACATTACAGTTTTCAGTAACATTTTTTCTAATATACGTAAACAGTTACAGCGGAACACTCACACTTCATTTCTCCCTCGTCCAGCGGTTCTGGAAACGAAGAGCAGTCGAGCAGTTGAGGTCTGCTTCCTCTTACTTTCTCTGTGAACATGAGTGTAGTGGGCACATCGGAGAATGGGACGGCACCATTGGCAAGTTCACAGCAGAGTACACCGAGCGAGTATATATCTGAACGTTCATCATAGCCTTTCAAATTCTGTGAAATAGAATACATGGTTAGCAAATAAACATGTTAGAAGAGAGGTATCTAAAAGCGAAAACCGACTAGTTCTCCCTCTTTGTATTTACGAAATATCGTAGGAATATTACGAAATTACTAAATTATTTATCACAGGCGGGGATACCATAGTCTTATTCTTGAGAGCCCAGAACTACAGGACTGTTATTATAAATACCTGTTCTAATAATTCGGGGCTAAGCCACATCAGGTTAGCATTGTCATGATCTGGAGGAGGCAGGCTATGCAACTGACGCTGCCTCCTTCCGCGCACCATCATGGAGGCGGCACTCCGCAGTCCTGACAGCTTCACACAACCATTCGTATCAAGAAGCACATGACCTGCACGGACGCTCCTGAAATTCAAAGTTGCCTCTCATTAGTAGCAGTGTTAAGTTCCATTCTCAATTTAACAATCTATGTCAATTTAATAATCAAAAAATCAAAGGTTAGTTTACTCATTTCTCCATAATTTTACCTATGAAGAGACAAAAGATTTTTCATAGTCTAAAATAAATTATCCTAGATTTTTCCGTTTTGCACAACATAAATGAAAAAAAACACTTTCTCATGAATACACACTCTGTCACTCATGTACACACTCACATATACACCCTCGCACGCACCCATGCTCATTATTCTTTCCACAAACACAATCTCATAAATTATATTTTTAATATAATAAATAATAAGGAAGAGAAAATATATCTAATAATATGATTTTTATAGTTGATATCACAATAATATCATACTTAAGACAATATATGTTAACAGAACGATGAAGTCAGTAGAAGGTATACTTTTAGTACAATAAAAGGAACATAAATTGACAACTTAGCATAAATGAAGAGTCTATGGCATCAAATTTTGGTTGTGAGTGTTCAAAGGAGAAAAATAAATTGGATAAAACAAGAAAGTCAACTAACCTCCTTGGACATTAATTCATGACAACTTGAATTGTGTCTATAGAGTCTGGGTTTTTTTACAGTGTGTACTTGAATGGATATTCCGGATGTAAATGGTTGTAACATCAAGTAAGAGAAAAATAAATAAGAGTAATACCTGTGAACAAATAACTGCTTGTGTAAATATTGTAATGCAAGTAGCACATCCCTCAATATTATAGCACAGGCAAGTTCCGGCAGCCCCTCCTGGAAGTAGCGGTCTAGCACATCACGGCACGAGCCCAAGTTCATCAATGGAGATACCACATACAACTCCTTACCATGGACAAATGATATCAGATATGATAAAATGTTGGGGTGCTGTAGCTCCTTTCTTGTGAGGATGTCTTGCTGGAAATGAGATAAAATTGTTTATTAGTATGTTTTAATGAAATTTTTGATTATTGTCATCTTTCCAGCGAATTGTTGAACTTCATAACTTGAATAATATTAAATAACAATATTTATATATAAAACAAGACTTTTAAAACAATAAAGTATTGTGTATCTCCACAATTCAGTAATTTACTCGACACCATAATAAAAGTAAAACATCAGGTGATCTATCTTATATGTTACTGTATACTGTTACTTATATGTCATTGAAGGTAAAAATAATTTACAAGAACAATTAAATGTGTAAAACTGTGACTTTTAGTTAGATATTACAACACAATACCTGAATCAAATTTGTTTTTTCCTTACTCTTGTCCACAAAATATCTCTTAATGGCGACATTTTGATTATTTGGCTTGTAAAGAGCGGAATAAACAACAGCAACTCCTCCACAACACTCTGCTATTATGGAAGTCAGTTGATATTCATTAATGTCGGGACTAAACATTGCAAGGCCCAAATGAAGTGTGACTCCGAAGTCAATCTCAAACAAAATATACGCACTGTATGTTCAGGTGTCGAAGGTTATAAAAACATTGTATTGATATATATTTTTGTTCTAAAAATAGCAACTATTTAAAAGTAAATATCAACAAAATAATTCTGTTTTCTGTTTTGCTTGTGACAATACGTTCAGAAACCAATTAAAATCTTGTTTAGATGATGGTTAATAATCGCCCTAAATATTGACTTTACTTTTAAAATAATTAATATTCATAACAATAATTATATTCTTTATATACTGTTAATAATTTTAATATCATTATATTTATTATTATTATTAGATTTAAAATAATATTGAAATAAATAAACATGGCGTTTGAACGCACTCCAACAGCTGATTAAAATAACAGGTATGGTAGTTATTTATAAAAAAACGTAGCGCTGACGCTTAGCAATATAAAATTTTGAAACTATTATTTACGACCATTCATCCGATATTTGCGTTTGGTGTAATTTAAATTAAATTAAGATTTAAATATATGTAAGTTAAATTATTTTTTATACTTGCGATGCTTATTTAATAGGGATGATAACAATGAGCGGTACGCACACTTTGACCGATGACAAACCAGAATCAACATGAGAACAAGTATATTAACGTTGAAATGTGGTCATTAAAGAGTAAACGATAGTGACACATTAAAGAATTGCGTGACTAGGAAAAGAGTGGCTTGAAAAATGATGAAGTCAAGAAAGTATTCTTCAATGGTGAATGATAAAGGATAAAGAAAATTTATACCCTAGAATTGACTGGTGGCGACGACGGCTTATAAGGAGGTATTTCGAATAGTTTTGTGATAGGTTAAAAAGAGGCACCCAAGCAGTGCTTTTAACCGACTATGTAATAGTAGATGTATACTATAGGGGAATGAAGGGAAAGAGGTGTTCTAAGATCGCAGTCGCAAGTCGCGAAAGGGTGTGGCGTTAGATCAGCTAGGATAGGTTCGATGCAGTCCTTTGCTCTACTCGGCCACCGACCAATGAATGAGACACTTCGTTCTATCTTTTTGGTCCTACGATAGGTTGCTCTTGTTAAATGCTTTTTTTTCATCTGTCTATATCTTTAACCGGACAAGAACGAATTTTAAGCGCAAACAAACAGGATTACTGAATTGGCACTCTAGCCATCGATTTAGAGCAATTCTCAGCAAAGTCAAAGAAAACGTGAAGGTAAAATGTATACGCATAAAATATTCATTATTTTGAAGAATGGCTCAGTCCCCCTCCGTAATTTTGGATGCCTGCCGGTCTGGACGCAATGCGGCACTCCGATATCTAATAACGATGCGTAGCTTCTACAATACCGTATACGGCAACAGTCAAACGATGATTGAAACAAGATCAATTATAATTAATGTAAAATTACTATTAGGTTGTAATGATTTTAAGGAATGGACGGCCTGAACATGGTTTATTGTTGACGGAGGGGAAATCTTCAACAAGATACCCCGCCTTCTGGGGGGATAGCGGCGGTTATGTGGGGCTTTTACACACTAAAATCCCCCCGGTGGCCCTTCGGAGCGCGAGGCGACCGATGGCGGCCAGCTGATGTCGCCTTCTTCCCGGGTCCACCTTGGCGGACGACAAAGGTCATCGCTCTTGTCGCCCAGTGGACCCGAGGCCTTTTTAGTCGCCTTCTTCGACAGGTAGGTGATACCGTAGCCCCTAGGAGGCCTGAACCTGAATATGACTTAGCGCAAGGATCAGCCAGAGTGAACCTTGGGTTTGAGAGAGGCTTGACCCTCCTTTGGCGTGATAGTATTCTAACTCGAGGGTGCCCCCGCCATAGTTTAGTTAAGATAATGAAGATAGTTAGGATAACAAAAATTTATTTTTCGTATATTTATGTACTCAATGCAATTTTATACAAGCGTGTTTTTTTTAATGACTTGTTCATGTATTTGTTGTGTTTCTTTGTAATAAAATATGAGCAAGCAAATAAACGTTTGTACTGTTCTATTCATTCTAACTTATTTCATGAAAGTGCTGGTATTCTGACGCGATGACGCATTCATGTAACAGCAAGCCGCATGTATGGCCAATTGCTAATAATTTTTCTTGGAATTATCCCTTTAACAACAGAGAGGAAAAGACCTTCCAAATTGTTTTCTTGCAATACAATTTTCATTGCGCCGGAAAACTGTAATATTAATAATATTCTATAAATATCTATATATTAATATTTTCTAGTTTTAATTATATTTAAGTAAATACTAACTTAAAGTTACTTTGATATTTAGGTCGTAATTTAAGTTTAGTAACAATAGCAGTATAATTTTCAAATAAAAACTTGACAAAAACATCTTTTAATACAATATCTGTGTATATAATTGATTTTTATGATTATTTATAATAAATTTGATTGATTGAAATGTCCGTTACATATAAAAATTAAATCTAACGGGCAGTTCAATCAATTATATTTATACTAAAAATCAAACAAAACTGAAATATTAGTAGTATGTATATTTATTACAATTATAGCAAATCCCAATGTCCTGGGGAGAAAGTTTTTTGTGGTTAAAATTATGACCTTTAAAAACGAATGACGCAAGAGATTTATCGATGATTGCATGGTACATAACATTGGGTTATCTAATGATTCGCAAATACGTATAACACAGTGTAATTAGCAAAACCTAAATTAGCCTTGAGAAAGTTTATGAGTAACTAGCGTACCCAGCCCGTTTCGTAGCCCGGCGATTTTGCTTTATTTTATTTAAACAATAAACTTACATTATTTAATATAACTCTCACAATAAATTAAATTATTCATTTCTCTCCGTATTCATTCTCTTCTCGAGCTGGTGAAGATCATTACCTACACCCATGTACATATGTGTAAATACAAGATAATTCTTATCATTTATACAAAAACTTATCGGGCTCAAGTTAATGTCAGAAGTTAAAGGTATGATTTATGACTTGTTTGACAGTTCAAAAAGAGGAATGCGCCGATCCAAACTTTACAGGATCACTCGTCAGGTCAATCTGAAGATTCCCTGAAAGATTCATTGAAATCGGTCCAGATGTTTCGGAGCCTATACGGAACATACTCACACTTTCTTTTATATATATAATAAATTCTCAAAATATATAACTGAAGAGTATTACATGGCTTAAACAGTATAATTATGAAGCCATTGAAAAATTAATATTAACAAATTGATAGTTTGTTTATTGTGTAAACACAGTAACACACACACACACATATTCACACATTCACACAAATACATTTAAATTTTTTTTATCTTTTTTTCCTTTCTTAATGTTTAGATTACAAAAATGACGGGGAAGACATTAGCTCCAGAGATACAGCTTATGCTAAGTTCGGGAGTTAAGGGACCTTTATATGTATTCAACTTTTTTTTTGATGCAAATAACTATATTATTATTTATTTATTATTTGGGACTGGTTAAAAAGTCAAACATTAATTATTACTCTAAACATATTAAAATATATGTAACCCATTACTTATTTACTATTATTTTTAAAAATAACTTTATTTAAAATCAATAATTAGAATAATTTTCTAAACCGAGTTTGAGATCAATGGGAGCTGTCAATGTTTCGTATAGATATTTTTTTAATTTGTCAAAAAATTAAGCCTATTTTGAGAATAAGTCTATTTTTTATAAGTTTATCCTCTACATATGTTTTAAATACAGAACAGCGTCTCATATAGACGAGTATTCATATCACGGAGGCAAATGTAAAAATGGATTATTTAATATCAAAAGTGTTCGTTTATTTGGAGAAATAGGCTGTGTAAACATTTGCGCTTATCCACCGCCACGCCATCTTGCGATCAATTTTATAATTAGACATTAGTGATGTGACGTAGCAATTGAATGCTATTTCTGACTATAATATCACTTTAAAAAGTCACATCGGCCGAAAAATTCGCGAGCGACAATTCGGAATGCAAAAATTCCCAATCGTCTCAATAAAGACTGTAATCCCTATATATACGCAGGCGGAGACCGCATCTCCAATAGGTACGTTTTATACGATGTACTCACTGCTATATAAAACCTGAGTGAGAGCCAAAATCTAAATTTAAAGGGCGAACGCAGCCGAAAGTGGCCGAATCCGCCCGCCCGCCTCAGTCCATCGCCAGCTGCCGCGCCGACATTCCCGAAAACATCGCAACCGAACGCGCGCTACCGAAACGTCCACTTGGCAGACTGAACGTTCGAAAATTTGAAATAAGGAACAAATTCCAAATTTGGGAACGCGTTCGTGATTATTCAAGTGAAACGTCAATTTTTATTTTTTCTCGTGCCAAAGTGACAGTGTGTGGTGGATATTCGAGTTTTATTCCGTGATACCGGTAAATATGCATTTTTATTTCTTTTTAAAATGTTCATATTTATAATCTGTGCAATTCGGATTGAGATTGGAAGCTTAAACGCGAACACTGTGATTGATTGACACGTGCTGGAGTCACCAGTGTTAAATTTCAACATGTCTGCCTGCTTGTTCCAGAATTATTTAGTAAATATAAATCAGAGCGCTTATATTTAACACTTGCGCAATATTTTTGTCTGTTTTAATACTGCCGGTAGTTTTCTAACCTCAAAACCTAATAACAAAGTTTCAGTTTTAAAATTTAAACTTTTATATCATGTATATATATAATATCATGTATATGTATATAACTTTTATATATGTATAAACATTTATATGTATAGCCCTGTCTAAATTCGTGTTACTCGATTATGCCTATGATTTTGGTATTAGAGAAATTCCAAGAGAATTCAATTACGTTACGACTAAATTTTATTGTCGACTTGTACCACAAGGGTTGATTGGAATACAGATTAAAATCAACAACACGCGTGTCGGAATAATATTGATTTAAGCTGTACTTCCTTTAAGACTTAGGACTTGAAGAGGTTTTGTCCATTAGTGATGAAAAAAAATATATTTATGTGATTTAATTTTTTTTTTTAAAGAAAGCTAGCAATATTTCTTATTTTTTTTTCAGAAATATTACTAACAATCTTGTTAACCATTCCAACTAAGCTTAAGCTTGTGCTAGGACATGGTTCACGGTAATAGTCGAATGGTGGATTCGAACCGACGACCTTACGATTTGCAGGCCGCACCCTAAACCATTAGGCTAAAAAATGTTTATATAATTTATGTACACAATTGTTTTAAGGTAAACATATTGTTATTAAAATTTCAACCGGTTACTTAACAATGAAGTCCTGATCTACAAATGTTTCCGACACACACCATAATGATGTGCCTTTATAGCATAGTTTCTTTCCATAACCCTACTTAAAACTATGAAAAAAAGATTGTATCTTTTTAATCCTTTTTCAAAGAGTAAATTTCACAAGGGGCGCTCGGTATCAATACGACAAGAGAGCAAAAAGCTGAAATCTCTTTGATAGGTCACTAGTCGGCCAGGACCGATTTGACAATTTTCAAATCATATTTCCCCTGAAGTCATAAACGATACTTGAAGTAATTGTAGTATAATTGTGAAAAATTAGTTTACTTTATATTTTTTCTGATTAAAGATTGACATAGCCTCGTTTATGTACATATATATAATATATCGTATTATTTCGTATACCGTTCCGCATTGCGTGTTGAAGAAATTTAACAATATCATGTCGTTATGTTTCGGGAAGACTGGAGCATGTCTTTTATTGATTATTTATGTTTACGGTATTTAGGGTATTTGTTATGAAACTGCACGGTTGTTTAAAATGTGTGTGATTAAGCAGAGATTACGGATTTTCATTTTTGAACGATTCCGTCACTTCTACGCGTATATGCTCGACGGTTATGGCTACTCAGATTTCTTTATTTTTATTATCAACTTGTACGGTATCTTATCGCTTTGTTGGTTCTCTGCTTCCCGAAGCATTTGAAGTTGGTTAGTTATTTGAATGTTGTGATAGTTTAATAAAAGCTATTGATAGAGTAGTGGTCGCCCTCGAATCGAATTCTAGCAAGTAACTGAAAGCCGGGGACGTGCTCTGGAGGCCCGTCCGTTTTATTCCCAATAGAGGTTAAGGTTCAGGCTAAACTTTATAAAGCGTACTTTGACCAACCAATTTTTTTTACGAACTACACAGATTGGCCAGAGAAACTGGCCTTGACTGCTTCACCGGATTGAGAGGTGGCATAGTTCTTAGGTGGCTTAGCCTGTTAGGTAACCTCGACTTGGACGGTTACTATGTTATGAGTAGGAATGCTTGATCCGAGGGTGCCCGAGAGGGCCGCCCAAACAAACTCCGGTGAAACTATTACGACAACATAGATTCATAACAAAAAAATCGCGTTCCCTACCCAAACTAGCACTCACTGGAAAAAAAAGTTGTTCGTCTTCCCTTTTTTTTAATTATTCCTTTAATTTTACTTTAGCGTAGGTTCTATTTTCAACATTCTCTCTCAAACCGCACTTTTCCCTTATCATAGAGTTTCTAATGCTATCTACCTCATTTAGAAAATTTCTTGTATATTATGTAAATATCGTATTTATTAGCCTATATTTTAGTTTTCAAATGACTTTGATTCCTTGTAGTACTTTATCAAACTGACAAAATATCACATGTAATCAAGATCAGATTTTTATATGAGACATAAAAAATGTTACTTCACATTTACGCAATTTATGTATTTGAGCAGGATGGTATAAATTCACTTTACAATGATCAAAGACGAAGCAAAGCGCTTCTTTCATGTATTTGAGGGATGTCCACAACAAAAGATGAAATTTAGCAGTGCGTCTTGAAGTCTGATGGTGGGAGTGGGATGGAATAATTAGTTCTACTAATAATTATATCCTAGGCCAGAGGTTAACAAACTTTTTAACCATTGTTATAAAATTTTTCATCGACAGTTAACCGGGATTTTGAAAAAGATCCATTTTAAGGACCTCAATACTCGTAAAGTCGGAAAAATTGAAAACAATTATATGAAAGAGTACATAGGATGTGAAAGAGCGTGTACATTCCAACCCCGTTGAGTAAAAGGCGTGAGTGATCCTAATTATTTACTGTCATACTAGTCAAATTTATTTACAAACAATTATAAAACGTTTAATTTGTGTGTGAGATATTTTTGTAAAATGTGTTTTCTGCGTGAGAGTTTGAATTTGTAAGCAATGGCAGTCAACACTTGTCACATTTGAAGTGAAAGTTCCGAATATTGGAATCATGATATAAAAAAAGTAACAATTTCTGTTTGGAAAAAAGTGACTCCTCATTAAGACTGCGACAGGAAAACATCTTTGGAATAAATATACATAAAATGTTTATAATAGTATTGTGAAATGGGTCTGTATATATATATATATATATATGTATGTATATATATATATAAGATAATAAAAGAGTTTTTTAAAATAGCCACTCCTCAACCCCAAGTCAACTAAAACAGAACCCTCCAACAAAATGTCATTTCATACGTATGTCAAAACCATAGAGTATCTACATTTTTTCTGAAATAGACGTAGTGACGTGCGCGTTTGAAGGTCTATAAACGTTTTTAACCGGAACTGAAGTTCACAAGTTTCGGTTGGCCGCTGGCTGGGAGCCAAATTAAAAGAACAAACGAATTTAGGCACCATGTTACATATGTAAAATTCGCCCCCTTCACGTCTCGATCTGCCTTCTCTGTGATTAATACAAAACACTTCCTTAGCTCCATCTTCTCTGTCGTTTCATCAGTGCTGAGAGTCGTGACCACCAAGAGGGCTGCTATTAACCAGCACTCACCACTCTCTTCTATTTTGGGCCTGGTGGATAGCTTCCTAGAGTTTCAGTTCGGTAACTACTGCAAAAGAGTCCGTCCATCTAGTGGGCGCTCAGCCTCCACTTCTTCTTCCCTCGACACAGTCAACCAGGATTAGCTCAAGGCTGTTCGGTTGGCTATTTGGCCGAAGAAAGAAAGCATTCGGCGAAAGCAGATCGGGGAGAGACAAGTCTTGGTGTTTAGCTCTACAAGATAGCTTCATTGGTGCGGTGCTAAATCCATGAGATTCCTAACATTTTGCGCTAACATCATCTCAAATGCGTCTATCTTCTCTCATTATTACTAGTTTCTCTCTTTGGCTATGAGAGAAAGATAGAAAGAACTCTTATATCGCACCTCTCGTAACTTTCTCTCTTTTTATCTTCACTAACTTTTATCACCCTCTCAACCCCGATCAGACCTTTCCTAACGCAATAGAAGTCAAAAGCTGCGTGGGATATATTAACACCAAGTTTTTTTACGTAGTTAGAAGCAGTAAAGGCCAGCCTCTCTGGCCAACTGTGTAGTTGATTTATAAAAAATGCGAAACGTTACTCTCTTTATATTTTTACTAACCTATATCTCTCTCAACTTCTCTTCGACTAGCCCGATGACACTTTTCGTAACACATTCACCAGCTTACTCAAACTTTTACTTTTACTACAAACAGCCCTAACAGCCTTGATGTAATTCCAATAACGTGCCGTGCTTCAGATATTCCGGATCGTCGCGCGTAACGTTTAGCAATAAAGGTTGACTGCGACACCGGTCCGAATTACAACTTGTTTTGACAGCGAAATATTAAACAAACCGCCGCGACGCGCGCGTGTAAAAATAAAAGTTACGAAATGCCCTTGGCCAAGGCGCCTAGAGGTTGGCGATCGCTGCACAGGCTGCCAATTCTTTTAGGAACATGTCCCGGACCTTAAGACAGAGAAAGACCGTCGTCTTTCGAGCTCATGATTGGTTTGGCAAATGACGTTGTATACAAATATACAAGTATAATACGAGTAAAAACAAAAACCGTTATAACGACCTAATTATTATAGGAATTACAAAATAGAATTGATCAGAATTTAACCAAATTCTCATCAAACTACTCTTGAAGCATATGATTTCAAATAAAAAAATGAATAATCGAAATCGGTTTGAATGTCCCTTAGATTATCCGTGAAACAGCAACCGACCGAGCCGTAGTTCGTCCCTCTCGGGCGCCCTCAGATAGGAATGCTTATGCGTAACGTAGTAACCGTCCAAGTCGGGGTTACCCCTCACCGGGGGGACTCTTGTATAGAGTTACTTGCGATAGCGGTTCAGGTTAAGCGACCTAAGAGCTATGCCACCTCTCAATCCGGTGAAGCAGTGAAGGCCAGCTTCTCTGGCCAATCTGTATAGTTCGTCATTAAAAAATATCGAAATCGATTGGCGTGATATTGGGATATTCGTCTATTTGTCGCGCACGTAGAAAACTATAAGGTAACAGACATAAAAACACATAGACGAATTGAGAACCCTCCTCCTTTTCTGATCCTTCATGAAAATAATGAAGTAACAAACATAAATGAACACATACAGACGAATTGACCTTTTTGAAGACGTAAGAGAACCTCTTCCCCTGTGCCCTTGTAATGCAAGGCGACACTGGCCAGCCGATGCCGCTTTCTTCCCGGGTCCGCAAAGGCCTCCACCCTTGTCGCCCGCCGTAGCCTTATTCTACAAGCCCAGAACTAATGAAAAATGTGGAACGCTTTGCTGTGAGTGCACAAACATTCCAAAAAATACAGACGAATATACACCTCTCTTTTGAAGATGGTTAAAAAAGGTTAAAGTCATAGCTGCTTGAGAATGCATTTAAATAATATAATACCATATCTCTTTGTTATTTGTAAATATTTTTTTCAAGACTAGCTGCGCTTTGCGGTGTTACCCGCCATGAAAAACTATTAATTTAATTTTTTTTAATAAAAGTAGCGTACGTTACATCTACATAAGCTATATCTGGAAATGAAAGTCCCATCAAAATCGGTCCAGCCATCCAGAGATTAGACGGAATAAACGTTGTTATTTTGGTATATGTATGCATGCAGTACTAAGCGATTATTTTAATATTACAGACGGACACTCCAGTTTTAGTCATTTGAATATAGATAAATGGTGGAGTTATTATTCCTATTCAAAGTCAACTTTATTGTATTGAGAAATGGGTTGTAATTTTTTTTAATTACTAATAAAAAATAATCTTTATCTGTAGCGAAAGCTTGGTAACCCATTGCCCGTGATACAGTTGGAGCACTGACATCTCCGCGCGGGCGGCCAACACTTCTCTGAACAGCTGCCCAAACCGCTCGTAGTACGCGTCACGCAGCTCTCGAACATTACATAACGAAACTAATTCCAGTAGACGTATAGATGTCCACTAATTATTCTATACTAATGTATATAGGCCAAGAAAGATATCTATGGCAATGATTTGTAGTAAAACATTTACGCATGCTTGAAGACTAAGCTGGTGAATGCGTTACAGAAAGTATGATCGGGCGAGGCGAATAGAAATTGAGAGGGAGATATAAATTAGCCACAGATAGAGAGTTACATTTCGTATATCTAAGATAGTGTAGATCTGTTACCACACTGTAGGAGCGAGAGAGCTGTGCGCGCGCATATTTCCTTTCTTACTTGAACAATCGTGTATATATCATGTGTATAACTAGTCTGGCCGTACATACCGTTACATAAAAACTTATATTATAACATGTATATTATTTTAAAAACTTCTTTCCATTTTGAGCCAATTGCCAATCAAATTACAATACGGAATGGGGTGTTAACGAAACTAGGATCGCGGTGTTGAAACCAACGTTCTGAACTTTATAAGAGCTGAAGACAGTCTTTCATCTAGCCCAGATCTCAACCCTTTAAACTTCAAATTATGTTCTGTTTTATGGGACATGGCCTTTTTTTTTTGTTTACGGGGAGGTAATCTTCACAAAGATACCCCGCCTTCTGGGGGGAAGGCGGCGGTTATGTGTGGATCTTACCCACTAAAACCTCCCCGGTGGCCCTTTCCTCGGTGCATGACGAGGGGCTCCGGGATCTCACGTGGAACGCACCGGAGCCCCTCTGCACTGTGCTCAAGGAGAGCACGTCCCGGAGGGAGGTTACTCCCTCCTCCCCTGTGCCCTCGCAGCGAAAGGCGACACGGGCCAGCCGATGTCGCCTTCTTCCCGGGTCCACTTTGGTGGACGACGCAGGCCCCCACCCTTGTCGCCCAGTGAACCCGAGGCCCCTTTTAGTCGCCTTGTACGACAGGCAGGGGATACCGTAGTCTTATTCTTGAGAGCCCAGAATTACAGGGCTGATGGGACATGGCCTGCTCTAAAGGAGACCGCGACATTGAGTCTTTTAAAAAACTTTAGCAAACAGTGGCGAAATTTGTGGAAACGGTGCATAAATCCATAAATTTGTGGCCAAACAGATTAAATTACTGTATTAAAAGCTAAAGTTAGATATTTCGTAATATTCTTACGATAATTCGAAAATATATAATTCATTGATTTTTGTTTTTACTCCTAAATGTACTCGTCCTCTCTCTGCCATAAGTTCCTTGTTTATTAACCGTTCCAAATCAAGATGGTTCCCGAAAACAGTCACGTAGGATCAGGTCACCTTTGATCTTCAATCGCATACCATGCCCTAAACGCATAGGCCATTAACACTCAAATGATGTAACAGCCACTTCTGTATTCATTGATTCACTATATTGTACTTGTACATATAAATTTGTATTAATACTAGTGGTCGCCCTTAAGTAGAAATTCGCCTTCAACCTAGGAATTGAAGCATTGAAATCACACATAATTTGCGACTTGAGCGTTCAGTGAATTTGTTCTTCTTCTTCTATTGGTGCCATCTTCTGTCGAAGGGCGACCATCATGGCGATTTGGGCTCTCGATACAGCAGCACGAAATTAGCGTAGATTTTAAAGCCAAGATGTTCTTCTCCTTCCCGGATTTCTTTTCCCTTGTATCTTTCCCTGGATTATGAGCTGTAATAAATCGTATTTGGGACATTATATGCCTTAGGTATTCTAGCTTTCGTCTCTTAATTATATACATTTATTATATTATCCAAGTTACAATTATAACATATACTAACTAATAAAGAAATATTTACAATTTAAAAGATATTACAAAATATTTACAAAAAATATAACTGTGCCAAACCGTCATCGCTTGGCAGCGTGCCCAGAAGGCTGGTAGCATTGCCACGTTGTATGGCAACGCTTAGCCTCTGTGCAGGGTATAAGCCAGCCCTCTGGTCACAAGATGTGTCGATCAACTTCTTAGCTAACACATTAAAAAGGTGATGTGCACTAGGACCCCACGGACCCAAAGTTTCTACCCCAAACGGCTCAAATATGAAACCCGTATCGAGGTTACTATATTTGCGCCGCTTGAGGTTTTCTGCAGTTGCAGCGGCCGCTCCAGCCTCAACAGAAGATTCTGGAAGATGTGACGGCGCCAAAGTATCGACGCATGTGGCATCCCATACTAAAGGCCGTCCCATCTTCCAGGGTATAAGAGTCATTAGTCGTCTCTTAATTGCGTTAAGAACTTCAACCTTCTTTCCAATTCTTTGCAGCGCTGCTTCGTTGCGTACTTTGTCTCTCCAGGCTATCCTTAATATTCTTCTAACACTATAACATTCGTATGTGCGTGTATGAAACGCCATTGATAAGATTTTTTTGTTTATTATTTTAGTTGATTATATTACTACGCTAGAAATATTTATTAATAGCTGTTAGTAGAACTATCAAGTGTGTTTATCGCCAATGAATCAGACTCCTGAATTGAAGATGAACGGAGTCTGCGCGATCTGTTGGCTGTGAAACGAATTTATGGCGCCAAGGTAGACGGTCAAAGCGGTAATGACGACTTGTTAATGCCTCTTGAAATATTCACATTGTAATGAAAGGGGAACGCAGACGCGGGCAAACTATTCCAGTCTTTTGTTTAACGAATAGTCAACGAAGTAAAGGGCTTCGTTCGGGTTTGAGGGATGTTCACAACATAAGAAAGGTTATCTTCAGCCCTGTAGTTCTGGGCTCTCAAGAATAAGACTACGGTATTCCCTGCCTGTCGTACAAGGGTAGGGGCCTGCGTCGTCCACCAAAGTGGACCCGGGCGGAAGAAGGCGACATCGGCTGGCCCGTGTCGCCTTGCGCTGCGATGGCACAGGGCGGGAGGGAGTAACTTCCCCTTCCCCCCGGAGCAGAGGGGCTCCGGTGCGTTCAACGTTGAGATCCCGGAGCCCCTCATCATGCACCGAGGAAAGGGCCACCGGGGAGGTTTTAGTGGGTAAGAATCCCACATAACCGCCGCCTTCACCCCAGAAGGCGGGGTATCTTTCTGAAGATTTCCTCCCCGTAAACAAAAAAAAAGGGTTATCTTTTAAACTGGGTAGTGCATCTTGAAATCTGATGGTGGAACGCTGAGCTGAACGCCTAAGCACACTAAAAAATGCATTCTGTAGAAAACTTAAAAGCCACCTTACGCCTTACTCCTAGATTGGTTTCCAGCCAATTAACCAATTAACCTTGAAATCCGCGTTTACACCGAGGTCAAAGCGGCGAGATGGCATTTAGCAACGCCTGCCCAAATCCAAAATGAGATTGAAATCGCGATAAAATCCGTAAAGTTCCGACCAATAAGCGAGATGATATTCAAATCAATAGAAGATACGATCGCGTCGATGTTTCTAGACGTTGTCAATGGCGTTCGCTGGAGTCAACACACGGCCGTGCTATTCTTAGCGGCCCGTTGCACTGATACAAGCGACCGAATTAGATTGAAAAATCACTGTAGCCGAAGAGCCCGCATCATGTACAGCTAATTTCGTAATTTTTGATTTACTGCGATGTCTGTACACTGCTTAGTACTGCCCGGGGGCGATATGGGCGCTTATACTGAAATTAGTTTTATGTTCAACTCATTGCTTTATTAATTAAACATGCCAAACAATTTAAAACAAGTAAAGAAAGGAGAAAAGGAGAAAAGAAAGGAGAATACAGAGCAAGAAATTTAAGTGGCGTTGGGCTGATGGACCACCGGGATAACATTCTGGCATGGTCCATCAGACACCAGAAAGAGAGCAAGACCAGCTGGCCTGGTGGACAGACGATATGATACAAAAGACAGCAAAGAACAGGGATATTTGGAAATCTCTAGAGGATAATTTCAATTTCGAGAACGAGTTTCCTTACAATGCGTCAAACTAAAAAGAGAAATATTTACAATATAAATATATACAATATTTATAAAATATAGGTATTTTACAAAAGATATAACTGTGCTGTGACCGTCGTCAATAGCCAAATGGTTTAGGGTACGGTCTGCGAATCGGAAGGTCGTAGGTTCGAGCTCCTAGTACAAAGTTCAAGTTTAATTGGAATAGGTAACAAGAATGTTAGTAATATTTCTGAAAAACAAAGAAATATTGCTTTCTAAATTTTCCCTTTTAACAAAAAAATAATTAAATTACATAAATACCTAAATTATATATTAATAATTAAAAAAAATATTTTTTTATAAATAACTTTAAACATACAAGCAGATAATTAGAAATACTCTCTTTACATAGTAGACCTGTGCCCAGCAGTGGGATATATTATATATAAAGACTGTAACTAATTAGAAATAAGTATATATTTGTACGTTAGTAACACATATAGGGCTTTATGAATTATTTATTAAAGTAAGGAGACATTTTACTGTTTCCAAAGTTCCATTTATTTTAGAAGCTTTTATTTTATTTGAAAGCTGATGTGGGCCCCTATGTTCCTATTTTAATTGATCCAGTATTGGCATGGGAAAACTTTTAGCATTATGTATGTGTACGACAAATGGACGTGCTCATAATCACGCCAACCGATTTCGATAATTTTTTATTGGAAATGTACTTCAACGGCAGTTTAATGATAATTCCGTTAGGTTCTGATTAATTCTATTTCGTAATATTCCTACGATTATTCGAAAATACAAGGAGGGCGTCCGCGTGTAATAGCGTTTAACGTTTGATTCGATTTAAGTGGGTTTTTGTTTCCACTCATAATTTTTTTTATTTTTTCTTTATTTATTGGGGACTTACTACGCACACACACATCGGTCGCATGAAGCGAGAAAGAAAGTCATCATGTTGTATGGCCATTGCCACCAGCTTCCTCGCTTCCTCTGAGGCTCGGGTCAGACAGCAGCATTAAGAAAACACCCACATGTTGCTCCCTCAGTTTTTTTTTTATTGTTTTTAGATTGCAACCACAGACCTGTGGTCGTGCTCTTTCCAATACACTTAAATTGTTCACTCTGCATTTATTAAAAGAGTGCCACTTCTAAAGTTACTATTTTCCTTTTTTTTGTTTTTTTTTTTTATTATATATACTGCCTGAATTTGGAGGTGGTCAGAGATTGCTCCGGTTCACGTGTCGCAGACGCCCATTACTATTGCATTGCTATTAGCTTCTCCACGACCGCTGTGTCCCTGCTTCTCATGGCCATTTGCATTTGCTCCCTCAGTTTTAGAGTCTCTATTAATGACTTTCTTTCCGCTTTGTGCTTAGCAAATTCCACCATTATGTGGTTCACATCATCCACTACTTGATTCGTAAAATACTTGTACAGAGATTTGAATGCAGTGTCTTGAATCTTTTTAAGTGAATTTGACTCTTTGCATGTTAGCGCCGCGCAGTTATTGTTGCGGCCAAAACAAATTTCAACTTATCACGTGACAGATGTTGTGCTAATATTGCATGTCAGCTGTCGCGGTTATATCGTATAGATAAGGCAGGTGACACACCAATCCTGTGGTCGTTAAATTGTTATATATCAAGAGGCTTATTGACTTTTTTAGTCATTCTGTGATGACTAAGTGACTACTCACAGTTCTAGACTTGATGGAAAGACGGGATAGAAGGTAAATTGGTGACGCCCCTGAATCCAATCTGCTCAGTCTTGAGCACAATCGTAAGGTCGCTAGTCTTTTGATGGTTTTACAGAATGTATCTATATAAAGAAATAAAAATTGGAGTGTCTGTTTGTTATATTAAAAACCCGCTTATTATATGCACATGAATATATGTACGGTATATATACTAAAATGAGTTTTTTTTACAATATTTGTCTGTCTGTTTGCTTGCTGTCGGCTAATGTCTGAGACGGCTGATCCGATTCTGACGGTACTTGACAGATAGACATTTTAGAAACATTACATAAAAAAATATTTATCGCGGGTAACACCGCGTGGCGCATTTAGTGCTTAATATAATACATATATAACTAATATATAACACTAAAACTTTGTGCAAAATGCTAACTCGACAACGCAACTCTGGCTCTCAAGATACAAGCGTCTGCTTAGTTTGGGGGTCACTGTGTACCAATAATATGTGCTGCAATGGTTACATTGGATGTTCGTTTAATTTGTGTAATGTTTATAATTGTAACCAAATCTGTGTGTGTTAATAAAATATATTCTAAATTCTATTCTATAACTAATGCTACATTTAACCTTACCTAAATAAGGGTAAGTTTTAAATTTAACTTTTTCTGTCCCTATCCATCTAGATCTATGCATTTATATTATTTATTGTTATATATTATTATATTTAAGTGCGGAGGTGTAGAGGACGTGCATCACATACTGGTGGAATGTGTCAGGACCGAAGCTCTGAGAGCTAAATTGTTAGTTAAATGTAAGATTAGCCGCTAAGATGTCGGGTTCTGTAACAGTATCCTAGCTTCTCCAGCTATGGAAGAAGCTAGGATACTATATAAAATTAAAAGACATTATTTTTTTAAGCAATAACTGAGGTTTTTTTTGTATAACATCGTTTTCCTATGAGGATGATATTTTCTAATAGAAAAAAAATCCTCAAAAAAATATTATTATATTTATATTTTTGATTTATTGATATGTATATATGACGAACGTTGTCTCTGTCTATCCTACTTGGGTTAAAAATTGAGTTATTTCTTATGTATAAAAATATGAGACCTCACGTAGCTTTGTATTAGAGATGAAACGGATATCCGGTAACTATCCGGTATCCGGCCTTGTTTTCACTATCCGGCCGGATACCGGATAGTAGTCCAGTATCCGGCCGGATACCGGATAGTATAATTTAAAAAAAATCTCATTATTTTACTCAAGGCAAATCAATCATACTCCAATAGGTTATGGACACCGTTTATTTTTAATTTTTATAATCGCACATCAAAAATGTTTGTTTTATTAATTATTAGTTTAATACTCAAAATTAACAAGTGGCAAATTGTGGTGAATAAATACCAAATTTTCCGCATTTGTTGGTAAGAGGCGACTCCGCTTACGTGCGATCCGAATGCGCCTGAATATATCCAATCTCGTTTACAGCGCCAATATTCAAATCAAACTGATCGCGTCAACGCAATAAAGGGCCGAATATCCGGCAGCCGGATATCCGGCGCTCCGGCCTAGTAGCTTGCCGAATATCCGGTATCCGGCATCCGGCCACACTACTATCCGTTTCATCTCTACTTTGTATATATAAGAAATAAGCTCTTTTGATTTTTTAACTTCATAGAGTTAGCAATCGCTATTAAACACGTCTTATTAGTGGTCAGACCATATGTGACAGGGGTGAGCTTATCACCATACATTGGAAATTTTAGCAAGAGTGTTTTTGTTTTGATTTTTTTTTATGTAGTCTAGTAATTACTATTAATGAAAACTACATAAAGAAAGCTTTGGGTCCCTTAGGCACCGGTGTGTCCAGACCCTTATAATCAATTTGGCAGTTGCTTTTTCCGTGAACGCTTCATAATCGCAAAATTATGTAACAAGACTAACGAATTTCTATTAGGATTACCATATCGGTATTCAATAATCCTAACATACCATTTCTATCGTTATCATAATTATATGAAAATTAATATAAATTTTAATGTATATTTATATATGACCGAACTGAACAACGTGTTAGACTAACAACGTAAGAAAAATATGTAACGGAAGTGCTATAGTCTTATACACGGCGGCCGATAGCGTGACTAGTAAGCGTGTAGTTCAAGTCTCTGATCATAGATGGCGCTTTAACGAATTACTAATAAGTATTAGTTAATTATTTATGTAATTTTATATTGTTTATTTAAAAATGGAGAGACATAAAGACACGTAAATGACATGTAAAACAAATTGTATAAAAGTTTTTTTATACAATTTGTTTTACATCTATATACATGAAAGAACTTAGTTCCTAGTTGGTGTACCATGACATCACATCAATTCACTTAATTTTATAAACTTCCCACAACAATCCGAATTATAGTTACCCTACAGAAAGTTGGCACGCTTGGAGCTTAGCCAGGGAAACGTGCATGTCCCGGACTATAATTTTTTGCTAGACTTGCGGCCGTCTGGCCGGCGGCCATTTTGGTGCCGTTTTAAGAGGTCGATGACTAGGGGAGGGAGGGACATGAAGGGGCTTTGAAATAGCATGGCTAATTGAAATAGCTTTATAGATGTAACCAGAGCCAAGATGTACGGTTTTGCTTTTATTACGTTTAAATTACTATTTAGTAGCAATGTAGGTCAAATAACGGTAATTATAGATTACATAACTTTAAATTGACATGGTTTAACTTCTGTTAAGTTTATATTTCAAACGACTTCAAAAAAGGGGGAGGTCCTTAATTCGTCTGTATGTATGTTATCTCATAACTTTCAACTGGGTGGACCGATTTGGATGATTCTTTATTTGAAAGTTGGTGCTTCCCATATGTTAGGTTAGGTATATATATAAAGGGACCACCATTAATGCTTAATGTTTGGTTAGGTTCTGATTAATTCTATTTCTTAATATTCCTACGATAATTTGGAAATACAAAGAGGGCGTCAGCGTGTTTAACGTTTGATTCAATTTGAGTCCGTTTTTGATTTTGCCCGTAAATATACTATTGTTTTACTGTGTAAACGGTTGTAGAGCATTTGTAACAACGTCGAGTTTGGAGTTGGGTTGATTTATTGCAAGGCCCAGAGCCTGTCGCGGGACGTCCGGCACGCTGACAACTTTACGAGCCACGTGATGCTCGACCAAGATATAACAACATATTTCTCAATTCCACGGCCTTGCGAATGTGTTCTCGTGTACAACTAATACACGTGACTAGAGCAAATACAAGTATATTCTCAAGTCAAAGTAAAAACCGAATTCAAATAATAGGAATATTATGAAATGTAACTGTAACTACTAAAACCTCCCCGGTGGCCCTTTCCTCGGTGCATGACGAGGGGCTCCGGGATCTCAACGTGGAACGCACCGGAGCACCTCTGCACTGTGCTTAAGGAGAGCACGTCCGGGGCCCATTTACTAAGCTAGTGCGCCTTACCTCCAGGACTGCATTTCCATTTAACATTATGGTCAAGAACTTGCTTAGAAAGATTATTCAGATCTCGCTATTATCCTATGTGTGGCATTGCTGTGCTTTATGTTCTCGAGTGGAGACCGCGGAGTGGGACGCCCTAAGACTAAGTGGAGCGACGATTTTCGCACGACGGCCGATGATCGTGCTTCAGTGGCATGCCTTTGGACAGGCCTATGTCCAGCAGTGGACTGATATAGGCTGATAATGATGATGTGATGTATTAATTAAGAGTTAAGAGCTTTTTCATCGACTTCAAAGAAGAAGGAGGCTGTATATTTTCATGTTTGTTTGAAAGATTCCCTGTTTCCCCATGTGGTCACATTTCAATTTCGTTCAATTGTGACAATGGCAACCACGAGAATCAAGGGAGAGGATAGTGGACTACAACCTGACAATGGCCATGAGAAGCAGGGACACAGCGGTCGCGAAGAAGCTAATAGCAATGCAGCGGGGCGTCTGCGACGCGTGAACCCAAAACGATCTCTGGCCACCTCCAAATTCAGGCATTATATATAAAAAAAAATAAGGAAAATAGTAACTGTAGAAGTGGCACTTTTTTAACAAATGCAGAGTAAACAATTTAAGTGTATTGGAAAAGAGCACGGACACAGGTCTGTGGTTGCAATCTAAGAATAAAAAAAAAAACCATGAGAAAACCGTATAAGTACTCAATATGAATTAAAATCGCGTTTACGCGATAAATGGACGAATAACTCAATATCACGCCAACCGATTTCGATGATTCATTTTTCATTTGAAATGTTGAACTTGAAGGGGAGTTTGGTTAGGTTCTGATCATTTATATTTCGTAATAATCTAACGATAATTCGGAAATACAAAGAGGGCGTCCTGACGTAATATTTAGCGTTTAACATTTGATTCGATTTGAAGTCTTATTTAGAATATACTTGTTTTATATATTTTTTGTTTTATTTCTCTTGTAAAGAGAAATGACGACTAAACCTTATTCGCAAAGTCCCTGGCTTCCGTCCAAAAAATATTTATTTAACAGTTTTGTCTTTCAAAATATCGTGAGATGCACCGCGTTTGCAAGTGCGTCAAGGTTGCGTGCGCATTATTTAACTGCTGCCACAAATAAATTTCTCAGTGATCTATTAGTTGTTGTTAAGGGGCGGCCTATACCAGTGGTCGCGAACCTTTTTGTCCAAAAGTCCGTCATATTTACAAAAATAAATTTCTTTATTTTTTTAGATAATAAACATTCAATCAGCCCGTATCTTCCCACTCCTTTTTTCACGCCATTCACTGACGATATTACCAGCGAGTTGGTGGTCTGCCCAATGATCGCCGTCCCTATTTTTCCCACCATTCGTTTACTGCCCTGGTCCACCAACCGTCTTCTCTCCTAGCCAGATAGATAGATTAAATAGTATAATAATGATAATAGTCATCACGTAGACATACATTAGACAATGTACAGCCATCATACATAGATTATACAAAATCTTACGGTTTTATTTAACGTTATGCAAGGAACTACGTTCCAAAACATTGTTAACATTCTTTAAAACAAAAATCAATCGGCTCATAACGGCATGGCTATGTAGGCGTATAATCCAATGTGATGATTTAACTCTGAAGCAATCGGCTTTAAATACGAGACAGCTAATAAAAATCGCAGACAAATAAAAATATAATAAAATCATAAGGTGAAATAGTAAACGACCCAGAGCGCCTGCTAGGGATGTTCATGCAAAAATATTATTTTCTTACCTTGATGATTCGTTTTTATTTGAAAGCCGATGGGTCCAATGTGGTACCATTTTATTTCTATGTCGTCCAATTCTAAGAATGTCATCGGCATATGATGCGCGACAAATACACGAAAATCTCAATATCACATGTGCTTCATGGGTGGTTTGATGAGAGTTACCTTAGTTTCTGATTAATTATATGTCCTAAAAATTTCTACGATAATTCGGAAATAAAAAGAGGGCGCCCGCGCGTAAGCGTTTTGTTTCGATTTGAAGTCGGTTTTTGTTCATACTCGTAAATATACTTGTCGATAAAATAAATCTTAATGCTGTAGTGATATATTGAATTTTTCCATATATATTTGTTTATATTTTAATAGCCCAAAAAAAATCGTGACACAACTAATGCTGCTTTCGCCGAGAGAGGAGTGTGGTACATACAATATTACTACACGATATTTGGTTAGATGATTCGATAATATCGAATTGAATCGATATTTAAGCCGCTAAAGGATTAACATGATGATCAATAATATCAATGATCATCGATTGACTCCACTTTTTGAAAAATCTTAAATTTAAGTGTCAAAGCCCTTGGTAAAGTCATAACTTATATTTATAATAACTTTACTGAATAATAAAGATTAGCACCGTTAAAGGGTGATTTTTTTTGGCCATTAAATAATAAGTAATTTATTTTTACATGAATTTTTGGTTTGAAATAAAAATTGAACTTAACTTAAAAACTCTAGTGTTGTGGGGGACAGTGTCAATTGAATACATACGAGTACATAAATATAGTGACTAGGTGTTTATTTAGACTATAGTTAAAGTTGATTGGCAAATAACTAAGTTTTCGCTTAAATAAAATCTCATGTTTTAAGACATAGAACATTATAACTTGACTTCAAGTTGGTCAATTAATGTACAATTAAGTTAATATGTAGGTGAAGTTTAATTATGTTTCCACCGGAGTGCCCACCGAGTACACCATACCCATTGTATCGTGTGCCAGCTTTGAATCATTAAACGGAATTGAATATGCTTTTTTTAGGAGCAATAAAACTATTTTTGAAAAAAAAATAATTCAGACGCCATTTCGATTGACTCCACCAGTCACATAAAAACTGTAACATTACTGACGATTGTTTGTTGGCTATTCTTTCTTATTAATTTTATATACCGTTAGATGAAAGCTATATCTGCAATTATGCATTCTATATTATATAATTGAATTTATATTATCAGAGGAATTTTTAAAAACAATATATCGCGTTTCTCAACTTTTCGTTTTATGTAGATAATCGATGTGTGCACTGAGCGGCTCATATCGCGTTCATATATCGTGCACTCCTAGCTCCTGCTGATATTTCATAAACGATACACTTAAAAGTCAATTCGAACTTAATAAAATGGCGCCATCTGGTTAACGTCACGGCGGCCATCTTGTTTCTTGACCGAGCTCACGTTAGCCTTTTGTAGTGAGCACCGGAATTAGAACGCGCCCACATTTGGCACACGCTTTTGAATGGTATTTGTGTTTTCAGATAGTGAAAATGGTGTTTAATTATAGAAACAACGTATTCAACTTTCCATTTTACGTTTGGTGGAGTTAGCATTCACGCCCGTTATTCACAAGGGTAAGCAGAGAACTTTAACACATTTTTTTGATCCATACACATCCATTATGTCTGAATGATTAGGACATTAATATGCTGCTTTTGCTTATACTGCGACGTATTTAAACTTTAACAATTAAATGGTCGCATTACTCTGCTTATAGAAAGAGCTATGCTCAGTATCTGTCTGAAGGATCGAATCCGAAATGAGGTGATTCGACAGAGAAGTAATATAGGCCATTAAATTAGCAAATTGAATAGAAACCGTCGGGAAGGTGTTCTTGAGTGGAGACTGCAGGAGGCCAACGCGGAGTGGGTCGCCCTAAGACTTGGTAGTGCGACGATATTCGCAGGACAGCTGGTAGGAGCTAACTGTGAGTGAAGATCGTGCTGAGTGGCATACTTTTACGGTTTGAGAAAAATTTATTTCCTTAATAAGAATAACAAAAAAAAGTTCCCTTTTAAGTACCTCGACTTGACTCACGAGGTGACCGCCACGTGGGATGTGGATTCGACGATCATTGTCCCTATAGTCGTTTCTGCAAACGGTCTTATAGCGAAAAATCTCTAACAACATCTTAAGAGACTTTCGCTAGATGGCTGGGTCAAGGGTCAGAGACAGAAGGCAGTACTCCTGGACACGGCACGCATCGTCAGGAGGTTTCTCTCTATGTCGCCCTAACCACTGGTTGCTTGGGCCCTGCTTCGTTGCCGGTGTCACACACTAGGTTAGGTCTTTTTAATGTTTTTATATGTTGAATGATATTTTTGTGTATTTAACTTTCATATAAATATTATAAAAACTTAACCTAAGGCTTCAAAATAAATAAAAAAGGTTTAAAGAATCCAAGAACAATTTTTTTTGACGAACTACACAGATTGGCCAGAGAAGCTGGCTTTGACTGCTTCACCGGATTGAGAGGTGGCATAGCTCTTATCCTGAACCTCTATCGCTAGTAACTCGACACAAGGGTCCCCCCGGTGAGGGGTAACCTCGGCTTGGACGGTTACTATGTTACGCGTAAGCAATCCGATCCGAGGGCGCCTGAGAGGACCCCAAGAACAATATCGAAATATTGTTATGAATTGTGGTTTATTGGGAATTGTAATAATTTACATTTTTACAGTTAAGGCAAACTACATTTAGTAAATAAATATTATAAAAGACGGTGTTCGTGTTTACAACCAAATATTTAGAGAATAGTTGCGTTAGTTGCCATGCTAGGTGTGAAATACTATAAGCGTTTTAATTATTATTTTTACATAGAGAATTTTAATTATTTTTTTATTTCTTTATTCTGGCTTTTGTTATTTTTTAATGACATGTTTTTTTAAATATTTTCTTAAAGTATATACAGATTAAATATTTTTTATATCATTAGGAAGTTTATTATAGATATAGCACCTTCACATTCTATTGTTTTTTGCCATAATTTGTTAAAAGGGCTTTTGGAGAGGCCTATGTCCAGCAGTAAGCTGATGATAATGATTACTTCGCCGTCATGCAGCTCTTGTAACTAGTACGGAGAGTAGTTAGTTAACGAGCCATATATTAAAAATACTTGTATTTTTATGACAAATATTTGAAAGATATAAGAGATTTGTACATTTACTCTAAGTTTTATGATGAACAACCCTGTAGTTCTGGGCTCTTAAGAATAAGACTACGGTATCCCCTGCCTGTCGTAGCAGGCGACTAAAAGGGGCCTCGGGTTCACTGGGCGACGAGGGGGCCTTTGTCGTCCGCCAAGGTGGACCCGGGAAGAAGGCGACATCGGCTGGCCCGTGTCGCCTTGCACTGCGAGGGCACAGGGGGGGAGGGAGTAACCTCCCCCGGGAAGTGCTCTGGAAATGAGCACAGTGTAAAGGGGCTCCGGTGCGTTCCACTGGAGATCCCGGTGCCCCTCACCATGCAGCGAGGAAGGGCCACCGGGGAGGTTTTAGTGGGTAAAAACCCCACATAACCGCCGCCTTCCCCCCAGAAGGCGGGGTATCTTTCTGAAGATTTCCTCCTCGTAAAAAGTTTTAATGAAATAAAAATTATGATTATAAAGATTATCCCAACATCCATACATACAATTCATACGTTGCAGTTCTCTTCCTTTACGAGTAAGTTACCATTTTTCAATGCGTCATTTATTTGGTCGATAAACATACTTTATTTCTATCACATACAATGCTCCTCTTTCCGTATCCATCCATTTCCTTCTTCGATTTATTTTACTGGACTTGTTGAGTTTTTCCGAACCATCCACGGCCTCCATCCCAAGACTTGCCCCCATCCATTGTCACTTTTCCTTCATTATTTTAGGCTTTAACGAGATTCTCAGTGGACTTGTTCGAATTGGTGAACTTGCTGCGATTCGATGACCTCTTTATAAGAACAGCCTCCTTACATAATATTAAGGCTTCTTCTTTTTTAAATGCCTTAAGGTTGGCAGTCAGATATTATCATAAATCATAATCAGATCAGTAAATTTTAATTAATACTACAATTTCGTTGTTACAGCGATGCCGATACGGGCGTGACACACCGGGTTGACGTGAATCAATCCGCGAGATGTCGCAGCCTCCGCCGGGGCGCGGGCGCGCGCGTGCCCCTTCCCCATCGTCCGTCCACTACCGGCCCCCGTCACCATGGGCCCCCAGTCCACCCCCACTCATCTCCGGCCCGCGCCACTCTACAGCACTGGTCTCACCTCCACCTGTGCAACCGTCCCCGAAACCGTTTAGACCTCTCCACTCCCCGCACTTTCGTCCTCACTCCCCGTCGCCAAGTTCCCACTTTTCCATCTCGCCGTACGCAATGTCCCCCATTTTGGGACAGAGCCCGGAGTATTACTATTCGTCGCCGTACGAACCGATTCGGGAATACGATTACGCGGGTGTCCCCCTGGAGCCGCCGCCGCCGCCGCGTCCGATGATATACGAAGAAGAGGAGGATCGAGGACCTTCGACGGCAGAAATCATCGCCAGCCAGTCGCAGGAGGGCTACGTGGACGAGAAACTCGCCGAGTACCAAGCGACAATTCAACTCCTACAAGGTAATTTTTTCTTATCAAACTATCTATCAACTATTGATCGCACTATATTAGTAGATATAGAAATTCGAATTCAGAAATGTGGCCATTGAAATCACTACTGATGTATTAACTATTCGTAGGTAATTTATCACACTTACCGTGTTATTGACGTTATATTATAGAATTCCGTATACAATTAACAAACACTCCATGTATGTACGTTATGTTTCTTGTATAATTATTGTATTGACAGTTACTGCCAAAATAAACTTCTATATAAACTAAAAATATACTATATTTGGTAACAACATATAATGTCGATGGAAGAACGACTCGATAATTATTGTAATTCTTTTATTTATTTTTAGACCTTAAGTTTTTAAAATATTTATAAAAAAAGTAAAATACACAAAAATATCATACAATTTATAAAAACCTAACCTGGTGTGCCGCCGGCAACGAAGCAGGGCCCAAGCAACCGGTCATTAGGGAGACACAGAAAGAAACCTCCTGACGATGCGTGCCGTGTCCGAGTACTGCCTTCTATCTGACCCTTGACCCAGCCATCTAGCGAAAGTCTCTTAAGATGTTGATCGAGACTTTTCGCTGTAAGACAGTTTGCAGAAACGATTATCGGGACAATGATAATCGAATCCACATCCCACATGGCGGTCACCTCGTGAGCCAATTCGCGGTACTTAGTGAATTTTTCCCTTGCGGCCTTCACGAGGTTCTCGTCATGTGGGATGGTAATATCGACGAGCACCGCCTGTCGCGTTGATCGATCTGTGATGGCAGATCGATTCCAGTAGAGCGTTGCATAACCGTTTTCGAGAACTGGCGCCGGTGTGTATTTGTAATACGGCACCTCGGACCACAAGCTCATATCAAAGAGCAATTTGCTGGTGAATAATTCTGGCTACGAGATTATGTCTGAGCAAATACTAACCATTAGCTAGATGAGAACTAAATAATATACCTGAGTGATTCTCCAGGACGGCGGCATGCCCGACAAATGTAGACCGTTCCGTCCCTCGGGATATATTTCCTATTATTTGTTGTAGTTGTTCGTCATTATTATTATTATTATTAATAATACATAATAATTTGTCCATAGCTAAACGTTTGTTTACACAGACCACAAAAAGTGATTACACAGATTATACAACAAAAATATCATCGTCAATCACCAATGAGGTCGATTATATATACACTTACAATCGTTATTAGTAATCGTATTTCGTAGAATAACGTCCGAGCTCAGAAAGCGATATATTTGTTTCCTGTCACTGATCCAAAACCGTCGATTTCGTTTCCAATCGATTATAATTATCATCGCAAAGCAAAGAGCTATAAAAATCAACGATAGAATAAGTAACGAAAAGAGATAATCGATTTTAACATCGAATTTTATCGGCCATTTATCTTGTTGAAGCTACAAGACCGTCAGTCGGCCGTTTGCTAGTGACAGTTGATTATGAAACCGATCTATTACTGTTAGCTCAATTATCATTTCAAAATTACCAAATACGTCATATACTAACACACGATTGGCGTGCCATTGGTAAATAATAGTGGCACCAATGATTTAAAGACTACTGAAACAAGTAAATTTCGTTTGGTTGTTTGGTGTGACTCTAATTATATGGATTTAAATATTTCTAAATGTATTACATGCGGTTCTCGAGAAATAAAAATAATGTATTGGCTACTAGTGAGAGTACACACACAACATAGAGAGAGTACACACAATAAGAGATGTGGGAGTGCTGTTTGATACTATATTAGTAGATATAGAAATTGAATTCAGAAATGTGGCCATTGAAATCACTATTGATGTATTAACTATTTGTAAGTAATTTATCACACTTTCCGTGTTATTGACGTTATATTATAGAATTCCGTATACAATTAACAAACACTCCATGTATGTGTGTTATGTTTCTTGTATTGACAGTTACTGCCAAAATAAACTTCTATATAAACTAAAAATATACTATATTTGGTAACAACATATAATGTCCATGGAAGAACGACTCGATAATTATTGTAATTCTTTTATTTATTTTTAGACCTTAAGTTTTTAAAATATTTATACAAAAAGTAAAATACACAAAAATACAATACATATATAATAATAACAATAAACATACAATTTATAAAAACCTAACCTGGTGTGCCGCCGGCAACGAAGCAGGGCCCAAGCAACCGGTCATTAGGGAGACACAGAGAGAAACCTCCTGACGATGCGTGCCGTGTCCGAGTACTGCCTTCTATCTGACCCTTGACTCCAGTTATCTAGCGAAAGTCTCTTAAGATGTTGATCGAGACTTTCGCTGTAAGACAGTTTGCAGAAACGATTATCGGGACAATGATAATCGAATCCACATCCCACATGGCGGTCACCTCGTGAGCCAATTCGCGGTACTTAGTGAATTTTTCCCTTGCGGCCTTCACGAGGTTCTCGTCATGTGGGATGGTAATATCGACGAGCACCGCCTGTCACGTTGATCGATCTGTGATGGCAGATCGATTCCAGTAGAGCGTTGCATAACCGTTTTCGAGAACTGGCGCCGGTGTGTATTTGTAATACGGCACCTCGGACCACAAGCTCATATCAAAGAGCAATTTGCTGGTGAATAATTCTGGCTACGAGATTATGTCTGAGCAAATACTAACCATTAGCTAGATGAGAACTAAATAATATACCTGAGTGATTCTCCAGGACGGCGGCATGCCCGACAAATGTAGACCGTTCCGTCCCTCGGGATATATTTCCTATTATTTGTTGTAGTTGTTCGTCATTATTATTATTAATAATACATAATAATTTGTCCATAGCTAAACGTTTGTTTACACAGACCACAAAAAAAGTGATTACACAGATTATACAACAAAAAATATCATCGTCAATCACCAATGAGGTCGATTAAATATACACTTACAATCGTTATTAGTAATCGTATTTCGTAGAATAACGTCCGAGCTCAGAAAGCGATATATTTGTTTCCTGTCACTGATCCAAAACCGTCGATTTCGTTTCCAATCGATTATAATTATCATCGCAAAGCAAAGAGCTATAAAAATCAACGATAGAATAAGTAACGAAAAGAGATAATCGATTTTAACATCGAATTTTATCGGCCATTTATCTTGTTGAAGCTACAGGGCCTTCAGTAGGCCGTTTGCTAGTGACAGTTGATTATGAAACTGATCTATTACTGTTAGCTCAATTATCATTTCAACATTACCAAATACGTCATATACTAACACACGATTGGCGTGCCATTGGTAAATAATAGTGGCACCAATGATTTAAAAGACTACTGAAACAAGTAAATAGCGTTTGGTTGTTTGGTGTGACTCTAATTATATGGATTTAAATATTTCTAAATGTTATTACATGCGGTTCTCGAGAAATAAAAATAATGTATTGGCTACTAGTGAGACTACACACACAACATAGAGAGAGTACACACAATAAGAGATTTGGGAGTGCTGCTTGATACTAAATTAAAATTCAAGGTTCATATTGATAAAGTGTGCTCCACTGGTTTCAAAAACCTAGGCTTCATTCTTAGCTGTAACTGTAACTGTAATGACTTCAATAGACATAAAACAAAAATACTTTTGTTGTAGCTCATTTGTTCGCTCTGGCTTGGAGTATTGCAGTATTGCGAATCCATTTTACAAAGTATATATCGATAGACTAGAAAGCGTCGAATAAAGATTTTTGTGGCATTTGGCATTCTCTGATAATTTGGGAAAGGTTTTTTAGAATAGCCTCTAGCGGATTGAAGACGAATGCTGGACCTGACATTCCTTCATAAACAAATGGCATTAATTTAACTGCTTTTTATCTACCGTCGCGGTTACCTACACCATCACGATGGAGGCAATTATTAAGAAGTAGTGTATCCAGGTCTAATCTTGGTAAGAATGCGCCTTTACTTGACTTACTAGAGAATTAACCCTTATCGTGGCAAGATTGTTTTGAAGAACAGTACAAAAATGTATATTCAAAAATATCAAAAATACATTAAAAATCGTGATATGAATACACGTGATAAAAATACGTATTTTGAAAGACCAAGATGTACACTATTCTATACAGTATTATACATACTAAGTACTTAACGTACGTACTAACAAGCCTAAGCCTATTTGGTTAACAAGAATTTTAAATATCTTTGCGAAAAAATTATTGTTAGCATTCTAAATACTCGTAAAAGTCCTTATCCAACTCCATCTCTTTTATAATTACAAATGTCACGACACTGAAAATTGTAACATTAAAACATTTGAATAATTATTATAAAATACTTATAGTACAGATATAAAATCTTCTACTTCTATCAAATCTGTACTTTACATGTATATTATGCTATACATTGCTATGTTTAGGGTTAAGCTCATTTTCAAATACTAATGATATCGATCTCTTTTTCTCAAAGTATTGGTATATTTAAAAATCTGTACTAATGTTGCGAGTAATCAGACAGTGTATAAACGAGTCTGTAGTTTTATGAAAATATAAATTTTACACAAAGAACAAAATGAATTAATAATAGGAGATTATTGAATTGATGGATCCTATTAATGGTCCAAAAGAAGGTTCCCGTTAATTAAGGTTGCTAGCCTTGTACATAAACCTATTTCAAATTATATCTTGCCCTACAGCAGTACAATTATTATTTATGTATTCATTATTCGTACAGCTGGAGTAGTTTGCTGGCGTCTGTTTTTCCCTTCGATTGACCTTACCATCCAGGACTGCGTTTCAATTTAACACCAGGTCGAGTATTTGCTTTGAAAGATTAATGCTTTTAAATTTCACTCCGAGAGAACTTATATAATAAAGCTACGTTTACATGTTTTGTTTTCCAATGTATGTGTTAATACATTATTTTCATCTCTGCCACCTCTCATATCTGATAAAACTATTGCTGTCAGCTTCTCTGGTCATTCTGTAGTTTCCTCACAAACAATGTTTCCAGTTTTGTGGACTTGTAAATAAATGCTATGGTTCCTCGGCAATGATTTCCGTCTACTCTAGTTCTTTGCATGTACAGTAAGCGAGCGATACTAATATATTAACACGTAAAAAAATTAAAGTTCGCCATCACAATACACCCCACGTGTCTCATTCGAAGTGTCCGGCAAGTGACCGCGCTTTATGACTAAAAGTTAGTTTTACATCAAAGTTTTATCAAGACACTTAAGTTGTTTGACATGAAAAGTCTCCGACATTTAGGTCGGTGAATTAAATACGAACAATAAATAAATAAATGAAAATATGAATTTTTAAACAAAGAACAAAATGAATTAATAATAGGAGATTATTGAATTGATGGATCCTATTAATGGTCCAAAAGAAGGTTCCCGTCAATTAAGGTTGCTAGCCTTGCACATAAACCTATTTCAAATTATATCTTGCCCTACAGCAATACAATTATTTTATAAATTCATTATTCGTACAGCTGGAGTAGTTTGCTGGCGTCTGTTTTTCCCTTCGATTGACCTTACCATCCAGGACTGCGTTTCAATTTAACACCAGGTCGAGTATTTGCTTTGAAAGATTAATGCTTTTAAATTTCACTCCGAGAGAACTTATATAATAAAGCTACGTTTACATGTTTTGTTTTCCAATGTATGTGTTAATACATTATTTTCATCTCTGCCACCTCTCATATCTGATAAAACTATTGCTGTCAGCTTCTCTGGTCATTCTGTAGTTTCCTCACAAACAATGTTTCCAGTTTTGTGGACTTGTAAATAAATGCTATGGTTCCTCGGCAATGATTTCCGTCTACTCTAGTTCTTTGCATGTACAGTAAGCGAGCGATACTAATATATTAACACGTAAAAAAATTAAAGTTCGCCATCACAATACACCCCACGTGTCTCATTCGAAGTGTCCGGCAAGTGACCGCGCTTTATGACTAAAAGTTAGTTTTACATCAAAGTTTTATCAAGACACTTAAGTTGTTTGACATGAAAAGTCTCCGACATTTAGGTCGGTGAATTAAATACGAACAATAAATAAATAAATGAAAATATGAATTTTTAAACAAAGAACAAAATGAATTAATAATAGGAGATTATTGAATTGATGGATCCTATTAATGGTCCAAAAGAAGGTTCCCGTTAATTAAGGTTGCTAGCCTTGTACATAAACCTATTTCAAATTATATCTTGCCCTACAGCAATACAATTATTTTATAAATTCATTATTCGTACAGCTGGAGTAGTTTGCTGGCGTCTGTTTTTCCCTTCGATTGACCTTACCATCCAGGACTGCGTTTCAATTTAACACCAGGTCGAGTATTTGCTTTGAAAGATTAATGCTTTTAAATTTCACTCCGAGAGAACTTATATAATAAAGCTACGTTTACATGTTTTGTTTTCCAATGTATGTGTTAATACATTATTTTCATCTCTGCCACCTCTCATATCTGATAAAACTATTGCTGTCAGCTTCTCTGGTCATTCTGTAGTTTCCTCACAAACAATGTTTCCAGTTTTGTGGACTTGTAAATAAATGCTATGGTTCCTCGGCAATGATTTCCGTCTACTCTAGTTCTTTGCATGTACAGTAAGCGAGCGATACTAATATATTAACACGTAAAAATTAAAGTTCGCCATCACAATACACCCCACGTGTCTCATTCGAAGTGTCCGGCAAGTGACCGCGCTTTATGACTAAAAGTTAGCAACGTTAACAGACTACAAAGGCGTACCCTTGTCGCCTGTGAATCCGAAGCCCCATTAGTCGCCTTCTACGACAGACAGGGGTTACCGTAGCTTCATTCTACGGGGCTGTTCCTTGTGTTTACCTTTTTTTGTTAACGGGGGGTAAAATCTAAAAAAAGATACCGTGCCTTCTGGGGGGAAGACGGGGCTGTGTGCAATTCTTACTTACTAAACCTTTTACGTTTACCTATATCAACGGACTTCAAAAAAGGTTCCCAATTCGTCTTTATCTTTTTTTTTGTGATTATATATTGACATAAATTTTGCTGGCAACGAGGCTTCACGGAGTGGCTATAACCATTGTACTTGACAGTTACCGCGGCTCTTCTACACTTCTTATTTATTTAAGTCATATCACTTGTACATTGCAAAGTATATTTCTCTTAAAATATTCATGATCGTCTATAATTTCATAGGTTAGGAAATAATTTAATTCGGGCGATCCGTTCCTCTGATTCCGGAATACGATGCCGACGCGAAGCGAGAATAGAACGGATATGTTTCGCAACAGGAAGCGCGTTGCACGACCGCGCCCGAATCTAGCACAAGGTGTATGATCTCAGTTCAGTCGTTCAGTGTTACGGCTTACGTATCCACCTACGTGTGCACACGAGAACACGTACGTACATCTGAACACATTAGAGCATTGTTTATTTTCGACCTGCACCTTGAAGGTGGTGTCTGGTCTAATTGTTTGGGAACAGCTGCCTGCTATAAGAAATGGACTATTGTGGAGATAGATAGATTCTTTTTTTCTCCAATCGTATAATAAATTGGAGCAATAACAAATTCTAAAACAATACCAGAATGGTACCCTAGAGAAGTGCAACGGAATAAACGCAGAACACATAAAATACGGGTCGATAACATAATAGGTTGGGGAAAAAGTCTTTTAGCATTATTAACAAATCTTTCTATACTATTTGTATCTGGCTGGTTTTGGTATCATTGAAAGTTTAAATTTTAAAGAACATAATTTCAAATTCAAATTAGGAAAATGTGTGGTTTTCATTTGTTTTTCGTACTGTCATCAAGATAAGTGAATCTTATGAAGAAATCGATACATTCTAAAATTTTACTACATAAAAGGTAAAATTACAACGCAAGCCGCGAAAAAAATTGCGATGTTTATGGACCTAGTGCAGTGTCTGTGAGAGTGGCACAAATTTGGTTTAAGCGTTTTCAATCCGGAAATTTTGATGTCAAAGATGCACGTCGCTCTGGTCGCCCTATTACGGATAAAATGGATGCCATTTTTTTGCCAAGTTAACAGTAGTTACAGTCAATTTCTCTATTCTCACATCACCTATGGGTAGGTGATGTGAGAATAGAGAAATTATATAAATAGGATTTAAGTATTGTTTGGTGTTTACAGCTACGAGCGACAATCCTAAAAGTAATTCGGTAACCGTGGAACTACCGAAGTACAATGACCGGTAATACTGTGGACCATAAAACTACTATTACGGGTGAATTCATTAAGGCTATGACCTTATTGGATGTTGGCAACAATAAATTGGAAACAGCGCCGGCGTTCCTGATGCTCCTTACTCTAATTGTCTCTTGGCTTGTATCCATCTCCACACAGCCCTGTCGACTACCTTTACTAAATAAAAAAAATGTGTTACAGAAAGACAATTGTCTATGCTGTGCATGTATCTTTTCAAATTCAATCAAAAACAAAATGAAGCGTCAATAGCCTAATGGTTTAGGGTACGGCCTGCGAAACGTAAGGTCGTGGGTTCGAATCCTTCATGCTTAGTTGGAATGGTAAACACGATTGTTAGTAATATATCTGAAAAAAAAAGAAATATTGATAGCTTTCTTAAAAAAAATTGTAATTCACTAGAAACGTGGGCCGGCTCAATAGACGTTCATATTATACAAGTTGCTGAATTCAATTTATTTACGAATAAAAACGAAACCCGATTTCAAATCTAATAGGATAATATTCCCAATACAAAATAGAATTAATAACCCTTGAAGTACGAGTATATCCTTTTGAATAAAAAATGAATAATCGAAATCGATCACACATAAGTTCTTAATGCCAATTTAAGACGTATGGTCTTCTTATGATTGGGAATGTTTATCTTTAAATAGCATATATTTATCTTTTATGTGTAAGCCATTATTAACAAAATAATGAACTATAAAACAATAAAAATTGATAATTTATTTATAACACACAAATGGTAGTAACAAATTGATCCTTACATCAAAATAAATACTTTTATCGCATCTTGTTTATTAGCGCAATTCAATCCGGCTCGAAGGACCATGTTTTAGTGTGAAATTTAATCCGGAGAAGGAGGAACACGTAAGGAGATGTATACTTGTAGTTGGTAGTTCTGACACGACTGTAATATTTTATTAATGTTTCTTAAAAGTGACTTTTTTATCGCTCGCGAGGCCATGAAGGCGACACACATCTGGTAGTTAAAGTAGATAAGGGGTATAAAAAAGGACATACTTTTTGCGGGCAACCATGGATTGCTGCTAGTGAATAAAATTGTTAACCTAACAATATCAAACTGCGGTTTGACAATATTGATATGACAGCGCGAGACAGCGATTGGTTGATAGGTGACCGAGATCTACATCTAGATAGTCTTGAGCACCGGCGCAAGGTTGCTAGCCTTTAGGTGTTGTACAGGCTGCATTTTGGAGAGTGTGCACAGGAATTACACGAGTTAATTCACCCATCCCCATTCTACCTTCGGACGTTTATACAGTCGGCGGGTCTCCATCCTTTCAAAGTCAATGTTCCGCGCGTCCGAACTAAACTATTTGAGTAATCATTCATCGTGGGTCTTTCCATCCAAGTACGACGTGGGAGCCTTCAAGAGTAGAGTAAATAGGGACTTACTAAACTAGCGCGTACCATCTTTCGACTATATCACTTAACATCAGGTGGGATCGTGGTTAAGCACTAGTTTATACCCCATGAAAAAAACACACGGGACCATTCGTCGACAGGTTGGTCTTGGAAGTGTGCTCGAGAAACATCCAATAGAATAAAAAGTTCGTCCGTTCGTTACTATTTACATTACCGTAGTTCTGACGTGAGTTTAAGGCGGAGGCGTGTGACGTCAGCGGCGACCAGATCAGCTGAACAACATATATTTGGGACAAGATGGAGTGTTATCGCGGATACAGACGACTATATTAATGGCCGCCACCTATTAACTTGATAACTGACGAATGGTAACAAATGTAGAATAGGTACGCCATATAACGGAAATTTAATGGCAATGAAACATGATTAAAAATTCTATTATGGAATACATCTTTTAGGATGTCCAAAATACAAACACGGCCTTCAAATACAGGAGTAGACAGAGATCAGGGATTAAGGACGATTATTCATTGTCACACATTTACTTTTGTTGACACTAATTTTTGTATGTTTGTTGCCAAACTCTGGTGTAGTGTTTGTAGGTTTTTTGATGTGAAAACTTCTTTAGGAAAATCTTATGGGCTTGCGACACCGACATTGTAATGTATTATTTATTTATTTTGTCAAGATCTTGTACAGCCCTTAACATATAAATAAACCATATAAACATCTATTTAATTGTTTCTCGTAGTGTGAACACATGTGAAAAACAAATTGATCTTGATCATTTGTTTTTGAAAAAAATTGAAATTTCAAATATTAATACAAAAAATTCTAAGTTTTACTTGAATCAGCAGTCTCTAAAAACCAAAACGAAACACGAAGCAAAGGGCTTCGTCTGGTGACAAAATTATACTATTATGGCTAGATTGTCTAGACATCTAGTATTTATATAATTTATCTCAACAATTATGTGGAACTTTTTTTTTGTTAACGGGGAGGAAATCTTCAAAAAGATCCCCCGCCTTCTGGGGGGAAGGCGGTGGTTATGTGGGGTCCTTACCCACTAAAACCTCCCCGGTGGCCCTTTCCTCGGTGCATGACGAGGGGTTCCGGGATTTCTAGTGGAACGCACCGGAGCCCCTCTGCACTGTGCTCAAGGAGCCCCCCTGTGCCCTCGCAGTGCAAGGCGACATAGGCCAGCCGATGTCGCCTTCTTCCCGGGTCCACCTTAGCGGACGACAGAGGTCCCCACACTTGTCGCCCAGTGAACCCGAGGCCCCTTTTAGTCGCCTTCTACGATAGGCAGGGGTTACCGTAGTCTTATTCTTGAGAGCCCAGAAGTACACTTATTTTGACGTGACAACCAACGTCTTATAAATTGATGAATACTGTATGTCATTCGCTCAAAATGTCCCGTTACGCTCGAGCCGAGAGTTCACGTTGAAAGTGTGTAAGCGAGAGCGCGGTATGAGAGAGATAGAGAACGCAAATTTGTGTTCAGTGAAGTAGAAAAAAACTGTTCAATTTTGTTGGAATAACGTGTGTACCTAGGATACGTTGTCATGAATTTAACGTCCGAGCGCCGTGCGCACACACAACTGGGATGTTTTTTTCATATTTATTGGAGCTACTTTTACTCTACGATGTCTGCATTTTAATTTAATAAACCAAGACACAGTAAATCTAGAATTAAATGCAATGATCATGAACTTCTGTACGTACGAGTACAACGTACAGAACAAGGCACACGACACTATTCAGTATTCCTTGTAGATCTATGCATGCGCAGAACTCCATAGTACATCGTACCCAAGTATATATATATAACAAGATAAGAACAAGTCGGCTGTCGATGGGCAAATGGGTCCATAGTAGAGATGAAACGGATAGTAGTCTGGCCGGATACCGGATACCGGATATTCGGCAAGCTACTAGGCCGGAGCGCCGGATATCCGGCTGCCGGATATTCGGCCCTTTATTGCGTTGACGCGATCAGTTTGATTTGAATATTGGCGCGGTAAACGAGATCGGATATATTCAGGCGCATTCTGATCGCACGTAGGCGGAGTCGCCTCTCACCAACAAATGCGGAAAATTTGGTATTTATTCACCACAATTTGCCACTTGTTAATTTTGAGTATTAAACTAATAATTAATAAAACAAACATTTTTGATGTGCGATTATAAAAATTAAAAATAAACGGTGTTCATAACCTATTGGAGTATTGCCTTGAGTAAAATAATGAGATTTTTTAAAATTATACTATCCGGTATCCGGCCGGATAGTGAAAACAAGGCCGGATAGGCCGGATACCGGATAGTTACCGGATATCCGTTTCATCTCTAGTCCATAGCATATAGATTTACGTGGTATTCATAGGTGAGAGTTTAAGAGCATCTCGTCTGTCCGTCGGTATATCAAGGGGTTATAGAGCTGTGGGCGTTTACACTACCGCCATATTTCTTCTGTCAGCTGTAAACGTTGTCAGCTGGACTTCCAGATTTCTGTGATACTTTATGTCGAACATTAACTGTCGTTGTATATGTCCCGCCATGCTCTCGCGTATGATCGTTATGGACTATGTAAATGATTGACAAAAGCACCGTGCTAGTTCATTAGCGTGCGGTTGTCTCAAGTTGCATAGTACGCTAGCAACCTGAGTTCGATCCTCGGTGCCGGCGCCAAAGAATTTTTTGTTGCAATTTACTAGGCGCTCGGCGGTAGAGGAAAACATCGTGAGGAGGAAACACTTTTAAACAATCATAAAACTACCAATAATTTATTTATTAGACAAACATCATTACAGAGCTATTACTAAATACTATCATGATTTGTGATGAACAAATACCTTCCAAACAAAAATTATTTAACGCTGCTAGAGTGCACGTACATTTTGAAAAATACAGACGAATGATTACACAGTTGGTTAAAAAAAACAGTTTAAAACCTCCTTTGTTGAAGTCGATTTAGAATTGAATCATCTGGGAACAAAGGCGGGCGCTCCTGTACACTATATTTGGCGGCAAATAAATCTAGCGCTACAGTCGTGCACGCAATTATACATTTCTCTAATTTCACTTCGTTTCATCAAATTACGAATAAAGTGCCTAATAAAATATATATACAAACTTTTTTATTTCTAATATAATATATATACAACCTATAAACGTCAATAAAAAACCAACTAAAACTTAATAGAAAACAAAAGTCAAATAACATACAATTTGGATAGCGACTGTAAACCAGGAGCGACTGTACACGAGGGGAGTGAGGTATTGTTGCGCCGCCTATTATACCCTCCTTTTACATCCACCATTCTTCTTGTCATATTCTTCTTCGTACCTACTTTGGGTACGATCATAGGCGGATTGGACCGCACGCTGGAGGCCGCCTCCCACCGTCTTCGTGATTGCGTTAGACCTTTGTATGTTCCCTTCCCTGACCACGTTTGCCGTCCATTTTGTCATAAATCGCTGGTCTAGGTCACTGCTGCTTCGGCTTCGGCTTGCCCGATCACAATTTTCGTAACGCATCTACCAACTTTCTTCCAAGTCAAGTGTGTATAGAGAAGTTTTACTTCAAAAAATATATTTTTTTACAAAAACGCCGCTCCTAACGCCTTTCCCCGACAAGAGCTAGACGCAAGTCTGGAATCGAACCCGACGCAACACGCTCCCGCAGAAATAGCCGCGACGTATCCCACGTAAGCCGGCCCGCGCGCCGCGTCTATATTGATACCATTATATTTAGACACAACTCATCTCTATTTAAAACTTACGATTTTCAATTCGTGTGCACCCGATGGATTGGCCGCGTCACGTTTGACGGGAATTTATGCTGTATACTAGTTATTTTTGGTGCACGGTTAGTTTGATCAACGAAAAACTAAAAAAATCTATAAAATCACCATGGCACCATGCATAGCATAGGGACTACTATCTACGAACTACTATCAATATCCACTAATAGCGACCTCGAGAAGGACGACGATATGAAGTGGTACCGTGTAGTCGTGGCAGTCAGCGAGGGTTTTGAGAGCGAATTTAACGCCCACCCCCGCGACGTGCTAGCGCAGAGGGGTTGTCAGTGCGTCCCTTACGGGGATCCCACGACCTCTCGGTGGCCGCCATCAGCGGTCGGTGCGAGACCGATATAATACGTCATCGTCACCGCTAGAGCGTGGGCATTTCCCCACGAAAAAAAAGAGATTGCTCTGTGCTCCTGGGCTTACAGATTAAGGTTATGGTGTCCACTGCTAAAAGCGACTAAAAGGGAAAATCTCTCTTTTTTGCTAATTGGTCCAACATGGTCGCTTTCCGCATTTTCTCTTTCCATTTCGCATCCCCCCTATATCTTGGGAAATCTTGTACTGCCTCATGTCTCTCGACGCTACACTACCACACATTGTCTACGGTCTTCCTCTGGAACTTCGACCGTGAAGGAAAGTTGTAGTGCCAGGTTCCCTACTTACTCTCCTGCATTTTATCACACATCCACCTCAACATTTTCAATTCACCAATTGGATGTTCTTCTGAGTCACGGCCTATGTTTCGCTGCCTTATATAAGGACTGAAGGGCGAAATGGGGCGTTAGCGTTACTAAGCTACATCTGATCAAAATCAACATCTAATCGAAGTCTCTGCCTACACCCTGCCGGATAATACTTGAAAGGCAATGGCATCTGTCACTTTGGACGTTGTCTCGTCACGTCAGTCACGCCCGGCGGGCTGTCGGCGTGCTTCCTCAAACAGCGCCCGATTTAGACTTCGCGAGGACATTGACCTCCCGCCGTGACCACCTGAAGTATTTGGGGAACGACTTCAATGGCCCTTAACTCGTTTAGTGACCGTTAAATTCAATGTAATCATCAGCAAATAGGTTTGGTTTGATATTAAATTAAAGTTAAGCATAGCAGCAGCAAAGTTACAGCATATTTTTATATGTCTCACTGTTAGGAACCAATAATCTTTGTATTAAAAATAACAACGAGACGGTTTCTCTTTTGCCTATAAATACAATGCGACAGACGAAGTGCCTTCGGTGCACGCAGTTCTTGTGGTGACATCAGCCCGGCTTAGTCAAGGCTACTAAAGTGACCAGCGCATAGCAAGGTACAGTCGTGTACAAAAAGGTTTTCTTATATGCTACTCAAAAACCCTTGTCAAAGTGCAGCGTTATTACTTAGCGTTAAGATTTTAAATCTGTTAAGTTTCCGATCGTATTAATAGTATTATTTACAAATAATAATAGGTTGGGGAAAAGTATTTTTGCATTATAGTATGTATAAATTTGTAATAAAATCTCTTTGGCTATACTATTTATATCTGGCTGGTTTTGGTATCATTTAAAGTTTAAATTTTAATGAACGTAATTCCAAATTCAAATTAGGAAAATGTGTGATTTTTATTCGATTTTCGTACTGTCAAGTTGAGCGAATGTAATGAAGAAATTTGTTGCATTTTAAAATTTTACTACAAAAAAGATAATAATGCAACGCAAGCCGCCAAAAAAAATTGCGATGTTTGTGGACCTAGTGCAGTGTCTGTGAGAGTAGCACAAATTTGGTTAGCGTTTTCAATTCGGAAATTTTGCTGTCATAGATGCACGTCGCTCTGGTCGCCCTATTTCTATTCCAATGGGATCATGCCCCTACTTACAAGATGGCAAAAGGTTATCAAACAAAATGGTATCTATGTACTTTAGTTAAATATAAATAAACTATTTTAAAATATGTTTTGAATTTTCTTTAAAAATGCGAAGGAACTTTTTCCCCGACCTAATATTAGACATAGACATTTTATTCATTGGCATCATACAACACACTTTACAAAAAAAATTGTAACATATAAAAAAGAAATAACTAGTTTATTTACGTATACGTACGTATATAATAACCTTACGTACGTAAGTATATAATAACGAATAAAAACAAAAACGTACAAACTGGTATATAAATTATCGTTTATTTATTCCATTTATATGAATATTATTATATTTATATTGACGTATCTACTATGTATTTATATTTAAATGTATATTTATTTATCTATGTAATATTTCTTAAAGTAACAGCAAATTAATTGGTACCGGGGAACTCTAGGTAGGGACTGTCCTCAGGGTGGAGAGGCAACATTTGAATCCAACTCTCGCCTCAGAATTGGTCAATAAAAAAGAGTAGAAATATTTTACACATGTTAAAGCAGGCGACTGTACCAATGACCTAGACCTTTAGGTCATATAAACTTGTAGTTATATAAAAATTGTATATCAAGATTTACTTGCATTTGCGCATTCTTTTCTCGCCCTTTAATACAATATTCAATTCATGTTTTTTATTATATTTTATGTTCTTTGTTATTTTTTAACCGACTTCAAAAAAAGGACGTTTTCAACTCATGTCTGTATTTTTTTGTTATCGCATAACTTTCGACTGGGTGAACCGAATTTAATGATTCTTTTTTTATTCGAAATGTACTGCTACCTGTGTGGTCAAATTTCAATTCTGACTATATCCATGCGAAAACCATACAAGTCTTAAAATTGCATCAAGCATGTGCGCCACAAATGGACATATAACTTAATATCACGCCAACCGATTTCGATGATTCATTTTTTATGTACTTTGATGAGAGTTTGTTTAGGTTCTCATTAATTCCATTTCATAATATTCCTATGATAATTCGCAAATACGTTTGATTCGATTTGAAGTCGGTTTTTGTTTTTGATCATAGGCATTAGAACTTTATAATATAACTATGTTACTTTGGTAATACTCGTATGTGTTGATGTATGTATGTGAATGAAACTTACGAGGTGTGTCAAAAATCTGTCTACCCTTCCGGGTGACGAGGGTGAGTGTTTCTATTTTGTATTTTATTTGCATATGATTACGAGACGTTCTCAACACGGAGCGTATAATTAGGTACTTGTATTTTATTCTGACCTTTGCATACGGTGGTGTTATTGGTACATATCGTCTCAGTCGTGATATTTAAAGACATCGTTATATTATGTATTTCTCACTCTGTTTACTGTATTCAAGTTTCTGCAATTTATTTTTGATTCTGCGAACTATTTTAAATAAGTATTGAGTACTCGTATATTCGAATGCATGCTGCCTAAATTAACTTTTGTAAGTTAAAATGCAATAAATTCAAAATTTAATCCTTGGAAATCTTTTATGTGCATATGGTTTTTCTTAACCGACTTCAAAAAAGGAGGTGGTTCTCAATACGTCTGTATGTTTATGTTATGTTTGTTATGTATGGGGCCTTTGTCGTCCGCTAAGGTGGACCCGGGAAGAAGGCGACATCGGCTGGCCCGTGTGCCTCCGGTGCGTTCCACTGGAGATCCCGGAGCCCCTCGTCAAGCACCGAGGAAAGGGCCACCGGGGACGTTTTAGTAATAACCGCTGCCTCCCACCCAGAAGGCGGGGTATCTTTTTGAAGGTTTCCTCCCCGTTAACAAAAAAAAGCACCAAAGTTTTATTCATCCACACTGGCTCTAGATCTTACCCAGCAACACTGGTTGTAAGGTTTAGGTTGCTTAGGTTGAATTGTGTACCCGAAATAAATATTTTTAAATTACAGACGACATAAAAATATACGAATATCGGAGAAATATGTACTCGAAGTATCCCGGTAAAATAAAAATTAACATAAGTTTAAATAGAACAGAGTTATTATAATCGAATGGAACACCCTCCTTTTTGGAATTGGTTTAAAAATATATTTCAAAGATACCACCATTTCAGTTCACTTTGAGAAAATGGTTGTACGTATGCGTATGTAGTATCATTGCGGTGTACTTCAGGTATGCGCTAAGGTGACCTAGACTTACCGGTCCAGTACAATGGCAGCTCGGATTTCTAGCGCGGCGGTCGGACCGGTTCGAACCGGGGACCGTCTTGTCCTGTCCATTACGTGGGCGCTGTTTTATTGTACCCTCCGCGCTTTTCATGTTCGTACCGAGATTCCTTTTATATCAATAATATATTGTATTACTTTTCAACTGACTTTTACTAGTAAAAACAAAAACTGACATCAAATCGAATCAAACGTTTAGGGTATATCTGCAAAAAAAGGTCGTAGGATCGAATCCACCATTCGACTATTGATGTGAGCCATCTCCTAGCACAAGCTTAAGCTGAGTTGGAATGGTTAACAATAATAAAAACATATATTTTTATTCTATGAAAAAAATCTACTGTTATGATTGTAGGTTTTTTACGCTTAAGACAGCGTAAAGTTGTTTTTTTTATACTTTCTAAGCAAGTGCTTGACTACGATCCCACCTGATGTTAATTGGAAATGCAATCCTGGATAGTAAGGCGCACTAGTTTAGTAAATGCCTACTTCACTCTAGTCTTGAAAATACCCACATTGTAATCGGAAGGAACGATGTACAAGGAATTATTTATAACGAATACCGTCACAACTGCGCGTCCTCACAATCTTTATACAAAATTAATTAGAAGTCAGATTACGAACTAATAAAGTTAAATTATTGTTTACAATGACAAGTTTAAGTGATGGTCAACTATATTATTAATAATGAATAAAAGATACAAAAAGTTTCAGGTAAATCACTAAGATGGAAGTAGTTATTATGCATAACGATCGCTGGGTGCCATGTGTTGCCAGCTAACAGTATTTAAGGATCCGATTGAAACACCCACGCCTGACCACTGATAAGAGGGTAGGCGTTAATAAAAATTCCATTTATCTTACTATCATCTTACACTACAATAGCATATCTTTTGTATGTTATTATGTGTTATAATCTGTAGGTCTCGTGGAATAAAATAGTCCAACAACTAATACACTCGCTTTATTGAGACAGCGTAACGTTGTACAAAGAATTATTTATATCGAGTAAACGTCACAACTGCGCGTCCTCACCATCTTTATACAAAATTAATTAGAAGTCAGATTAGGAACTAATAAGGTTAAACTATTGTTTACAATGCCAAGTTCATGTGACGATCAACTAAATTATTAATTATGAATTAAAGATACAATAAGGTTCAGGTAAATTATTAAGATATCATTGGAAGTAGTTATTATGTATAACAATCGCTGGGTGTCAGATGTTGCCAGCTAACATATGTTATAATACTAAATGAAGATTTTTATTAAAAAAAGAGGACGGAGGTACATATGTCAGGTATGTATAACTTTCGTGTTTGTGGACCTAGAGCTGTCGTTTTTGGACACAATATTTATTATTTTTTACTGATTAAGTATTGTACCACGGTATTAACCTAGAGTTTTCCTAAAAGAAAATCGTTTTACGGTTCCAAATATAAAGAAGTGTCAATCTTGAAAATCCTATTTTCGCTATTTTTCATTTAATTGTTACAAGTCATATAACATTCGACGCGTCCTTTTTTTTCTGATTCCAACGGCGTAAAAAAGTGAAAATGGCCATATGTGTTATATGTTTTGCAAAGCGTCCATCCGCGACCGTCGGAGGTTGCGAATAATCCTTGCGCGATACAAGTACTTTATGGGAAAACCCCACCCCCTTGATAAGATTAGGAGCGTTGCTGGAGTTTCTTCGGCCACTTCTTCTCCCAGCGCTAACGCTTCCCGAACTGGCATATAAGATAGTTTAGCTTAGATTGTCCCAATAGATTTCGTTAATAAAATAGCTACCGACCGAGTCGTGGTTCGGCCCTCTCGGGCGCCCTTGGATCGGACTGCTAACGCGTAATAATGGTAACCGTCCAAGCCGAGGTTACCCCTCACCGGGGGGCCCTTGTGTCGAGTTACCATCTAATAGAGGTTCAGGCTAAGCGATCTAAGAGCTGTGCCACCTCTCAAATCCGGTGAAGCAGTAAAGGCCAGCTTCTCTGTGCTAACTGTGTTAGTTCGTCCAAAAAAAAAATATGTTTTGCTTTCCAGCGTCGATATGTCGATGGGACTAAAGAAGTTTTGTCTAAAGCACACTCGTTTGTTTGTTGTTTTTTGGATGTTGTTCATTTTTAGCGCAGATTTGATACGTAATCTATTTTTCTTGTTTCACTCGAATATTGCTTCTCAAAATAAATTATTTTCGAAGTAATCAAACGAAGATTTTAACAAGAATAACGTGAGTTTCCTATTGTCCTTGTGTTCGTACGGGATAGAACGCACCAAGGGTATTCAAGATGGCCGACCTCGTGAGAGACAATAAGATGAATTCAATGGCAACAGTTTATCCGGCTCGTTGCGTTTTTAAGTACAATCAAGCAACATAATTACTTACTTTTTTTGTTGATAAGGGGAAGCGGGAAGGGGGAGGGGAATCCCTGGAGGAAGGCGCCTTTATGTTTGGTTCTTACCCACTAAAATCCTTCTGGTGGCCCTTCCTCGATACATGGTGAGGGGCTCCGTGATCTCCAGTGGAACGCACCGGAGCCCCTCTGCACTGTGCTCTTCGGAGAGGACTGGGGAGGGAGGTTAGTCCCTCCCTCCCGAGCCCTCGCAATGCAAGGCGACACGGGCCAGCCGATGTCGTCTTCTTCCTGGACCAATGAACCCCCTTTTAGTCACCTTCTAAGATAGGCAGGGGATACCGTAGTCTTATTCTACGAGCTCAGAACTACAGAGCTGAGCTTTTTACTTATTTGGGGTGAGCAGAAGCAGCCATAGGCCCTGCTCGACAAAAGATTTACTATTATACTCGTAGAATAAGTCAAATTAACATTTTTTTGAGTATGTGTTGTATTTTCTTACTTCGCTCAGTATTTTATCGTTTTGTTTCAGGTAAGACTACATTGAACAACCAAGAGTGAATCTGTGAAAGCAGATCTACGGGCTTAAGTGATGTATAACTTGTTCATTAATCAAATCATCTTTAAACGATCAATTCTTTGTATATATACATAATCTGAATCTCGGGAACGGCTTCAACTATTTTTATGAAATTTTGCATACAGGGGTTTCGAGGGAGATAAATCGAGCTAGGTTTCAATTTTCGTCGCCTTGCACTGCGAGGGCACAGGGGGAAGGGATTAACAACCCCACGACGTGCTCTCCGAGAGCACAGTGCGGAGGGTCTCCGGTGCGTTCCACTGGAGATTCCAGAGCCCCTCACCATGCACCGAGGAAGTCCAGGAGGGTGGTTTAATGGGTAAGAACCCCACATAACACGCCTTCTGGGAAGGCTGGGTATCTTGTTGAAGATTTCCCCCCCGTCAAAGAAAATGTTTCATTTTTTAGAAAATGTTTTAGCTGGGTGACCCTATGGTCGATAAAAAGGTGAAAAGTCAATGAGTTTGACATCAGAGCAACAAAATAAATTTCAATGCAGCGGGGCGTCTGCGACGCGTGAACCCAAAACGATCTCTGGCCACCTCCAAATTCAGGCATTATATATATAATAATAAAAAAAAGGAAAATAGTAACTGTTGAAGTGGCACTCTTTTAATAAATGCAGAGTGAACAATTTAAGTGTATTGGAAAAGAGCACGGACACAGGTCTGTGGTTGCAATCTAACAATAATAATTAAAAAAAAAATTCAATCAAACTTATTTATAAAATAAGTGTGTTCATATGGTTGCTTAGTGATGAATAATTATAGTTTATTCGAATTGTAACTTGAATCTAACTACAATTATACAAACTTACTGATAATACTAACTTAAAAAAATAATATTAAATCAAAAACTTCACTTTAAAAACTAAAAATTTTCCACTTCACTATCGGTAACTTAAAAAAAAAAAAAAGAATATATAATTTTATTATTTAAAAACATAGGTAACAGGCTTAGGGTTAGCACAGGTGACTCCCGCTCTGGTTCGTTCCTGGTGCAGAGGATGTCCGTTGCCATTCAGCGTGGGAACGCGTCGAGTGTGATGGGCACTTTTGCGCCGGGAACGATCAGGGGCGGGTTATTCGACTAGTTATTTTAAAAGTGGACAATGACATTTATATTTAATTTATTTAATTAACTAGTTCTTAACTTTCCATTTGTATTAATAATTATATAATATTCATATAAATACATTAAAATGTATTCATTTAAATGTTACTTGTATACATTTAATGTACATCAATTAATAAAATTTAATAGGTCTAATTTAAAAAAAAAAATTAAAAACTAAAAATAATAGGTTAAACTATAAACCAAACTAAAAATAAAACTAAATTATAGAAAAGAGATATAGCGCGTGGAGATAGGTCTTATTGGGTATCAACAGACAATGGTAGAACATACAGAAGAAATTGAATACTGAGTACGACGAGCATTTTTTTACTATTATCACATTAGAATATCTTTATTTCTCCTTGGAGAAATACATATATTATATTTATATAATTAATTCTTAAATAACAATTCACGAGAATTATAAATTTACATATCTTCTTCTATGGCGTAACCTCATGACTGAGGGGCATGACCATGGTACGTGCTCCTGGCCACCATTTCTGTCTTGCGCCATTTGCATGTATGATTGTAGGGTAGCTCCCGTATCGTCCTGAGTTGTTTTTTTTTTACATTTATTTTTAATTTACATATATCTAGTCGCAATGCAAGGCGACACGGGCCAGCCGATGTCGTCTTCTTCCTGGACCAATGAACCCCTTTTAGTCACCTTCTAAGATAGGCAGGGGATACCGTAGTCTTATTCTACGAGCTCAGAACTACAGAGCTGAGCTTTTACTTATTTGGGTGAGCAGAAGCAGCCATAGGCCCTGCTCGACAAAAAGATTTACTATTATACTCGTAGAATAAGTCAAATTAACATTTTTGAGTATGTGTTGTATTTTCTTACTTCGCTCAGTATTTTATCGTTTTGTTTCAGGTAAGACTACATTGAACAACCAAGAGTGAATCTGTGAAAGCAGATCTACGGGCTTAAGTGATGTATAACTTGTTCATTAATCAAATCATCTTTAAACGATCAATTCTTTGTATATATACATAATCTGAATCTCGGGAACGGCTTCAACTATTTTATGAAATTTTGCATACAGGGGTTTCTGAGGGAGATAAATCGAGCTAGGTTTCAATTTTCGTCGCCTTGCACTGCGAGGGCACAGGGGAAGGGATTAACAACCCCACGACGTGCTCTCCGAGAGCACAGTGCGGAGGGTCTCCGGTGCGTTCCACGTGAGATCCCGGAGCCCCTCGTCATGCACCGAGGAAGTCCAGGAGGGTGGTTTAATGGGTAAGAACCCCACATAACACGCCTTCTGGGAAGGCTGGGTATCTTGTTGAAGATTTCCCCCCCGTCAAAGAAAATGTTTCATTTTTTAGAAAATGTTTTAGCTGGGTGACCCTATGGTCGATAAAAAGGTGAAAAGTCAATGAGTTTGACATCAGAGCAACAAAATAAATTTCAATGCAGCGGGGCGTCTGCGACGCGTGAACCCAAAACGATCTCTGGCCACCTCCAAATTCAGGCATTATATATATAATAATAAAAAAAAAGGAAAATAGTAACTGTTGAAGTGGCACTCTTTTAATAAATGCAGAGTGAACAATTTAAGTGTATTGGAAAAGAGCACGGACACAGGTCTGTGGTTGCAATCTAACAATAATAATTAAAAAAAAAATTCAATCAAACTTATTTATAAAATAAGTGTGTTCATATGGTTGCTTAGTGATGAATAATTATAGTTTATTCGAATTGTAACTTGAATCTAACTACAATTATACAAACTTACTGATAATACTAACTTAAAAAAATAATATTAAATCAAAAACTTCACTTTAAAAACTAAAAATTTTCCACTTCACTATCGGTAACTTAAAAAAAAAAAAAAGAATATATAATTTTATTATTTAAAAACATAGGTAACAGGCTTAGGGTTAGCACAGGTGACTCCCGCTCTGGTTCGTTCCTGGTGCAGAGGATGTCCGTTGCCATTCAGCGTGGGAACGCGTCGAGTGTGATGGGCACTTTTGCGCCGGGAACGATCAGGGGCGGGTTATTCGACTAGTTATTTTAAAAGTGGACAATGACATTTATATTTAATTTATTTAATTAACTAGTTCTTAACTTTCCATTTGTATTAATAATTATATAATATTCATATAAATACATTAAAATGTATTCATTTAAATGTTACTTGTATACATTTAATGTACATCAATTAATAAAATTTAATAGGTCTAATTTAAAAAAAAAAATTAAAAACTAAAAATAATAGGTTAAACTATAAACCAAACTAAAAATAAAACTAAATTATAGAAAAGAGATATAGCGCGTGGAGATAGGTCTTATTGGGTATCAACAGACAATGGTAGAACATACAGAAGAAATTGAATACTGAGTACGACGAGCATTTTTTTACTATTATCACATTAGAATATCTTTATTTCTCCTTGGAGAAATACATATATTATATTTATATAATTAATTCTTAAATAACAATTCACGAGAATTATAAATTTACATATCTTCTTCTATGGCGTAACCTCATGACTGAGGGGCATGACCATGGTACGTGCTCCTGGCCACCATTTCTGTCTTGCGCCATTTGCATGTATGATTGTAGGGTAGCTCCCGTATCGTCCTGAGTTGTTTTTTTTTTACATTTATTTTTAATTTACATATATCTAGTTTTCATTTTTGTCCGTGACCACTAAAATATACGTGACACAAAAGTAAACAAAACAATAACGTACCTCAACAATGTTCTCTGTGAATACTTCGCTGTAAATTACTTCATGGTTTTTAAGAATGTGAAATTTAAGTAGTGTAAAGTGAGTACGTTTGAATGAGTGGAGCGACTTCAATTCTTTTACATTTCTAGGAAATTTATTGTACATTTGTGCACCTTCATAAATTATTATGTCGGTAAGATCGAAAATATTATTCATATTTTATCATTTTGTAATTATTTCATATAATAAGTTATAATAAGTTCTTTAAAAGTACCCCAACAAGCCACGGGTGGGAGCCGACCAATGGGATATTTTTTTGTCACGAACCTACGCTGATTGGCCAGAGAACTGACTGGAATCGTTTCATAGGATTTTTTTTTCCATTCCCCCAACATGTTTGGTTAGGGACCTTATTATCGACATGTTACAAACTATTACATTTATTTGCTTATATTACTCTTATGTATATAGATTTTAATTTTTAACAATATTTTCCTATTTCTAATATTTTATTGACTTAATTTTTAATCTTACATCTTTTGGTGATCTTGGAACATTTTCAAATGAATGAAATGGGCATACTGTTATAGTCGGGTTTACGTTTACACTTTACAGCGGCCTCCTTCGCGAGCTCATCTGTCCTTTCATTCCCCTCCATCCCAGTGTGTGCTTTAACCCAGTGCAGGCGGATATTGTTGCCATGCTTTACTGCTTCCATTATGGTTTTCCTGGTTTGCACCGCTAGTGGATGGAGGGAATCCGTATTTACCACAGTTTTCAAAATGTTATAATTTGTAGGTCTCGTAGAATAAAATAGTCCAACAACTAATACACTCGCTTTATTAAGACAGCGTAACGTTGTACAAGAATTATTTATAACGAGTAACGTGAAACTGCGCGTCCTCACAATCTTTATACAAAATTAATTAGAAGTCAGATTAGGAACTAATAAGGTTAAACTATTGTTTACAATGCCAAGTTCATGTGACGATCAACTAAATTATTAATTATGAATTAAAGATACAATAAGGTTCAGGTAAATCACTAATATATCATTGGAAGTAGTTATTATGCATAACAATCGCTGGGTGTCATGTGTTGCCAGCTAACATAGGATTTGTGAAAGCTCTTAGGTCGCTCAGCATGAACCTCCATTTCGAATCATGGGTAGCTTTTATCCGGAAGACCCACCGGAATAGGGTGAGGGCAACTTCACAAATATTTTCGTCTTAATTTCGTGCGAAATCACTAGAAACATTTCATATGTTTCCAACTGCAAATGCAACTAGTTGTTTAAAGAAAGCAGTTGTAGTTAAAACAGGACATGTAATAAAGTAAGGTAAACTATTTACTCATTACGATAAACTCCACAGAGACGGGTTCAAAGACCCGCGACTGCAATGGGTGTAACTGCGGCCCGCCTACGCTGAATGTTCCGCTATTTATAGAACTGCATATTTGTTGAACTATTTTCACTTCGGTGAAATCTTACCACACATACTACTAATGTAATAAAAGTGTCGCTTGCCAGTGGACGCAGTGGCTATCACTTAGATAGATAAATCCTTTATTGCACCAAAGAATATGTACAAAGGCGAACTTAATGCTAATTAGCATTTTCTTCCAGGAAACCTTTAGTGGTTAAAAGCAGGCTAAGGGTAGTGCCGCTAAAAAATAGCGTTTTAAAACTATTATATAAATAAATAAATATACATTTACATATTTATAAATAGATACTTCTATTTAAATATAATAATTAGAGATGAAACGGATAGTAGTGTGGCCGGATACCGGATATTCGGCAAGCTACTAGGCCGGAACGCCGTATATCCGGCTGCCGGATATTCGGCCCTTTATTGCGTTGACGCGATCAGTTTGATTTGAATATTGGCACGGTCAACGAGATCGGATATATTCAGGCGCATTCGGATCGCACGTAAGCGGAGTCGCCTCTTACCAACAAATGCGGAAAATTTGGTATTTATTTAACACAATTTGCCACTTGTTAATTTTGAGTATTAAACTAATAATTAATAAAACAAACATTTTTGATGTGCGATTATAAAAATTAAAAATAAACGGTGCCCATAACCTATTGGAGTATGATTGATTTGTCTTGAGTAAAATAATGAGATTTTTTAAAATTATACTATCCGGTATCCGGCCGGATACTGGATAGTTACCGGATATCCGTTTCATCTCTAATAATAATATACATATGTGTCTATCACTTGACATCCACAGTATTTTGATACGGGTTCTGTTTAACTATTCATTCATGAATTATAGATAGATAGACTCTTAATATCTCCTTGTGGTCGCCTGATATTAAGTAGAATTGCAGTCCTGCATGTTAAGGCGCACTAGCTTAGTAAATACCTATTCAATATACTCTTGAAAACACCTATATTGCAATCGAATGGAAAGACAGACGTGGTAAATTACTCCAGTTGTTATACGAATAATAAAAGACGAAGCAAAGCGCTTAGTTCGGATTCTTGGATGTTCACAATCAAAACATGGAATCTAGCTTTGCGTCATAATGTACATAATAAGTAAATTAAATCATTTTATTTCCGAATACATTGTATAATAGTAAATTATTCTAATAATCAGGAAGCTGCCTCATTTATCATTAAAAATATAAATTCTATAGTTTATTGTAAAACACTATTAAATTACAAGAAAATAGTTACACATCAAAAACATTAATTATGGCCTCGATTGTACTTTTATACTGGTCCACAAACTGAAAGTCGCACAACGAGGGATGGAAAGACCTATGCTCGGCATTTCTCTAAGGGATAGAATCCGAAACGAAGAAATTGGACGGAGAACAAAGGTGGTCCACATAGCTCTTAAAGTCAGCAAGTAGAAGTGGAAGTGGGCCGGCCACATCTGCCGATTCAGTGACGGTAGATGGGGGAGAAAAGTCTTGGAATTGGAGGCCGCGCATGGGTCGGAGAAGCGTAGGGCGCCCTCCCTCCAGATGGACCGACGACCTTGTAAGGATAGCCGGAAGTGGCTGGATGCGGAAAGCGGAGGATCGTATATGGTGGAAGGCATTGGGGAAGGCCTATTTCCAGAAGTGGATTGACACAGGCTGATGATGATGATGATGATGACTGGTTACAATACAAATAATACAAATGTATCAGTACAGTAATACAAATAACATTAGGTGGAACCGTAGAAAGGACTTGCTTGGAAATTATAAAAAAAAAGTTTAATTCCTATACCACCGTCGATATTTGTCTATCAACTTAATTCCTTTAGTGATGAGACATATTTTGTGGCGTGAACATCTTACGTTGGGGCAATGATAACTTCGTCTTTTATTACACGTAATGCAAAGGACACAATTAACTGAAATGCACTTGTTCACTTGAAGACATTTGACATAAGAATAGATTAGGCCAAGAAGAACCTGAAAAAAAATAGCAATTTTGTTAGCATTTTTTACAATATTGTTAGTATATAAAATAATTGTAATATGTCTACGATGATTCGCCGCAGCGAGCCGGCACGTATAGTATTAAAATCTCAATTGCAAATGGCGTCGCTAAACGCGTCCTCTAAGTATTCTATTTGCATCAATTAGCGCGGGAATATTCGCGTCCCAGTCGCAGTCCGGTTGCGTTTCTAATACGAAAGCCGTGGTGCTGCATGCTTCCAGCTGCAGGAAATGTGTCATAGCACAATATCGGTCCAAACCAAGACTACAGGGTTGAGACTTGGCCTACCGCATTAACCTCGTACCAAGTCAAGCCAGCCAGCTCAGCCCTGTAGTTATGGGCTATCACGAATAAGACTCCCTACACGTGCCCCCCGGGTAGTGCTAAACAAGCAACAAATTCCGGTGGTAGGCTTCGGCTGCAGGCTTTCGGTTACCACCCATCGGACAAAACCATACCGCCAAATGACTTATGTCGTGTTCCGTTATGATGCCTGATGAAGCCTTGAAGGTTGGGTCTGAACAGTAGCATTGCGAATGTTGACCGAGTACGATGTGACTGTTGGAGACGTACTGGGCACTTGATCATGGAGGGTAGCGGGATCCGAAGCACGGTTATCCGCTGGCCGACCGCAGATAGTTGGGGGCCCAAGTAGTGAGAAAGCCACTTGTGAAAGGCTGCCCCGCCAGCTGCGAAAAATCCCAGGGTGGCTCCATCGTGCCGGTTGGCGACCGGATGAGAGGACAATGGCAATCCCTGGGGGGGTTCGGGCGTCCCCGCAGTCTCCAGATCAAGCGCCTACAAGTGCAGAACCTTCAGTCCCGTCGTTGGGTTTGCGTCGCATTGCCTCGTTCAACTGCCACCCTTCATCTCTATTCACTCTCTCCCTATGAAAAGTAACAACAAGAAAAGTAAGTCTCAACAGCGGTTGCACTTCCTCTCTCTCAAAGTGCACCTTACCAATATCCGAGGTTTGCACTGTAATCTCAACGCAGTCCACCACCACCTCGAGACTGAAAAGCCGCACTTACTTTTCCTGACGGAGACGCAGATTCGGAGTCCTCTTGATACGGCATACCTCAACTATCCTGGATACACATTGGAGCATACTTTCCGCCCTCGAGCCGGAGTCTGTGTGTATGTCCGTAATGACATTTGCTGCCTGCGTCTTCGTCACCTTGAAGATCCCAACTTTCTACACTATGGGTAATGGTAGATACGGGCATTGATAAGATCCATTACGCCTGTGTCTACCGTTCGCACAACGGAGACCAGGAGACAAGTCGGCTGTTTCAACATCTAAGTGAGGCTGCTGATGCGGCCCAGCTTCGATATCCTTCTGCCCAGCTGGTCTTTCTGGGGGACTTCAATGCCTGTCACCAGGATTGGTTATTCCCATACCAGAAGACTGACCACGCTGGGAGAGAGGCGTGGAACTTCTCTCTAACGCATAACCTCTCAGTTGGTAAAGCAGGCCACTAGGGTACCGGATGTGGATGGCCATTCAGCTAATTGCCTAGACCTTCTGTTGACCTCTGATCCAGATAGATACGTTGTCGAAGTCGGTTCACCTCTAGGAACTTCTGATCACTGTCTGGTGAAATCTGTGTCGTCCCATTCTCCCCCGGATTTCGATGTCCGAGGTGTCCGGCGAATGTGGCGTTACAAGTTAGCAGATTGGGACGAGATGCGGCATTTCTTTGCATCTTATCCATGGCGACAGGTATGCTTTTCTTCCAAAGACCCGTCGAGATGTGCAGAAGCTATAACCGATGTGGTGAATCAAGCCATGGAATATTTTATTCCTCACGCTGATGTACCCATTGGTGGCAAAGCTGACCCGTGGTTTAACGCTGAATGCGTCCAAGCTGAAAAGCTTAAGCATTCGGCATACTTATCCTGGGTTGATGCTCGAAACCGCAAATCTCCGGAAGTCAAAACAAAGAAGAAAGCCTTTAACCAAGCCGCCAAGGCCTTTAAAAAAGGAACTACAGAAGGCTCGCTTTGACCGCATCAAACATATTGGTACAAAGCTTTCTGCCCTGCCATCTGGTAGTAGAGCTTTTTTGGTCTCTTGCCAAAGCGGTTGAAGCTAATTTCTGTCGGTCCTCACTGCCTTCGCTGGTTAAACCGGACGGCTCTCTGGCACACTCGGCAAAGGAGAAGGCAGATCTCTTTGCAAATCTCTTTGCCCGTAGCTCACGTCTAGACCCCGGCGACAGTGTTCCACCATCCTTACCTCACTGTAATACCTTTATGCCAGAGGTACATATTACTAACAAAGAGGTACTTAAGAGACTACGCTGTCTGGACGTGAGCAAAGCCAATGGGCCTGATGGCATTCCAGCGATAGTTCTGAGGTCATGTGCGCCCGAGTTGTCTCCTGTGCTAACACGTCTGTACCGTCTCTCCCTAAAGACTGGAATTGTGCCTAAGTCTTGGAAGCTTGCAAACGTGCAACCTGTGCCCAAGAAAGGTAGCCGAGCCGACCCTGTCAATTATCGACCTATATCGATTACCTCCATTATTTGTAAGATAATGGAACGTATATTGAATGCACGCCTTGTGGCATACCTAGAAAATAATGACATCCTTAGCGACCGACAGTACGGGTTTCGCCGAAACCGGTCAACTGGAGATCTCTTGGTACACGCCACTCATCTCTTTGGCCAGGCTCTCGAGAACAACGGAGAAGCACTTTCTGTTTCCCTCGATGTATCGAAGGCCTTTGACAGGGTCTGGCACGCTAGCCTCATCAACAAACTTCCAATGTATGGCATCTATCCTGGCTTGGTCACCTGGACAGCTGACTTCCTGAAGGAACGGTCTCTACGTGTAGTCATAGACGGCTGCTCGTCTGAGATAATGGCCATAAATGCCGGAGTTCCTCAGGGTCTGTTCTCTCTGCAACTCTGTTTTGCTGCATATAAACGATCTGCTCAAACCCGGTATCTTTGGGTATGCAGACGACAGCACAGTTGTAGAGAGTTACCAATTGGGTGCTAACGCCACAAAGGATCAGGTACAGTCCCAAAGGAGAGCCATGGTAGAGCGAATGAATCTCAAACTACAGGAAGTCTCCACTTGGGGCGATGCCAATCTTGTGAGATTCAACGCCGCCAAAACACAGGCGTGTTTCTTTTCCGCTAAAAAGAGCCAGTACACCTTGGCTCCTACTTTCCTGGATCTATCTGTGGAATTCACTGATCGTCTTCAGTTATTGGGTATTGAAATCTCACCGACCCTAAACTACGGACGATTCATCGAGTCTAAGGCTAAGATAGCTGCAAAAAAACTTGGGATCTTGGTCAAAGTGCAACCGTACTTCTCTGCGGGACAGCTTTTAACACTTTATAAAGCTCAAGTCCGGTCGTGTGTAGTACTGCTGTCACATTTGGGCAGGCGCAGCTAAATGCCATCTCGCAGCTTTGGATTCGGTGGAGAGGCGGGCTAAGAGGCTATTTGGTGACGCAGCTGAAACCAATCTGCTCAGTCTTGAGCACAGGCGTAAGGTACCTAGTCTTTCGGTTTTCTACAGATTGCATTTTGGAGAGTGTGCTCAGGAACTACATGATCTAATTCCCCCATCCCCTTTCCACCATCGGACTTCTAGACGCACTGCGGGATTTCATCCTTTGTTGTGAACATCCTCAAACCCGAACGAAGCGATTTGCTTCGTCTTTCATTCTTCGTACAGCAAAGGACTGGAATAGTTTGCCCGCGTCTGTCTTTCCTTCCGATTACAATGTGGGTATTTTCAAGAGTAGAGTGAATAGGCATTTACTAAGCTAGTGCGCCTTACCATCCAGGACTGCATTTCCACTTAACATCAGGTGGGATCGTAGTCAAGCACTTGCTTAGAAATTATAAAAAAAAAAAAAAAACTACGGTATCCCCTGCCTGTCGTACAAGGCGACTAAAATGGGCCTCAGGTGCACTAGACAACAAGGGCGGGGGCCTTTGTCGTCCGCCAAGGTGGACCCGGGAAGAAGGCGACAGCGGCTGGCCCGTGTCGCCTTGCACTGCGAGGGCACAGGGGAGGAGGGAGTAACCTCCTCCCTCTGGGACGTGCTCTCCTTGAGCACAGTGCAGAGGGGCTCCGGTGCGTTCCTCTGGAAATCCCGGAGCCCCTCACCATGCACCGAGGAAGGGCCACCGGGGATTTTTTAGCGGGTCAACCCCCACATAACCGCCGCCTACCCCCCAGAAGGCAGGGAATCTTTTGAAGATTTCCTCCCCGGTAACAAAAAAAGGTACCAAGTCAAAAGTTTATGACTCAAAGAGGGAACAAGTATATTTTTATGAACGAAAAACGACTTCAAAATGAATCTAACGTCGAACACACACGTAGACGACTTTTTTTGTATTTACGAATTATCATAGAAATATTACGATATAGAATTACTCGTAATTAGAACCTAATCAAATTTTCATCGAACTTCTTTTGAAGTATCCTGTAATAACTTGTAGGTATTGTGGCATGGAATAGTACCAATAACTAATACACTGGCTTTATTCGGACGGCGTAACGTTGTACATAGAACTATTTCAAGGAATACCGTCACAACTGCGCGTCATTAAAACAATCTTTATACAAAGTCAGATTACGAACTAATAAAGTTAAATTATTATTTACAATGCCAAGTTAATATAATCAATTAAATTAGGTAGATAGATATCATTAGAAGTAGGTGTTATTTTGTCATATTGCTTGCCATGTGTTGCCAGCTAACAATCCTTTGCAATAAAATTAAAATTATTTTGAATCATCGAAATCGGCTGGCGTGATATTGAGTTATTCGTTCCTTCATGTCGCACATACTTGATGCAAATTTAACAATTATATGATTTTATCATGGATGCCATTGTCAGAATTGCATTACGACACTCTTTCAAATGAAAAATTACCATCAAAATAACTATATACATATAAATCATAAGAAAAATATACAACGAATTGAGAACCTCGTTATTTAAAGTTGGTTGAAAAGACATTTCAGTGACCCATTATAATCGGCTTTGTTCCCACGACTAATGTCGCGGGTAAATTAGTGACACAGCCTGAAGATTTTCGTCTCAGCTTTCCGCTATAATTGGGAATAAAACATTTTTTATTCTAGCTATATTTAATAGACCACACAAGTATATTTACGAGTAAAAAAAACCGACTACAAGTCGAATCACGTGCGGACGCCCTCTTTGTAATTCCGAATTATCGTAGGAATATAAATGATCAGAACCTAACCAAACTCTCTTCAAACTACTCTTGAAGTGCATCCTTTCCAATAAAAAATAAATTATCGAAATCGGTTGGCGTGATATTGAGTTATTCGTCCATTTGTGGCGCACATAATTGATGCAAATTTAAGACATATGGTTTTCTCACGGATCCTGATATAAGAATTGGACCTACGGGAAACATCAGTTTAAATAAAAAAAGAATAATTAAAATCGGTTTATCCAGTCGAAAGTTATGCGGTAACAAGCAAAACGAAATTCATACGAATTGAGATCCTCTTTATGAAGTCGGTTGAAAAAGAAGCAGGACTTGAATTCCTTTGTAATTATTAGAGATGAAACGGATATCCGGTAACTATCCGGTAACCGTAACCGGATAGTATAATTTTAAAAAATCTCATTAATTTACTCAAGGCAAATCAATCATACTCCAATAGGTTATGGACACCGTTTATTTTTAATTTTTATAATCGCACATCAAAAATGTTTGTTTTATTAATTATTAGTTTAATACTCAAAATTAACAAGTGGCAAATTGTGGTGAATAAAAACCAAATTTTCCACATTTGTTGGTAAGAGGCGACTCCGCTTACGTGCATCGGAATGCGCCTGAATATATCCGATCTCATTTACCGCGTCAATATTCAAATCAAACTGATCGCGTCAACGCAATAAAGGGCCGAATATCCGGCAACCGGATATCCGGCGCTGCGGCCTAGTAGCTTGCCGAATATCCGGTATCCGGTATCCGGCCACACTACTATCCGTTTCATCTCTAGTAATTATGTTTGTCTACTCATAACTGCAGTCATTTGGAAACCGATTTCCAGAAAATAACTAAACTACTTCAAAAAGACGTTATAGCGTAAATATACGTTTATTATAATAGCCGTGAGCAAAAATAAAGGGTCAGTTACGTAAGATATCGTTTTTCGTTTAAGTTTATGTTTTTAATGAAATATAAACAAATTAATTAAAAATATTTTATTTTATTCTAAGGATATTTAATTGCCTATCATGTACAATATATTTCTTTTTTTTGAACCACGACTCGGTCGGTAGCTATTTTATTAACGATATCTATTGGGACAATCTAAGCTAAACTAGCTTATTTGCCACTTCGGGAAGCGTTAGCGCTGGGAGAAGAAGTGGCCGAAGAAACTCCAGCAACGCTCCTAATCTTATCAAGCCTCACAATATATTTCAGTTAGCTAGCGTTTTTATATACCGAGATTTTCAAACTTTCTTAACCGACCCTTTATTTTTGCTCACGAGTGTACTTTTCTCTTCTTAAAGAATCGAAAGAGGTAAGAATCAAGTCGAATACCTAATGCATAATAGCGTAATTAGTCAGTAGCCTTTCACTTGTATTCGATCCTATTTTCGAGGGTTTGAATACAAGTCGACTGTGACGACGCCACAGGAAGACTGATGACAAGGGCAATGGCCGCATCGAGGGAGAGGATAGTAGACTACAACCTGAAAATGGCCATGAGAAGCAGGGACACAGCGGTCGCGGAGAAGCTAATAGCAATGCAGCGGGGCGTCTGGGACGCGTGAACCCAAAACGATATATAAATTTTCAGAAATCTTAAAAATTCAACAACACATAAACACTCCAATCTTAGCCCAAAACAACAAAATAAATAACTACCAAATACCTTAAACTCAAAACACTTGTTTTATATTTGATCCCTGTATCCCGATAGCAAGGATCAATATAAAACGGCATATACAAACCACTTTGCCTTAAAAAAAAACCCAAAACGATCTCTGGCCACCTCCAAATTCAGGCATTATATATAAAAAAAGGAAAATAGTAACTGTAGAAGTGGCACTCTTTTAATAAATGCAGAGTGAACAATTTAAGTGTATTGAAAAGAGCACGGACACAGGTCTGTGGTTGCGATCTAACAATTAAAAAAATACAAGTCGATATTTACGAATATTTTTTTCAGTTTTGTACTTACAAACAAATCGCTTACTAAAATTAGTCTGCCTACGCTGCAAGTGATAAAAGGACGTTAGAGAGTTTTATTTCCAGCACTGAAAATAACGTCCCAGTTTATTTTTAAAGTCTTTGTCATTGGCGCCACTATGGTTTACCGATTGATGACTGTAATAGATTGGTTTCATAATGAAATTTCATTGTGAAATGGCAGACTTAAGTAGAATAAAGAATGGTGTAATGATTAATAACAGTAACTAAAATTGTTAACTTATTTAGATAATCAAGTACTTACACTCTACTTAGTTAATACTTAGTATACAAAATTCAGGTCAATTACAGTGCATCGGCATATCGCTTGTTAATTGAACACGTTAACACGAACTGATTAGAACTTCTACAGGCATACGTTGATTTCTGCGCTCGTTTCATGCTCTCGTGTAAGTTGGGCATCCTTTCAAAAATCATCACTGAGCTACGCAGCATACGTCCACGTTGAAATTCAACAAACCAGCGATAAATTGTGGTTTTGGATGGGGCTTCATCACCAAATGCAGAAATCATCCGGTCACCACACTGTTTTTGTATTAAACCACTTCGAAAGTCATAATAAATTATCGCTCTTGAATTTTCTCGAGTCAATTCCATTTTCTTAACGACTAAAAAAGTTTGACAAGACCTTGTGACAAGACCGGGAATATTTTTTTAAATTAATAAACGGTATTCGATTTTCAAAACCAAGGAGTTTGCAATTAAAAAGATTTTAATATGACAGGAATAGTGGAAATATTACATTCGCGATACTTTTAGTGCAGCCTATGTATTTTAGACACATGGCATTATTAAATTTAATATATTTTTTTGATTTCGTTATCTGAAATGATAATTAAAAATGTGTGATAAATAATTTGTTTTTTTTTTTTTTTATCATAGGAACCTAGTGTAAAATGAATGTAGTGTATAATGAAATGAAACACACTCATTATGGTTATCACATCATTATCGTATTCCTGAGCTCTGCATTCAACTCGCGCGTTGACTATAAGTACAATGCTTCCCAAAGTGGCGTTCATTATACCTGGTATACACCCAGACGGAAAAAGAATCCCTTTCCAACCAGGGATACGGATCGGGAGCAGGTTCGCGCATCCCTACCGTGCACGAGGCCCAAGGCCTCACGTACGGGTCAGGTCATCAGAACAGTGACGAAAAAACTGCAACTGCACGACAGCGTCCAACATGCTGTAGTGGCGATATCCCGACACACCGTCAGCTATGTCTATTATACAGATGACTGTGACGACGCCACAGGAAGACTGATGACAAGGGCAATGGCCGCATCAAGGGAGAGGATAGTAGACTACAACCTGAAAATGGCCATGAGAAGCAGGGACACAGCGGTCGCGGAGAAGCTAATAGCAATGCAGCGGGGCGTCTGCGACGCGTGAACGACGGCGATCTCTGGCCACCTCAAAATTCAGGGATTATAATATATAAAAAAAAAAAAAAGGAAAATAGCAACAGTAGAAGTCGCACTCTAATAAATGCAGAGTGAACAATTTAAGTGTATTGAAAAAGAGCACGGACACAGGTCTGTGGTTGCAATCTAACAATAAAAAAAAAAGTGGCGTTCATACTACTTCTAGAATTTGTTAGCACGAATCACAATATTAGCTGATTAAAATTATGTTTTATACAACAGTTATTCAAATTTAGTACATCATTAATCGCCAGGGGGTGACGCAGCAATAATTCTTTTATCATTAACATAAGTCGTTCGACTAAGAAATTTGACATGCACACGAATAAAGGAAGGATCGTTTTTTCAACTGAAAGCACTTTCACATGCAAAATTTTACACACAGGTTGGCACTAATCATTGGAAAGGGTTATTAATGCTCGAAGTCTCTGAAGGTTCGGATCCGGAACGAGATTATTCGACAGAGAACTAAGTTATTTACATAGCCTTATTAGCTGATTTAATGATATCCGTAGAACGAATAAACGCTGGGTGAAACTAGTTCTTGAATGGAGACCAGACTTGGGAGTGATCTTCGTAGGGTTGGCAGGAGCTATATGTGAGTGGGTGGGGATAATGCTCAGTGTCATATGTTGGAGACGTATTTCCAGAAGTGGACTGTTGAAGGCTGACGATGACGATGATGGTACAAATCGTAGCAATTGTTATTTTACATATGTAGCCGTTGAATTTCATTGGTATTAATTTGGGATCACCAACATTACACGTGGGACCTAATCTTCTTTTTCGCCACATGATTTCTTAACTTACTAAGGTATACTTTCGATTTATTTTCAACCGACTTCAAAAATGAGGAAGTTTTCAATTTGTCTGTATGTATTTTTTTTCTTTTTACCTAATAACTTTCGATTGGGTGAACCGATTTTGATGGTTTTTTTTCGATAGCTGGTACTTCTCGTGTCCTCAGAAATTTGGTCAAATTCTGACAATGATATCTGATTAATTGTATTTCGTAATATCCTTACGATAATTCGTAAACACAAAGACGGCGTCCGCGTCTAACAGAATTTAACGTTTGATTCGATTTGAAGTCGGTTTTGTTTGTTTGCTCGTTTAAACTGTACTAATTTATTTAATCGTACTGTTTTTCCACCCTCGTTAACCTAATAATGCCGCAAGATAACAGCTATAACTACAGATAAAGTTTGTAGCTGAAGTACATTGAAAAAGCTTCGACGTTTGAACTCAACTTTCACCGTTGTTGATCGCGCAGACAACAATAAGACAATGTACAATCATTGTAAGCCGCGAGCTTTTCACAACTAAAAGCTCGTTTGAATAGTTAGTATTCAAGTTGGTTGGTAAAGTTGACGTGTCGAAGCTTTCGCGTAATCTTCTTTTTATCTTGTCGAATATTTTTTTTTTTTTAAATATGTTGCAGGTAAGATTTTTAACAATTAGAGCATGTTCCGCGTTTCAGTTCCGTTTATTTTACCTTATAATTGATTAAAAGTTACAGTTAGAGGAGGGGGAGCAGTCTGAATAAAGAAACAGTGCACAAATAGGGGCTCGAACTTCTTTAATTTTCACCTTAATTAAAACACTTCGTTTGTCCACGTCGTAACTCGTAATCGTAATGTAATGTAATATCCATCTTTCTTTTGTCTCTTTCATTCCCAATCGTTCGCCATTCGTTCACTAATCTTCATTCTCACATTCGGATACATCTTTTTACTTTCTAAACGATCGGATACAACTTAAAGTTTTTTCCTACATAAATATATATATATATTAATATATATATATATATGAATTTGCTTGTTGCGATTTTTTAAGTGCCTATTATTAGTATTTATCACGCGCTTGGCGGTGAAGGAAAACGGCGTGATGCAACGTACATGTGTTACGTACAATATACATATGACATAAATTCTCACTGTTGGGCACAGGTTCTCAGCAGAGGATCTCTTTTTTTTAATAATAATACTATACTTTTTTATTTCGCTTCCACAAAGGTTACATATTGAGTTACATTATATAAAATACATTATTAAGCCTCCTTTGTCATCTATGATCTAATGATGTTGTCGCTGCTAGTCGATTGCTATCGACTTTTACAGCTTCATCGGATTCTGCGCTCGCGAAGACCTGATTTCACGAGCTAGATAGCTAATCTAAACTAAACCCTAACTCTACCCTAACGTACTATAATCTGCACGTTACGGACTGCCATGCCGCCGAAAATTTCTTCTTAACACTGGATGTTGGCTACTTGATAGTCGCAGGGAGGTTCGGTCCTCTCCTGCGCATATCGTCAACTGTTTCGTTTTGCTATGGGCGGTGAGAACCGCCCTGAAACGCGGGTGTCGTAGTGTGTACGCGCTATGTGGTCCTATTGCGCCGAGCTCGAAGGCGAGGTCGGGTCGCAGGTGTGACGTTGTTTGATAGTGCTTGCAGTAGTACGTGGCGAGGCCTCCGTCTGCGTTTAGTGGCGTTTGGGTCTGGTGTGTAATTGACGGTGTTTACCACCAGAGGGTTGGAGTGCTTTTCTGCACTTTCGAAGTGGTGTTGGGCCGTTTTTTGGATGAACTCTGGGATAGTTTCCAATTTTAGGTCACTGTGGAGGTCTATGTTTCTTTGATACCATCTGGCGCCTGTGGCTCTCCGGATGAAGTGATTTCCTTTGTGAGAGACTGGTATCTGTACTAAGTTGCCCTGTCAGACAGAATACCAGGCCCTCTGCCGCGCGTATTTACTAGTTTATGTGGTTAAATAAATAAAGCTAGTTACTTGAATGTAGAATAAATAAATCAGAATCAGAATGGTGTTTGCCTTTTATGTGTGTGGGTGTTTCAGAATTAGGATATTGTATCTAGAAAGTTTTCAATATTGTGGTATTTCAATTCTGTAAACAGAGTATAAGGGCATAGTCCTCCACACTGCCCTAGTGCGGATTGGCAGACCTCACATGTTGTAGAAAATTTTCTAACACATGTAAGTTTCGTCACGCCGTAGTCTTTCACCGCCGAGCACTTAAAATTGCAACAAGCAAATTCATTGGCCCCGGGGATCGAACTCAGGCTGTTAGCGTACCTTGAGACAACTACCCGGCTGTTACCACGACTGTTACCACGGCACTGGCACTGTTACCACGACTCTCCATTTCATAATTTATGTGTAATATTAAGTATATGCATAGAAACGTAGGTAAATATATACACGCATAGGATATATGACATATAATATGTAGACATGAATAGTGCTATACGATGTTTGCCTTTAAGTAATGACGACAAATGACTTAGAAATATGCTTCTACAATCTTTTGACATTATGCGGCGAGGTGATCTAAAGATGTGTCGAATTTACTGTGTTTAGCAGTTCCTCTTGAGCAGCATCAGGACAACAAAAGTATTTGAGTGGAACAGAGAAATTTATCGCGCGAACGCTATCATAGCTCGATTACACTTGAGTGAGGAATGCGCTATCTTGGTACCAGCTCAATTTGCTGATAACATGCCCGTACGTACTGATAATGGAGGAGGAACCACACTTTGTTGTGTTACATGCGGTTAATTATATTTTTATTGTGAACATCGTTGTTAGTAAATTCTCTCTTGTTAAAGCGATTATTACACTCGTGAGCAAAAATAAATAGTCGGTTAAGAAAGTTTATATATCTCGGAAGATAAAGACGCTAGCTAAATGAAATAAATTCATTAGGAATCATTGATGAATACAATTTAATAAATAATAATTTATATATTATTTATAAATAATAATAATAAATAATTTTTTACGTCCACGTGGCGACACTAAGTACTAATTTAATGAAAAATTCTGTATTATCCAAGTTAACGTAAGATATCCTTTTTCGTTTAATTTTATATATTTTTTTAATGAAATATAAATAAATAAATAAAAATATTTTATTTAATTTTAAGGATATTTAATTGTCTATGATGCATAATTTATTTCAGTTAGCTAGCGTCTTTATCTTCCGAGATATATAGATTGTCTTAACCCTTATCGTGGCAAGATTGTTTTTGAAGAACAGTAAAAAAATGTATATTCAAAAATATCAAAAATATCAAAAATATCAAAAATATCAAAAATATCAAAAATATCAAAAATATCAAAAATATCAAAAATATCAAAAATATCAAAATACATTAAAAATCGTGATATGAATACACGTGATAAAATTACGTAATTTGGTAAACCAAGATGTACACTATTCTATACAGTATTATACGTACTAAGTACGTAACGTACGTACTAACAAGCCTAAGCTTATTTGGAATGGTTAACAAGAATTTTAAATATATTTACGCAAAAAATATCGTTAGCATTCTAAAAAAGTCCTTATTCCAACTCCATCTCTTTTATAATTATAAATGTCACGACACTGACAATTGTGACATTAAACATTTGAATAATTATTATAAAATACGATTAAAGAATAAATTGAAGTAAATAGATTTTATATCTGTACTTTAGATGCATATTATGCTATACATTGCTATGTTTAGGGTTTAACCTACCCTTTATTGTTGATCACGGCTATATTTCAGCTGTCACCTGTTGTGGTGTTGGAGTTTGTTCCGTATGTTTATTTGTAAATTACAGAAAATCTAGAACCTCCTCTTTTTAAAGTCGGTTGAAAATTGTAAAGACCTACAATAACTATGACAAAAGTCCACCGTGAAAACGACTGCAGTAAAGCATTCGAAACGACCGCATTTCAATTCTCGTGATGTATAGGAGAATATATATATTTTTTTGATAAATGTGTTTTTTATTGTAATATTTACTTTAGTCCTGTAATTTGCTTAAACATCCTAGTTTTTATAAATTCCTTTACTTGAAGTGCGACCCTGTACTTTATTAATGTGTTAATACACTTATAAATAACTGAATAGATCAATCAACGATGCTGTCATAATAAATATTGCCTCTTATCTTTGTGATGTTCACGTTTAGAAATGATGTTAAAGTTTACGTTTAGTGGGCTCTCGTGTCGTTTTACCTCAAGCAGTGTAGGCAGAGATAGCAGTCGTTGTATGCAGCAGTGTTCTCTCATAACACAAGGTGGCATGATAGGTGGAGACCGGTAATCTAAATAAATTCAAAACAAGCGCATAATTTTCATGTAAATTAAGACATCTTAGGTATTGAAAATGAACTAATGCTTCCTAAATAGTTGATAACCAGATATATTGATTATCGATGGAACGTTTCCGACGTTAGATGTCGTATCTACAAAGGCACGCTATCGTTGATTATGATATAATAAGTGACCTCAGTTGATTGTGCCCCATAAGAATTTCGTGGAGAACAACGGTAATAAGTAATCCTAATTATATTTATAAAATGAAACGCGCGATGAAACAAGCTTTTCGGAACGGAATGCTTACGCGTAACATAGTAACCGTCAAAGACGAGGTTACCCCTCACCGGGGGGACCCTTGTGTCGAGTTAGTAGCGATACAGGTTTAGGCTAAGTGACCTAAGAGCTATGCCACCTCTCAATCCGGTGAAGCAGTCAAGGCCAGTCTCTCCAACCGTTTCTTTCGTCCATTTTCATCCAAAAAAAGAAACTGAAGGTTTTTTTAATTTATGACACATTCACTAACCATCACATTTATCTATATATACTCACCTATTTTCCTACATAACAAAAAAACAAAACAGGATATATTTCAATCCTATAGACTAAAATATTTTGTATCAAATTAGTTGAAATTCTAACTACTTTGACAAATTTCTTTGGAAAAACAACACGCTCTATTAAACCAATTGAAGAAATACGTCTCTGTAAAATGTCAACAAAAAGCGAAACTACAAAAGAGGATACTACAAACTGAAGATTGAATCAAGGTTCACAAGTTAAGTTAAGGATTGAAGCTACGTCTGAGGAAAGTCTGGCGATAGGGCGCATGCGGGGCACGGGCCTTACTCACCGGAGGCACAGTGCCTCCGTATCAGCCAGTATCGAGCGCGCCTCCGCGGAGTGAGGTCATGTCGCGATGTCCGACGACCGCGACACGCCGCCACCGACCGGTCTACGCAATCGTGTCAGTTTCTTCGAGAGAGTTTGGAAGGGGAGCAGCAGCTCGCAGAATGTGGAGTCCACGGCCGACGTGGAGGAGATAGAGCGGCGCATAGAACAGCGCAAGCGGCGCCCGGAGTCGCCGAAGATCGACGTCAAGCTCAAACACACCCGCGACTCTGAATCGCCGGGGAAGAGTCCGGAGACTACCTTCCCTAACGTCAAATTGAGACATGTGGAGCCCGTAGAGGAGATAGAGAGGATCGAGAGGCAGATCGAAGAGGGCGATCTCGCCTCTGGAGTCCGCTACGTCAAGTTCGAACGGGTGTCCCTGAAACGGACGGTCGAGACCCGGTCCGAGGACCGGCCGGACTCGCCCCAGCATGAATGGTACTCCGAGTACAAGCAACAGGCGCTGCAGACTGCGCCGAGGAAGGACTACCTGCGCAGTAAATCTGAATACGACTCGCATATCGCGGAAATTAGAGGTAAGTTTTTATTGAAATTTGATATATTACTACAATTGAGCGGACGCCTGAAGTACGCTAGCTAGGTGCCGGCGTCGATGAATTTGTTGTCATTTTATGTGCTGATTTACCAAATCTACATGTGTTAGACAACATCTATGAAGTCTACCAATCCGCACTAAGGCCGCGTAGTCGACTCTGCCCTTATACTCTCTTCATAATCTACAGTCTGGAAACATCCCAGGTATATTAACGATTTCTGGCGCATATATTCTCTTCATCATCTCATTCCACGTTCCTGCTTGTTGTTATTATGGAGTTGGAGTTGTCTAGACTTGGATTATCATAAACCTACCAATATCACGATCGACAAACATTCTTTCATACGAATTTTAGGAGATCCCTAGTATATCTTCGGAACCCAAGGTCCCTTTTTTATATTTATTTTTTGTTGACTGGGGAAATCTTTAACAAGATACCCCGCCTTCTGGGGAAAGGAAGGAAGACGGGATTATGTGGGGTTTTGACCCACTAAAACCCCCCGGGCCTTCCTCGGTGCATGATGAGGAGCTCCGATGGCCAGGAGAACGCACCGGAGTCTCTTTGCACTGTGCTCAAGGTCCGATGCCAACAAAATTAATACTAGAACCTAAAGGAAAACAAATCCTTTCAAACGAGAAAAAACATATTGAAATCGGTTTATATTATAATTGACTGTGCTATGCGAATGTACAACGATAAAAAATGCAAACGATTGGAAAATCTCTTTTTGGAAGTCGGTTAAAGTGAAAAGGTTGTTAATTTTGTTTAATTTTATCACTTAACATTTTGCTTAAGTGTAACATAGAACAACATAAAATGCAACCGCTCACGTGTGAAGATAAAGTATGTGAGACTAAATTTAAAATAGTTTTTATCAATAAACGAGATAACTATGATTGTTTCGCAAACATCTAATAATTATATATTAACCTAAGTTGTTAAAACAAATATCTGAAAGAATAATAAACAATCACGCCTCTTGACCCAGGAGGTACAATGCACATACACACCTTATAGCGTAGGTACATACATTTTGTTTCCAAGTGTAACGTCGTTTTTCTTTAGTCACCAAACCGGTCGAAATAACCTCTCCACTTCTGCGTCGTAAATTATTTGCGTCTCTCCTGATTCATCCTTCCTTTTTGTTTTTGTTTTGTGGGAACGTACCTGACCGCGTAATCGTTGACACGAGAATGACGAGTTATGTCGGGCCCTTACCGACCAAACCCACAAGATGTTCCACCATAGTCGCATATGGCGCACCTGCGACCCGGATGCCTTGCGGCATCTCTGGGAGGACGAGCCTCCCCCTCACCGGCCTCCAGGCAAGACGCGCCGGAACATAGGACGTGCCTTGCTCCACGACCTCCGTAAGCAGGTGATGCACTCCCTCGAGTCCATCACATGGAGGTTTTGCGGGCCAGGAATACGAGCTCCCACCGGACCCATCATCCTTCTTCTCTTGAAGTACATCCTTTCCAATAATAAATGAATCATCGAAATCGGTTGGCATAATATTGAGTTATCTGTCAATTTGTCGCGGACATAATGCAAATTTAAGACTTTTGACAGAATTGTACCAATTTTTTTTATTCCGAATGAAATGCGAATGAACGGAATTTTTTAATAAGATCATTTAGGGATTTATAATACTTCAGTATACTCCATTGTACATTGACATAAATATACACAACGCATGTGTCAATACAAATTTGTGGTTATAAAACAATAGAATATCATCATAGTAAATAAAAGCTATATATAAATAAAAGCCAAACAAAAACAGGATTACTCGTCAGGTCAATCTGAAGATTCCCTGAAAGTTTCATTGAAATCGGTCCACCCGTTTCGGAGCCTATAAGGAACAAACAACCCACACACTTTCTCAATTATGTGTATATATATTATATATATATATAATATATATAATATAATATAATGTCAAAGTTATTATTCTTAAGCTGCCGAAATGAAATTTACCTTGTTTTCGTTCTTTATATCTAAGCTGTTTGAAGTAAATTATAACAACCGTCTCTGGTGTATTATAATAATAGTAAATTCGTGCAAACGTGCTCTCGTAATCTCTTACCTGTTTAAATGGATCAGGAATATATTTGCATACAGAATGCTAAATACTTGAATAAATTCACCAACGTGCGAGCGCTCGGGCCGTGTCGACTCCAGCCAGTTTAATGTGAGATTCGACCTTGGCCATCAATTCAGGTTGTGTTATACAATTTGTTATTTAAGTGAGGCTTATGATGTCCGAACTTGGTTTTGTTAAGCGCCATTTTATTTGTCTCAAATATGGAAAGTTTTTCAATTAAGAACAGGCCTTTTAGTCAGACTTTTGTGCGATATAAGTATTTTATGGGAAAGGATAGGATTCCCACCCCCTGGATAGGATTAGGAGCGTTGCCCTAAGTGGCATATAAGTTAGTTTAGCTTAGATTGTCCTATTTAGTTTAATTAATATAATAGCTACCGACCGAGTCGTGGTTCGTCCCTCTCGGGTGCCCTCGTATCGGACTGAGAACGCGTAAAATAGTAACCGTCCAAACCGAGTTACCCTTCACCGGGGCAACTATTGTGTACTAGCTAATATAGGTTCAGGCTAAGCGGTCTAAGAGCTATGCCACCTCTCAATCCGATGAAGCAGTAAAGGTCAGCCTCTCTGGCTAACTGTGTAGTTCGTCCATAAAAAAAGCCAAGCTTTTTAACAAACATACAAATGAAACTTGTTATTGACGGATAAGGTAAAAAATACATGAAAAATAATCGAATTGTTTATCTTACCATTGAATTCCCTTAATATTATATGTATGCAAAATATATTATGTTATTACATCAATACATCAATCACCACAGCCGAGATATTGTCAAAGCAACGCTAAAGTGACGCAAAACGCATAATCACTCTTACAATGTAGATAGATAATAAAGATAAAGATATTTATGAATACATACGCTCTAATCAGTCTTATATATAGACTTACATTGTCATTCACTTTATTTTCTTAACGGGGAGGAAAGCTTCAAAAAGATACCCCGCCTTCTGGGATTCTGGGATCTCCAGTGGAACGCATCGGAGCCCCTTTGCACTGTGCTCAAGGTCCGATGCCAACAAAATTAATACTAGAACCTAAAGGAAAACAAATCCTTTCAAACGAGAAAAAACATATTGGAATCGGTTTGTAATTGACTGTGCAAACAAAAATGCAAACGATTGGAAAATCTCTTTTTTGGAAGTCGGTTAAAATGAAAAGGTTGTTAATTTTGTTTAATTTTATCACTTAACATTTTGCTTAAGTGTAACATAGAACAACTTAAAATGCGACCGCTCACGTGTGAAGATAAAGTAGGTGAGACTAAATTTAAAATAGTTTCTATCAATAAAGAGATAACTATGATTGTTTCGCATCTGCACCATTCTCTAAGAGAGCACATCCCGGGGCGAGGTTACTCCCCCCCCCCAGTGTCCTCGTGGTGCAAGGCGACACGGGCCAGCCGATGTCGCCTTCCCGGGTCCACCTTGAATTCGTGACAACGTATCCTAAGTACACACGTTATGCCAACAGAATTGAACTATTTTTTTCTACTTCCCTGAGCACAAATTTGTGTTCTCTATCTCTGTCATACCGCGCTCTCGCTTTCACACTTTGAATTCGACTCGAGCGTAACGGGACATTTTGCGCGAATGACGTGATCTCCGGGATCTCCAAACGAACGCACCGGAGCCTCTCTGCACTGTGCTCTTCGGAGAGCACATCCCGGCGGAGAGCGGGGAGGTTAATCCCTTTGCTCTGTGCCCTCGCAATGCAAGGCGACACGGGCCAGCCGATGTCGCCTTCTTTCCGGGTCCACTTTGGCGGGAGACAAAGAACCCCACCCTTGTCGTACAGTAAATCCGAGGCCCCTTTTATTCGCCGTCTACGACAGGCAGGGCGTACCGTTGTCTTATTCTATGAGCCCATAACTAAAGGATTAAAACGTCAAATATAAACTTAAGTAAACTTGCACATAATTGCTTCTACCACTTGTATATATGTGACAAATGACTTTGTGAGATATTTGAAATCATCACACGCTTAGACACGCTCATCGTAATTGCGGAACTATTGGATCGCATATCTAGCGGAGCGTTAAAACATTGTTGACGGGAAACTTATTAGCATTCACTCCACTTGCGACGGGGAGTAACTCACAGTTGGTTAACGGATTACTACTAGTTACTACTGATAGTACACATACTCACACAACATTTTATTATATAAACTGGAAAAAATAGTCATGTAATGATGCTATGTATTCTCCTCTATGTATTCTCAATGTTAAGGATATCCTGGAGAGACAAACGCAAAAAAACGCAACGAAGTAGTGCTGCAAAGACTTGGAAAGAAGGTTGAAGTTCTTAATGCAATTAAGAGACGAAAGCTGGAATACCTAGGGCATATAATGCGCAATCCCAAATACGATTTGTTACAGTTTATAATCCAGGGAAAGATACAAGGGAAAAGAAATTCGGCAACGAGAAGAACATCTTGACTTAAAAATCTTTTTTTTTTTGTTGACGGGGAGGAAATCTTCAGAAAGATACCTCGCTTTCGGGGGGGAAGGCGGCGGTTATGTGGAGTTCTTACCCACTAAAACCTCCCCGGTGGCCCTTTCCTCGGTGCATGACGAAGGGCTCCGGGATCTCCAGTGGAACGCACCGGAGCCCCTCTGCACTGTGCTCAAGGAGAGCACGTCCCGGGGGGAGGTTACTCCCTCCCCCACTGTGCCCTCGCAGCGCAAGGCGACACGGGCCAGCCGATGTCGCCTTCTTCCCGGGTCCACTTTGGTGGACGACTCAGGCCCCCGAGTCGACAAGGGTTGTCGCCCAGTGAACCCGAGGCCCCTTTTAGTCGCCTTGTACGACAGGCAGGGGATACCGTAGTCTTATTCTTGAGAGCCCAGAACTACAGGGCTGTGGCTTAAAAATCTACGCTAATGGTACAATAAGAGCACACGTTCTTTATTTCGTGCTGTTGTGTCGAGGGCCCAAATCGTCATGATGATCGCCAACCTTTTATATAGAAGATGGCACCAAAAGAAGAAGAATGATGCTATATGGATGCAGGATTTCATCCTTGTCGACATCCCTCAAACTCGAACAAAACGCTTTGCTTCGTCGTTAACGGACTGGAATAGTTTGCCCGCGTATGTCTTTCCCTATGATTACAATGTGGGTATTTTCAAGAGTAGAGTGAATAGGCATTTACTAAGCTAGTGCGGCTTACCATCCAGGACTGGGTTCTTTGTAATCGTGGTCAAGCATTTGCTTTGAAAGAATTTAATAAATATATGGTATAGGCAAATAAATTCTTTCTTTATTTTACAGTGCAGACTAAAAATAATAAACACGCAACTGATAGGTTAAAACAGATTATATAAGTAATCTATAATGAGAGATAACGCGTTTATTTTTTTTATCGCAACACTGAGAGTGAAGTTTAATCGCGGATAATCTTAAACGACCTTCAATTAAATCTTGCCATCACTGCACGGTTCAACGGCGAGCATATGTTGTGTTGTGCACTTGTTTGTGGAGTTCCGCAGCCTCACAGATACTACGTGAAGTAGAGATTTATTGTACTTCTGCGTTGAAGTGAAATACAGTCCCGACTCTTTAAAAAACAGGTCACCACTCTAAACAAGTATAATTTACGAGCAAATACAAAAATCGACTTCAAATCGAATCGAACGATAAAGTCTATTATGCGACGAGTAGGGGCGCTTTGCGTTTTTTTTTCTTATAGAAGGCTAGTATTTTTTTTTAAATATTAGTAACATTCTTGTTAATCGTTCCAACTAAGCCTATGCTTGTGCTAAGGTTCACGTCAATATTCGAATGGTGGATTCGAACCTACGACCTCACGATTTGCAGACAGTACCCTAAACCATTATTATTGACGCTTTTTGTATAAGTTAAATTTCTACGAAATAGAATTAATCGGAACCGAAACTAAATTCGCATCAAACTACGCTTACTGAGCTCGTAGTTTGGTTTTACACGTATTAGAAATTTTTCTAACACTTGCACGTACATTTCACGATGTTTTCCTTCACCGTGGAGCGCGTGGTAAATCAAAAAATTGTAACAAACCAATTCATTGGTTGGTTGTTGGATCGAACTCGGGTTACTACCGTAATATACAACTTAGACGACCTCCGGATCACTGAACTACCATGGCTCCTTACATAAGAATTAAATTATTGAAATGTGGTATACATTTTAAAATTATTTTAATCAAGGCGACTTCAGTCACCTCCGCTCACATTTGTAGAACATGATAATTTGGTATTCTTAAAAAAATCACTGGCATCGATAAGCAATTGCTTGCAAAAACATTCATTTTTATGCTATAATTGCGGTAGGCAATGTCGCCGGGGTAAACAATATTCGATAAGATAATTCGTTGAAGTACGCTGGGAAGTAGTTTGATATTTATAATTGATAATATAGCGAAATTAATCGCGTAGCACTGTCGTGGAATTTGTTTTTCATTATACGAATCAATATCACTGGGTACAATTTTATATATTTATACCAGAAATTGTTTCATTTAGTACGCCCAAGCCGCCCAAGGTCCCTTGCGCAGTTCCAACCCTGTAGTTCTGGGCTCTCAAGAATAAGACTACGGTATCCCCTGCCTGTCGTAGAAGGCGACTACAAAGGGGCCTCGGGTTCATTGGGCGACAAGGGTGGGGGCCTTTGTCGTCCGCCAAGGTGGACCCGGGAAGAAGGCGACATCGGCTGGCCCGTGTTGCCTTGCACTGCGAGGGTACAGGGGAGGAGGAGGGAGTAACCTCCCCGGAAGTGCTATCTATGAGCACAGTGCAGAGGGGCTCCGGTGAGTTCCACTGGAGATCCCGATGCCCCTCACTGTGCACCGAGGAAGGGCTACCGGGGGGAGTTTTAGTGGGTAAAAACCCCACATAACCGCCGCCTTCCCTCCAGAAGGCGGGGTATCTTCTAAAGATTTCCTCCTCGTTAACAAAAAAAAAATCTCCCTTAGTGTTCAGGCTAAGCGACTAAGTGCTAATTGCTGTGCCAGCTCTCAAAAACCCGGTAAAACTGAAGTCAACGATTGTTCAAGTCATAAAGAAAATGTGCGAGTCCACAGCTCTCTCTTTTGCCCCTAATATCCGGAACATAACGCTTTCTATCTTTACTATATTATCTCCCTCTCAACTCCTTTTCGCCTCGCCCGATCACATTTTTCGTAACGAAATATCTCGTAAAGGTACATTATCGGTTTGACTTGTAAATAAATAAACACTAGAGCTCACTTTACGCTATCATGGTGTCAGCAGAGCCCTAGCAAACTCATCGCCTGCCCATTAGCGATCGTTCATAATTAGCTACCGTCGCAGATAAGTGCTGTACGGAGAAACGGCGCCGCGATGACATCACTTATTATTAGTTCCTCACGTGACTAAAGTGTCATCACTTAGTGCATTAGTGTTTAGTGCCGAGAGATTTATGATATTCTAGGTTTACAGCGCTTACAAGTATATCTATAAACGAGTAAAAACAAAAACCGAAATCAAATCAATTGAAACGTTAAACGCGCGATGTATTATTACGAACTCTTCAAACTGCCGTTGAAAATTCTTTCTCTCCTTATTATTGTTATACGTTGTTATTATTAAACTAAATAACAGTTTTTCGTGCATTTGTCGCTCACATACTTAATGCAAATTTAAGACAGATGGATGCCATTTTCAGAAATAGATCAAAGTAGACCAGCTGGGAAGCACCAGCTTTCAAAAAATAAAAGAATCAACAAAATCGGTTCACCCAGTCCAAAGCTATTAAGGTAATAAAAATAAAAACCATACAGACGATTGAGAACCTTTTTATTCGAAGTTGGTTGAAACTTTTTATAAATTATGTCCCACTGTTGGGCACAGGCGTTCTCTGTAAATATAGTATAATGACATAGTCCTTCAGCCCTGTAGTTCTGGGCTCGTTGAATAAGGCTATCTCCTGCCTGTCGTAGAAGGCGACTAAAAGGGGCTTCGGGTTCACGAGGCGACAAGGTCCCCCCGCTTTTATCGTACGTTGCATACCCAGGAAGAAGGCGACATTGGCTGGCCAGTGTCGCCTTGCATTGCGAGGGCATAGGCGGCGAGGGATTGAACTCCCGCCCGGAACGTGCTCTTCCAGAGCACATTGCGGAGGGGCATCACTCCGCCTTCCCCCCAGAAGGCTGAATCTTTTTCCGTCACGATGTTACCACTTGGGATAGAATTCGGGTTGCTAGAGTACTTATGCAACTTGAGGCGACCGCTATGCTACGCCGGATTACATCTGCTGCGCATATTGGAATATAGGGCGAGAAATTGTGTGTACAGTGGCCGTCACGCGGCGAGTGTGTGATAACTCAGTTAACAATATTATCGCATGCTATAAAGGTTAAATGCATTAATTATTCACTTCAGATAAGTCTGTCCAAACTTTTAACTTTTGATGTACTTTCAATATCCAATTAAACAGAGCATTATGTGTTCACGCACGGCGCTTCAATCTGTACGCAGTGATAACAGACATCTTTTCTGTTATCACATATAAATTAAAATACATATCAATAAATTAAATGTTTTTATTTATATGTATGCATTTTGGAGAGTGTGCTCAGGAACTACATGATCTAATTCCCCCATCCCCGTTCCATCATCGGACTTCTAGACGCACTGCCGGATTTCATCCTTTTGTTGTGAACATCACTCAAACCCGAACGAAGCGATTTACTTCGTCTTTCATTCTTCGTACAGCAAAGGACTGGAATAGTTTGCCCGCGTCTGTCTTTCCTTCCGATTACAATGTGGGTATTTTCAAGAGAGCAATAGGTATTTACTAAGTTAGTGCGCCTTACCATCCAGGACTGCATTTCCACTTATCATCGGGTGGGATCGTAGTTAAGCACTTGCTTAGAAATTATAAAAAAAAATATTTCGAAATCAAGTATATGTAATAACCAGTAAGTCTTGCAGAATAAAATAGTCCAATAACTAATTCACTCGTTTTATTCAGATGGCGTAACGTTGTACAAGGAATTATCAACCGATCACCACAATCTTTATACAAATTTATTTAAAATTCAGATAACAAACTAATAAAGTTAAATATTTTTTAACAATGCCAAGTTAATGTGATGAACAACTAAATAATTAATTATGAATTAAAGATACAATAAGGTTTAGATAAATCAATAAGATATCATTGGAAGTAGTTATTATGCATAACAATCGCTGGTTGCCATCTGTTGCTAGCTACGTAACATATATTGGGGGGACCCTTGTATCGAGTTACTAGCGATAGAGGTTCAGGTTAAGCGACCTCAGAGCTATGCCACCTTTCAATCCGGTGAAGCAGTCAAGGCCAGCTTCTCTTGCCAATCTCTGTAGTTCGTCAAAAAAAAGCTTATGTATTTACGAGTAAAATAAAAACGACTTCAAATCGAATCAAACGTTATAAACGCTATTACGCGCGGACGCTCTCTTTGTATTTACGAATTGTCGTAGGAGTATTATGAAATAGAATTAATCAGAACCTAAGCAAATTCTTATTCTATTATATTCATTCCATTGTTAGAATTGGACCACATGGGAAAACCAGCTTTCAAACAAAAAAGAATTATCAAAATCGATTCACTCGGTTGAAAATTATGCAACAAATATAAAAAACAACATACAAACGAATTGAGAAACTCCTCCTTTTTCAAATCGGTTGAAAAAAAATTAAAAACGGTTTAGCAAAAAGTATGAATTGACAACTTTCTCCTTATTTTGAAGTCGGTTCATCATTCATCATTTCAGCCGTAAAACATCCACGGCTGGACATAGGCCTCCCCCAACGATTTCCAAAGGGACCGGTTGTAAGCGGCCCGCATCCAGCTGCGTCCTGCGGCCTTTATGAGGTCGTCAGACCACCTTGCGGGTGGACGTCCCACACTGCGCTTGCCCACACTGCGCTTGCTGGTCCGTGGTCTCCAATCGAGAACTTTTCGGCCCCATCGGCCATCTGTTCTACGCGCTATGTGCCCTGCCCATTGCCACTTCAACTTGCTTATCCGGCGAGCTATGTCGGTTACTTTCGTTCGTAACATTCTTGTTAACCATTCTAATATGGTAGATAGAATGGTAGATTCGAACCTACGACCTTACGTTTTGCAAAGCGTACCCTAAACCATTAGGCTATTTATTGTAGTCACATTTTGGTGCTCGATTTATTTTTAACAAATAAATAAAATAGAAGTGTCTGTTTGTTATATTAAAATAACCGTTTTTACTATATGCATATAATGCTTACGGTATTTACTAAAATAACATTTTTTACAATTTTGGTTTGTCTGTTTGTTCCGGCTAATCTCCTGAACGGCTGGATCGATTTAGACGGGACTTTCACTGACCGATAGCTGATGTAATAAGGAGTAATTTGTGACTTATTTCTTACAAAACAGTTAATAAATAGTTTCTAATCGCGGGTAAAATCGCGAGGTGCAGCTAGTTCTTCATAAAACATAACCTCGCAAGCGTTTTGAATAACGGCCTTCTCCCCTCATTTGCTATTCTACCAGCACGGCTCGTGGATTTGAAATTAGCGAGTGAACAGAAAACACTCTGAGGTGATCTCATGCCTGATGTCACTCTTGTTGTGATTGGACGACGGTCCGCTCGTGAGTTATCACCAGGGTCAAGATCGAGGCACATTCCGATATTTGGGTCGATTTGTTTTCACAGATACAATAACATTTTCGTATTATTACCTCACAGCTTATCGCTAAGTGTCGACAGTTTAATGATATTTTATTCTAGTACGGGTCGAGTTTTAATTGTTTATCTATATTTGTTCATTTGCCGAATGACGGCAGCAGGAAAGTCTTGGAATGTAGGCGACCTTCATTCCAAGACTTTCCTGCGTCAGATAAACGTAAGGCGCCCTACCTACATATGGACCAACGACGTTATAAAGATAGCCGGAAAGCTGGATGCGGAAAGCGGAGGATCGTATATGGTGGAAGGCATTGCCACCAGCAGTGGATAGACACAGGCTGATGATAATGATGTTTTATTTATTTATTTAATTACACTGCGAGGGCGCTGGGGCAGGTCAATCCCTCGCCCATAGGGGGCCCTCGCAGTGCAAGGTGACACGGGCCAGCCGATGTCGCCTTATTCCCAGGTCCACTTTGGCGGACGACAAAGGCCCCCACCCTTGTCGCCCAGTGAACCCAAAGCCTTTTAGTCGTCTTCTACCAAACAGGGGATATCGTAGTCTTATTCTACGAGCCCAGAACTACAGGGCTGGTGTATCATCTCCTAGCATAAGCTCTGCTCGGTCGCCGTTTCCTCCTAAAAAATACAAGTCCGTCATGGCCAGAGTTACAGCCGCGTACAGAAGTCGAGTGAGCATGTTATTGGTTACTGATAACAAACATTGCAGGGCTCGGAACGAGATAGAGCACGCCCCAACACGTAGCAACAAATGTCGAAGCCGTGTGGAAATTGTTCCGGACGTTACTAATTTATTTACAAGTTACGACAACAAAGTAAACACCATTACGATTTTAAAAAAATACAAAAGATATAAGAAAGAAAAAGATAAGTTCAGTTAAAACAACAGAAAGCTTTATGTCGACGCCGGAAAACAAAAACGTTAACCCACAAAAATGAAATGTTCACAAGAGCCGAAAAACATTTCAACTTTTAAAATCGTTTTACAGTACAAAAATAAATCTTGAAAATCCTATTTTCGATATTTTTCATCTAATTATTACAAGTCACTACTATATCATTCGACGCGTCTCTTTTTCTCATTCCAACGACGTAAAAAGTGAAAATATAAGTGTCACTTACTACGTTTTTGCTTTCCAGCGTCGATACATGTAATAAAGTCGAGTCGTGTAATTTAAAGCGCACTCGTTTTTTAACCCAAAACGTCTTTGAATACCAGGGCGACAGACGGTGCGAGGAGTTACTACCACGCCTAATTCGGACGAACACTTTCCTTTTCGCTCGCAGACCGGGTGACCTCATGCGCCGGCGCAACATTCAAGATGGCGCCGTACATTTAGAATACATTTTTTTGTCCTGACACTTCGCAATGAAGGTTATTCTGTTTGTAAACTTAAGTAAGTGTGCGTTCCCGTAGTTCGGATTAGAAGCATCGAAAGGAACACCGACAACCTATCCTTTCCTCCGCGGGATTTAAAACAAGTATATAAATAAAATAAATAAAAATAAAATTGCCTTTATTACAATATATTCTACAAATATTAATGAATTTGATAATTTTTACGTTAATCATCGGCAACTGGTTGTGAAACGGCTTGTCTGTCGTTTCCACTTTCCACTTCTATCTTTTGCTACCCGGGTCCATAGCGGACCAGCTATTCTCTTAAACTCGTCTTCCCATCTTTTAATTTGTCTCCTCTACTTCTTTTGCTATCTCTTGGATACCATTCAGTTACTAACTTCGTCCATTTTTTTACTTTCTCTTAGCTGTCCAACACCATTTAAGTCGTCTGTAAGTTGTGTGTGCATTTATAAATTGTGTTTTCATTTTAATTTCTTGTATCTTCATTCTATCTCTTCTTTTTATACCTAAAATACTAATAATTGCATTTTGGCAGAATTGAACTTACTCTCTTGTAGTTCTGTTTACGCCCATTGACTGGCACCCGTATAATAAACTTGGCATAATTGATATTTTATATACTTTCTTTTTAACTTTCATTGGCATTTCTTTATCCTTTATCATTTCCTAAGAGATTTCTATAAGTTGGCTCAAATATATATTCTCTTTCTTCGTCACTTACTGTTATTTCGTTGGTTGTTGTTTGTTTGTAGTTTGTCATAATTTTGGTCTTAGTTAAGTTCATTTTGTTGCTGCAGCATCATTCCCAGAGTTCCTGCTTCCTCAAATACAAGTATATTTACGTGTAAAAATAAGGACCGACTTCAAATCCGACTTTCTTCTTTGTATTTCCGTTTGTAATTATCAGAGGAATATAACTTCTAAAATAAAAGTAGCTTAAGATCTCCTTATTACATCAGCTATCTGCGAGTGAAAATGCCGTCAAAATTGGTCTAGCTGTTCCAGAGATTAGCAGGAACTTACAGACAGACAAAATTGTAAAAAATTATTTTAGTACATATACTGTATATTTATTTATATGCATGTATTACAATCAGACACTCCAATTTTATTGATTTGTATGTATTTGTATATATTACGCGGAAGTGAAACGCGGGCGGAAGTTTAGTCTAGTCTAGTATTAATAGATCAGATTGCATATTTGCTCTTGAATACACATTTATAATATAACTATGATAAAATTACATCTAAAAGGTCAATTTAGTTATCTCGACGCTCCGTTCACGAGAAGCAATTCATTTTGGTATATTAATTCGGAAGAAAAATGACCACTTTACAGCTGAGCGACGCTGGGACTGAAATGACCTTCAAAACCGCAAGTATTTAAGCTCGTTGCCCCTAAGGTCATTAATTAAAGACGCTGACGCCATCCCTATAATTCAAATAATTTCAGACAAATCTAAATTTTTGGGTATAATTGTAGCGATGAAAGTTTAGGGTACGGTCTACGAATCGTATGGTCTTGGGTTCGAATCCACCATTTGACTATTGACGTGAACCATCTCCTAGCACAAGCATAAGCTTAGTTGGAATGGTTAACAAGAATGATAGTAATAATAATAATAATAACTTTATTAATATCAAAAAAACAAACATGTTACATATACAGGAGCTCTGTCTCCTGAACTAGGTACAGTGTACCTGTATCTCAGGAGACAGTGCCTTCCAGAGTCACAAACAGTAAGTCCTGCGTACTATAAGTTTTTAACATAAGTTAAGTAAATTATACGATAATTAATAATTAAAAATATATGAAAGAAACAAAAATGTATGCAAAAGGAAAAAAAGGGAAAGAACTACAGTCATATGTTAGCTGGCAACACCTGACACCCAGCGATTGTTATACATAATAACTACTTCCAATGATATCTTAATAATTTACCTGAACCTTATTGTATCTTTAATTCATAATTAATAATTTAGTTGATCGTCACATGAACTTGGCATTGTAAACAATAGTTTAACCTTATTAGTTCCTAATCTGACTTCTAATTAATTTTGTATAAAGATGGCGAGGACGCGCAGTTGTGACGTTTGACTCGATATAAATAATTCTTTGTACAATGTTACGCTGTCTCAATAAAGCGAGTGTATTAGTTGTTGGACTATTTTATTCTACGAGACCTACAGATTATAACACATAGTTGAGAAGTTATGCGAATGTGTCGTGTATGTGTGTGTTTGTGTGAGTGAGTGTGTGTTTATCATGAGGTTAATAATATATTTTAAGACTTGAATAATTTTCCAAGTAACACTATATATTCGTGAGGTGTACACTAAAACATAACTATTGGTAAACTTTAACTGACATTAGGTGACTCATTACTTAGTTACGCCCAACCGGTCCACAGATAACTAATTGTTTTCAGTCACAAACAAACAATACACATTCCCAGCGTTATTTTCCTTGTCCTTTTGGTGATGCCAGATAAGAAAACAATGGCTTACGAATTATGTTTTTGTTATGATGTTGTCATGCATCTCTCAATTTATAATTGTAATTACAAGTGAATTTAAATTGTGTTCTGGAGAATGTAAAACACTAGCGCAGAGATTAACAAGGAAAACTGAATCTATTATTGATATAAACAAAATTTACAAAATTATTTCTACGTATGTATTCGATCAAACGACGAGTAATTTAATACAATGTTGTAGAACTAGCTGTAGTAGTCAAACGTGTCACCACAACACCTTAAATATTATTTGAATTATTTAACCTACTTCAAAAAAGCAGGAGAAATGAAAAAAGAATCATCAAAATTGGTTCCACCCAGTCGAAAGTAGAAACTCTTCCTTTTGAAGTCTTTTTTTTTATATGAAAAGTGGCAAACGAGCATACGGCTCACCTGATCTTAAGTGATCACCGTCGCCCATGAACATCCACAGCACCAGAGGAGCTGAAGGTGCGTTGCCGAACTTTGAGATAGGAATAGGCTCGTTTCTTGAAGGTCCCTAAATCGTAAACGTTCGGAAACACCGCTGGCGACAGTTGATTCCACGAGTTGACAGTGCGTGGGAGAAAGTTACGCGAAAAACGTACAGTCGTTGAACGCCAACCATCAAGATGGTGGCGGTGGAATTTGGAATTCTGCCGAGATGTGCGGTAATGGAAATCGGTAGCTGGGATGATTCCGAACAATTCCTCAGAACACTCCCCATGGTAAATGCGATACAGGATGCAAAGAGAACCGACATCTCGTCGCACACTCAGAAGGTCGAGTCGATCGGAAAGACCCTGATCGTTGACTATTCGAGCAGCAAGTCGGTTTAAAAATACTCGGACATCCAGGTACTGAAGACTTAAAGCTAACAGAGATGGTATTATAGCATATACAAACGGGACTCTTTTGAAAAACTACTGTAATAATACGTGCCACGTCTGTCATTAAGCTTTTTCATTAAGTCGGTTGATGAGAAAAAAGTAACCACTATAAGAGCTGTGTAAATAGTGTTATTCAACGATTATCCGTGAAATAGCAACCGACCGAGTCGTGGTTCGGCACTCACGGGCACCTTCGGATCGGAATGCTTACGCGTAACATAGTAACCGTCCAAGCCGAGGCTATTCCTCGCCGCTTGTGTCGAGTTACTAGCGATAGAGGTTCAGGCTAAGCGACTTAAGAGCTATGCCACCTCTCAATCCGGTGAAGCAGTCGAGGCCAGCTTATCTAGCTAATCTGTGTAGTTCGACAATAAAAAATGTATAATTCAATAAATTGTTTCAAATTTACTTTAACACAAACTCTAACTAGATTCATATCTTTTAGGTCTTAGCAATTTCTAAATCCCTTGAGGTAGAGAACAACTTCTTATGCATCAATTCTCTTTATCCATAAACGATCGGTGCACGAACTGACCAATACGTACTTATCTAGCTAATATAACCCTTTAAGTTATAATGTTAAAGTTAATTTTAGAATGGTTAGCTACGTACCAACTTAAGCTGGAACATACGAGCGGTGTAAAAGGAATTTCATGTGTCTAAGTATACCAGTGCGCATTTCTTCAGCCCACAGTAATGAAGAAATGCGTCATTGGGACTGCGTTGATGTTTATTTTATATCCAGCCAAATGTGTAACTGGCCATATTGTACAATAAAAAAAAATATTTCCTGGAATCAATCATCTCACTGCACATTGATATATTTTGTTGCACAGAGTCTGTGTTTATCGAAGCTGCCTACAAAAGCGTAGAAGGTGTTTAACTCTATTATATTTATATATTATTATCAATACATAAAGCAGCTTTTTATTTGTTTTAATTTTAATAATATATATTTAACTAAGTTTTTATAACATCATATTGGTATTATCTGTAACGGTGTTATAATTTTTATTGATTTAAATAATTAAAAAATAAATATATAAATAAAATATTCTGATTCTGGGATAACTCGCCCAAGTAAATGTACCCCAGATTTGAAAAACCAATTGAATAGTTATTTTATGATAGGTCTCTTGACATTGTACTTACATTCCACATCGTTGGAAATCTATCCGCACTTGACACCATTTTCGAACTGCGCCCAGATTATGTTAAACCAATTATGTGCAAAATGTATATTAATTCGCTTCATAGTGGATGATATTTGATTATTATAAATTATTGTAGATAAACTAGATTAGTTAGAACAGCCCCGAAAATCTGGGCTCCTAGAATTAGACTACGGTATCCGCCTGTCGTAGAAGGCGACTAAAATGGGCCTCGGGTTCACTGGGCGACAAGAGTGCCGTCCGCTGAGGTGGACGCGGGAAGACATCGGCTGGCCCGTGTCGCCTTGCACTGCGAGGGCATAGGGGGAGGGATTAACTTCTCTCCCGGGACGTGCTCTGCGAGAGCACAGTGCAGGGGGGCTCCGATGCGTTCCACTTGAGATTCCGGAGCACCATGTATCGAGGAAAGAACACTGGGGGGGGGAGGTTTTGTGTCTAAAAACCCCACATAACTTCTGGGGGAAGGCGGGGTATCTTGTTGAAGATTTCCCCCCGTCAACAACAAACAAAAGATAGGTAGGTAGGTGCCTTGACATTGTACTTACATTCCGCATCGTTGTAAATCTATCCGCACTTGACACTATTTACGAACTATGCCCTGAGTATGGTAAACCAATTATGTGTAGAATGAATATTCATATGCATCATAGTGGTCGATATTTGATAATAAACTAATCTAGATAAACTAGATTAGTTAGTCAGTTCAGTAATCATTTTGAAACAATAGTAATGAAAGCCTCCAGTCTGTTATTTGCCAATGATATCTCACTACGAAATCAACGTTCATTTGTCATTGTCCGTTCAATTTTTATTAATCTAAAAAATGTCAAGTAATAATTTTTTTGTATGTAATTTTCAATTGCAAAATTAGTAAACAAGATGAAATACAAGTATATTTATGAGTATAAAGACAAACCGACTTCAAATCGAATTAAATGTCAAAAGCTATTACGCGCGAATGCCCTTTTTCTATTTCCGAATTATCGCAATAATTAGGAAATATCTTAGGAAGAACCTAACCAAACTCTCATCAAACTACCATTGAAGTACATCCTTTCCAATAAAAATGTTACGGGAAGCACCAGCTTTTAAATAAATAAAATATCGTCAAAATCGGCTCAACCAGACGAAATTTACGAGGTAACAAACATAAAAAAACATACACTAGAATTAAGAACTTCCACCATTTTTGAAGTCAGTTGAAAAGCAAAAAAATATAGATAATATAGTACAAATACACTATACTGTATACATCTTATCCTTTATCTCTATATTCATATATATATATACACATATATCTACCCGGCCCACTTCGCCGGGCTATATTTTGATTTATTTTATTTAAACAATAAACTTACATAATTAAATATTTAATTTAACTCTCACAATATATTAAATTATTCATTTTTCTCCGTATTCATTCTCTTCTATTCTCTTCTCGATCGGGTGAAGATCATTACCTACACCCATGTACATTTCAGTAAATACATCATTCTTATTATTTATACAAAAACATATCAGCCTCAAGTTAATGTAAGAAATAAAAGAACGACGTATGGCTTGTTTGACAGTTCAAAAAGAGGAGTGCTCCGATCGTCACCAAACTTTATACGATTACTTGTCAGGTCAATCTGAAGATTCCCTGAAAGTTTCATTGAAATCGATCCAGCCGTTTCCTATATCCTATATGGAGCCTATATGGATCAAACCCGCACACGTTCTCTTTTATATAAATTGATATAGTTACATATATTATATGTTCGTCTCTTTTCTCGATTATTCTTTAAAACTTGGTTTTTAAATTTGGTGACTGCATAGTTTTATATATATTGGTTGTTTTAAAAAAATGAAACGGTCACCGAGCGGTTGATGTCACGTTTAATTCTTCATGTTAATATATTACGTCAGTGTGGCCACCGCGTTATAGTTATATGTGGAGATGACCTCACAGGGGAATGTGAGCAGTGCAACGAGCGAAAATAAATTTTATATCCTCATATTTACGGTTTATTTTTCAATGGCTAATGCTAATTCCAAGTCAAATGCACGGAGAATTAGGCTTTATTGTGAAGGAATTAAAGACGGAGTTTCTTTGTTGTGATGTTTGTAATTCAAGAATATGGCGTACATTCAAATAAGCTAAGGGCAACAAAACGTAACTTTGTAAGGTGCGTTTAGTTGCAGTGAACACGGGTCCGTTTAAAGCGAATATAATGCATAAGCTGAGTAATGCTATCTATTTTGAAGTAACGTTACGAAAAGTGTGATACGGACTTACTGTTAGTGAAGATAGAAAGTTGTGTTGACTATACTTTTCATTTTACTCTCTTTCCATATGAGTCGTGGGCCCAACAGTGGGACAATTATACGTACTTAGCGTACCCAGCCCGCTTCGCCGGACTAGATTTTGCTTTATTTTATTTAAACAATAAACTTACATCATTAAATATTCAATTTAACTCTCACAATATATTAAATTATTAATTTCTCTCCGTATTCATTCCCTTCTCGAGCGGGTGAAGATCATTACCTACACCCATGTACATATCAGTAAATACAATATCATTCTTATCTTTTATACAAAAACATATCGGGTTCAAGTTAATGTGAGAAATAACAGTATGATGTATGGCCTTCTTTGACAGTCCAAAAAGAGGAATGCTCCGAACGTCACCAAATTTGCAGGATTATTTGCCAGGTCAATCTGAAGATTCCCTGAAAGTTTTATTGAGATTGGTCCAGCCGTTTCGGAGCCTATATGGAACAAACCCACACACTATCTCTTTTATATATATATATACATATAAATATATATATATATACATATATATATATATATATATATATAGATACATAAAGGCTGTAACTTTAATTTTTACACCTACAACGAGCAGGAATATGGAAAAATATGAAAGTATTTCTGTCATGTTATTTGTAAATACGCTTGTTATTACGCCACATGAAATTTCATTCGGTCTACGAACAATTGTTCGTTCATTCGTCAACTGTAAACGCAGCCCCGTAACAATTACACCGCGTAAAGTTATTTTTGCCTCGCTGTGTGGTCTCGATGTATTCATTCATTAAGTCACGGCCATTATACACTGAGGTAAGCAAAATTGACAATCGGACGATTCGTATACGAACTCGATTGTATAAATCGTATTGGTTTATGACGTTGGCTGTTTTTGTGTATGAATAAATACAATTGTATTATAATGATTTCAACAAAATGTATGCACTATTGAATTGTCATTTATAAGACGTGTCATGTCGTACAATACACAATAAAGGCTCTCAACATTGAGATGAAAATATCGAAGTTATTTTCTTTTGATATATTACAATTTATAGCATCCTTTTCATTCCATGTATTTTTCAATTTTTTCCTCACGGAAGTAAATCTTCAACAAGATACCTCCTTCTAAAGGCGGGGTTATTTGTGGTTCATACTTACTAAAACCCCCTGGTGGCCTGCCTATCCTGGGCGCACAGCGAGGGGCTCCGGTGCGATCCAAAAGACATCCTATCCTAGGGGGATGTACTGTGCTCTGAAAACAGATCCCGTGAGTTACTTCCTCCTCCAGCACCCTCGCTTTTTTTACGGGGAGGAAATCTTCAAAAATATACACATCCTTCTTGGGGGAAGACGGCGGATATGTGGAGTTTTTACCCACTAACACCTTCCGGTGGCCCTTTCCTCGGTGCATGACGAGGGGCACGCACCGGAGCCCCTCTGCACTGTGCTCAAGGGCACGTCCCGGGGGGGAGGTTTTTCCCTCCCCTTCTGTGCCCTCGCTGTACTAAGGCGACACGCGCCAGCCGGTCGCCCTCTTTCACAATGATCCCCCCGATGATGGGTAACAAGGGTTAAATATATAGATTGATAATTGTTTATCGTAGATAAACGACACTAGCATCCGCCAACTCGAAGATCATCTCTCATGCTTCCTGGATTCAACGGTAGACCGTTGGTTGGATTGATACCACATATTCAAGAGGTCGAAGTACAACATTCGTTCACGATGTTGTCACCACTTTATTGGTGAAATAAATATAAATGAAAAACGGAGGCACATGTTGCGCATCGGTTCATTTTAATTATGTTTTACAGTCGGAGTATGCTAGTTAACGGCTTGTATAAATTATGCTCACTGCATCATAACATTATAATAGTGTTTGATCTTTGGAGTTTTATATTTAGCGACCTCTATCGGACTAAAAATGCAATTACTCGGAATACAATGACGTAAACGGTGGCATTCTTTTAAATTCCTAAATCGTAATTTGACAGCTAATGTCAAGCTACTAAAATAGACTCCCGCCTACCAGCTTTATTCTGATAGTAACGCGTTTAAGTGTGATTAATTTTGTACATGTTTAAATTCCATTATTTAATAATTATTACAATATTCAAGATAAGAGAATGTTTGCGACATTAAAAAATTCCATCACATTGTCCGCCATTTTGGTTTACGTTCCTTATTTTACTTGCAAAGTTTTGACTGTTAACTTCACTCTGTACATATGACATCAGAAATAACATATTTAATACATTTCCCAGAAACTATGCTAAACACGAAACTGGTTTCCAATGGTTACTGCCACTATGAATATTTTATAACGTCTGAGCAATAATAAACATGAGAAGAGGTTATAAACATAGACATTTAATAAATTGTTTAACACCTGTCATTGTATTAAATTGTCAACATTGTCACGTTATTATGTTGCAGATTTTTTTTTCTCTGTGTCGCCAGTTTACAATGGATAAACAAATTTTGTTTTTGCTAGAATTGCATAACTAATCGGTCACGTGAAATATTGATAACATGTCTCTTTCAACTCTAATGTAAATAAAAAGAGCCAGATATTGTTGTTACCTCGTTCTCTCTTATCTTTAAAAACAAAAGATAATTGATTATTATTCTATAGCGTAGATTAAGGTGCATGCCATACAAATTAATCATTTCTAAGTCTTCATAATTGTTTCATATTGCGTGCGAATTATGATCGACCAGTTATAAATCGTCACCAACAATTTATCCTAAGCAAATTCACGAAAAAACAATAAAAACCGTGATAACTTTTAATTTTGATATTAATTAAGATACTTATTTCAATACCAATGCAATAGTTATTTTATTCATAACAAATACAAAATATTTATTTTTCTTTTATTATTTATATTTTTTGATTTTGTTTTTTAGTTAGCGTAATATACATGTAATTCGAATTTAGTATAATTTGTTGGTGTTAAAATAATACACATCGCACAATACACTCTTGGCAGAATACCGAACAAGGCTATTGCCCATTAAGAAATCTAATCAGAAGTAAAAATACTTTTGACAGCGCGGGAATAACGACACAGATAATATATGGCTGCACGAATACAGGTTCCAGCGCGGTGCGTAGGTGAACAACGACGTAGGCAAGATTAATGGACGGCGGGAATTATTGCATTGCGACTGGCTTAAAGCCGACTAGAAATTGTATGCTACCATTCAAAATTTAAAAATAAATATACTATAATTTATTGCTCACCAATAATTTAGTAACCTCTCACGTACTCTTAAAAAACAATAGAAAAATGTTGGGTGATTGATAGGGTTAAGACAAACCTAGGCTAATTCTAGATTCTTCATCGGACTCCCTTAACCACTACAATAACGAATGTGGAAGGTGTATTTCTGTACACAAAATATCTGTGCAAATATATACACAAATCGATGGCGCACTCACTTGGTTGAAATTTTCAACAAGATACCGGTGACGTTATGTAGGGTTACCCACTAAACCCACCCGGTGGCTCTTTCTCGGTGCATGGTGAGGAGCACCGGGATCTCTAGTGGAACGCACCGGAGCCCCTCCGCACTATGCTCTCGGAGAGCACGTCCCTGGGATGAGGTTAATTGCTCCCCCCACTCCCTCCTCACAGTGCAAGGCGATATGGGCCTGGCGATGTCGCCTTCTTCCCGTGTCCTCTTCAGCGGATGATAAAGGCCTCACCCTTGTCACCCAGTGAACCCGAGGCCTCCTTTAGTCGCCTTCTGCGACATGCAGAGTATACCGTATGCTACTAACTACAGACAGGGCTGACAATCGTTAAACCAAGATTAAATAGACCGAACAACGTCCAATATTAAACTTCTACTTTGTCTCCTAACGTAAACGACGACGAATCAGCGTAGCGAAGGTTTCGTAACACTTGTCGGCTTCACTATAAATAACGTATGATGTCATCTTACTTAATTACTGAACTTACCAAATACGAAACTAGTCGTTTGACCGTGACGTTAGAGATTGTATGTTGAGACATGCTTTAAAGGGGCAAGAAATAAGTTCTTCTCATTTTGAAGTGCTCAGATAAGAGACAACTTTCGTCTGAACGCACCATTCACAGAATTGAATCAGTCTAAGATATTCTGGGTTCTTCTTTTTATTTTCACTTTTTCTCTATGCATGTACCCGTTTCTTTGTCTCTTCACAAGCCGAAGTAGAATAGCAGAGAACGCCATTTTGCACTCTTTTCAATCGATTTACAAAAAAAGGAGTAAGTTCTCTATTCGTCTGTAATTTTTTTATGTTTCTTCATAACTTTCGACTGGCTGGACCGATTTTGATGATTCTTTTTTTATTTAAAAGCTGGTTCCAGTGTGGTTCCAGTTCTAAAGGCATCCAAGCATAGCAAGAGCCGTGCTAGCTCAGTGTCCGGGCGGTTGACTCAAGTTGCATAGTACGCTAGGAACCCGAGTTCGATCCCCGGTGCCGGCATCAATAAATTTGCTGTTGCTGTTAACTTTAACTCAACTTTAATGGCATTCATGAGAAAACCATATAAGTCTTAAATTTGCATTAAGTATGTGCGCGACAAATGGACGAATAACTTAATATCACGTCAACCGATTTCGATGATTCTTTTTATTTAAAAGCTGGTTCCAGTGTGGTTCCAGTTCTAAAGGCATCCAAGCATAGCAAGAGCCGTGCTAGCTCAGTGTCCGGGCGGTTGACTCAAGTTGCATAGTACGCTAGGAACCCGAGTTCGATCCCCGGTGCCGGCATCAATAAATTTGCTGTTGCTGTTAACTTTAACTCAACTTTAATGGCATTCATGAGAAAACCATATAAGTCTTAAATTTGCATTAAGTATGTGCGCGACAAATGGACGAATAACTTAATATCACGTCAACCGATTTCGATGTATCATTTTAAATTGGAAATGACGTACTTCAAGGGTAGTTTGTTGAGAGTTAGGTTGTGATTAATTCTATTTCGTAACCTACAAATACCGTCTACGTATTATACAAATACCGTTTGATTCGATTTGAAATCTATTTTTGTTTTTGCTCGTAAATATACTTGTATTTTGTGCAAATAAATAAATACAATGACTAAATTCTTAACATACCGTCAGAGTGTATTTAGTTTTATAAATAGTCACGGATTTGTGACATTTGCATCATCGGTATTTTCTCATATTTAATATAATTCTAATGATCGTGGGAAAGTCACAAGGATAATCTATGAATTTATACCGCTTATGTTAATGTGATGTTATTCTTGTTATGAAATGAGGCATTAATACATTTGTAAGGTAATTTAAGCCGAGAGTATTTTGAACCGACTTCAAAAAAGGAGAAGCTTTTAAATGGTTCTCAATTCTCGACTGTATTTTATTGTTTATTACCTCATAACTTTTTTTTTCTTTTTTTAAAAGAAGGCTAGCAATATTTCTTTTTTTTCAGAAATATTACTAACAATCTTGTTAACCATTCCAACTAAGCTTATGCTTGTGCTAGGACATGGTTCACGGCAATAGTCCAATGGTGGATTCGAACCCACGACCTTACGATTCGCAGGCCGTACCCTAAACCATTAGCCTATTGACGCTTCAACTAAATCTTCAATCAAACTTTCGACTTGTTGAAGCGATTTTGATTATTCTTTTTATTTATTTTAAAGCTGGTGCCTGCCTCCCACTTAAGTCCCATTTTAATTTGGCCCAATTCTGACAAAGGCATCCATGAGAAAACCATATGTCTTAAATTTGATCTCTTGAAATCTGACAAATGGGTGAATAACTCGATATCACGTCGTAACCGATTTCGATGATTCTATTTTTTTTGGAAAGGATGTACTTCCATAGTAGTTTGATAAAATTTTAGTTAGGTTCCGATTAATTCTTGGTATTTAATCATATTCCTACGATAATTTGGAAACACAAATATGGCGTTCGGGCGTAATAGTTATAATGATTCGATTTGGAGTCGGTTTTATTTTTTACTCATAAATAATATATACAGGGTGGCCCGTAAGTAGTACAACAGACTATAAGGGAGATTAAAAAATCACCTACTAGACAAAAAAATGATTGTGGTCTCTTGATCAACGCGCTAGGTGCATGAGCCCTGCCCATTGCCACTTCAAGTTGCTTGCATCATCATTTTATAGTTTTAGCCGTAAAATATCCACTGCTGGACATCCTCCAACGATTTCCAAAAGGACTGGTTGTTAGCGGCTTGCATCCAGCTGCGTCCTGCGACCTTGCGGGTAGAGGTCCGTGGTCTCCAGTCGAAAACTTTTCGGCCCCATCGGTCATCTGATCTACAAGCTATGTGCCCTGTCCATTGCTCTTCAACTTGCTTACCTGGCGAGCTATGTTACCTTTGTTCGTCTACCGATCTCCTCATTCCTGATCATCTCGTAAAGATACTCCGAGCATAGCTAGTTGTGCGACTTTAAGCTTGTTTACGAGGTCCATAGTGAGAGACCAAGTTATACGGTAGTATATTTATTTACCGTTTCTTAACTCTTCGTTGACTTCGTTGACCTTGTTGGTTTTCAAGTAAACCTTTACGAAGCTCAATTAATTAAGTTAATGTACTTAGCAGGTTATAGGTTATAGGTTTCTTCGCCTTGAGCATAACCACTTAGAATAACGAAGCCTGCCTTAAGCTCGTTTAAGATACGGAGATTAAAATGAATAAATTTTTTGCAACTTAATTTGATTAACTTTACATAACGGCTACATAACTTGGGCCTTAATATTTACGAGTAAAAACAATAACCAACTTCAAATCGAATCAAAATTTTAGAAACGCGCGGATGCTGTCTTTGTATGTCGGAAATATAATCAATCGGAACCTAACCCTCATTAAAGTACTCTTTAAGTACATTCTTTATAATAAAAAATAATCATCGCATTACACACGCGCCTGTATATATATAATTGGCCAAACACACACACATATATATATATATATATATATATATATATATAAATTTATTAATTAAATTATAAAAAATAGTTTTTTTACTTTGTGCAATAATGCTAACTCCACAGCGCAACTCTGGCTCTCAAGATACAAGCGTTTGCTTAGTTTGGGGGTCACTGTGTACCAATAATATGTGCTGCAATGGTTACATGTATGTTCGTTTGGTTTGTGTAATGTTTTTAAGTGTAACCAAATCTGTGTTAATAAATAAATATTCTATTCTATTCTATTCTATCGAAATCAGTTGAAGGGATATTCGTCCATTTGTGGCGCACATTCTTAATGCTAATTTAACACTTATAAGGTTTTCTCATGGATGTCTCATTCTTAGAAATGGGACCACATGGAAAGCACCAGCTTTCAAATAAAAAGAAGAATCATCAAAATTGGTCGAAAGTTATGAGGCAACATAAAAAAAAACTACGAATTAGAACGTCCTCAATTTTTGACGTTGGTTGAAAATAGATACCTTTCAACTTAAAAATTGCCAAAATCAGAACAGAATAGTGTTACGGATTTTATGGCGCTCTTAAATTAGAGAATGTTTAGAGCCCTTTTTCATCGGTCAAGTGTTGGTCGTAGAAGGAATTCACGGCTGCGTAGCAGAAGGTGGACTGGTATTGCAAGTCCCTCTCATTTGTTTCGCCTCGCAAGAAGATGAAGGTTTCATTAGTCGGAGAGGCACTTTAAGAAGAACACGGAGAAGATTGAAGTACTTCACGTGGTAGTGTCATAATTTATAACAGACTTAACGTCAAGCCCCACAGCGAGCGGGAGAGTTGGCGTGAATTTGACAATTGTAATGTACTAGTTAATACAGAACAAAACACACAAAGCTACAGAGACAAACGCACTTAATCTGTATCATCATTTTATAGATTTAGCCGTAAAATATCCACTGCTGGACATAGGCCTCCCCAACGATTTCCAAAAGACCGGTTGTTAGCGGCTCGCATCCAGCTGCGTCCTGCGACCTTGCGGGTAGAGGTCCGTGGTCTCCAGTTGAAAACTTTTCGGCCCCATCGGTCATCTGATCTACGAGCTATGTGCCCTGCCCATTGCTACTTCCAAGTTGCTTGTATCATCATTTTATAGATTTAGCCGTAAAATATCCACTGCTGGACATAGGCCTCCCCAACGATTTCCAAAAGACCGGTTGTTAGCGGCTCGCATCCAGCTGCGTCCTGCGACCTTGCGGGTAGAGGTCCGTGGTCTCCAGTTGAAAACTTTTCGGCCCCATCGGTCATCTGATCTACGAGCTATGTGCCCTGCCCATTGCTACTTCCAAGTTGCTTGTATCATCATTTTATAGATTTAGCCGTAAAATATCCACTGCTGGACATAGGCCTCCCCAACGATTTCCAAAAAGACCGGTTGTAAGCGGCTTGCATCCAGCTGCGTCCTGCGACCTTGCGGGTAGAGGTCCGTGGTCTCCAGTTGAAAACTTTTCGGCCCCATCGGTCATCTGATCTACGAGCTATGTGCCCTGCCCATTGCTACTTCAAGTTGCTTGTATCATCATTTTATAGATTTAGCCGTAAAATATCCACTGCTGGACATAGGCCTCCCCAACGATTTCCAAAAGACCGGTTGTTAGCGGCTCGCATCCAGCTGCGTCCTGCGACCTTGCGGGTAGAGGTCCGTGGTCTCCAGTTGAAAACTTTTCGGCCCCATCGGTCATCTGATCTACGAGCTATGTGCCCTGCCCATTGCTACTTCCAAGTTGCTTGTATCATCATTTTATAGATTTAGCCGTAAAATATCCACTGCTGGACATAGGCCTCCCCAACGATTTCCAAAAGACCGGTTGTTAGCGGCTCGCATCCAGCTGCGTCCTGCGACCTTGCGGGTAGAGGTCCGTGGTCTCCAGTTGAAAACTTTTCGGCCCCATCGGTCATCTGATCTACGAGCTATGTGCCCTGCCCATTGCTACTTCCAAGTTGCTTGTATCATCATTTTATAGATTTAGCCGTAAAATATCCACTGCTGGACATAGGCCTCCCCAACGATTTCCAAAAGACCGGTTGTTAGCGGCTCGCATCCAGCTGCGTCCTGCGACCTTGCGGGTAGAGGTCCGTGGTCTCCAGTTGAAAACTTTTCGGCCCCATCGGTCATCTGATCTACGAGCTATGTGCCCTGCCCATTGCCACTTCAACTTGCCTTCAACCTTTGTTCGTCTACCGATCTCCTCATTCCTGATCATCTCGTAAAGATACTCCGAGCATAGCTAGTTGTGCGACTTTAAGCTTGTTTACGAGGTCCATAGTGAGAGACCAAGTTATACGGTAGTATATTTATTTACCGTTTCTTAACTCTTCGTTGACTTCGTTGACCTTGTTGGTTTTCAAGTAAACCTTTACGGAGCTCAATTAATTAAGTTAATGTACTTAGCAGGTTATGTTTCTTCGCCTTGAGCATAACCACTTAGACACGAAGCCTGCCTTAAGCTCGTTTAAGATACGGAGATTAAAGTGAATAAAATTTTTGCAACTTAATTTGATTAACTTTACATAACGGCTACATAACTTGGGCCTTAATATTTACGAGTAAAAACAATAACCAACTTCAAATCGAATCAAAATTTTAGAAACGCGCGGATGCTGTCTTTGTATGTCGGAAATATAATCAATCGGAACCTAACCCTCATTAAAGTACTCTTTAAGTACATTCTTTATAATAAAAATAATCATCGCATTACACACGCGCCTGTATATATATAATTGGCCAAACACACACACATATATATATATAAATTTATTAATTAAATTATAAAAATAGTTTTTTACTTTGTGCAATAATGCTAACTTCAACTTACGTAAATTTAGATTAACAACGAGATAACACTTCCGTGTAACTCGTATATCATTGGTACATTGTGTAATGTTTTTAAGTGTAACCAAATCTGTGTTAATAAATATTCTATTCTATTCTATTCTATTCTATTCTATTCTATTCTATTCTATTCTATTCTATTCTATTCTATTCTATTCTATTCTATTCTATTCTATTCTATTCTATTCTATTCTATTCTATTCTATTCTATTCTATTCTATTCTATTCTATTCTATTCTATTCTATTCTATTCTATTCTATTCTATTCTATTCTATTCTATTCTATTCTATTCTATTCTATTCTATTCTATTCTATTCTATTCTATTCTATTCTATTCTATTCTATTCTATTCTATTCTATTCTATTCTATTCTATTCTATTCTATTCTATTCTATTCTATTCTATTCTATTCTATTCTATTCTATTCTATTCTATTCTATTCTATTCTATTCTATTCTATTCTATTCTATTCTATTCTATTCTATTCTATTCTATTCTATTCTATTCTATTCTATTCTATTCTATTCTATTCTATTCTATTCTATTCTATTCTATTCTATTCTATTCTATTCTATTCTATTCTATTCTATTCTATTCTATTCTATTCTATTCTATTCTATTCTATTCTATTCTATTCTATTCTATTCTATTCTATTCTATTCTATTCTATTCTATTCTATTCTATTCTATTCTATTCTATTCTATTCTATTCTATTCTATTCTATTCTATTCTATTCTATCGAAATCAGTTGAAGGGATATTCGTCCATTTGTGGCGCACATTCTTAATGCTAATTTAACACTTATAAGGTTTTCTCATGGATGTCTCATTCTCAGAAATGGGACCACATGGAAAGCACCAGCTTTCAAATAAAAAGAAGAATCATCAAAATGGGTCGAAAGTTATGAGGTAACAAACATAAAAAAAACTACGAATTAGAACGTCCTCAATTTTTGACGTCGGTTGAAAATAGATACCTTTAAACTTAAAAATTGCCAAAATCAGAACAGAATAGTTTTACGGATTTTATGGCGCTCCTAAATTAGAGAATGTTTAGAGCCCTTTTTCATCGATCAAGTATTGGTCGTAGAAGGAATTCACGGCTGCGTAGTAGAAGGTGGACAGGTATTGCAAGTCCCTCTCATTTGTTTCGCCTCGCAAGACGATGAAGGTTTCATTAGTCGGAGAGGCACTTTAAGAAGAACACGGAAGGGATTGAAGTACTTCACGTGATAGTGTCATAATTTATAACAGACTCAACGTTAAGCCACATAGCGAGCGGGAGAGTTGGCGTGAATTTGACAATTGTAATGTACTGGTTAATACAGAACAAAACACACAAAGCTACAGAGACAAACGCACTTAATCTGTATTCCCGCCACGTCGCGGCTAGTCCAGCACCGCACTCGATGGCTCTGTGTGTCATGCTTTATATTAACTAGTACATTACAACTGTCAATTCACCGCCAGCGCTACTCCTCGCTCGCTGTATAGCTTGACCTTAAATGAATGTGCTTTTGTGTGTTTGTATTTTCTTATTATTTGTTATACACAGTACAAAACACGAAAAGGAAAGTGGAGTTCAGTGTTGTCATTGTTAATTATATCCGGTTAATGTTTTGTTAAGGCGTCTCGTTAATGGAGTTGATAAAGGCAGGTTCAATGACCTAGTCAAGGGTCTGAATACTAACCCAGGTGTAGTATGCTAACTTCAACTTACGTAAATTTAGATTAACAACGAGATAACACTTCCGTGTAACTCGTATATTATAAATCGGTCAGAAATTTTTAAGTTAAACGGTTTTATTTTATGTGCACTGAAAACTACAAAATAAATAAATAGTTACCTATCGACCTACGTAGGTGATCTCGGTCATTAATATCTCTGATGGTAGTGGTTGTCATAACATTAACCATGTCAGCGGCCGAAAGGCAGTTCATGAAAGAACACCAACACCAGGGTTTGCTTGGTAGGTAAACTAAGCAGCTCACACTATAACAAGTAGGTATTTTGACCTTCTAGTTCAGAAATATTTTAGTACTAGGCAGAATAGCTTTAAGGCATATTAGAGTAAAATAAAAACGTGGGGCCTTTCATTTGATACCCATATTGAGGGGGTTAAGGAAAAATATGTAATCCGCCATTTTGTATCGGCTTCCATCTTAGATTTATAATGTTATTAATTTTATTATATTGTATTGACATCTAAATTAAATGTGTGTACCAAATTTCAGATCAATCTGACAACGGGAAGGTGCTTAAATTTCAATTCCTAATTTTGACCCAAATAAATAAACAAATTCCGTACGGGTCGAGCTAAATAAAACCGTTTAACAAATTCGCTTCCCGCTGTCTGTTCGCGGTAAACTCAAAAACTACTACACTGAATTTCATACTGGGCTAAGCAATGTATAGAACGGTTCGCCAGGAAGGTTTTAGTAAATAATTTATAAAATTTTCGTATACATTAGCTAAAATATAACGATATTTCGGAAAATTTTAAGCCGTGTAGGAGCTTTCAACTTAAACGCTTTCTAAACCCTTTGAGATACAGGATGGCCCATAAGTCCTTTGAAAAGTAAAATTTGAATAAAACGAAGAGGGCGCGCGTGAGCGGTGCAGGGGAAGCGGGGGGAGTAACTTCGGTTTCTGGGAATTTAGTCGCGATGGAACGTTTTACCGGAGCGGACCGTGCGTTTTGTGTGCGCGAGTTTTATAAAACGACAATTCGGCAACCGTTGCGCGGCGTAAATTTCGAGAACACAAAGGTTTACACAACTTTGACGACACTCCAACTCTTCAAACGATTAAGAACTGGGTTGCTAAGTTCGAGGAGACCGGTTCGACGTTAGATAAACCGCGGTTGGGTCGCCCAAGGACGTAACGTACGGAACAAAACATAGACACAGTGACACAGTCTATTCGCGAAAATCCGACACAGTCAACTCGTAAGCGCACCAGAGCATTAAACGTATCCAGGACATCGTTACAACGGATTTTGAAGAAAGACTTACATATGCACCCTACAAAATTCAGTTGGTTCAAGAATTAAAGGAAACTGACGGTATTCTAAGACAAAATTATGCGAATGAAATGTTGAATCGGTTTACTTCCTTCAATAACATAATGTTCTCTGACGAGGCTCATTTCCATCTTAACGGGCATGTTAGTAAACAAAATTGCCGCTATTGAGCTCCATCAATCCAAAACTTAAGCATCAGAAGCCCTTACATAGTCCGAAAGTGACTGTTTGGGTCGCTATGTCAGCCCATGGTATCCTAGGGCCTTATTTCTTTGAGGATGGCAGAGGGCGCGCAGTTACTGTTACGTCGGAGCGATATGTGGCTATGATCGAAGAGTTTTTCATACCAGAATTGCAAAACTTTTCAGGCTTTAATGCCAGGATGTGGTTTCAACAGGATGGGGCCACTTCTCACACCTCTAACACTGCTATGCCCGTTATCCGTCAACTTTTCCTGGCAAAGTGATCTCTAAGAGAGGAGACATTTCCTGACCTCCACGTAGTCCAGATCTGACCCCGATGGATTTTCTTTGTGGGGCTGCCTTAATGCTAAAGTATACGACACAAACCCGCGGTCAATTGAGGCCCTAAAAGAAAACATCCGCAGAGAAATGACAAGCATTTCAGCAGTGACGTGCCGCGCAGTCATCGACAATTTTAGGCGTCGTTTGCAAGAGTGCCGTGATCGCAACGGATTACATTTAGAAGATGTTATTTTCAAAAAATAATTCCCGTTTTTTAAGCTTTTTTTGTAAATAAAAATTTAATTCATAATGTAATTAGTTTTATTTTAATAATTTTTTTTCATATCAAAGGACTTATGGGCCACCCTGTATAACAAAATAATGCATGGTGGAATTGTGTGTATTAGGTTTACAGAAAAGTCCGCGATGGAAAATGTCTATCTGTTAAGGATAACATACTATATCCATATTAACACTTTAATAATTGGGCAATTATAAAGTAATATAGAAGTAATTGGAAAGTTAATTACACAAATACGGTATTATTTAAAATACGTTTATGGGATTTAACATTTTATGAATAAATAACTTGTTGAATAAATTCGAAGTCGCGAGTACAGCGAGTATATCTATATAATATTCTTAAAATACTATTTTAACGGCACTAGTCCTAGCCTCTTAACCTATAAAGGTTAGCTGTAAGAAATTTCTTAATAGCTTTAATGTCGGTGTTGTAGATATTAATTTTATTTTAAAGAATTTATCTATCATTCTTGAGCCCAACATCCATGTTTCATCATCGGACTTCAAGACGCACTACTGGATTTCCTCTTATTGTCGTGGATATCTCTCATACCTTTTTTTTGTTAACGAGGAGGAAATCTTCAAAAAAGATAACCCGCTTTCTGGGGGGAAGGCGGCGGTTATGTGGGGTTTTTACTCACTAAAGTGGGTGTTTTTAAATGCATAGTGAATAGCCATTTACTAAGCTAGTACGCCTTACCATCCAGGACTGTATTTTCACTTATGATCAAGTGATATCGTGGTCAAGTTCTTTCTTATAATGTACAAAAACTTGCTGAGTTAATATTATATGGGCAAGATTTGTGTGAAAGACATTCTACGGAATTCTACTACCAGCTAATAAATAGCCTCTTTCATTTAATTTGTCAGTTGGATTTGGTTCCGGGGGCAAATTGTTTTTGACAAGCGTAACCGTCGTCGGCCGGTGATGTAATGCGGTGACCTTCTCGCGTCTGTTTACTGTTTGTTCTCTGTGAGTACTGTACATTTCGGCGTGATTTATCTTGGATGTTTTTTAAGAACCCGCTGGTTAAAAACGGTCAAACCGTTTCAGCGGAGTATGGTAACTGGCATTGTGACACGAGAATTTTATACCCAGCCCGCTTCGCCGGGCTAGATTTTGCTTTTTTTTATTTAAACAATAAACTTGCATCATTAAATATATAATTTATCTCTCACAAAATTTTAAATTATTCATTTCTCTCCGTATTAATTCTCTTCTATTCTCCTCTCGAGCGGGGGAAGATCATCACCTACACCCATGTACATATCAGCAGCATCAGTAAACGGATACATTCGCGGCGCTATAACTCACCTTGAATACTTCAAAATCCTTAATTATTGTTATTAATATACTTCAGTATACTTTATTATACTTTTATATACTCCATTGTACTTTAAATATGGTTCATAATGACATAAATATACACAACGCATGTGTCAATACAAATTTGGGTTATAAAACAATAAAATATCATCATAGTAAATAAAAGCTGTATTTGACAGTTAAAAAGAGGATTTCTCCGATCGTCACCAAATTTTACAGGATTACTCGCCAGGTCAATTTGAAGATTCCCTGAAAGTTTAATTGAAATCGGTCCAGCTGTTTCGGAGCTTATATGGAACATACACACACACATACTTTCTCTATCATATATATAGATTGATAACTAATTTATGTAGGTATTTTTAGTAAAGATTTAATTAATTATATGACTAGATTTGTTATAATATTAAGTTATATAGGTATCTGTATGCCCTGCGCAAGGATGACACGCAAAATCGTGAAGCGTTCCACATTTTGTCCTGTCGCTGACAGATCCGGGGCACCCCGCTCATAACGGCTGATGGCATTCGCGGAAGGTTTAATGGGTAGGGGCTGCCCAGGCCGAGTCCCATACATCCCTCCGGGCCCACCCAGGGTACCGGAGGATGGTCTATTAAAAGATTCCCCCGCGTGAACAAAAAAAAAAGGTATCTGCATGCCATCGTCCTGTTCATATATTCGCTGTCCATACAAAGATTGTCTAGAAGAGATTGCTCTTAGAGTTCGCCCATTGTACAACGAATTGTTTAAATGTACCTTAATTCTGTAATTTGCTTCTTGTTTGATTTTGGTGTACAATAAAGGTATATCTGTCTATCTCTCTACGTAGGGACGTAGTCCGGAGGCATCCTCTTGACGTATAGCCTAAGTATCACTGCTATATTGAATAACTAGGCTATCAGTGAATAGTAAAATTACATCAAATTCTTGAATATATCGGTATTGGCGGTTATTGTGATTACCAAGATTCCGTTTAGATTGTTTCCTCAAGAACCTCTCGTAGCGAGCCCCAAGGTCCTTCAATATCAAGGTCGAAGTCGATACGCGTTCGCTTGTGTACGTGTGTGTTGCGAATTCGTGTAAAGCGAAATGAATGATGCATCGTGATCGTGTATCGCAGTTTGAAAAGAATTGTAAGAATGTTTTTTTCCGAGAAATTTCGCAATGCACTTCTTTATGCCCTCGTTCGGTTCTTCGTATTTTTTATTTAAATAAACATTTACGTAACTGCAAACGCTGTTAATTTATCAGTGGAAAAACAAACGTTCCAGCCATAGTTCGGCCATCTTGGGCGCCTTGGGATCGGAACACTTAAGCGTAAAATAGTAACCGTCCAAGGTTGTCATACCCCCTGTGTCGAGTTGCTCGCTATAGGGGTTCAGGCTAGGCTAAATCTAAATCTAAAATCTATGTATTATTATTATTTATATCATACTAATTATTGCTTATTCATCATATCAATAAAAACCGATGAAATTCTTTATTTTTTAGCGTATACAGATGTTAAATAGAGTGACAAATGAAAGAAAAAAAACACCGCTCAATATTGAAATAATAACTTTGCTTGTTATTTTTTGTACCTTTTTCTGAATGGCCATTACTTTTATCCTAAATTTAAATCCATTAATTGTCGGACACTCTGTGTAACTACCAATTGGCCGTATACATATACACAGTGTGACAATCCCCGAGATGCCGCAAAGAGGCCGTCGCGGCCTGGGGTGACTGGATGTCTCGTAAAATGTCTGGTACAGAAACCCGTATAAGCCACATACATCTTCCACCATATTTGTCACTGAGCATTCCACACCAAAGAGACGGCAAAGAATAGAGTACGCTCATGTCTTGAAAATCCCCAAATCGTACATGTTCGGAAACACCGCTGGTTACAGTTGAATCCACACAATGACAGGACGTAGACATTACGATCTTATGTTCGTAAGTTCGAATCCTAGCTAGCTACTAATAAGTTTTGCTTCCTTAATTAAAAAAAATATCACCTGCTTTGTACCGGCATAAAAGCTTGGCTTCCACAATAAAATTCCATAATATATAAAGCTTCCATTGCTATCTCTGCTTACACCCTTGAGGTTAAATTGGTGTTATATGTTTTCGTTATTGTAGCAGAAATGGGAAGAGTATACGTAATTAAAACCAATCATAAACAGCCCGCCGTACTGGAGACACGTCCCGAAAAACGTAATTGAATTAAAAGAGAGACGCTTCGAAGCACCGCGCGCGACCTTGGCACTAATGCGTCAGCTTCACCCAAACCTGTCGTGCGTAAAGGCAGGTCCACACGAGTGATGCGATCAAGTTTCTGTTTGCTTACAGATTAAATATATATTTTTTTTTATAAAAAAGAAAGAATCAATATTTTTTTAAAAGAAAGCTAGCAATATTTTTTTTTAGAAATATTACTAACAATCTTGTTAACCATTCCAACTAAGCTTAAGCTGTGCTAGGACATGGTTCACGCCAATAGTCGTATGGTGGATTCGAACCCACGACCTTACGATTCGCAGACCGTACCCTTCACCATTAGGCTATTGACGCTTTCATGACGATTAAATAAATATATAGACAGACAGATAAGAAGCAAATTACAAAGCTAAGGTACACGGCACATAGTACACAAACATACAAATATTATAACAAATCTATAAATCTACTAAAAAACCTAAACCAAATATACCTCCCTTCCTCGGTGCAGGGCTCAGGGATCTCCAGAGGAACGAACCGGAGCCCCGCTGCGCTGTGCTCACGACACGGGTCAGCCGATGTCGCCCAGTGAACCCGAGGCCTTTTTTAGTCGCCTTCTACTACAGGCAGGGGATACCGTAGTCTTATTATTGAGAGCCCAGAACTACAGGGCTCGGAATTAATGAGAATCTAACTAAACTCTCATCAAACTACTCTTGAAGTACATCCTATTCAATAAAAAATTAATCATCGAAATCGGTTGGCATGATATTGAGTTATTCGTCCATTTGTTACGTACGTACTTAATGCAAATAGAATTCTTATATGATTTTCTCATAGATGCCATTGTAAGAATTGGATCAAATGAAATGGGGAAAAACAAAGGAATCATCCAAGGCGATTCACCTTGAAAATTATGAGGTAACAAACATAAAAAAGACACAGACGAATTGAGAATCTTTTTTTTTTACTAAATAGGCTGACGTTTGGCTTCTATCTTGCTTGATGGAAGGCGAAGATGAAGCCTAGGATGGAGCACGTGAGCCTATAAGATGTATGTTCACATTGGACTTAAAGGTGTCGAGATTGTACCCGTGAGGAAAGACTGAACGCGGCAGAGAGTTCCATATCTTAGCCGTCCGCATAAGGAAGGAGGCAAACCGCTTCGTGCGTATTGATAGAATGTCTACGACGTAAGGGTGGTGCTGCTCGCCGCGCCTAGTAGTTCGGTGATGGAAAGGTGAGGGGGGGTATTAGGTCATGCAAAAAACTGAGAGGCAGGCCACTCGTCTACGGTGTACGAGGCTCTGAAGATTTGCCTCAACGCAAAATTGCTCAACGCGGCTAAAGAAATACACAACGAATATTCGTTTCACTTTCCGCGGCCTCGGGTCAATATATTCCGCCGAGGTATACCACTGATGTGGCGCTGACCTGGATGTCCACCGCAAGGACTTCGTTGTTATATCAAACAAAAACGATATACCATTACGAGCGACGTGCATTAAAACATGTATCAAATTACTTACACGACCTTGCGACGGAAATAGACTTGGTTAAGTAACTGGCTACCTTACCGATATACGATATAGACTTTGTAGTCAGGTCGTTTATTCTGTTAAGGGTTGGGTTGAGAGAAAGAAAAAAACGGCTTGTATTTTAAAATTTTTGTCTTAATTTACAAATAATAAATAAAAAAAATATTTGGACATAAGAAAAGGAAATATAACAATACTGAGCGTTCGTAAACTGCTACAGTAGTTGGTAACTGTGCCGCAGCAGTTTACGACCACCTCGAGACACAAACGAGGAAAAACAAATCAAAATTATAATTATGTAGACATTATCAGAAGAAAAAAGAGATTAATAAATTATTGTGTACGTATGTGTGTGAGTGTAAGTGTGTGCGTCGCAAGCATACAGAGATAATTGCTTCAGTCTTTACAGGTTAAAGAAATTTAAGAGAAGAAAATTATAAAAGAAAAAAATTATAAAATCTTTTTTTACTTTTGAACTTAGCTTTTGATCCTCTCCACTTAAAATTTCAACTGGCACCGGGGATCGAATTCGAGTTGCTAGCGGAATTTAAGTCCACGCCCGGACTTTGATCAACGTAGTAACCCACAAAAATGAAATTGTCTACCAGAACCGAAAAACATTTCAACTTTATAAAAAAAATTTATAACTTTCGTGTTTGTAGACCTAGAGTTGTCGTTTTTGGACACAATATTTATTATTTTTTTGCCGAATAAGTATTGTACCACGACATTAACCTAGAGTTTTCTTGTTATTTACATCGTTTTACGGTACAAAAAATAAAAGAGTACTTCTTTTCAATCTTGAAAATCCTATTTTCGTTATTTTTCATCTGATTGTTACAAGTCATGTATCATTCGACGCGTCTTTTTTTTCTGATTCCAACGACGTAAAAGGTAAAAATGGCCATATGTATCACTTACTACGTTTTTGCTTTCCAGCGTCGATATGTCCTTTTCTGTACCTCTGTAAGCAAAGTTTTATGATTTTGTTTATTTTGTATAGATATATTTTTAAAACAATAAAATCAGCCTAAGTTAATCCTTATTACATCAGCTATCTGACAGTGAAAGGAATTGTAAAAAAAATTATTGTAGTTATGAGATTATAGTAATTCTTTCGCTGTGAAAGCTTCGCACCTGTGTTATTGTCTACCAAGTGATATTCGATAGGAAAGTCACTTGCTAGTTTTAAATCTAGGCTGCATATCTTCTCAGCAAAGTCGCTTGCTTAATTGACTTTTTTCCTTATTAATCCGATAGAGGTTCAGGTTAAGCGACTTATTGCTTAGCGAGCTATTCTTCTCAATCCGGTGAAGCAGTAAAGGCCAGCTTCTCTGTCTAGTCCGTCAAAAACAATCCTTATTTATATATATGCTTGTAAATAATTTAAGTATAATGTAAGTTTACATTTGTATGTATTGCTTATGTTTATTTCAAATATAAATGGAGCTCTGTCCTTAATAGAAATATTTTTCTGTATTCTTTATTCCTGAATTTTCTACTATCTAATTATTATACCTCTCGTGTCCTACGGTGTTGCCTGAAAAAGATCGCTCATAGATTGCGAGAAGGCCACCCTTGTACACTTTTAGGTTAAGCTTAGAAGGTTAAACTTTAATTGATTGTACTTTTTGTAAAATTGGAGCAGAAAGAATCTATCTACATGTACCGTATATACATTAATATGCATAATTAATTTGTAATATTAAAATAACACTTTTTACTTACAGACAATCCAATTATATTTATTTGTATAGATATGGAAATTCACGAGAAGGATGTTCGCTATTATGTTTACTTGGTGTGACATTGACCGTCGCCATTTTGTGACGTCATCGTTATGGTCACACTGGCGCCGTGAATGCATTGTACAAGGCTGGAATGTTAAAACTTTTTCTTTCTCATTCAATGCTACGTACTACGAGTACATTACAGGCAAATCTAACTGTATAAAGGTCGAAGGCTGTAAACAGCTAAATTCACACAAATAATTTAAAAGCTTGAGCTTATAAAGTTATTGTCTTAATCACAATATACAGGGATGATATATGCGGCAAATATTATGATCTAAATTGTTTGCGTAACGAAGGTAAATTTATCTCCTTTATGTACTTTGAGAGCCGTAGCTCAGTGTCCGGGCGGTTGGCTCAAGTTGAATGGTACGCTAGCAACCCGAGTTCGATCCCCGGTGCCGGCACCAATAAATTTGTTGTTGCAATTTTATGTGCTGATTAACCACACGCTCGGCGGTGAAGGAAAACATCGTGAGGAAACCTACATGTCTTAGAAAATCTTTCTACGACATGTGAAGTCTGCCAATCCGCATTAGGGCCGCGTGGCGGACTGTGCCCTTATACTCTCTTTACAGAGAAGGCCTCTGCCCAGCAGTGGGACATATATATTATATATATAAAGGCTGTAACTTTAACTTTAATGTACTTTGAAATAACACAACTATTTTAATCTTGAGGGTGGAAATCTTTAAAAAGCGTACTCCGCTTTCTGGTCTGTTTGCTAAACCAATGTACAAAATGACCTTTCATCGGCATCATGGTAGTTTAATTTGCTAGTTCTAGTAGACTTTTAGTTTCCTGGTTGGCGTATCTTTGGCAAACAAATCTTGTTCGTGTAATTATTTGACGTATTCACTGATAATGATAACTGGCAAATTGCATACCCACTATAGTAAAAAAAACTCAAAGATCTAACATTGGATAAGAAATCGTTGACTATATTTGTGCACGCGATCATTTAACTTCGAAACTGGAGCGAGTACAGTCGCCAATATGAAGTAACCAGGGTTACCATTGCAATTATTTTTTTATTATATCATTAAAATGTGCCTAATTTTGATGACAGGCGGAATATTGCATATATCTTAATAATATACATACATTTTTAAGATATATTATCACATTAAGTTTTACAGTTTGTCCAAGTCAGTCTCTGTCCAAGAATAGGATACTCAATCAAATGGTCAACTTATTTAGGACTCAACTGTACCTATATATAATAACTTAATTGTGATATTTTATATATAAGTAATATTGTATTATCATCAATAAATGAGAATTTTTTTGGTAACATTCCTAGACATTTAAAAATATTAAAAAAAAATTAATTAGCACTCTAAGAAAAATTCTGTTAAGAAAAGGTATATTTTTTTAATAATTTCAATACCGTTAATGTTTTTATGCTGTTGTGTTAAATTTATTAAAATATTAGTTAAATTACGGGGCAATAGAAATAGGTAGGAATACACATACTTAAAGTCGGCTTGTTGGCTCGTCAAGCTGACAGCATGGAGATGAGAGGACGGCGAAAAATACTGCTGCTTCATGGGGTACCCGATTCAAAGAACGAAGACACCGCTGCGGCGGTTGTTAAAATTATTGCTGGTCACATGAAGATGTCCAAGTTCTCTGCTTCAGACATTAGCCGTTGCCACCGAATGGGGCGTGCGTCCAACACCGATCGTCCACGACCTATTCTTTTAAGTTGCATGATCTGGAACTGAGGCACAAACTCTGGCACGCTAAGACTCTGTTGAAGAGCACAGGAATCACACTATCGGAATTCCTAACTAAACCACGGCATGACGCATTCATGGCTGCGCGTCAGAGGTTCGGAGTAAACAAATGTTGACACGTGAAGGATTCGTGTTCATCCTCGAGTCGATGGAGCGAGGCACCGCATTTGTTCACTCACGGAACTAGACAATATTGCAGCGCCGAGTTCGCAAAAACCTGCTGCAGCTACTGCTAAAGAAAACGTCGTGTCAAAAGGTAGACGAGCAGGGCCCACGGGAAGAAAATAAGTGCTTAAATTGATTTGTTTACAAAAGTGAATCGAATAGTGTTCTCTTATTTATGCAGGTAGATTTGTTTTTCTTTATTTACCCACTTTATAATTGTCATTTATTACTTGTCTACCTACCTTGCACCTTTTTTTTAATGAGTGCAAATGTGAGTAATTTAATATTTTAAATTCATAAACCACTTAATCTTTGTTTGACATAGTGACGCTGATAAGTAACGAATTGTTGAGTTTTATGATAGATGGCACTTTCTTATATTATGTCCACCTACAAACTGATAAGTATGTTAAAGTAAAATATCAGAGGTAATGTTGTTTCTAATTTTGTTTCCAACTTTATTTTTATTTTTATCTATTATTTTTTTTATATATATATACGAGTATGTGAGTGATCATAACCTCCGGTATTGTGCACTGTTAAGGGCGTACTGTGTTTTTTTGTTATTATTATTTCTTTACTTATATGTTTTTCTATGATTTTTATTTGAATTCTTATTGTTAAGTGGTTATAATTTAAGTTAATTGTACTGAACACGCAACCGGCAGGTGAATTTTATATTTTGATAACTTTTCATTTTAATATTAAGGTTATACTTTAATTATTATAATTTATATATTAATATTTAGGTATATTTAATAATATATATATAGACATTGTGTTATTCATATATTTTAAAAGTTATATAATATTTTATTTTTATTGGTATATAATATCATCATGATAGATATAAACAGTGATCAAAGTGATGGTGAACTTTATCTGTCCTTATCGTCTGAGGGCGGCAGTAATGACAATAGTGATTTCAGTTTCGTCAGTATTCCTTCACTGTCAGACACACTTGAGGCCCATTTCTCTGATGTTCCGACAAATTTTAACGTTATTCACATCAATGCGCAGAGTATTCCGGCTCATTTTTTCGATATGCAGGCGTCCTTCAACCTTGACACTATCCACGCTATATTAGTCTCTGAGACATGGCTGAAACCCACACTAGCAGATGTTTACTACTCTCTACCCGGCTTTAATCTGATCCGAAATGACCGCATAGGTGGTGGTGGTGGTGGAGTTGCGATCTATTTACGATCTCATCTCCCTTTCTCTGTTATTAGCACTTCACCTCAGCCACCGCCGTTGAACGCCGGCGAACATTTGTTTGTGGAGGTACTTCTTGCACACACGAAAGTCTTACTTGGAGTCTTTATAGCCCATCCATACGTGTAAACTACTTCTCTTCCTTAGAACAGGTCTTGGAAAATCTCATCCCTTTGTACGAGCACGCTATTCTTATGGGTGATTTTAATACATGTCTTCTTAAAGACGATTCTCGGGCGACTGCTCTTTAAACTTCATTAAAACTAACAACATGCAGGTTCTTCCTTTAAACTCCACACATCACTTTCCTAATTGTACGTCCTCTCTTCTCGATTTGTTAATAGTAAAATCCCCCCTGCATGTTGCAAAGCACGGCCAATGTCCAGCCGATGCCTTTTCTTATCACGACCTAATTTTTCTCTCATATAAAATACGTCCTCCTAAACATAAATCTAAAATAATTCTTCAGCGCAGTTTCAGCGGTATGGATCAAGAATCATTCCTTCTTGATGCTCGTAGTATTGACTGGTCGCCTGTTTACAATGCCGAATCTGTAGACAACCAAGTAATGATTTTAATTCTCTTATCACCAAATTATATGACAAACACGCTCCTTTGCGAGCCATTAAAGTTAAACATCAACCTGCGCCTTGGCTTACTGATGACATTAAATCTTTAATACACAGAAAAGTGGTTGCTAAGAGCAAATTTAAATGTCGTCCTAATGAGCAAACTAAAGAAATGTACATACAGGCTAGGAATCGCTGCAACATGGTTTGCAGGGACGCTTTGCGTCGCCATATTCATAAATCCATCGAAAATGTGGATACTTCCAAGGCCTGGAGCTTCCTTCGTTCTATTGGCATTGGTAAGGCTCGTCAGGATCTTACATCAAAAATATTAACCTTGACTCTCTAAACGCTCATTTTTCATCTGCATCTAATATTGATTCGGAGCATAAATATAACTGTTTGCAATACCTTTCAACTGTTCCTAAATCCGATTATTCCCCATTTGCCTTCAGTCGATTAACTGCTTGCGATGTTGAAAAGAGCGTTCTGTCTATCACCTCCAATGCAGTGGGCGCTGACGGAATAAGCCGCAACATGATAGTCCCTGTCCTAGACTTAATACTTCCAACCCTCTGTTTCCTCTTTAACAACTCTTTAGAAAATGGAGTATTCCCTACCATATGGAAAGACGCACAAATTATACCCCTTCCAAAGAAACCCAATCCAAAACTTTTACTGAATACAGACCTATATCTATTCTCCCTTTCCTTTCCAAGGTTCTCGAGCGTCTTATTCACACGCAAATTAGCAAATTTCTTACCTGTCACGATCTACTCAATCCCTTCCAATCCGGCTTCCGTCCTGGTCATAGCACCGTTAGCACCTTAGTTAAAATTACTGATGACATTCGTTTCGCGATGGACAAGGGAAATATAACTTTGCTAACACTGCTAGACTTTAGCAATGCCTTTAACACTGTGGATTTTGATATACTTTTAGCTCTTCTACGCTCTATTAACTTTTCTTCAATGGCAGTGGATTGGTTTCACAGCTATCTATGCGGGCGCAGGCAGCGAATTAGCCTTGATGAGCGTTTCTCGTCATGGTGTGTTACGTCTGCCGGTGTTCCGCAGGGCGGGGTTATATCCCCACTCCTTTTCGCTATTTTCATCAATTCCATTTCTCAAAATTTCTCTTCTTCTTACCACCTGTATGCTGACGACTTACAGATCTACACCCAAGCCACACACAACAGTCTATCTTATGCCATCTGTACTATAAACTCGGACTTGGATCGTATCTCTGCATGGTGTAAGTCTTTGGCTTAAAAGTGAATCCGGCTAAGACGCAGGTCATTGCAATAGGTAGTTCACGATTACTATCTAGAGTGGACTGGACTTCGCTACCCCAAGTTTTATTTAACGGAACTAACATCCCATTCAGCGATACAGTTAAAAATTTGGGCCTAACCATGGATCGGCACTTGAGCTGGGCTCCTCATCTACAGGTTACCAGCCGCAAGCTGTATGCTGCTGCAGGTTCCTTGATGAGGATGCGTAATTTTCTTCCTACTACCACTAAGACTGCGCTTGCACAATCTCTTTGCTTCCCATTCTTGACTATGCTGACGCCTGCTATCTAGATCTCACCGAGGACCAGCTAAATAAGCTTGAGCGTTTACAAAACTTTGTATCAGATTTATCTTTGGCTTGCGAAAGTACGACCATATTTCCCAGTTTCGTTATAAGCTCAAGTGGCTTCCCATTAGACTTCGCCGGAACTCTCATATACTCTCCTTCTTTATAACATTCTATTTACACCGTCATATCCATCTTATCTGAAGGAACGTTTTCAATTCCTTCACGGTTCGAATTCGTTGAATTTGCGATCATCAGAGAATCTCATGCTAAAATATCTCCGCATGACACCAACTTTACAGTAAGTCATTTACTGTACGCGCTGTCCGTCTGTGGAACTCTCTTCCTGTGGCCATTAGGAAATCACAGACAATAAATACTTTTAAAATCAAAGTTAAAAGTTTTACTTAGATAAGTCCACCTAACATCATTTATACTGTTACGATATATATGTAAATATATTATATGTAATACTTTTTACACACGTTTTGTCTCTTGTATCTCTCTTGGATATATATATATATATATATATATATATGTATATATCTATACCTATATTATATGTATGTATGTATGTTTGTATGTAAATATTTATTATCAGTATTTTAGTATATCTACTTTTATAAACTCCGCCGCTACTTTTTATTATTCCTCTCCATCCAAAGGTTGCCTGGAAGAGATCGCTTTTAGCGATAAGGCCGCCCATTGTTTATGTTTTTAATTATATTTTCTTTTTTTATTTTAGTTCATAAGTGTAAACAATAAAGAGTTTATAAATAAATAAATAAATACTTTCTCTGATAGCCATAGTCCATATGCATATATCTAAGATACAGTGCAGGTCTATTGCACATTTTCTTTCTTTCGTGAACAATGGTGTATGTATTATACGTATATACACATATATACATAGAGAGAAAGAGCCGTGGTAGCTTAGTGTCCGGGCGGTTGGCTCAAGTTGCATAGTACGCTAGCAACCCGAGTTCGATCCCCACCAATACCAATAAATTTTTGTTGCAATTTTATGTTCTGATTTATCACACGCTCAGCGGTGAAGGAAAACATCGTGAGGAAACCTACGTGTCCTAGAAATTTGTTCTAAGACGTGTGAAGCCTGCCAATTCGCACTAGGTGTGACGAGATTATGCCCTTATACTCTCTTAACAGAGACGGTCTGCGCCCAACAGTGGCACATATATATAGGCTGTATCTTAAACATTATATATATTTACACTCGAATATTATTTTTAGAAACACATAAGACATACACAAATACATAAGACTTACATATAGATAAATAAACTAAATTTATAATCATAATTATTATTTATAAAAAATAATTATAGAGAAATAGATCTATATATATATATATATATATATATTATTTATTATAACTCATGTTTAAATTTATAGTATTTGGTAAGTTTGTACATAATGACATTTGTTAAATATGCTGATATTAAAAAAAATCTCAATACCAAATAATCAATTCAATTGGCCATTGCTATGAAACCTATATGTTTTAGAAAATTTTTCTAAGACATGTGAAGTCTGCCAATCCGCACTAGGTGTGCGTGGCGGACTATGCTCTTATACTCTCTTTACAGAGAAGGCCTGCGTCCCAGCAGTGGGACATATATATATAAGCTGTAACTTTAATATATTTAAAAATATATACATAAAAAATATAGATGGAGTTAAAGAAGTAGGATGTGAAATCTTTCGTGTGTTCACTCTTTTGTATTTTCTATCGTTATACCATGAAAAAAAAACTGAAATTAAAAATCACGATTGAATACAACCCTAAAGAAGTGTGGAAGATGGGTCGCCCGTGCCGGGCGGTGCCGACTGCGTGCCCGGGGGTTCACTTCCAGACAATCACGCACCAGTACCCCACGGGAATCTTTATTTTGATGTTTTGACCGACTGATGTATTTTATATAGTTGGTTTCTTCATAACTTCATTATTTATATGCTGATATTATTTTTTTATAGTTATATTATCCTTTTGTTGTGAACATCCCTCAAACACGAACGAAGCGCTTTGCTTCGTATTTCATTTTTCGTACAGCAAAGGACTGGAATAGTTTGCCCGCATCTCTTTCCCTCCGATTACAATGTATTTTCAAGAGTAGAGCGAATAGGCATTTACTAAGCGTAGTATGCCTGACCGTCCAGGATGCATTGCCACTTAACATAAGGTGGAATCATGGTCAAGCATTTGCTTAGAGAGTATAAAAATATAAGTATTTGTAAGTGCGACAAACGGTTGAAAATTTACAATTAGGTAGTATCAGAATTGAGCAGTTTACGTATGAAACGGCAAGTATTGAGGGTTTTTTTTATGATGAACTACACAGATTGGCCAGAGAAGCTGGCTTTGACTGTTTCACCGGATTGAAAGGTGGCATAGCTCTTAGGTCGTTTAACCTGTTAGGTAACCTCGGCTTGGACGGTCGAACCACGACTCCGTCGGTTGCTATTAGGCATAGACATAGACATTTATTTATTGGCATCACAATACAAAAACACATTACAGACTGAATATAACACATTAAAAAAAGAATGAAAAATAGACAAAACACAGTTAAAGTTACACGGACAAATAATACAAAACATATGACGCCAATATCGGACACCGTCTCAGCATATGCTGTCGCAAGGATGCGACAGCGCTGATTTTCAGCGGTGCCCGGAACTACCTAAAGACGTGCGCGCGCAATACTACTTTTATATGGAATTTATACACAGAATAAGAGTATATTAAATATGATACATGAATAAAACAGTTATGAGATTTAAATATATTTTATACAATAAAATAATAGATGAAAAAATCATAAATATTATTGAGTCAAAAATAAACTATAATTAATAATATGATAATTAAACGTATAAAGTTTAAATTATGTAATTAAATATTGAAAATATTGAAAACAACAAGCCACCGATGTCGCGGGGATATTATCTTTTGTATCTTTAACATCAGGTGTTTTAATTTATTTTTAAAAGCGTTTACAGATTTACTGTCTCTTATGGGCGGTGGCAAATTATTCCAACACTTGGTGGCCAAGTATCTGAAACTGCCGCGGAACGCAGCAGATTATACTACACGGGTTATCTAAATTATCTAAGAAAAACTCAAAAGCTACGTATTGAGGAATACGGTTTTTTGTAATTGCAGTTATGTGGATGGTTGAGTATCAAATCGTTTTATGTTTGCATGGAAGGTTTTTTTGTATGACTTATTATTTATTATTATTTCGTCGAGAAAATCTGATTAGCAGTAAATCACTACAGTAATGCGAACTGGAAATAGATATGAATTCATTAATATCACTTAACCAGCTGCAGCCATATTCGCTCGAGCCTACTTTGTACTGAGACTAGCACCAAATGTGGAACGACTTGATGAATATCTTACTGCAGTGTGAACGTCGCGTTATTTCTCATTTGCCCAAATAAGGGACACAAAGGTAGGTACACAAATTAATAACAGCGAAGCAGCAAGTATTACGATATTACAAATCGTGTTATAATGTCGGTATTTCCTGTACATTTTTCCGTATGTATAATGACGCTTCTTATCCTGGGCTTAATAGGGTCCGTTATTATTATCCACATTTCAGTAACTTTTTTTTAGAACATGTCAATTAAGAGCATCACTGATCAGCGCTGTATGTAGCATTATACATGCCGAGCCCTTTTCAGCAGAAATTTTTCTTTGTTTCTTGTTTTACATTTTTTTAATATATTTATATATTTTATTTGTTAAATTGAATAAATGATTTTTTTTTAAAAGAAAGCTAGCAATATTTCTAACAATCTTCTTAACCATTCCAACTAAGCTTAAGCTTGTGCTAGGACATGGTTCACGGCAATAATCCAACGGTGGATTCGAACCCACGACCTTACGATTCAGCAGGCCGTACCCTAAACCATTAGGCTATTGACATTTCTTTCATTCTATTCTGTTTTGGACCTGATTTTTTTTTATTTTTGGAGGTGAAGAACCCCTGGTAGTTTTAGTGGTAATATGGTGGCTTTTCCAAGGCGGACTGCCTTAGTTAGCTCAAAGACATTACTGGAGTTGGTATCACATAACATGCGATCACGATTTGCCCAGTCAGTGATAGTACTAAAGGCATCGTTCAGCATCTGGTGACCAGCTTGTGCATTTGGCACGCTGTGTAACTATAATACTGGATGTATTTATCCCTCAGGATGACAAGCGCGATCGTTTGTTGATGTCGTTAACAAGTTATCAACGGGCCATGCAATTACGGAACAGAAATAGCTGTGAACATCAAAACATGCTCGGGAAACACTATCATCGATATATTTAACATCACAATTCACTTGTCGACGATGCACGCGGTGCAGTGAACTTGGCAATGGCCAACGCTCGTAATAGAAGTGACTCGCGTGCACTTCACCTCGTAGATTTTTTGGCGGGAAAAGGTCAATGTGTTTTCGTATACGAAAATAGGCTCGCAATATATTGTCTTGGCATCGTGCAGTAATTGATTGCACTTGGAAATGTATATACATAAAATAGCTGTAGCAAAGTACGATCTGCTTTCAATCTTACGGACGGGGATTTGAATCTCAAATGAAAGGTTCACTATTATTATAGTTAATAAAACAAATATACGTTCACTTTTCAGTTAATTAATTAAGATTTTCATATCTCACAATCTCTGGCAAAATTAATCACAACATTTTGACAGATCTCTCTGACATCCCGCCTAAAAAACGTCAAATGTCAAAAATGCAGATATTGTTATTTAGTTTATTGGTTGATTCGTAATGGGAAAGGCAAAAAGACTTTAGTCCATACAGCACATGTCTTGAATAGAAGAATTTAGGTAGTTTTAAAGGCCGAAGCCACGTCTTCATTGTTCTTGACCGCACCACGCCCTAACTCCTGTTCGTTACTAGTTAGTTTATTGGTTTCATGCAGATATTCTGCTGAGATTGACGTTTTACATTTTAAAAGTTGTCTTCTACTTTATATTAATTGTAGATTACATACCATTGAGAATTTATCGTTATTATTAGGTTAAATTATGAGCAATAATATGATATATACATGCAAGTCTTACCCAAAGTAGTTTCAACAATTCGTTTTTCAGTTTATTACATAAAAAATCTACAAGCTACGATCCTTGCGACAGCATATGCTGAGACGGTGTCCGATATTGGCGTCATATGTTTTATATTATTTGTCCGTGTAACTTTAACTGTGTTTTGTCTGTTTTTCATTCTTTTTTAATGTGTGTTATATTCTGTCTGTGATGTGTTTTTGTATTGTGATGCCAATAAATAAATGTCTATGTCTACATAATACTTGATGACAAATACAATCTGGTCCAACTCAGTATCAAAGGAAAAATCCAGGGTAAACGACCATCTGGAATGATATCGTCATATGACGTAATTCGTGGCTTAAGAATGATTATAATTTGAACTTAATTCTGTTTGTTGCAGATGAACAAGAAAGAGTGCAGAAAAAGACTTTCGTAAATTGGATCAACTCACATTTATCAAAGGTAAGAGCTTCAACTATAACAAAGTAGGATAGAAATCCATTTAGCTTTCGAAATGTAATTGTAATGAAGACAAAACTATGAGGTAGAAGTACAGGCACATACACAAGGCTGGCTGGTTTTTTTTCTATTTATCGTTAAGTGTGAGTTTATAATTTATATTATTATATAAATATTTTATATAATAATTTATAATTATTTATTATATATAATAATTTATAATTATTTCTCTATGACTTACAATTCACTTATGTAAATAACTCGTAGGTTTTGTGGAATGAAACAGTCCAATAACTACACTCGCTTTACTGAGACAGCGTAACGTTGTACAAGGAATTATTTATAACGAATACCGTCTACCGTCACAATCTTTATACAAAATTAATTAGAAGACATATTACAAACTAAACTGAAGTTAAGTTATTGTTTACAATGGCAAGTTAATGTGATGAAAAACTAAATTAATAATTAAAGATAAAATACACTTAAGGTAAATCACTTTCAGCCCTGTAGTTCTGGGCTCTCAAGAATAAGATTACGGTATCCCCTGCCTGTCGTACAAGGCGACTAAAAGGGGTCTCGGGTTCACTGGGCGACAAGGGTGGGGGCCTGAGTCGTCCACCAAAGTGGACCCGGGAAGAAGGCGACATCGGCTAGCCCGTGTCGCCTTGCGCTGCGACGGAGTATAACAATAACTTCGTATTATAATTAATTTTATATACTTTCTAAGCAGGTTGATCACGATCCTATCTGATGGATAAGTGGAAAAGCAATCCTAGATAGATAGATAGATAAATTCTTTATTGCAACCAAAGTATATGTACAAAGGCGAACTTATTGCTATTTAGCATTTTGTTCCAGCTAACCTTTAATGGTTAAGAGCAGGGTAAGGGTAGTGCCGCTAAAAATAGCGATTTGAAAATATTATATAGCAAAATTAATACACATTTACATATACATACATAGATACTTCAAAATAATATAATGTAATAATATACATATACACAGAATACATAAACGACAATATATATCCAGTTTGTAATTTTTTACTGTTTGAGTAGAAAGTATTCAGATATACGCGATTTAAAGACATTAGTTGACTTTTTTTTTAATGACTAACTAGACAGATTGGCCAGAGAAGCTGGCCTTGACTGCTTCACCGGATTGAGAGGTGGCATAGCTCTTAGGTCGCTTACCCTGAACCTATATCACTAGTAACTCGACACAAGGGTCCCCCCGGTGGGGGGTAACCTCGGCTTGGACGGTTACTATGTTACGCGTAAGCATTCCGATCCGAGGGCGCCCGAGAGGGCCAATTAGTTGACGAAGCCTCCCAAATCTCAATCGGCAAACTATTCCATAGTTTTATAGCTGTACAGGTAAAAGAATTGCCATAAAACATTCTGGGAACGTTAGAAATTCGCGGCCGACGAACTGTTTGAGTACGAAGCGCTCACGAAGATATTCCGGACACCAAGTTTTTTGAAGTATGTTTTGAGTCTAGATGGTTAAGCACACTAGCTTAGTAAATGCTAAATGCCTATCCACTCTCCAAAACTATGATACTTCGGAAGTAAAAGAAATTGTCGGTAGTACCATTTATTGTAGCCATCACTGATTTGATTTGACGTGTTTTTGTTTCTACTCATAAATATATGGACATGTTTCTTTGTCGTAGCGCATTCCGCCGCTTCGCATCGACGACCTGATCTTCGACCTTCGCGATGGAACCAAGCTACTGGCGCTGCTTGAAGTGCTTTCCGGGGAAAAGCTAGTAAGTAAAAAAAAAACCAGTGTGCTTTAGAACACACGACTAAAGTACTCCACTTTAGCTCTATCTACGTACATTACGATCTTGAATTTCCGTTCTTTAGATTTTTTATGTACAAACGAAATCACTTGTTAAAATGTAGTTTTTCTATTTCTACTTATACTAATTAGAATTATCTGTAAGAAAAATGTTTATATTCAAAACCATATTACGCAAACATTCAGAAACCACATTCGAGTTGCAAGACAGGGGTAATAGACGTAGAAAAGATAATGTTTGCGACCGTGTTATATCTGGTCTAGCTATTGCAAATAGAAATTACTATTATTTAAGTCCATCTATGTATAATAGGGTAAACAAAGATTTAGATATTTACTCACTATCTCAACGAGAATGTAAAATAAAAGAAAGTGGCTTTTTTTTTTAATTGTTAGATCGCAACCACAGACCTGTGTCCGTGCTCTTTTCCAATACACTTAAATTGTTCACTCTGCATTTATTGAAAGAGTGCCACTTCTACAGTTACTATTTTCCTTTTTTTCTTATTATAATGCCTGAATTTGGAGGTGGCCAGAGATTGCTTAGGTTCACGCGTCGCAGACGCCCCGCTGCATTGCTATCAGCTTCTCCGCGACCGCTGTGTCCCTCTGCCCCCCCTGCTTCTCATGGCTATTTTCAGGTTGTAGTCCACTATCCTCTCCCTTGATGCGAGAAGAAAGTGGCTTCTAAGTCTAAACTACGAATGTACTGAAAAAATATACACTAAATTTTATACACTTGTCTAAGTTTTTAACATCAAGTCAGCAGACGCGCGCACACACCCACACACACACACGAAAATACTCAGTCACATAGATAAGTACTCAAGTATAACAATTTCAAAGGTATTTTATTCTAAGGAAAAAAAATAACCTATTTCAAATTTAAAAATTTAAATCATAATATGTAATCAAAATTTGTTTGGAGGGTGGGCGTTAATAGCGGCGACACAATATCCTTTTATTAATGTTGCTATTATCGTCCACTATAACTTTACTGTATAAACTTTGTTATGGTTTTAAATAAAGATTTTTATTTATTTATTATTTAATTAAAGAGCTTAAAGCTTGCTAATAGCTCCCCCGTTCAGAAGTGAGTCGTGATTATTGTAATAAGAGAGAACGGTAAACATTTACCGTTTCAGGCAACATTGAACTTCGTTTACCGGTTTACCAGCTTACCGGTTTAATACTTAGGTTCCAACTTGCATAATTATGCACGGAGATTTTATCGGAGTATTGACTATAACGATAATGTCACGATGAGAAGTGACATTTAAGTATTTCTAATTTCTTACCCACTGGTTCGACTAAATCCAAAACATAGTGGGGCTCGATATAAGAAAAGCTGAAGTGTGGAGCCAGCTGTCGACGTTTTGGTAAAGACGCTTGTAGATAAGCACGACCTTCAGAAATAACGGATAAGGAGAAGAAAAAGAATTTCTTAAAACATACATTTTGTTAAGCATTTTTTTAAATACTTTTCAAGCAAGTGCCCACGAGCCCACGCGATGTTAAGTGAAAAAGGAATCCTGGATTGTAAGGCATTAATTACTATGTCTAATGATAAAAGCGCCGTTAAAACACAATTTACTTAGACGACACAATAACGTTGTGTTAATTTTATTTTAATATTACATAATACAATACAAGCGTCAACAGCCTATTGGTTTAGGTTACGGTCTGCGAATCGTAAGGTCGCAGGTTCGAATCCACCATTCGACTATTCATGTGAACCATGTCCTAGCACAAGCATAAGCTTAGTTCGAATGGTTAACAAGAATGTTGGCAATATTTCTGAATTATAAAAATTATAAAACGACAGTATTATTTTAACTATGGTGGGAGCTGGTTATCTATCTGAGAAGATACCCTAGTTTAGACCCGTCTGCAACCCACTAGTTCTGGGCTCTCAAGAATAAGACTACGGTATCCCCTGCCTGTCGTAGAAGGCGACTAAAAGGGGCCTCTGGTTCACTGGGCGACAAAGAGGCGTTTGTCGTCCGCTAAGGTGGACCCGGGAAGAAGGCGACATCGGCTGGCTCGTGTAGCCTTGCACTGAGAGGGCATAGGGGGGGAGGGAATAACCTCCCCCGGGACGTGCTCTCCTTGAGTACAATGCAGAGGGGCTCCGGTGCGTTCCACTGGAGATCCCGGAGCCCCTCGTCATGCACCGAGGAAAGGGCCACCGGGGAGGTTTTAGAGGGTCAAACCCCATAGAACCGCCGCCTTTCCCCCAGAAGGTGGAGTATCTTTTTGAAGATTTTCCCCCCCCCCACCTTAAAAAAAAAGTATAGACACGTCATCGTCTTTCACATATATAAGAATCTACGTAAAACTATACTGTAAGTTATTAGTTCTGTATGTAAATTTGTGAATGATCAATAAATAATAATTATTATTTTTGAGGGGACAAAATTACAGCATTCATTACAATGGAACCAATTTGTTGCTATAACTAAATAATATTTATATATTTACGTTAAAGAAAAATTAAAGAAATGTTAATTTAACATGTTAAAAAAATGAACAAAGAAAAAGTTTAGTCCTGGAGGTAGGGAGCAGTTGTAGCCAGCAGACAGAAGACTAAAATTCTTCTTTCCCCCAGCCCATGGAGCGGGGCCGCGTACTCCGCAGACCCCACTTCCTCTCCAACGCGAACACAGCGCTCCGCTTCCTGGCTGGGAAGAGGATCAAGTTGGTTAACATCAACGCCGCAGACCTGGTGGACGGCAGGCCAGCCGTCGTGCTCGGCCTCATATGGACCATCATCCTGTACTTCCAGGTAAACAATTCTTTGGTCTCCATGCTTAATACTAACGAATATATTACCATTAAACGATCATTGGCTGATGAAACCTTTATCATCAGAGCTTATTTGGGCAAACTAAACAACATCAACCTATCAACTAAACTTGCTATCAGATTTTTTAAACAAAATGGAACAAGAAAGCGTCAATAGCCTAATGGTTTAGGGTACGGTCTGCGAAACGCAAGGTCGTAGGTTCGAATTCACCATTCGAGTATTGACGTAAACCATCTCCTAACACTAGCTTATGCTCAGTTGATATGGTTAACAGGAAAGTTAGTAATATAATATATAAAAAAATATTGTTAGCAATCTTTTTACAAAAAAAAATAATAATACCACAACAATTTTTAGAAGAAACCTCCCTAATCAGTTATTCTAGAGTTTACCAAAGAAATTTATGTGACATTGGGAAAAGGTAAAAAAATTATTATAGAATGGGGTTCACGGCCGAGTAAGAAACGCCTTATACGTATATTTTGAATTTTTATGTTTGTAATATGAATTTATAAGTTACATATATGTCAACTGTCACATGACCTGGCTCATATGTGACACATACGAACTGTATACTCCGTCACATACAACCTGTCACATGACGTATCACGTGTAACCTGACCTGTATATATGGCTTGCCACATATGTATCACATAACACATGTGACCAAAGTATATGTCCGAAGGCGAACTTCTTGCTATTTATCATTTTATTCCAGCTAACCTTTAGTGGATAAGTGGACACTAAGGGTAGTGCCGCTATAAACGTGTACATGTACTAAAATTTCAATTATGCTTCTAAGTGGGTGAAATTTGAAATTTCCATTTCAATTGGAAACATATGTATTTTATATCTGTTTTATAATACTAACTTAAAAAAGAAATATTTACAATTTACTAGGTATTTTACAAAATATTTACAAAAACGTTGTATGGCAATGCGTAGCCTCTGTGCTAGGTATAAGCCAGCCCTCTGGTCACCAGATGTGTCGACCAACTTCTCAGCTATCACATTAAAAAGTGGTGTGCACTAGGACCCCACGGACCCAAAACTTGAAAGTTTCCGTTACACACACACATAAAGCAGCTAATAAAAAGAGTGATATAATTTGCTTGTTAAAGTTATTATAAGCACGATCGATTGTTATCAACAATAGATTAATGATGAATGAAAAGAGATGTCGGTTCTCTTTGCATCCTGTATCGCATTTACCATGGAGAGTGTTCTGAGGAATTGTTCGGAATCATCCCAGCTACCGATATCCATACCGCACATCGCGTCAGAATTCCAAATTCCACCGCCACCATCTTGATGGTTGGCGTTCAACGACTGTACGTTTTTCGCGTAACTTTCTCCCACGCACCGTCAACTTGTGGAATCAACTGTCGCCAGCGGTGTTTCCGAACGTTTACGATTTAGGGACCTTCAAGAAACGCGCCTATTCCTATCTCAAAGGTCGGCAACGCTCAAACCATCAAACGTGATGCGTGAATCTTAGCGGTAGTAGAAGCAGAACAACCACACATCTTGGCTCGCCCGACTATGTTACTCGTACGGACTACTTCTGCTTGCGCGGATTATTCACTAAGTTATGCGTGCTAGCTTAGCCAATTCCATAATTTTGTTTAAACATATACATATACGATACATCGGCACTTAAAACTATAACAAACATGGTTATTGTTGCTGGCAACGGGGATCGAACTCGGGTTGCTAAGTTACTAAGCCACTTGTGGCGATTGTCCAGGCACTTATCTATATTATACGATATCACTCTTCTTATTAGCTGGTTTATGTGTATGTATAACGAAAGCTTGCAAATTGAAATGGAAATTACATATCTCACCCATTTAAAAACACAAACCCTTAGCCTACTCTTAAGCACTAATTGTTAGCTGGAAGAAAATGCTTAATAGCAATAAGTTTGCCTTTGTACATTTACTTTGGTACACTAAAGAATTTATCTATCTATAAAGGCGATACAATGTCATTAATAATTGACACCCTTATCATTTCTTAATGCCGGTTAATAATATCTACATACGGTTATAAATTACTATTATCCGGTTTAAAATATAGTCCATTTCTCAAAGCAAATAAATCTTAATTTGAAGCCTTTGTACCGTTCACCGCGCCTCACGACTTACTCCTCCGCAAAGCAATTACTGTAGAGCTCTCAGTAAAGGAGTGTTTACACTATACCTGTGTTTATTATACTTAGTTAAAACTTTAGCATAGGTGTTAAGTTTAATTGAATTTACGAGATTGAAAATGTCCCACTGTTGGGCATACATAGAGCTTAAGACTGAAGTACGAAGTACTTGTCCACCGCGACTTATGAATAGAGTTTATATAATTATAGTCACTTTACACACCACGAAACTAATTTATACAAAACAAGTTCGTTTCGGTGTCAAGAAAAACTTGTTTAAAAACAGAAAAAGGTTATCGATCTATCCATATTTTTTATCAATGTTTGTATAATTACAACCAGAAAGCTTTTTTTTTCTTTCGTTCCCTCAACTTGTTGAAACTTGAGTCATTTTCACATCCTTTCATTTCCTTTCCACTGTCCATTCTTTCTTCATCTATCTTTGCTCCCTCCTGACATCACTCTTTAATTTTTAAAAAAAAAATACATTTTTCTTATTTCTACTAGCACATTTTCCTTTACTTAAGCCTGGAGGTTGGAGATTCTTGATTTTTTTTTAATGACGAACTACACAGATTGGCCAGAGAAGCTGGCCTTGACTGCTTCACCGGATTGAGAGGTGGCATAGCTCTTAGGTCGCTTAGCCTGAACCTCTATCGCTAGTAACTCGACACAAGGGTCCCCCCGGTGGGGGGTAACCTCGGCTTGGACGGTTACTATGTTACGCGTATGCATACCGATCCGAGGGTGCCCGAGAGGGCGCGTGAACATATACATGTTTGTATAAATTAACCTTAACTTAAGCTTTTTTGAAGTCGGTCAGAAACAAAAGAAAAAATGCTTAAACCAAAAGTTGCCAAATAAAAATAAACTAAATTGTTTCGTTAATAATGTCGTTTCATGTACATGGTTCTTAATAACAATAGGAAACTTTCACTGCCAATCTATGTGTCAAACCGTCGCGCACAAGGCTGGTACGGAATTAGCCTAAATTACAGTTGTTATACCCGAGCGCTCTGTAATTTATCAACGGGTAGTCATTGTTCTTCTTGAACGGGTACGGACAGGGGGCTCCATTGGTTATCGATACAATGACATAAATAAATATAAGTATTCAACCCATTCCGTGGAATAGCAACCCAGAGAGTCGATCATGGGAGTATTGGTAGCGCGTTCGTATTCCGACGCGTCGCAACTTAGGGATTGTCTTACGGTAGGGGTGCTTCATCAGTCCTGTAGTTCTGGGCTCGTAGAATAAGACTAAGGTATCCCCTGCTTAATGGGTAAAAATCCCACATAACTCCGCCTTTCGCCCAGAAGGCGGGATATCTTGTTGAGTGCTTCATATGTTCCGTTAGCATTTTGATACATACAATATTAATAAAAAAATCTAAAGACTTGATTCGGCACTCTCGGGCGCCTTCGGAACGGAATGCTTACGCGTAAATTCTAGCCGCCCAAGCCTAGGTTACCCCTCACTGAGGTACCCTTGTATCGGGTTACTAATAGAGATTCAAAATCCGGTAAAACAGTTAAGCCAGCGTCTCTCACTAATCTAGTGTAGCTTCCTCACAAAAAAATTGGCAGTCATTGAACTGACGTTAGAAGTGAAATCTTATAACTAAAAATATCTATTATAACTTTGTGTTTCACATATAAGGTTGTCAAATATCTCCCTTCCGCCTTTTTGTCTTTGAATTTCGCGGCTATGTACAAAGCGCTACAGAGCTCGTATCTAGCAATACTATACATAATTTGAAAGGTCTTGACATAACCTACAAAACGACGCTATGCATAATTAGTTTGGATATTGCGTTCAATAGTTATAGACGTGTAAACATGGACTTCACTAACTATTTATATTGACACCTGAGAACACTGTATACCATATAAACATGTTATATGGTTTATTTATTATTCAAATATATTACGGGCTGTACAAGATCATCACACCGTTAGCATGTCGAGGACGAGATATTTATGTTTAACGTGGTTAAAGATGTTTTCACTTCAATAATGGCACTTAAAACGAGTCCTGTATCAAAATTAATACTAATTTTAATTGGCTTGAATATATTTTGTTTGCGCAAGCTTCGCTCAGTCTGTTGGGCCCACAGGATAAAGGAACTAAGGTGGGTACACGCGAGCTTTCAGGCAATTGCTGTGCATGAGCAATATTAGATGACTTCTAGAATAGGGTTGCCTGCTCTTTCTCTTCTAACAATTTTTTTTAACCTTATATTAGGCAAATTTCTTTAATCTTTTTATTAGTTACTAGCGTACTCAGCCCTCTTCGCCGGGCTAGATTTTTCTTTATTTTATTTAAACAATAAACTTACATCATTAATAATTTAATTTAACTGTAACAATATATTAAATTATTCATTTCTCTCCGTATTCAATCACTTCTACGAGTATTCTCTTTTCGATCGCGTGAAGATCATTACCTAAACCCATGTACATATCAGTAAATACAAATTATTCTAATAATTTAGGGATTTATTATACTTCATTATAATTCAATATACTCCATTGTACTTCAATATGGTTCATAATGACATAAATATACACAACGCATGTGTCATAAATTTGGGTCATAAAAACAATCGAATATCATCATAGTAAATAAAAGCTGTATTTGACAGTTCAAAAAAGGATTTCTCGGATGGTTTCCAACAACCAACTTTACAGGATTACTCGCCAGGTCAATCTGAAGATTCCCTGAAAGTTTCATTGAAACCGGTCCAGCCGTTTTGGAGCCTATATGGAACATACCCACACACTTTCTCTTTTATATATATAGAAGATAGACGATCGTGCATCTATCATGTCGACTGATGATGTTAAATATATATATATTAACGGTTATTTATATCAGCTTCTCATATGTCATTATATGTTAATCTATATAATTGTCTGTCTTGAAAGCTCGCGATTGTCCACAATTTTTTTTATAGCGCCATCTCGTGAGGTAATCGCAATGTTGCTCTTGTGTTATTTTTTTATAACGTGGCAATTTTTCTTCCTTTTAAAGTTAGATCAGCGTCGTTTTAAATCATTCTTTGTCTTTCACACTTTATGCTAAATTTTTAATTTTATTTTCTTTATCACAATTCATAGCTTCTTGTGCTATAATTCTATTGATACCTCAAAATTTTGTATGTTTTTACATAATTCGAATACATATACGAAGACACTTACAGCCGGATAGGCATTAATAGGAAGACAGTAAATATATAATTCTTTTCTTTTAATTATAACGCCCCAATATCCTAGAGCCTAGAGCCTAGGTGGGACAGGGAAACCAAACATAATGGGGTAAGGTAATGAAATATTACATACAACAATAAATACTTACATAAGTAAAAAATTTATCCGTGAAATAGCAACCGACCGAGTCGTGGTTCGGCCCTCTCGGGCACCCTCGGATCGGAATGCGTAACATAGTAACCGTCCAAGCCGAGGTTACCCCTCACGGGAGGGACCCTTGTGTCGAGTTACTAGCAGGCTAAGCGACCTAAGAGCTGTGCCACCTCTCAATCCGGTGAAGCAGTCAAGGCCAGCCTCTCTGGCCAATCTGTGTAGTTCGTCATAAAAAACACATAAATAAAGTGCCGGAACCGTGGTAGCTTAGTGTCCAGGCGGTCGCCTCAATTTGCATAGTACGCTAGCAATCTGAGTTCGATCCCCGGTGCTGGCACCAATAAATTTGTAGCAATTTTATGTGCTGACTTACCACGAGCTGGGCGGTGAAGGAAAACATCGTGAGGAAGCGTACATGTCTTAGAAAAATATTCTAAGATATATTAAGTCTGCCAATCCGTACTAGGTGTGCGTGGCGAACTATTCCCTCATGCTGTCTCTACAGAGAAGGCCTGTGCCCAATAGTGGGAAATTTATATATAACTGTTGTAACTTTGCCTTTTTTAACATATATAAATTTAGTACTAAAGAGTCTTTCGTAGTTTGCAAGCCTCAGGTTATCGACCCCCTGTTCTAGTCGATTTGGTGACATACTAAATTAGGGTGACGTCACGTACTCGAAACTGAATGGCGATGTGCAAGGAACGTGAAAATTGAGAATCCGTAACCTCTGTCTACCCCTGCTAAACGGTGCAATGAGTGCTTTTATTTTTTAATCATTTACAAAATTTTTAAATATGTTTTTTAAGCTTTTTCAATTTCTTTATTTGCTTTCTTTTATTTTATAGCTTTGCGAGCAAGTAAGTGTCCATAGATTGTATATTTAGTATTATTTAGTACATGTTGTATTATTATATATTGCTAGTGTTTGTACATAATAGACTAGATATATTTGATTAGAAAAAATTCGTTGCATTTTTGAACACATATATATTATTGCACCATTTTGAGTTTTTAACCGACTTCAAATATGGAAGTATTCAATTTGCCTGTGTTTTTTTCTATGTTTGTTACCTAAGAACTATCGAACGGGTGAACCTATTTTGATGATTCGTTTTTTATTCGATAGCTGGTGCCGTCCCGTGTGTACGTCCAATTTGATCCATTTCTCAATCCATTAAAAACCATACAAGACTTGAATTTGATTAACGTTTGCTTGTTGATTCTTGCTATTGTTTCACAAATATATTCACTTTAAAGATTCGATTTGCTTCGTCTTTCATTCTTCGTACAGCAAAGGACTGGAATAGTTTGCCCGCGTCTGTCTTTCCTTCCGATTACAATGTGGGTATTTTCAAGAGTAGAGTGAATAGGCATTTACTAAGCTAGTGCGCATTACTATCCAGGACTGCATTTCCACTTAACATCGGGTGGGATCGTAGTCAAGCACTTGCTTAGAAATTATAAAAAAAAAAAAATTCAGCTAGTGCCAGGTGATATAAAAGTTGATGTTACTAAATAAATATGCTTAAAGTCTAATTAACGCATAAGCCCCACTGGTGTATTTTGATAAATAACTCAAGTAGTCCATAAGCATTGTAAGTATTTTGCTATTAATAGATATTTCACACCGTTAACTGCAAGACCAAAAAAGTATATTTACGAGCAAAAACAAAAATCGACTTCAAATTGACTCAAACGTTAAACGCTATTATTGGGGTGATATTGACTTATTAGTCCATTTGTGACGCAAATACTTTTTTTTTATGCCTGTAAACTAATCCCACCTGGTGTTAAGTGGTGATATAGTCGAAAGATGGTACGCGCTAGTTTAGTAAGTGCCTATTCACTCTACTCTTGAAGGCTCCCACGTCGTACTTGGACGGAAAGTCTGACGCCGGCAACTTATTCCACTCCTTTGCTGTACGCACGATGAACGATGACTAAAATCGCTTTGTTCGGACGCGCGGAACATCGACTGTAAAAGGGTGGAGACCCGCCGAGTGTCTAAACGTCCGAAGGTAGAATGGGGATGGGGGAATTAGAAACTTGGTGCAAAATTAAGAGTAATTTTATTTTCTCATGAATGCCACTATCAAAATTAGACCAATTTAAAATGGGACCACATGGGCAGCACCAGCTTTCTTATGTAAAAATAGTCTGCGAATCGTTGGGTCGTAGGTTCGAATCCACCATTCGATTGACGTGAACCATCTCCTAGCACAAGAATAAGCTTAGTTGTAATGGCTAACAAGAATGTTGGTAATCTTTCGTTAAATAAATGAAATATTGCTATCTTTAAAAAAATCAAAATCGGTTTATCCAGTCTACAGTTAAAGAGAGTTTAGAGGATAAAGATAGAGATATTAGAGGTAACAAACATTAAAGAAGAGAGAATTTTATTCAAAAAAGGACCTTATCCTTTTTTGAAGCTGATTGATGTAACCATTTATTGTGACGATTGTGTTTATATTTATTGTGTATATTCAGTACTATGTAGTATTTTGTATTATATTCATTACTATTTACCTGAAAAATATGTTAGACATTACTCGTTTATTATCTATTTATAACAACGATCGTCTTTGTTATTAGATTGAAGAGAACAGCAGAGCTCTGGAATACCTGGGAGGCTCGAGGTGCGCCTCTGTCATATCCCAGGAGTCGGGAGCCGCCACACCTACTCATAGAGCTGAAGACAGATGGAAGCAGGGTGCTAAGAAAACACTCCTGCAATGGGTCGCGAATGCATTGCCTAAGTAAGCACAATTTACAATTTCACTCCACCTCTCTCTCTTTTGAATAATGCTAACAATGTTTTTTCCATAAATATTTCTAACATTCTTGTTAACAATTCCAACCAAGCTTAAGCTTGCCAGTGGTTCTTAACCACTGTGCCGCAGCACTTTTGCGTGCCACGAAATTCTTAAAGAGTGCCGTATATTAATAATGTTGATATATATTAAAATAAAATAAACTCTTGAAATGAACTCCTTAATAATAATAATTGTTATTTTTGTAGTACATATTATTTTATTTAGCATATTTAAAACTATTATCATAAAATAATTTATGTAGTCTTTTATCGGTAAGTAAATAATTTTTAATGGATCATGGATTTCGATCGTTCCCTGAACCTAAGACATTAGGCCGTTGACGACATTGACTTAACGTCTTTTAAATTCGTTTCACTTATGAAGATTACTGGTACTAGAATAAATGAACTAAATAAGCTCTCAGTACGGTCTGCGAATCGCAAGGTTGTGGGTTCGAATCGTTTGACTACTGACATGAACCCATCTCCTAATACAAACCTACGCTTATTTGGAATGGTTAACAAGAATGTTAATAATATTTGTAAAAAACATATTGTTAGCACTCTCTTTATGAAAAAAAAGGAAGAGAGAAAGATTTTGCACACAAATGGTTTAGCAGACGGGGGCCTTGGACACTGGTTGATTGGTATATTCCGACTGCTCTTTGACGTTCAGTTCGTTAGTCGGACCGCTTACCCCCTAAACCAGCGGTAGCAAAATGCGGCTCGCAAGACATACGGCTCTTTGGGTGTAAAGCTGCGGCCGTTTAGAATGAATTAATGAACTTTACTGCAAAGCAATTAAAAAATACAAATAATAAGTTTACAATTCTATATATAGCCGTGAGTAAAAATAAATGGTCAGTTAAGAAAGTTTGAATATCTCGGAAGATATAGACGCTAGCTAACCGAAATAAAATTGTGCATGATAGACAACTAAAAATCCTTAAAATAAAATAAAATATTTTTAAAAAAGGATATCTTACGTAAACTTGGATAGTACATTTTTCATAAAATTTTATTTTTATTTTAGTACGTAGTGTTACCTCCATGTGGTGATATAATAAAATCCAAATAAATAAATGAATTGTTTATCATGTACAATTTATTTCAGTTAGCTAGCGTTCTTATCTTCCGAGATATCCAAACCTTCTTAACCGACCCTTTATTTTATCTCACTAGTGTATGTCGATGTAATTGCATGCGTAATGGTCGGTCTTATCGCTAAGCGCGATCTTTTTCAGACAACTTTTGGATGGACAGAAGTTTGTTTTAAGTGGGTCTAAGATTTTATCTATTTTTATTTTACCAAAGAAAAAGATACATACATAAATATACATATTCATACAATATATATCTAATTGCAATATATTCATACATACACCATATAAAAACATAATGAAAAAGAAAGACAGTGCTCATGTACTAAGTTCTTTATGCTATTAGTTGCATAAATTTATTTATGCAAGTACTATTTACTATAAGAAAAAAAATTGTGGCTGTTTAAAAAAATCTAAATTTTGTCAATTGCAATTCCTATTATTGCTTGTAGCAAGCTAATACACTAAAATACTAATTACAGAGATTTAAATATACAAGTGGCAGACTTCGGCCCGTCGTGGCGAGATGGTGTCGCATTCCTCGCGATAATTGACGCTATCAAAGCCAACCTGATCAATCTGGCCGAGATGAAGCGGAAGACCAACAGGCAGCGCTTGGAGCACGCCTTCGACGTGGCGGAAAACGAACTGGGCATCGCCCGCCTTCTGGACGCTGAGGATGTGGATGTAGACAAACCAGACGAGAGGTCTATCATGACTTACGTGGCTCAGTTCTTACACAAATATCCGGAACCCAAGGTAAGAAAGAAACGAAGATTCTTATATTTTTTAATCGACTTCAAAAAAGAGATTAATCAATTAATTTTTTTTTTACGTTTTTTACTTCATCGACTGGGTGTTGAACCGAATTTGATAAATCTTTTTTGTTTCAAAGCTAGTGCTTCCCGTGTGGTCCAATTCTAACAATGGCATCTAAGAGAACATCCTATAAGTGGTAAATTTACGTCAAGTATGTGCGCCACAAATGGACGAATAACTCAAAATCACGCCAAACGATTTCGATGATTGATTTTTATTGTAAAGGATGTACTTTAAGAGTAGTTTGATGAAAGTTTGGCTACTTTCTGATTAATTCTATTTCGTAATATTCCTACGATCATTCGTAAATACAAAGAGGGCGTCCGCACGTAATAGGGTTTAACGTTTTATTCGATTTGAAGTCGGTTATTGTATACACTTGTTTTATGTTTGTTACGCATATGTTCTCCGTCATTAATAAATCCGGATTAAAATTGTCTTTTTGTTGGAAAGGGCGTAATTCAAAAATGGTCCGAATTTCAATTATGTGAAAAGCTACCGTTCGACTCGTGATTCGGCCCTTTCGAGCGCCCTTCTAACGCACCTAGGATGATTGTCCGAGTCCAGGTTAACCCTCATCCTCCTCACCTAGTCTCTCAATCCAGAGATACAATCAAAGTCAGCTTCTATGGCTAATCTGTGTAGATTCGTCTGAAAAAAGTCTGCAAGCAGTGAATCCGTATCAACGATTCGTGTCCATATTATTTGAAACATTGTTTTGTATATAGGCGAGAATTTGCACATTGTATATTGTAACCGTATTCTATCGTTCATGTCAACAGACGACTGGACCGGACGCCGTCGCGGCTGTCCAAGAGGAGTACGAACTGCTTAGGATGTGGCTGACGGAGCGCGTCACCGTAGTACAGAGACAGTACGACACACGGACCTTATCGCGGAATTACGAGGACTACGTCCGTGCCGAAAACGAGCGGCTCGCTAGAGAGCCAGTATATCAGAAACTAGAGAAGCTGATGTACACCCAGAACCTGGTGGCCATTGCGCCGAAATCCTGGCGCGAGCTTGTCTCTCTCTGGATTGAACTGGAGAGACTACACAGAAGGTGGCTCTGGCTTTTGGACTCCGATTTGCCCGGCGATTTTAGGATGGTCGGCGAATGGTTGGCCCGAGCCGAATACCTTTTATACTTCGATGAAATTCCAAACAGCTTGGACGAGCGAACTGCCGCTTTGATCAGCGAGAAACTAGAGGAACACACAACTTTCTTCGCTGATCTCCCTAACGTCGCTGACAGATTTGAGGCGGCTTTGAGGTCTCCCGATGCCGCTAGAATTCCGGCCGAGAGGCTCAACGATCTAAAGCAGCGTTTAGAGATTGTCAGCCGAACAGCTCCGCAGAGGAAAGCCAGGTTAAAGTATTTGGAGCACAAATGTTGTATAGTGGCTTTCACAGAATTAACAAAAGCAAAATTAGCCACGTGGACTGCGAAATGCGGCAGAGTGGAACACGTTCGTGCCTTACTAGATGACTACGATAATTTCGTGACTAAGAACAAGATTTTCCAGGAGTTTGACAAAGCCTATGTAGATATTAAACAAGTAGCAGATGAATATAAGAGAGTCTGCGATGTAGACAGAACTGAAGCAAGAGAAATTGATTCGTTCTTAAGAGAAATATCAGAGACGTGGCGACGTGTCGCCTCAGATGTTAGATGCGCGCGAAGTGTCCTTGAAGAGGTCATTGCTCATTGGGAAAGATGGACAGTATTAGTAGAACAATTTACTACCTGGCTAGACCAAGCTCAACATATGTTAAGAGTATCTGAAGACGAGGGATTGGAATTCTTCCACGATCTAACAGTTTGGAAGGAGAAACACCAGCTTCTAGGTGACGCAGCTGGATTCTTGGCTGCAACCTGCAATGAAGAAATAAGTTCCGAAATTAAGAGGAAATATGTGGAGATCACTGAACGTTGGGAGCGTGTCTGGGATGAAGCTGAGCGGTGAGATAACGTTTCTATATATCTTAAATATTTATTTACCTAGTGGTCGGCCTAAAGTAAAAATTCGACTTAACCCAGTAATTGGACCATTGAAATCACACAAAATTTGGAACTCAAAACTTATTCGGTGAACATCTCTCAGTCATTATTTATCATAGTTACTTATCCGTTGCCAAGCAACCCGTATAATATCTGTATATGTGTATCAAACGCATGGTGGTTGTATAATGATTTTTTAATGATTTGATGAATTTTGTATGCATAATTTAAAAAATCCTCTATTTAAATTATAAGTAACTACCTGACCCACAACCGTTGTTTTGTCATATAATTTGTTTCTCTTAATATAATAACAAGAATAAATAACACGACGATTAATCTTAACACAAACGCTATTTGAAAAACCGTTTTTCTGTTGATCAGTAATTGAATATGATTGACATATATGATATGACGTATGGCCTATATGAAGTTGTCATTCGTTGGTTGAAAACTAAACGTCAACATATAAACATTTTTCAGTACCAACTCGGAAACCTTCGTACACTCATATACAACACTTTGCTGAATTACATGATCAAATGCATAGTTTACGATTCCATAAAGGACATACAGATAAACATTCATTTATATATATATATATATATATATATATATATATATATATATTTATTTATTTATTTATTTATTCTTTATTTGCACACAATACAAAAAAATAAAGGTACAAATAGGCGGACTTAATGCCAGTAGGCATTCTCTGCCAGTCTACCTTGGGGTTGTGAAGAGACAAAGTAACGGGTGCAAGCTATATGACAAAATAATAAATAAAAGAAAACTATAATAAATACAGGCATACTTATAAATAAATTAAACATATAAACATAATAATTATATATAATAATAAATAGATACATATATAAATACATATATAAATACATATATATAGAATTATAGATGGATAGGGACAGCAATTGATAAACTATTCCTTGCTTAGGTAAAGCTTCCAAAGTAAATGTTTGAAGGTAGATTTAGTTCCAGCTGTACGTAAATTTGTTGGCAGCGCATTCCAAAGTCTTATTGCGGTAAAGGTAAAGGATTTATACACAAAATCAGTGTGACAAGAAGAAATATGGAGAAAATTACTATCAGTAGAACGAAGACAACGGTCGTGTGAATCACCCTGATACTGAAATTTACATTTCAAGTATTCAGGTGCAAATGGATCACGTAAAATAGAATATAATGTATATATATATAATATATATATATATATATATATATATATATATATATATATATATATATATATATATAAAGATTTCATATTCCCCTTTAAAGTTTTTGTTTTACGCTTTAATTAATTGACATTGACGTGATAATACTCTTATTATAATTTGTTCTCTAACCTATTTTATAGCTTTGTACGCGGTGGAGATGCACTCCGCCATCGCCGTGAGCTGGCTTCCGGTATCCAGACATTGGACAATTGGCTGTCGAGTGCTGACAACCTGCTATCCAGACAGCCTCGAGCGACCACCACAGACATACAAACATATATCGACAAGCTACTACAGCTCAACTCTGAAATTGAACATCATGAAGAACTATTTAAGACAATTAGCAGGTAAATACCCTTAATGGATCGACTTTTCCGAAAATCTTTGGGGATGTCTATATACAGCAGGGTTTTAGGGCTGATAATGATGACCATTAATTGATAAATTTTTCAGAGCCTAAATATTTAATATAACACAATCTTGTACTTTGGTGCCAGTAATTATTTATTAGTTACAATATTTCATTACAAAATGTTTAATATCATTGAAGGAGTTACAATTTATATCTTATTTATTACTAAAGTTTTATCAAACTCTAGAATAGTTAAAACCCTAGAAAGTAATTCGGTAACAATTACCCGGTAATTATTTAACCATTATTAAAATCATATTGAATGAAACTACATTTACAGATTTTATCGCAGGGTAGGAGCGACAGAGGGCGTTACTGCCGTAGTGTTCGAAACGTTTGAAATTTAAAAATAAAATTAAATAGCAATAAAATTCGTAATAATGCTTATTCGATAAATATGATTCACATAAATATGAAAAGTCAGTAAAATATTTATCATAATTAAACTTTTTACCACTATAGGACGTTCCAAACTGCAATCGCAGACCTGCCACGCGACGAAGTCGAATCGAATATGAGCAAATTGAAGCAGCAAAAAGAAGCGTTGGTCAGAGTCCGCGCCACCGTGCCCGTCAAGCTACACCAGTACAGACAGTTGCTGGTGCAGCACGAGTCATTGGAGAGCGGACAGAAAGAGATCGGACATTGGCTCGACAGGGCCGACGAGCTGTTGAGAACTACGACTGAGACGAGACGGTGAGTTCTTGTGATTCAATGTATATTTTTGAACTACTTACCTATTTTGGCCTAAGACGGTGAACAGTTTCACCAGATTCGGTAAGTGGCAGAGCTCTAGGAATAACGCTACGCCATGACCCTCGAGAGGGAAATCACGGCGTAGGCGGGAATTAGATTACGTAAGCATTGCGGACCGTGAGGGCCGAACTACGACTCGGCCGGTATCTTGTCCTCGAACTACTACGGAAATTCTATTATTTTTTTAAAACATTCTAAGCAAATGGTTGACCATCTATAACTAACAAGTTCAAATGTCATATCAAAAAGGGTTTTCGTTGGGAGAAGTCGCCAATTTACACAATAAGATGTCCACGTAACATAAAATAAATACTTTGATGTAATTCTCTCGGATATGTAATCGCTATGGTCACTTATAATGTATATGGTTAAATTAAGATTTAAGTCCAATATCTATAGTGATTATTTCTGAAGTCCAGCTGGAGTGTGTGTATTTTTATGGGTTTTGGTTTGAATGTATGGAATAACTGGATTAACGAGACTTACCCTCCATCCAAATCGAAGTATCCGTCCAAGTTAAAATAACAGTCGCAAACGCGTAATTGTACAAGACTGTTTATTTCATAATAATAGAATACGCAAATAGAACTACAAATAGAATTCGCTGACAAGCAATGATTAACTTAAAGAATGAAAGATGAAGGCTTAAGTTAATAGTTAGTTAGTTAATAGTTATATTAACAGTTGTGTACACTGTTACTTATTAGAGTAGTCAAGATAACAATAGTGTAAGGACTCTTCGCATATTACTACGTAAGTTATTGTTGTCATTTGAGAGACCGTGTTCCCTATAATAAAGTAACATTTAAATACTATTTATATATATTTTTTTGTACTAACAGCGAAGTAATCGAAGAACGCTACGAAGTTCACCGCACGTTCTTCTCGCGTACAACGTATTACCGTTCTATGTTGGAAAGCAAGAACAAAGTCTTCCAGAACATTGTCAAAGCCGCCGACGTTGATCGCAGCGCTGATGTTACGGACCAAGTGCGGTTAATGAAAGACCTAAATGATAGGTGAGAAAATTAGTTCCGTCATAATTATTTTATTTAATAACACATGTTATAAAATTGGTGTAATGTTGAGTCTATAAAGATTTAATTACGACACGTTGTCTTGATTTTATAGGTAAATATGAATTAAAATTCTTTGCTATTTAACAGTATATCTAAGTAATATTATTAAAAACGAATGACGGTTAAATGCTTCATCTACTGAACTGAATCTTAGCTTAATTATGTGTAATTATAACTTTGATCTTAAAAATGTATAACGCCGCTTGTATCTTTAAAAATATTATACTATTCGCTCATAATTGTTTGTTTTAAATAGGATTTCATGAAAATCTTTAAATATTTACCTCAGGTTAGTGGTAATTTTGCTTACCTCGGATCTTTGTATCTTCTAATTTTCAATTGACAAAGTGACAAATATTGGCATGTGTCAATTAAATTATTCAGTTTGACATTCTTAGGTTGTTTTTCATTAGAACTTATATTTAATACATTAATTTTCGATCATTGCTCGTTTAAAATCTCACCATTTATCGCAATTTTATTTCCATAGAAACAGTGTTTACAGTAGTAAAACTTGTTAAAATCTAAAATTAAAAATTGAAAATGAACACTATATTCTTAAAATTGTTGTAATAATGTTATATGCGCACCTTGACGTTTTCTACAACATAATGTCTCCAGATTTGCGCATATCTCTTCCGAAGCGACACGCCGCGAGTCGGAATTACAACGCCTTGTGCGAGCCTGGGATGAGTTCGAGACAAAGAAGCGTGCTGTGGAAGAATGGACATCAAGGGCCGAAGCACTTTTGGCTGATAACAGAGTGGATTCCAAGCAGGCTGTTGACTTCCACAAAAGATTCTTCCAAGGTGCCGACGAAAGAGCCGTCTCCGAGCTCGTGCGCTCTGGTCGTGAACTTATTGAGGTACACAATTCTGCAAAATTGACATAAATGTTTATACATTTTTAGTTTTACTGTCGGTAATGTTACCGAACGCGGGCGCAGGTTAAATCTTAATAAAACATTTTTTATGTTAAGGAATAATTATTTTAAACATATACCCAATGAAGAACTTGGGGAACATTAATAGATTATGCTAGAATATTACGAAAGTTCAAAACACTATCGGGCCATTTTGGATAATAATAATAAAGACATTTTTGAAATGGTATCATTAGTTCTATTTGAAACTAATTCTCCCAGTTTCTTCTGCTATATGCTTTAATAATTATTCTTTAACATAAAAAGTTTTCATATGTAATAATATTTATATATATAACTTATGTCCATGTTGAAAAATATTTCTTAATAATAACTAACTAATATTATCCAATATCTACTTTCGTGATAAAAGGCTTTACAAGTGATATTCTAAGTTAAAAATAGAATAAGAGTGGTGTAGTAAAAAGAAATGCTTTAGCTGACTGCACCTTCATTTCATCTTATCAACATTTTCAGCCAATTATCATATAAGTCTTCAAACCGTATTTATAGCTATTATAGTATTATATATAGTAAACATATTTAGAGTATTGTGTGAAGTGTGATGTTTTTTATGTTTGGTATGCTTACATACTTTGATTAATTGTGTTCACACATAGGTTGTTTGGTACCGAGAAATTTATATGTCAGATTCCGAAATGAAGAGAATTTATTATGAGCTCGAACAGTACACACACTTTTATAACAGACAAACCTGCCGTCTTAAATACAACTAGTGCTATCTAACGCCCACTTTTACACCAAAAGTAAATTTAATGATAAAAAACTGCACTAGATTGTACAAATATCATGGTACTATAGTTATCACATTTATAAATTATATAATTTTTAATTGTGTTTATTTATTATATATATGTATTATTTAGGTAAAGCATTTACACCATCAAGCCAGATAGATATGAGTATACATATTTAATTTTTCACTCATTTCATTTGTTCTGCCATACCTCTTTTACTTTGTCCTCAGCATTGCTTCACATATTTTAATAAATATCTATAAAATATATATAAATGTGTTTTATAGCTGGTGAATGCTGAAGATCGTCCCCGTGTAGTGCAGACAGTGGAACAGTTACAGCAGCGTTGGAAGGAACTCTTGGACCGTGCACCTCCACACCTCATGCGCTTGGAGTTCCGTTTGGATGAGACAGTCTTCCATCATTGTATAAAGGACATTGAAAAGGAACTTGTTTATGAGGAGCAGGTAAAATTATTGCATCTAATTATTAACAAAGACTGTAATCCTATTTTATGCTACTATAATTTTCAACCGACCTTAAAAAAGGAGGTGGTTCTCAATTTGTATGTAATTTTTTTGTGTTTGTTATTTCATAAATTTAGATAATTCTTGTTTATTTGAAAGCTGGTGCTTCCTGTGTGATCCCAATTCAATTTAATGGACCAAATTGAAATTGAACGGACAATACCATATACAAAACCATTTGTCTTATATTTGCATCAAGTGTGTATATATGTAATGAACACATGAATAACTCAATATCATGCCAAATGATTTCCATGGTTTATTTTTTATGGGAAAGGATGTACTTCAAAGTTGTTTGATGAGTTTGATTAGGTTCTGGTTAATTTTATTTCATAATTGTTTTACAATAATTGATTATTTCTTCCTTTCGTTCCTCATTAATCGTTTTTTTTCTAATTGAAGTCGTGTAAATATTTTGTTAAGTGTTTCGAAGTTGTTTGGTGAAGAGATTCATGCAGAGGACATGTGTCATACAGAGGGTTTCATTATAACCCTCATGCCCTTGTCAATCCTTTTAATAAGACGGCTACAACCTGACAGGTCATATATTACCAAGCAAGCACAATAGCCTAATGGTTTAGGGTACGGTCTGCGAATCGTTAGGTCGTGGATTTGAATCCACCATTCGACTACTGACGTGAACCATCTAACAAGCTTAAGCTTATTTGGAATGGTTGCAATCTTAACCTTATGGAAAGAATAAAAAACGACTTAATATTAAAAATAATTGAGAAGGGAGCTATTATCCATGAGCCAATGCCATAAATAAAAGAGGAGCCTGGAATTCACAGCTCTGAATCTTGTCCAAAAGATGCTATAAAAATAAATATAGCTTTAAAATAAAGTTCGAAGATTTTATAAAATGTTTGTATGTACTTTACTGATACAAAATCATTTCACAGGCATACAACCAAAGCGATGATGCCGATGGGATACTTATCAGGAACGAAGAATATTTCCGTAACCAAGGAAAAATTATGCAAGTGGAACACTGCCTTCAGAACCTTAAGAAAATTTCCACAAGTTACACACATCAGACCGGAGACTCTACCCTGGATGAAGCCGTTCGCAAATGTGAGCAACAGTGGGAATCAACAGTACACCGAGTTGAACACTTTAGGCAACAATTACAAAGGATCCCCGCTAAATGGGACGCATATAGAGAGAAATTTAGGGAGATGGAGAAGTGGATGGAGCATGTTGATAAGACAATGGACAGTATTGTGAGAGAAGTAGACTCTGCTGAAGCTTTTGAAAGAGAGAAGACAATATTCCAGGTAAGTTTTCTTTTAGACAATTTCATGTGTTGTAAGTGATAGAAATAGTAATTATAAGATGTATTTTTTCAATATAAAACTTTAAATAAACTGTTTATAGGTATTACAATGTAACTTAACGAGAGTTAAAGTTGGTATTTCATTCCACATTTTTGAACTCTCTATTGCTACATTGAGTTAAACTTTATGAAGTTAAATTTTAACTAATAATTCGATAAACAAAAAGTTAAATGTACATTTGTGTTACCACCATTAGATCAAGAGATAGATGGATTCTGTATGCTTAGATCCAAACAGTTCTATTAAGATAATTGGTAGTAGTTTAAAATTATTATTTTATATAAACCCATAAACTGATAATTCTAATTTCTATTTTCAAGAACATCTGCCGCGAGGCCGACAGAAAACGGGAAGATATGAAGTGGTTGGTGCAGACATTAGACATGCTCACCCATCATTGCTCAGATATGGAGGCTCAGGATGAGCAAATTAAGCTTGAAAACCTCATACAAAGATATAAAAACCTAATTCCGACCATTGAAATAACAATGATTAAGACAGAAACATACACCAGATGTTACACATACAGACGTGAAGTCCATGAAGTGATCTGTATTTTGGAGACTGCGCAGAAACAAGCCATGGTTGAACCAGAGCCTCAGTCGCTGCAACAAGTTGAACACTTTAGGCAACAATTACAAAGGATCCCCGCTAAATGGGACGCATATAGAGAGAAATTTAGGGAGATGGAGAAGTGGATGGAGCATGTTGATAAGACAATGGACAGTATTGTGAGAGAAGTAGACTCTGCTGAAGCTTTTGAAAGAGAGAAGACAATATTCCAGGTAAGTTTTCAGTAGTTTTGCTTTAGAACAATTGAAAGTGCACCTATAACATTTAAACATATTACAGTAATATTCTGCCTATATACCTTTTCGTCATTTTTATTTACGCAGCCTTTATATATGTCCCACTGTTGGGCACAGGCATTCTCTGTAAAGCGAGAATAAAGGCTAAGTCTGCCACGCGGCCCTACTGCGAATTGGCAGACTACACATGTCTTAGTAAATTTTTCTAGCACATGTAGGTTTCTTCACCAGGTTTCCTTCCCCGCCAAGCGTGTGGTAAATCAGCATTTAAAATTGTAACATACAAATTAAAACAAAAAACTTTTATTGTGTTGGCATTGAACTTGGGTTGGTTCAGACAACTAGACACTGAGCTACCGCGGTTCTTAATACTTGCTATATATTTTATAGCATATTTTGTGGAAACAATTGTTTGAAATAGATATGTTTTTTAAAAAAGTGTTCTAAATTTAACTTTCACATATTTAACGCTAACTATGGGAACAGCTGAGGGAGCTGATGGTAATTATTATATTTTTGTGACAATTTTTTTTATCAATGTGAAACCAGAAGTGTTTTGTGAAATTTGATTATTGTAATAGGTGATTAGTTTCTTTAGACAATTTCATGTGTTGTAAGTGATAGAAATAGTAATTATAAGATGTATTTTTTCAATATAAAACTTTAAATAAACTGTTTATAGGTATTACAATGTAACTTAACGAGAGTTAAAGTTGGTATTTCATTCCACATTTTTGAACTCTCTATTGCTACATTGAGTTAAACTTTATGAAGTTAAATTTTAACTAATAATTCGATAAACAAAAAGTTAAATGTACATGTGTGTTACCACCATTAGATCAAGAGGTAGATGGATTCCGTATGCTTAGATCCAAACAGTTCTATTAAGATAATTGGTAGTAGTTTAAAATTATTATTTTATATAAACCCCTAAACTGATAATTCTAATATCTATTTTCAAGAACATCTGCCGCGAGGCCGACAGAAAACGAGAAGATATGAAGTGGTTGGTTCAGACGTTAGACATGCTCACCCATCATTGCTCAGATATGGAGGCTCAGGATGAGCAAATTAAGCTTGAAAACCTCATACAAAGATATAAAAACCTAATTCCGACCATTGAAATAACAATGATTAAGACAGAAACATACACCAGATGTTACACATACAGACGTGAAGTCCATGAAGTGATCTGTATTTTGGAGAGTGCGCAGAAACAAGCCATGGTTGAACCAGAGCCTCAGTCACTGCAACAAGTTGAACAATTGGTCCTTGAACAGCAAGCTGCTGTCCAGAAATTAGACCGTCATCGACCATCTGTTATGTCAATGCTTCAACGAGGGAAAGAACTTATCAAGGATGCTAATGCTCCAGCCTTTGTAAGAGAGGATGTGCGGAATTTGGAAACTGGTTGGAATACGGCGTATGAGTCTTCCACAGACCGTCTTTACAAGCTTCGTGATACACAAAAAGTTTGGTCCAACTATGAATACCAAAAAGAAGAATTACTATCGGATATTGACAAAATTGAGAGCTACGTTGCTCATCCTGGTTTGGAATTGGGTGTTACTAATATCAGCCGTGAATTAAATGAAACAAAGGTAATTAATGAAGATCTTGAAAAGGCTAAGAAGGAAAGGTTACCTATGTTACAGCAAGCTTATGCTGAACTACAATCACTTACAGCAAACAAGCCAAAACCTGTTATTGAGAAAGATTTGCAAACTATCGAAAAGAAATTAGAAAGAGTACAAGACGAAGTTCATACTAAAGTGGAGCATCTCGAGAAATTTAATGAAGAATGGATTAAAGTCGAGCGCAAATTAGAATATGTTCGTGAATGGATCAAGAAAGAAAGCCCGGCGTTAATCTCGGAAATTCGCTCCGAGAACATTACCCCAGAAGAGAGGGTAGAGAAATCGCAAAGCTTGCAGAAAGTTATTGCCGAGAAATTACACGTAATTAAAAATGTTGCTGATCAGGGAACAAAGTTAGCTGTTGAACATCGTGTTCACGACGCTAACAGACTTAAAGGCGAAGTGGCTTTACTGGAGAAGATGATGGCTGATCTGCAAAGGTCTACAGAACATCAGACGAAAGTAGTTGAACATGACCTAGCGAGTTGGCAAAAGTATCAAAAAGGTGTTGCTGAAATTAAACCATGGATTGAAGAAGCAGAAGTTAAATTAGGCACTGTTCCGAAACCGACAACATTGCCAGAAGCACAACAATTACAACAACAGTCCAGAGCTCTGATCACGGATTGTGAAAAACAATTAATGAATTTACAGATTCTCTCTAGCGTTAGTCATCAGCTATCTGGAAAAACTAGTGCACCTGACGAAGTAGACGCTATACATTCTCGTTGGGCGGTTGTTCATGATCAAGCTGAGCAGTGGAACAACAAATTAGAAAAACTCATTGTTAATTGGGAGACCTTTGAGCGAGAAGCAGATAAATTGGAAAGTTGGATACAAAACGGAGAAAAACTTTTAAGTAGTCGTAATGTAACTGTCGAATCACCACAAGTTGAAAAACTAGATAGAGAATTAAATAAACTTAAATCATTTGGCAATGAAATCTCACAGCAACAGGCCAAAATCATAACTTTATCGCAGACGTGTGATAATATTTGTCATAGTATTCAACCGGAAGGCGCGACTTTGTTAAAAAATAAAGTGTCTGATATTAAAGAGCGAACAAATACCCTTGCTGAAACAGTTCGCAGTAAAATAAATGAACTTTCGGATAAAATTATTATTTTATATAAACCCATAAACTGATAATTCTAATATCTATTTTCAAGAACATCTGCCGCGAGGCCGATGAAAACGGGAAGATATGAAGTGGTTGGTGCAGACATTAGACATGCTCACCCATCATTGCTCAGATATGGAGGCTCAGGATGAGCAAATTAAGCTTGAAAACCTCATACAAAGATATAAAAACCTAATTCCGACCATTGAAATAACAATGATTAAGACAGAAACATACACCAGATGTTACACATACAGACGTGAAGTCCATGAAGTGATCTGTATTTTGGAGACTGCGCAGAAACAAGCCATGGTTGAACCAGAGCCTCAGTCGCTGCAACAAGTTGAACAATTGGTCCTTGAACAGCAAGCTGCTGTCCAGAAATTAGACCGTCACCGACCATCTGTTATGTCAATGCTTCAACGAGGGAAAGAACTTATCAAGGATGCTAATGCTCCAGCCTTTGTAAGAGAGGATGTGCGGAATTTGGAAACTGGTTGGAATACGGCGTATGAGTCTTCCACAGACCGTCTTTACAAACTTCGTGATACACAAAAAGTTTGGTCCAACTATGAATACCAAAAAGAAGAATTACTATCGGATATTGACAAAATTGAGAGCTACGTTGCTCATCCTGGTTTGGAATTGGGTGTTACTAATATCAGCCGTGAATTAAATGAAACAAAGGTAATTAATGAAGATCTTGAAAAGGCTAAGAAGGAAAGGTTACCTATGTTACAGCAAGCTTATGCTGAACTACAATCACTTACAGCAAACAAGCCAAAACCTGTTATTGAGAAAGATTTGCAAACTATCGAAAAGAAATTAGAAAGAGTACAAGACGAAGTTCATACTAAAGTGGAGCATCTCGAGAAATTTAATGAAGAATGGATTAAAGTCGAGCGCAAATTAGAATATGTTCGTGAATGGATCAAGAAAGAAAGCCCGGCGTTAATCTCGGAAATTCGCTCTGAGAACATTACCCCAGAAGAGAGGGTAGAGAAATCGCAAAGCTTGCAGAAAGTTATTGCAGAGAAATTACACGTAATTAAAAATGTTGCTGATCAGGGAACAAAGTTAGCTGTTGAACATCGTGTTCACGACGCTAACAGACTTAAAGGCGAAGTGGCTTTACTGGAGAAGATGATGGCTGATCTGCAAAGGTCTACAGAACATCAGACGAAAGTAGTTGAACATGACCTAGCGAGTTGGCAAAAGTATCAAAAAGGTGTTGCTGAAATTAAACCATGGATTGAAGAAGCAGAAGTTAAATTAGGCACTGTTCCGAAACCGATAACATTGCCAGAAGCACAACAATTACAACAACAGTCCAGAGCTCTGATCACGGATTGTGAAAAACAATTAATGAATTTACAGATTCTCTCTAGCGTTAGTCATCAGCTATCTGGAAAAACTAGTGCACCTGACGAAGTAGACGCTATACATTCTCGTTGGGCGGTTGTTCATGATCAAGCTGAGCAGTGGAACAACAAATTAGAAAAACTCATTGTTAATTGGGAGACCTTTGAGCGAGAAGCAGATAAATTGGAAAGTTGGATACAAAACGGAGAAAAACTTTTAAGTAGTCGTAATGTAACTGTCGAATCACCACAAGTTGAAAAACTAGATAGAGAATTAAATAAACTTAAATCATTTGGCAATGAAATCTCACAGCAACAGGCCAAAATCATAACTTTATCGCAGACGTGTGATAATATTTGTCATAGTATTCAACCGGAAGGCGCGACTTTGTTAAAAAATAAAGTGTCTGATATTAAAGAGCGAACAAATACCCTTGCTGAAACAGTTCGCAGTAAAATAAATGAACTTTCGGATAAAATTATTGTCCGCCAAGAATTTTTGACTAAACTACATAACTTTGACAACTGGATTACCGATTTTAGACGGAAAACAGAAAGCTTTGACCAAATAGGTACCGACAAAGTGGAGCCAGCATTACAATCAATGCATGTACTGCTTCAAGAGCACGCAGCTAAGGCCCCTGAATTTGCTGATATTTACAATGAAGTCAAGAATATGACACTAACATCTCATCCAGACGAATCTCGTACTTTGAGCGACACTTATTCAAATATCGCAGAACATTATCAATTAATCGAATCAAACATTCAACAAAATAAAGCTATATTGAAAAAATGGTCCGATTTGCTTAATTGGTACGAAGACACAAAACAACAGTTAGGTCACATTCAATATCAAATAGATGGGCCGAAACTTACCCCAGAAAGTTATGAAGTGCTCCGTCAAGAGCTTGTTAATGTTATTACAAAAGTACCGGAGTGGAAGAGCAATGTTGTGCTACTAGATGGGCCTTCCAGAGTCAAAGTGACTGACCAAAACACAGGCAGAATAATGTCGCCGACGAGTTTAGTAAAAGAAATTGAAGTAAAAGCTGAAACTTTGCTAAACCAAGTGATATCTAAAAGAGATTTGGTACAAAAAGTTGGTGCAAGATGGGATACATTTAATATGCAACAAAAAGCGGTGTTAGAAGTTTTACATAATGTTCAATCGTCTTTAAATGAAATGGCCCAAAAACCTGTACCATTGACAGAAGCTGCTATTCAAGACTTATCGGAACAGTTAGATACTCTAGATACAGAACTTAAAGAAAAACAGCTTATTAGGAAAGAACTACGAGAAGAGGGCTTACATTTAATGAGAGAGGATCAGTCTAATATGGGAACAATACAAAATTCTTTATCCGCTGCTGATCACAATTGGGATCAAGTAGTTAATTCCGTGCGTGATACCAAAAATAGGTACATTTTATTATCTTCAACACTACAGGAGTTAAAGAATTTTACTGTGGCATTTGATAGAGAAATGAATAGAGCTCAACAACTACACAGTGAGTGCATCGATCCTCCGAATGATTATGTACAGACTGCTCAAGCATTAGATAAGGCCAGAAAATCGTATGAAATTCTCAAGAGATCTAAGGGTCTATTAGATCAAATGGACGTCATCAAGCAATCTGTTCTCAAGCAAGCTTCAACATTAGGAGGCTTTGACACCAGTCCCTTAGAAAATGCGTTTTTAGAGTCTCAAACACACTGGGAAAGAGAAAACGATGCCATTATTAAGAGAATCCAAGATTTAGAATCTCAGCTTCTCGTTTGGCGACAAATTGATGACACAAAGAACCAAGTCGTCTCCTGGTTAAGTGAAACTGGACAAAATTTATCAAACGCCTGTGATAATTTAGAAATTAGGTTTGGACAGAATCACCTAACAAAATACAAAGAGGAGTTACCAATATACACTGGACTTAAGAACAGTATAATAGCTAAATGCGAACAGATTACGAACTTAAATAAAAATATTCCTATGGGACAAGTTTCTTCTATTATTGAGTACCTTGATAATGAATTTGAAGCATTGCAAACGTTAGCTGATAACTTAGAAAGCGCAGTGTTATCTTTAGAGTCTAAAGAAAACAAATTAAAAGAAAACATAAAGCGTTTATCTGATAGTATTAGCAAAATAAGAGATGATATAATTAAATGCGATGACATGTCTGGGGACAATGCGAAGATTTTGGATCGTTTAAAGAAATGTCAAGCCTGTAAAGTTGAATTGCAAAGTCTTAGCGATGAAATCGATAACCTGTCTCAAAATGTTTCCGAAATGAATGCAAATTATCCAGGTTTCTATGAATCATTGGTACCGAAAGAACTCAGCACCTTACAAAAGAGATTTGAAAGTGTGTTAGTACATGCAAACAAAACGGAAATAACGCTCCTGACATTCTTGCAAAAACTATTTACAGACAAACTCAGTATGTTTAATAGAAATTTGAAGATTTTAGACGATAAAACAAGATGGTGCGTGCCTGATGTATCAAGTGATAAATACAATTTAGAAGTTAAAACTGCTGCTCTTGCTGATGTTGAAAATGGCATTGCTGATTGCAATCAGAGGGTAAAGGAACTCAAGGACGCTTGTGAAATATTACGAGTCGTAGCCGAACCGGCAACTGCACAAGAAGCAGCAATCCAGACTGAGAAGGCCCAAAAGAATCTAGACGTTTTGACATCAAACTATGAAGAAATAAAAGGTAGACTACACGAAAATATTGAAGCATGGCAAGAATATGAAACATTACTAGAAAATGTCTCCGAATGGTTGAAAGACAAAGAAAATCTAATAAGACAAGAAGCTGCCAACCTTCTTGATAAGGATGCAATTGACGATAAAATTGCTGAAATAGAAAAACTTAATTACGACATTAAAAACTATGAAGTCCAAGTTAACAAACTTACAGAAATTGGAGATAAGATATTGTCATGTAATCCGGAATCGCGCGTACTACAATATATTAATCACTTAGTTAGTAGATATCAAACCGTCAGCAAGTTTATGGATAATCATTTAAATAGACTTAAGGACCTTAAGAACAACAAAGGAAAATATGATAAATCTATTGCAGATTTTAAGAATTGGCTTAAAGATGCCAACGCAAGAATTTCCGATTTAGCTGCAATGAGTAAACACGCTAAACCATCCGCAGCTGATTTAGCACAAGTAAAAAAACTAAGTGAAAACAAAGATTTGGGTCAAAAATTACTTAATAATGCAATTGAATCCGGCGAAGCTTTATTCAGTGGTATTAATCCAGAATGCCGTGAACAAATTCGTAATGAACTTAGAGCTTTAAGAGATTACTTTGAGGATTCTGTTGATTCGCTAAATAATGTGATTAAAGATATTGAAACAACTATAAATAAACGATCGTCGTTTGATGATACATTCAATCAAGTACAGAAATGGATAATTGACAAAGAAAAAGACTTAGGAGAGTTCAAATTATGTTCTACATTACCCGAAAAGAAGGCACAACTTCATGCAAATAAAATTTTACTTCAAGAAGTTGAGCTTCATGAGTCTATGCTTTCTCAGTTAACGGAGAAAATTAAACTAATGCCAGATGAAGAAGCAGAAAAAAGTCTTTCCAAAATAATTGAAAGATATAGAGAAATGTCTAAAGAACTCGGGCAAAGAATAGCAGCGTGTGAGAGTCATGTTACGGATCATGAAAAATATGTGCAAATGTTTGAAGATTCTCGTGATCGACTCAATCATATCGTTGCTGAGAATAGCATGTTGACTTACAGTGTGGTAACACAAAAGGATGACGTTGACTCTAAATTATCAGCAATAGAAAAAGTAACCGCCAAAGCACAAAACATTCAAAATGTTCTTGATGAACTGAAATCGCAATTACACATAGTCTTAGAAAATACAAGTGCAAATGGGCATCCCGTGCTTATAAGTGAATATGAACAATTAAAAGCTACTTGGACACAATTTACTACCCAGTGTGAAGATCAAGATAAGAAGCTTAAAGAAATGTTGAAGCAATGGAATGAGAGCCAAAAAACATTAGATGAACTAGAAGAGTGGTTAAAAGTAAAAGAAAACCAACTGAGAGATCAAAGTCTCAAAAGCAATCTTGAGGCAAAAATAGGCCATTTGCGAAAAGTCAAAGAAATTAGAAATGAGCTCGCTTCAAGGAATGCAGATTTTGTAGATCTGACGAGTAACAAACAAAGTGTAACAAGTGAGTCGGAACTTACTAACAAGACATCTAAACTAGCTACGAGGTATCATACCCTAAATAATCTTGTAAATGAGATTATTTCCAAATATGAAGTGTTTGTATCCGAGCATACCGCCTTCGATAAAGATTATAATGATATGGAAAGCTGGTTGGTGAATATGCTCGGAGAACTACAAGATTTGAACGAAATAGTTGGAGATTACGCTGTTTTACAAGAAAAACAGAATAAGGCTAAAGAGCTTTACGAAACTCGAAACAAAAAAACTCCTGCCTTTGAAGAATTTCTCAGTTTAGGTGAAAAATTGTATGCACATACTAGCCCCGATGGCAGGGAAGTCATTCGTCAAAAGATTAGAAAGATTAGAACTTTATGGGACAGTTTTGGGGATAGTTTCCAAGAAACTGTAAATAAACTTGATCAATGCTTATTACAATTTTCTGACTTTTCCTTGGCACAAGAGCAGCTAACTAAATGGCTAAAAGACGTTGAAAGAGCAATGCAGCGTCATACTGAATTAAAAGCTTCTTTAGAAGAAAAGAAAGCACAGCTACAGAACCATAAATTAATGCACCAGGAGATAATGACTCATCAACAACTTGTTGAATCTGTTTGCGATAAAGCCCAACAACTTGTTGACCAAACACACGATGCGTCTTTGAATGTCTATTTACAATCAATAAAACAATTATTCCAAAATATTGTCACTAAATCCCAAAACTTGCAAGATAACCTCGAAGATTGTGTAAAACGCCATGAGGACCTTGTTCATCTTATTCAACAATTTAAAGAGTGGCTAGGGTCGCAATCAGAAAAACTTCTTGACTGTGAAAATGTTGCCGGTGAAAAACCTGAAATTATTAGAAAACTGCAATCTGTTATAGCGTTAAAAGAAATTGAAAGAATTGGATCCAGTAAGCTGGATGAAATCCGCACTATTTTCACTTCGGTTGGTAAAAGTACTTCGGAAGCTGGTAATACGGCAATAAAATCTGAAATAGATAACTTACACACACAACTCCGTAATACTGTCGATAGTATTGGATTCACGGAGCAAAAGTTGAAACATACTTTAGAAATTTGGAACAAATTTGATTCTTCTATTGAGGCAATTACTGAATGGTTAAAAGACATGGAAACTAAATGTCGTGATCAGGCACTCTGCTCTACATTGCAAGAAAAAGAAGCACAGTTACAAAGATATGTTGATCTACGCAGTGATATTCACGCCAAGGAAAAGGAACTTGATACTTTTATTGACGAGTCACACAGTCTTATACAAGTAAGTGGTGTAGAGAGGCTCAAACCTCTTGTAACACAAGTAAGTAGCCGATACCAACAACTGCACGTAATTTCAAAAGAGATCGTAAATCACTGGTCTGAAGTAGTCGCCGATCATAAGAAGTATATTCAATTACGTAACGAATTTGACGCATGGTTGAAACCGTTAGAAGAACAACTTTCTCAAATGGTAACAAAAGAAGATAAGCTAAGCATTGAGAGCAAAGGTAGCAAATTGCAAGTGTTTTTACTGGAACGAGACAATGGGGAACACAAAATTACTATTTTAACTTCAGCTGGTGATAAAATTTTACCCGAGACTGCTGCAAATGGTAGAGAAAATATTCGCGCTGAAATACGAGTTTTGAGAGAAAGATGGGATAGACTAAATGATAGCATTTTGCAGCAACAGAAAGAATACGAATCTCAAACATTACAATGGTCCAGTTATCAAGAAGTGTTACAACAGACTTTATCCTGGTTAGATGAAAAAGAAAAACTAGTTGAAAGTGAAGAGAAAGCAGTTTTGAATTCAGCTCAAGAAATTAAATCGAGACTTCTTAAAAATAAAACTTTATTACAAGAGATTTATTCACATAAACGAATAATTGAGACTGTAACTGAAAAAGCCAAAAGTGTAACTTCTACTCTGCACACTGAGAAAGAGAAGAGTGATGGGATGACAACTATAATTCAATCAGTTTGGGATAGATATAACGCTTTAACTAACAGACTGTCTGCTGTTATTGACAAACATGAAAGTACGTACGAAATTTATCAACATTTTGCAGATCAGCAGAAATCATTACAAGACTATCAAAAACACTTGTGGGATCGTTTACATCTACTTTCTGATTTCACTGGAAATAAGGCTGCTCTACAGAGTAAGTTAGCGAAACTTCAGGAATTATTAGACGCTATTCCGACAGGTAGCAACAAGCTAAAAATTTTGTCAGATCTAATCGAAAGCAACAACGCAAAATTGTCGCCCAGAGGCAAAGATGGTATGTCACGTGAATTAAGTCTTCTCAGAGCTGATCTTGAAAAGTTTACTACGACTGTTCACGATGTAAAACGTGGTATCGAAGACAAAATACAACAGTGGATTGAGTTTGATGGTGCGAACGACCGTCTTCAGCATTGGCTTAGTGATACCGAAATGAGCTTAAAAACATACACACCTAAAGCTACTTTGGAAGAGAAAGTTGATCAACTTAATAAATATCAGGTATGTATAAGAATTAATTTTGTTTTAGGTAAATTACGCTAAATCTAATTGAACCGTATGTTAAACAGGATTTAAGTAAGGCAATTGATTATCACGAGACCGATTTGAATGTGGTCATACGTTTGGGTGAAGCCTTGGACCAAGTAAGATTTTAAGCAAAAAGAAGTTTATTTTCACTTTCGCACTGTACAAGTTTAATAACTTTCAGTAGTGTCTAATTTCACCGAAATTAATTCGTTGTAGATTCTAACTTAAGGGAACATGAAAATGCGATGTGCATATTTGTTCTTTGACTTTTTGTTATACTGTAATGGTTTTGACTAACTATAAAATGGTTTTGGTTCTATTTGAGAAATAAACAACTGAATTCAACATAGGTATAATACAAATAATCTTATAGTGACGATACTAATAGTAGTTGTCGTAGACTAGTTTAAAAGTATTAGCAATTATAACTAAAATGTGTTCACTAATATATATTTATCTTCTTTCAGGCCATTTTGGCTAACTTAAAAAAGACAGAAAACGATGTAGATAAACTCACTGACGAATTCAGTGATCTTATTGAAAATTGTAACGATACTAGAATTACAATGAACTTACAACAAATGACCTCTCGCTTCCAATCAGTGCATTCCACAGCTAAAGAACTTGTAAAGAAATGCCAGCAAGCGGTTAATGATCACACCGCATATCAAGATAAATATAATCAATGTACTGACTGGATAAAGTCTGCTCAATTGAAATTTGAAGAATGCCAAAAGAACTTATCCAATACACCAGAAGGGATTAATGCTAAACGAGAAAGCTTGAATGAATTATTAAGCCAACAACGAAATGCGACTCTTTTAGTAAATAATACAGTTGAGCTTGGGGAGAAATTGTATCCTTCAACATCGCCAGAAGGAAAGGAGTTAATAGAACAACAATTACAAGATATCCAACAGGCAGTAGACAACTTATTTGACAGTATAAGCAAAGCTGAAAGAGACTTAGACTCTGAACTTAGCAAGTGGTCATCGTTTGAAGATAATTTAAAAACAGTTCAACAATGGCTGACAGTTGCAGAAAAGAATCTTCCTAAAGAGATCGAATTGAAAGCTACATTGGACGAAAAACGGAATCAATTAAATGTGTATAGAAATTACCTACAGGATGCTATTGCCCATCAACAAGACATCAGCGATTTAGAAACTCGGGCTCAAACCTTGCCCGATGTTACAAAAGATGTCGCAAAAGAGATTACTCATCTTAAGCAAAGACACGACGCTATTTTAGCAAGGGCAAAATCCTTTGTTGAACAATACGAAGCTATTGTTAATAACCACCAACAATATACTAAAGCTGTTATGGATCTTCAGGAATGGGTAGAAGCAACTCATAACACAGCGCAACTATGGGGTGATGTAAACTTAGAAAGAGTAGCTTTAAGCAGTAATTGCGAAAAATTAAAATCATTACAAATTAATTTACCGGAAGAAAAGAACCGTATTGATAAGATACGCTCTTTGGGTGAGAAAGTATTACCTGGAACAGTAAGCAATGGCCAAGCCAATATAAGAAATCAAATCGATGCTTCTCACCAAGAATGGGAGGGCTTGGTGTCCTTTATCAACAAAACAATAGAAAGTTTAGAAAACAAAATTCAGCAATGGAATGAATACGAAAATATGAAAGATCAATGCTTAGCTTGGATTAGAAATACCGACAACCAAGTACATGCAGTTGATCTTAAAGCAACGCTAACAGAAAAGCAAGAACAATATAATAAATTCCAAGAACTACAAGGAGAAGTTCGAGCAAAAGAACTTGAAATTGATAATATAACAGAAAAAGCTCAACAACTCTATACAGGAATGCTTGGCCCTCGAAGTTCACAAATATCTGACCTTACAGTAAAATACCAAACATTATCGCAGAAAGTAAAAGATTTGACGAACAGATGGCAGCAGTATGTAAAGACCCATCAAGAGTTCACTAGCAAAGTCGCTGAGTGCTCCCAATGGATTGAAGAATTAAGAGATAAGTTAGATTTCTGTGCTGACTTAAGCTCGTGTTCCCAGGATGACTTGGAAACAAAATTAGTCCTTATACAAAACCTGTTACTGTCGAAAGATGAAGGATTTACTAAAGTCCAATCATTAGTCGAGTTAGCGCAAAACGTCATGGCTAATACCGCTCCGGTTGGACATGAAGCCATAAATAATGCCTTGGTCACGTTACAAGAACAGTGGTCAGCCTTATTGTCGAGAATGATTGAAACTAAGAACATGTTAGACGACTCTGTGACTAAATGGGCCGGATTCTTAGAACAAATTCAATTCGTGGATAAAAGTAACTCTTGGCTTGAAAATATGTTGGCAGAGTTAACACCTTTCGAAGGTTCAATGTCTGATAAACGTGCTCAGCTGGAAAAACTCAAAGAAGTTGAAGAAAAAGCACGCTGTGATCGTTTAGACGTTGATACGCTAAAGGCAAAGGCTGCTGAAATGATTGCTAGTGGGCAACAAAATCAAGCTGCTATCAGGGCTCAAGAAGCTCTTAACAAATTTGATTCCCTATATGATAAAATAAAAAAACTACTTTCAGACCGTGAAGAGCAATACAAAGATCACCGTTTGTACAAAGAAGCTCACGACGAACTTATCCAGTGGTTAAGTAGGGCGAGAGAAAAAGTTCCATCCTTGAAGTCGAAACCATTGAGCGACAAATTGGCAATCGAAAATGCTGTAACTCCATTAGATGCTCTAATTAATAAACAAGCTCAAGGGGAATTGTTATTAGAGCACTTGCAACATACCGGTGAAGTTGTATTAGCTAGCACGTCACCTGAAGGGCAGGTGACAATAAAAAATGAAATGAAAGCTCTTAAGGAAAGCTTCGATGACCTTTTCAATGAGATTAAACAACAAAAGAATCAACTCGAGAATACCATTAGCCAGTGGCGTGAATACAAAGATGAATACGAAAGGCTTTCAGACTGGTTACAACAAAAAGAAATTCTGATTAAAAATCACAAATTAGCATTGCTCGGAACAGCTAAAGAAAAAGGGGCACAAGTTAATGAAGTAAAAGAAATCGTCGACCAACTGCACAAAGGCAAGATAGATATAGAAAAATTCAATGCTTCAGCGGCCGGCCTTCTGTCGTCACATCTTGATACATACGTTAATAACCAGCTTCGTCATCTTAATTCGAGATACCAAGTCCTTGTCAATATGGCTAATGATGTTCTAAAGAAAGTTGAAACTAACTATGAGCAGCATCAAAGCTATGATGATAATTATGTAAAGACAAAGAAATGGATCGATGATGCTTGGGAGATTACTCGTAGCGGTAGTGACACTGGTAGCAATAGCAGCAAAGAAGCGCTACAGAAACGTTTGGAGCAAATTGAAGATCTTCTCAAGCGACGTGAAGAAGGACAGAATCTTGTTCACGCCACTGTCAATAGCGGAGAAAAAGTTTTGCGAAATACTCGATCAGATGGTAAAGATAAGATTAACACTGAATTAAAAGAGTTACAAAACGAGTGGGACCGTCTGGTTAAGAAGATGACCACAGCTAAGGTTCATCTAGAAACAGCCTTGCTCCAATGGGCTGACTATAGCTCTAGTTACTCTCAATTGCAGCAATGGATTTCGGACAGAGAGGCAAAACTACAGGAAGTGTGTGAACAGAAAGTTGCCAAGTCTAAAAAGGGCCAAGACCGCGTGGCCGGACTTACGACCGGCCTGAGCCTCGGTGAAAGAAAAGCTACACTCCGTCAAACAAACAATATTGTCCAAGATATCGTTTCGTTTGAACCAATGATACAGTCTGTAACTTCCAAGGCTTCGGAATTGATGCAGCAGGCACCAGCATCGGAAATCACCAGTAAATATGAAACTTTGACAAAACAAGCGAAAGATTTATACGAGAAACAGAAGGAGACAGTTGAACAGCATCAAGCTTTTATCGATGCTGGTACAGACTTTGTCCAATGGATCAGGGCCGCTAAAGAAAGGCTAGGAAAGTGTTCCGACGCGACCGGAGATAAAGAGTCGCTGAGCAGCAAAATATCGCAGCTCAAGGTATTAGAAAGTGAATTACCTGAGGGTCAAACAAAGCTTCAGAAGGCCCTAGAGCTAGGGGAAATTTCTTGCAGCCTAGCTGACGAAGACGATAGAGAGGAGATTGAGGAAGAAGTGGCTCTATTGCAGGAAGAGTACGATACCTACGTGTAAGTACCTACCAGCTACCTTCTCCTTTTACAAAGGCCGTTTATGGACCTTCAGCCCCTCTGATGTTGTGGATGTTCATGGGTGATAACCAGATAATAATCAAATGACCCATATATATATATACTTACATATGTATATACTCGTTTTCCTTTTTTCCTGTATTACAAAATAAGTCTCGTCTGATATGTGATGCTGTTTATTTATTTAACAGACTTCAAAAAAGGAACAGGTTCACAATTTGTCTGGTGTTTTCTTTTGTGTTTGTTACATCATAACTTTCGACTGGGCGAACAGATTATGATGATTCTGATTTTATTTGAAAGCTATTGTTTCCGATGTGGTCCCATTAAAGTTTGGGCTAATTCTGACAGTGGCATCAACGAAAAACTGTTAAGTCTTCAATTTGCATTAAGTATGTGCGCGGGAAATGGACTAATAACTCGATATTACGCCAACCGATTTCGATGATTGATTTTGTATTGTACAGCCGGTACTTTAATGGTATTTTGACGAGAGTTTTCTTTTATTATCGTGTGTAACAAAATGCTAATGGTACACACACCCCGGAGACACATGGGTCGGCAACGGGGTAGTGTCGGACTCCAAATGACTAAAAATCTTAACACGGTATTCCATTAGGGACACGGGATAACATCGAGCAGTTCTTGCGCAACCCCCGGTCGCTGTTTTGCACCCGGTTTGCACAGTGCTTCACACTAGGAGTGAACGATAGATATCGATTTGACATAAAATATCGATATATCGCTTCAATCCGATATTATCGAATCATCTAATATCTATATATTTCATCCGATATACGAAATATTGTAAAAAATAAAAAAGCATTCCATTCTTTATTTTAATTGTGGTTGACAACTTGATAAAATAAAACTCTTACTTGCGCTGCCATCACGAAGAGCGTAGTGTAGTATGTTACTACACTCCTACTCTTCACGATGGCAGGACTTGTTGTTTAAATTTTATATTCTATGCATGTTGTCTGTACTGCTAGTAGAATCAAATCAAATAGTCTGGACTGGTATCCGAAGCGAGAACCTCTCAGTTACGCGCCGAGTACTCTATTAGTACAAAACTTTTCTAATATTTAATAATTATAAATAAATTTCGAATTATGAAAAATACAATATTCCGCGTGGTATCGATACAACTTCACGATACATTATAGCGATATATTTTACACCCCTCCTCGAGGTGGGCCCTCTTAGGGCTCTTTGGTAGCCTCTCTGGACCTTGTTAGGTTCTGATTAATTCTATTTCGTCATATTCCTTTTCTATTTGAAGTTGGTTTTTGTTTATTACTAGTAAATAAACTTGTTTTACCATAATTTTGTTACACTGTGTCAAATGTTCTCTTACTATTTGTTTGTTTTGTAGTGAGCAATTGAACAACACTAAGGCCTTAATCGAAGGAGGTATCGTTAAGTGGACAGAATACGAAGAGCAATACAAGGAAGCCTTGGACTGGTTGTCGAAGACTGAGAAACTTGTGCAATCGTTCAACAAGCTGCAGAACAATCTGGAACAAAAGAAAGTTGTTCTTGAAGAATTCCAGGTACGAGTTGAAAATATGTATCTACTAGATTTGCAATGTCTACGAGTGTGTAGTAAACATTTTCTAAAATAACCCCTATACATGGCCCAATACTAGGCACAGCTTTTTCTTTAAATGTTCAGACATGCTTCCTTTGAGCACTTAAATCTACACTTAAAATCTCATCTTACATTTGTATTCGTACCGGCACCGGGGATAGAACTCGTGTTTATAGTGCGATACTCAACTTGAGGCCATCTCCCGAGCACTGAGCTATCACGGCGTTGTCTTCATTAGAATATAGACGCTTCTTCAGTATCCAAAGGAAATTGCAATGTATGTCCAACATCTTTGGGGTTAAAAAACTTTTACTACAACTCATGAATTTTACAATTTAAAGCGTCAGTAGCTTATATATAATATATATATAATGGTTTAAGGTACGGTCTGCGAACCGCAAGGTCGTAGGTTCGTATCCACCATACCATTATTGACGTGAACCTTCACCAACGGTTAACAAGAATGCTATATATTCGGTACAAAGTAACTTAAGGGTGGAAAGCCGCCGATTCTTCAACTGAGTGAAAGCAGCATCATGGAAGAAAATCATTGAGACTTCGATATACCATGATTTAAAAAAAATGTTCGGTAACCGTAGTATAATATATATTTTTAATATATATATATATTTTTAAAGAAAGCTAGCAATATTTCTTTTTTTTTTCATAAATTTTACTAACATACTTGTTAACCATTCCAATTAAGCTTAAGCTTGTGCTAGGAGATGGTTCACGTCATTAGTCGAATGGTGGATTCGAACCCATGACCTCATGATTGGCAGGCCGTACCCTAAACCATTAGGGTAATTTTTAATTTATAGAAAAATCTCTATAAAATATGTGTATAATTTTCAGGGTCACCTCCAAACGTTGTTCGATTGGCAAGCCGAGCTGGACAAGCTCAACATGAGAGCGCAGACGCTTCTAGAAACCTGCGCTGACACGAGGATCTCTAATGGAATCACTCAGCTGACCACCAAGTACAACGCCTTGTTATCCTTAGCCAAGGAGGTGATGAAGAGATTAGAACTGCATTACCAGGTAAATCATTTAGAACTAGAAATTTGCAATTCAGATGTTTAATGTTTAATACGAAAAGTCTTACTTCAAATCAAATTTACCCCAAGTAATAAAGTAAATGTGAACTTTCTACGGTCTATAACGGATTAAACGCGACTACGCAAGAACGTTATCTTTTATTACTAAAGTATATTAGTTTAGTTACGATGTTCTGGTGATCTAGTCTTTTTTTTTTTTTTGTTCACGAGGAGGAAATCTTCAAAAAGATACCCCGCCTTCTGGGGGGAAGGCGGCGGTTATGTGGGGTTTTTACCCACTAAAACCTCCCCGGTGGCCCTTCCTCGGTGCATGGTGAGGGGCTCCGGGATCTCCAGTGGAACGCACCGGAGCCCCTCTGGAAGGTAGAATGAGGATGGTGGAATTTACTCGTATAATTCCTGAAAACCTCCTTTTTTTGAAGTCAGATAAAATCAAATCTTAATAATATTCACACTATCTCAGTAAGGTCTACGAAACGTAAGGTTGTTGTGCGAATCCGAATTTAACTTGAAAGTAAACTCTTCAAACTTCCAGGAACACCAACAACACAACGCTCTGTACGGGGAGTGTCAAGACTGGCTGGACAGGACCCGCGAGAAGCTGAACCAGTGTGCAGATATACCTGACAATCTCCAGGAGGTGAACAACAAGCTGAACACGGTGAAACTCCTCCGCCAGTCCCTCGAGCAGGGTCAGAACAAGCTGAGGTACCTTCTCGAGCTGAAGGAGAAGGTTATCATGAACACGGAACAGGCTGGAGCGGCGAAGATACAGGAGGACACGGACAACTTGAAGCAGGAGTTTGATAAGCTCATCGCTGACTTGCAGGACGTACGCAACAAGCTGACAAGTAGAGCTTCGCAATTCGACGACATCTCCAAGGTACGGTTTTTCTTAACTCACCCGCATTTAATCTCACCCGAATGTGTCGTGTAAAAAGGCTGTGTTAATGATAATAGCGGTACAGGGTAGGGATGTTCATGCCCAAAATATATCGATATATTTTTCGATGTATATATATCGTGAGGTTATATCGATACTACGCGGTATATTGTACAAATATAACGATATTTTTCATATATCGAAATTTGTTTATAATTATTTAACGCGTAATATTAAATATTAGAAAAGTTTTGTACTAATAGAGTACTCGGCGCGTAACTGAGAGGTTCACGCTTCGGATACCAGTCCAGACTATTTGATTTGATTCTGCTAACAGTACAGACTACATGCATAGAATATAAAATATATACGAGTCCTGCCATCGTAAAGAGTAGGAGTGTAGTAACAAACTACACTACACTCTTCGTGTAGGTAGCGCAAGTAAGGGTTTTATTTTATTCAAGTTGTCAACCACAAATAAAATAAAGAATGGAATGCTTTTTTATTTAACTTCTTACGATATTTCGATATAAATATCGATATTAAATGTTTCGATGATATCGGACTGAAGCGATATATCGCGTCCATTTATCGATATTTTATCTAATATCGATATCTATCGTGCACTCCTAGTACAGCCACCCTTCTAAATCAATTGTGTAAAATGGACGTTCAGCGACATCGTAGTTGTCGATTTTTGCTGTCCCCATTCTACTGAAAAACTTCAAAATGCACTGCCTTGCTGATTTTATCGTTTTGTTGTGGACTATTCTCAAACCCGAAGGAAGCGCTTTACTTTGTCTTTCATTCTTCGTAAATCAAAGGACTGGTTAACATAGTTTCGACTACCCGTCACGTTACCTCACGTTACGTCACGTTACCGTCCGTTAGTACCCTTCGACTACAATGTCGGTGTTTTCAAAAGTAAAGTGAATAGACATTTACTAACCTAGTGCGAATTACCACCTAGGACCGCGTGTAATAACGTATAATATTTGAACCGTTTTGAAGGCTGTTTTTGTTTATAAATGTATGCTTAAAAACTTATTTGGTATGTAATTTCAATTTTTTTATTTCATTATGATTATTTGATTAAAATATTTCATTTTATTTAATTACGATTACCACGATCGCACCTGATGTTGTAAGGTAAAGCAATATTCAGGATTGGTACCAATAGTGCCATCTCGCGAGGGCTACACTCGGCGATGAAGTTTGGCCCTATTGGTTGATGGTAAGGCGCACTAGACCCCGAAGTGGCACTCAAAGTTAGTTTAGCTTTTGAATGTCTCTTAGATTATCCGTAAAATAGCAACCGGCCCTCTCGTGCGCCCTCGGATCGGAATGCTTACGCGTAACATAGTAACCGTCCAGGCCGAGGTTACCCCTCACCGGGGAGACCCTTGTGTCAAGTTACTAGCAATAGGGGTTTAGGCTAAGCGACCTAAGAGCTATGCCACCTCTCAATCCGGTGAAGCAGTCAAGGCCAGCTTCTCTGGCCAATCTGTGTAAAAACTAGATTAGTAAATATACTATTATTCCTTAGCCCAGCATTCACATTTATAAGTAATAATTATAAACTTCACCTTTACTTCATAAAGGTATCTCCATGCAAGTATAAATCGTTAATTATAAAAATATTGCATTTTTTTTGTATATGGCGTACATTTGTATCGCATAAATAAATATTATTTATTATAGATTCACAAACTCCTGGTCGAATGGCTTGACGATATCGACCAGAAGATCCAATCGGATGATTCGTTACTAAATGATCTGTCAGAAAAGAAAGCCAAGCTAGAGAAGTTCAGGACCTTCAACCGAGATATAGACTCGCACAAGGACTTAGTCAATAAGCTGAATGAGAAGCTCCAAGAAGATGCGTCACTCAAATCAAAGGATATCGAAGACAGCCTGAAGAGATATGGTGATATTAGGAAGACTGTTAGTGACATGATTGGTGTAAGTATTTTTTCACTTAGATAATATTCAGCAAATGACAGCACTTTCGAAAATGGCTGAACAGAGCTGTGGTAGCTCAGTGTCCGGACATCTCAAGTTGTACAGTATACTAGCAAACCGAGTTCGTTTATGTTGACCCATCACACAGACACATATCTGGCCTTTCCGAAGTGGTTTTAAGTTTTAAGTGGGTTCAAGTTAGTTTAGCTTTTGAATGTTCCTTAGACAATCCGTGAAATAACAACCGACCAAGTCGTGATTACGCCCTCTTGGGCGCCCTCGGATCAGAATGCTTACGTGTAACATAGTAACCGTCCTAGCCGAGGTTACCCCTCAATGGGGAGACCTTTGTGTCGAGTTACTAGCGATAAAGGATCAGGCTAAGCGACCTAAGAGCTATCCTCACCTTTCAATCTGGTGAAGCAGTCAAGGCCAGCTTCACTGGCCAATCTGTGTAGTTCGTCATAAAAAAAAACTAGATTAGTAAATGTACTATTATTCCTTAGCCCAGCATTCACATTTATAAGTAATAATTATAAACTTCACCTTTACGTCATAAAGGTATCTCCATGCAAGTATAAATCGTTAATTATAAAAATATTGCATTTTTTTTGTATATGGCGTACATTTGTATCGCATAAATAAATATTATTTATTATAGATTCACAAACTCCTGGTCGAATGGCTTGACGATATCGACCAGAAGATCCAATCGGATGATTCGTTACTAAATGATCTGTCAGAAAAGAAAGCCAAGCTAGAGAAGTTCAGGACCTTCAACCGAGATATAGACTCGCACAAGGACTTAGTCAATAAGCTGAATGAGAAGCTCCAAGAAGATGCGTCACTCAAATCAAAGGATATCGAAGACAGCCTGAAGAGATATGGTGATATTAGGAAGACTGTTAGCGACATGATTGGTGTAAGTATTTTTTCACTTAGATAATATTCAGCAAATGATAGCACTTTCGAAAATGGCTGAACAGAGCTGTGGTAGCTCAGTGTCCGGACATCTCAAGTTGTACAGTATACTAGCAAACCGAGTTCGTTTGAGTTGACCCATCAGACAGACACATATCTGGCCTTTCCGAAGTGGTTTTAAGTTTTAAGTGGGTTTAAGTTAGTTTAGCTTTTGAATGTTCCTTAGACTATCCGTGAAATAGCAACCGACTGAGTCGTGGTTCGGCCCTCTTGGGCGCCCTCGGATCGGAATGCTTACGTGTAACATAGTAACCGTCCTAGCCGAGGTTACCCCTCACTGGGGAGATCTTTGTGTCGAGTTACTAGCGATAAAGGATCAGGCTAAGCGACCTAAGAGCTATGCCAGCTCTCAATCCGGTGAAGCAGTCAAGGCCAGCTTCTCTGGCCAATCTGTGTAGTTCGTCGTCATAAAAAATTTAACTGGTTACTATCGACATTCCATAAAAACATTTTAGGTTCTTTAGTGCATTCGATATCTAAAAATTTAGGTGTATTTGCGCAGACGTTTTGGTCATTAAATATTTTCTTCTTTCTCAGAAACTCGAGGAATATGTGAACTCCCACATTCAATACAAGGAGTCGTACGACAGCTTCTACGACTGGATACGCAACTGCAAGATCGAGATCCAACAGTGTTCCGACTCGCACGGCGAGAAAAAAGAAGTACAGAAGAAGTTGAAGAATGTGAACAAAATTATAGAATCTCTGCCCAAAGGTGAAGCGTTACTCAAGAAGGCAATACAACTGAGCGACGCTGTGCTCGAAACAACAGGCAATGAAGGCAAAGACAACATCAACCAGGAGATAAAGCAGTTGAAGATAGAATGGGAGAACTTGCAGCATATCTGTAAAGACACTAAAAAGTTGCTAGAAAAGTGTCTGTCCGCTTGGGCTGATTTCTTGGAAACGTCAGAGAAGATGACCAAGTGGGTTAAAGAGTTTGAAGGCAAATTAAACGCAGTACAAAAGGTGGATAAAATCACACCCGAATATCTGGATAAATGTCGCGTAAGTATCTATTACTATAATTAAATTATAATCTATTACTAGTGAAGTTAAAGATCCAGCCTTTATATATATATAATATATATGTCCCACTGTTTGGCGCAGGCCTTCTCTGTAAAGAGAGTATAAGGGCCCACCACGCGGCCCTAGTGCGGATTGGCAGACTTTACATGCCTTAGAAAATTTTTCTAAGATATGTAGGTTTCCTCACGATGTTTTCCTTCACCGCGTGCGTGCGCGAGCGTGTGGTGACTATTACTAATGAAGTTGATAAATCATTTCTATCGTAATAGATCTTAAAACATATGATCAGATTTAGCTTACCGCGGGTGGTTGAAAAGTAAATTCGACTTTCATTCTTCTCGACTATGTTCTGACATATTCATTAACTTTCAGGATTTGCTCGCTCAAGCTCTTGCAAATAAGCACGTTTTAGAAGAACTCAACGATAGATGTGAAAACCTGATGGAACTCAGCGCTTGCGCATGGGTCCGCGACAAAACTGTCAACTTGCAAACCGAATATACTTCCTTGTTAACTAAGATACAGAGCCTTGTCTCCAATGGCGAGAAGAATCTATCTGACCATACTGAATTCATCAAAGCCAAGGAAGAACTTCAACAGTGGTTAGAAACAGCTCATGGCACTGTCCAGGATTCTATAGGAGTTGGCGACATCGACACCACTAAAGATAAACTAGAAACCGTCAAACTCGTGAGTAACAGAATGACCGAGGGTCACCATCTCTTGGTTGTGTTGCAAGAGGCATTCAAGAAAGCACTTAATAACACGCCACCCGAAGAGCAGGACAGTTTACGTAACGACGTGCAAGTGCTTCAAGAGAGCTGGGATCAGCTAAAGATCGACCTGAACTCAATAACAGCCCAATTGAAAGCAGCAATCGGTAAATGGGAAGACTTCGAGGAATCGAAGAACAAACTCAACCAATGGATCAGTAACACCGAACAGAACCTCGATAAAGTACCACCAAATGGCGGGGAGTTGGGCGAGATGAAAACTTTGCTTGAGAAATACAAACACATTGAAGACGAGATCGACAATAAGAAACCAGAATTAGCCAGACTGAAGGAAGAAGCCGCTGAACTTAGCGGATGGGCGAAGAAACCCGCTGTCAAGGAATCTGTAATTGAGATAGAGAAGAAGTGCAACGCTTTAAGAGCTAAATGCACAGCGAAAAAAGCGGAGCTGGAGAACGAGATCAAAGAATACAACCAGTACCATCAATCATTACAAGACACGGAGAAATGGCTTTTACAAGTGTCATTCCAGCTAATGGCGCACAATTCCCTTTACATCGCCAACAGAGAGCAAACGGAGGAGCAGCTGGCTCAACACGCCGTGCTACTTGATGACATACAAAAGTACCGCTCCACACTTGACGACTTGGAAGGCAAGGGTCGAGCCCAGATCGAACGCTACGAGGGGACTACGCCCTCGATCCGCGATACCGTGGGAAAGCAGTTGAAAAACGTCAACGACAGCCACAAGAGTCTATTGGCGACCGCACTCCAGATCGAAAGACGTCTCAGAGAAGGACTCGCCAAGTTCAAGGAGTACGAGGATACGTTGGAGAGCATTCTGAATAACCTGGACGAGTGTGAACCAGCCATCACGGAGCTCGACGTCCCTGTTGATGGTCTGTCACATGGACGGGACTTGTTGGATAAAGCTAGGGTAAGTAGATAATGTAATTTCCCTATACCTACTCGGAACAATTCTAACGATAAATTTCAGCGATATATAGAATTAAATTTTTCCATTTAGGGTATATTAGGTAAAAATTGGCGATTTGGTTACGTACGTACGTTAAAGGAGAATTTACAGGGGAACCTCTGTCGGTAAAACTTATATTATTCGAAATTATAATTTTTAAAGTCAGCTGAAAAAGGAAGGTTCCCAATTAGTCTGTATTATTTTATATTTGTTCTTCAGATAATGATTCTTTTATGATTTGTGCCACAGGGTCTGCACAACCGTCTGCAGACGGAGAAGGCTCGTCTCTCCGCCGCCGTGGCCGCGTGCTCAGCTGCCGCTGCATCTGTGTCGCGGCCTGCATCGCCAGCAGACAGCGCGCCCCTGCCCGTGCCCCCACGCGAGCTGCACGTGCGCGCGCGCCTCGAGGACCTCATCGACCAGGTACTGGGCGCCGCCGCTGGAGTGCTCGCTTGTGATCTGCTCCACGAGTCTGACGTTTGATGCTTGTGTGTGTTGTTTGATGGGAGACGGGGGGAGGGATGACATTTTATGATACAAATAATACTATGAGACGGAATAGAAGGATAGGACTTCAGTTGGTACTTTCAACCTCCCTAGATTTTTCATTATAGAAACGACAAGTTCTCTGCAGGTATGAGTTTTGTCCATACACAGTTCTGTTCATAGGTACATGCAAAAGATTGTATCTGTGCAGATTTGCACATGGTACACGCAGTCCAATTTTGTCCAATAGTTCAGGAGTTATAAAGATTGATAGCAAGATAGCCATGTTGTCTTTTAGCGAAAGATGTTCGGACAAGGCATGGGGGCTATGACGTTCGTAGGACGTCTTCCTTCTGTGTTGTCTATTTTGAGCTATTATGAGATGTTGTTTACATTAGACGTGTAATATATACAACTGCCGAACGGTTAGAATCTCACAATTATTGTAAAGAGTGTTGGAAATCTGAAAATGTGTTGTTATATAGGTATTCACCTTCTCCCCTTTTTTTTTTGTTAACGGGGAGGAAATCTTCGAAAAGATACCCGGCTTTCTGGGGGGAAGGCGGCGGTTATGTGGGGTTTTTACCCACTAAAACTTGCTCGGTGCATGACGAGGGGCTCCGGAATCTCCAGTGGAACGCACCGGAGCCCCTCTGCACTGTGCTCAAGGAGAGCACGTCCCGGGGGGCCGTACACGTACACGGGCCAGCCGTTGTCGCCTTCTTCCCGTGTCCACCTTAGCGGACGACAAAGGCCCCCGCCCTTGTCGCCCAGTGAACCCGAGGCCCCTTTTAGTCGCCTTATACGACAGGCAGGGGATACCGTAGTCTTATTCTTGAGAGCCCAGAACTACAGGGCTGTCACCCTCTCCCCTGAAGCATGGTGTAATTCGTGCAAGTCTTGAGTGTGTTGAATGTGTGTCTTATTGAAGTGAAATAACTTATAGTTACCAAAGATTGTGTTTGATAAGTGTTACAACTTAACCATTAAGTTAATTAATTAATAATTGTTGCTGTTTATAAGCTTTAAGTTTGCCAGGTCCGAAAAAGAACAGAACCAACGAATTATTAACGATTAAAGTAAGATTTTGTCATATAATTGTACATATAGTTTTACATGGTGGTAGTCATAGTGTAGTTAGCATACGAGATGTACAGACGTAGCCGTTGGCAATGTGTTTTTTTTTGCACCTGGTATTATTTGATCTGCCAAGTTAAGCATGTTGTATGGCCCGATTATAAAGGCATTACAATCGGCTTAAGTTGTCAGATCATTCACTGAGTGGAGCCATGTATACTTAACGTTATAATTTATGAGAGGCGCCGGAATTGAATTAGCAAGAGTCTTGTCTTGCCACGAGTCAATTGTCAGCGAAGTTTTATTACAAAATACGTCTATTACTAACACACATTTGAAAGGCCCTGATAAAGAACTCGTAGGGAGTCAAGAAGGTGCGTGTGGGACCACACGGCCAGACCACGCGTACCCTCTCGCGTTTCGGCCCATATAACCTCAAGGTTGGTAGGGCCATAGTGGTTTAGACCATATAATTTTAAGTGTTGATTTACCACGCGCTCGGTGTTGAAGGTAAATGTCGTGATTGATGTGTTGTTGAATGATACCGACATTTTGTAAGACGTGAAGCCTGCCAATACAGTAGGTGTGTGTGGCGGACTACGTGCTTATACTCTCTTTACAGAGAAGGCCTGTGCCCAGCAGTGAGACATGTATATATAGGCCAGTGATTAACTTATTTCTTTTACCGCTCCCTTTGAAAATCAATTATTTTTGAGCGCCCCCCCATTTTTTATACACCCCTAAAACTTAAAAAAACAAATCTTAAATCTAAGTATATTAAGTATTTTAAGTTAATATTCTAATTCACTAATTATTCGTTATACTGTAGTAGGTGGGTTTTAATTTTAGTGAAATTTATAATACTATATAAAGTAAATGAAATTACAAATTATACATCGCCCTTCCCGCCTCCCCAACCCATATCAACGCCCCTCCCTCTAGGTTTGAAACGCAACGGGGCGTTATCACCCACTTTGAGAAAGACCGACATAGGCCAACGCCTGTTGTAATAAGATTTTTAAGTCTTACCTTCCCTTTGCAAGGGCAGCTGCGTTCGCGCATTGTTTTATTATGTCCCAATTCCTTGCGCAGCATCCTTTCATTTGTTAGACTTTAGCTACGTATATGTACATATACACATATCTAGTTCTTGTATATCTCTGCGATGTATCCATCATCTTTTTTTGTCTTGGAGGCTTTATCTTCTCAAAAAGTTATGTAATCCAATTAGCGATTATCCGTGAAATAGCAACCGACCGAGTCGTGGTTAGGCCACTCACTGGCACCTTCGGATCGGAATGCTTACGCGCAACATAGTAACCGTCCAAGCCGATGTTACCCCTCACCGGGGGGACCCTTGTGTCGAGTTACTGAGCTGTGCCACCTCTCAATCCGGTGAAGCAGTCAAGGCCAATCTCTCTGGCCAATCTGTGTAGTTCGTCATAAAAAAAATCCAATTAGCGATGAAACCATAGATTATACAACTCCAGTGTAAGGTAATGTCATAAATTTTTTACAAGGTAAGCTTTATAGCATCAGCTCATTCCTGCCCAGTGTTTCTGATAGCAGCTCCTGTTTGATCGTTTACCACATTCATCGTCCATCACGATAAGACTCCGAAAACCACTTATGGTGATTGACATTGACACTATGAAGTTAATTATTAACTCTTCGATTATAATGACAAAATGTTAAATTGTTTACAATATAAATTGGCTCCACTCGTTCAATGTTTGATTAAGAAGTCCGTGCTATAGCACAATGGGACTGGTTTGTTTGGCCACGTGCACCAGCGCGGTTTTTTCACGATCCACACTTAATACACCGCAATACCATTGTGCGGGGCAGAAAGATGTTTTGATTTGAGCGATTGATTTAATCTTCATTAGAAGCTTTACATAAATTCGTTATAATAGACTTACATATAAAATAGTACTTTACATAAAGTTTTGGTGTAAAAGAGGTTTGTAAAATGGAAAAAAAATTAAATAATCACTATCAATAAATGTTACTGACCACATGGTATATAGCATTCAGGCCAGAACCAAAAATTTTAACAGAAGATGGGGAGGGGATGGAAAAATTAAAAACATTTTTTTTAAGTGAATTTGAGATATTATATTTCTATCTTATAATTTTAATTTTTTTTAAGTTATTATTTGTTTTCTTTTTCTTTACCTTATTATTTTTGAGGAATTAATCTGGCGATGATCATTTTTTTATATATTACATGATCTGCCGAGGACGTCACAGTGGTTAAACTGATTGTTTAAATTTATAACTTAGGTAGCCGTAGTGCGCGAACTCTTGCGTTTTTTGTTGTATACCTCCCCGGTGGCCCTTTCCTCGGTGCATGACGAGGGGCTACGGGATCTCCAGTGGAACGCACCGGAGCCCCTCTGCACTGTGCTCAAGGAGAGCACGTCTCGGGGAGGAGGTTACTCCCTCCCCACCTGTGCCCTCGCAGCTCAAGGCGACACGGGCCAGCCGATGTCGGCTTCTTTCCGGTTCCACTTTGGTGGACGACTCAGGCAAACACCTTGTTGTACACCTTACGTAAGATATTACCAAATAATAACAATTGAAATAATATTGCAATGTCAGTGGTACTCAATCGGAATACCTTACTGAATTGGGAAATGAGCAAAAATCGACAAAAACGATTTTGACTATATTATATTGTTGATTTTACTAGAATAACTGTAACAGTATTTCACAAAAGTGTGTCCGTTCATAATCTTTCTGCCCCATAAGAACTGTATATTCACGTGGCAATACTAACACGCACGACTTGTTTTGCTGTGAGCATGCTGTCTGTCCGTAGAAACATGTGAGCGAGGTGGGCGGGGCTCCGCGTGTCGATGTCTTGCTTAAGAGCCTCGAAGCACCAGAATTCAGCGAGAAAATGCTCTCGTTCGAGAGGAAGGTAAGGTTTGCACGCTACCCACAGATAGGGGTACCTACACGAGTGTCGGTAGGTGTTAAATACATATGATTGACAGGTAGTTTGAAATTATAGTTTTCGAATTTTTTGCAACAATACAAGGATAATATTTAGTATTTTGGGTAATGTGGCATCAGAGCGGAATGCCAATCCCATAATTACTTTTGTACGTGTTCTTGACCTTCTAGTATAGTCCGCCGGTAAATAAAAATATCACAGAAATTATATTTTATACGTTTTGTTACATTAGAAATATATATAATCGGAAAAGTCGAAGCAAAAAGTGTAACGAAAAATGTTGACATGTGTCTTATAAAAATTTTCTAATTCCAAATTCAATATAAATAATTTTGTCGTCTAAAAACCTCTTTGGTACTTGGCGAACGCTAGTCGCCACAGTATAACTTGTAATTTTGAAAGTGTTACATATATGTGTGCGTGTGTATCTTTTTAAATTTTCTACATTTGTTTTTATATAAGACGATTAGTAGCGAGTATAGTGGCACATACGAATGGCCGTGGTGTCCGCGGGCACGAGGTTGGGAACCTCTGATTTAAGGGGTTATAAAATTTTGATAATTGTAATCCGCTTGAATATTTAGTACCTTGCGGACTTTGAAGTTAGATTTCTATTGAGCCCAGAGTAAGGAAAGGTTTCCTCCTCGGGCAGGTTGTGCTATCACAAAACGCCATAAAAGCTTGGCCATATCTCAAAGCGATAAATTTGTAAAAGCTTGCGGCCGTAAATCCATCTACAAGACAAAAATTGCGTTTGATAAAGGACAAGTAGTGTGCAACTTACAAAATTTAGTAATATGATGCTGCACTCGCATTACGCTTTTTAAGAACATCCTATATAGTATACACAATGATATAACAATAGTTTTTTTCAACTTGTCTATCTATAATAAGTAATTACTAAATCACATTTCATAATAGGTACAAAGCCATCTCGAAACCCTCGGCGACGCAGTCCACGGAATGGAAGAAGCCATGAAACAAGTTCTGGAGATCCAGGAATGGATCAATGTGCACAAAGCTCTTGCGCACGACTGGCTCTCCAACCCGTCCAAACTGAGACCAGAAGCGGCCAAGAACGACATGGCCGCCATGAACGACGCATTGGCTTCTCTAGCTGAAAAGAGAAACAGAATACTTACTGAAATTCCCACGGAAGGTAAACATTCTTTTTTAACATTTTTTTTCAAATCTCTACCTACCTTGTTATGGTTAAAAAATGCTGAGGCCATGAGGTTTTATTCTCTTAACCGACTTCAAAAAGGAGAAGAAGGATTTTTTAAATTTCTGCGCAGGCGCAATGTGACAGTAACAGACTTAATGATTGAGGAGGTTCACAACACTGTCTGTATTTTGTTTTAAACGTTTGCGCAGTGTTGGCGTCATCATTTGTAAATTGTACTCACCCTTGCAAACAAAAACCCCTGTCATTTTTTAAATGTCGTTTATTTGCAATGGTTACCTTAGTCAGTTAGGCCCCGCATTATTATTGATAAATCTTGGGTTACGAAAATATAGCAGGGAACTCCAAAAAATCGTGGATAAATGCTTGTTATTTGAGATTTAGGTAATGGCAATCCAAGAATAGTTAAGTAATACTTATCGACAACGAGCACGAGAATTTGGAAATAAGACAATTTATATACAACTTTGTTATACAACTATGATATTTCGGAAGTTAAACAGAGCGTTCTCGCGTAGTAGCGTTTAAATGCTACCCTTTAAAAGTTCTGTGTCCGGGTGGTCGGCTCAAGTGACATAGTACGCTAGCAACCCGAGTTCGATCCCCAGTGTGGTCACCATGATATGCATTTCTAAGTGTTGATTTACATCACGCTCGGCTGTAAAAGTAAACCTACAAGAACACAACAAGTGTTAGAAAATTTTCTTAGATACTTGAAGTCTGCCACTCGCAGGTCGCACTCCGTGGTGGACTATACCCCTAAACTGTCTTTACAGAGACGCTTGTGCCCAATAGTGGGTCATATATAGGCTGTAACTTTAATTGCAAATTTATATTAATAATAAAACTTGCAGAGTATGGAATACAAACTCAATTGCCCGATAACATTCTCATATATACTTGTAACATAAATATCATGTAAATTTATACATTACTAAGGTATTTCCCTTGGCTACCCGCCAACAATATGTTCTCATGTGAATTTATGTTGCAAAGTTCTCGCGATCTCTCTGCGCGTAATTCTCATAAGCCTTAAGATTTATACGATTCAAAATTATTTATAAAACTTAGTCAGTCAATGCAAACTTTTGGTGAAATGTTGTAATGATTTTAAATAGTTCAGATATTATATAAACAACCTAGGGGATATGTTTTTAAAACCGACAGCATTCCTTTTCAATTAGTTTGATTGAAAAATGTGAAATATGTATGTAATTGAACGGTAAAAAAATCTGCACATTTAGGGAGTGAAATATTCACTCTAGTATTTATATCTCTCACGTCCTTTTAACTCTAGCTGGGTAGACTGAGTCAGTAAGCATTTTAGATCCCATGTAATAGGAGGTGAGCCCATTGCCATACACTGAGCACAAATTTTTAGCAAGTTCGAATTCTAGTCTCTCTAAAATAAAACGTGTATTATGTGTAGCGTTTGCATTGCAAAAACTTATGTACTCTATTCTACTACAGGGTTAGAAGACGAAATCAATTTAGAAGAAGAACTGGATAGTCTTGAGAGGACAATCCTTCAAGCCATTGAAAGAGAAAAATCAAACCAAGGTATCATTGACGACTTCCGCCACAAGTGCCAGGAGATCCACGACTGGTTTGATTCAGTCTTGAAGAAAATGTGCCTCGCGGACAAAGGCTCGGGTCTACCGTGCCCTCAAAAGCTGAGCGCTTTGAAGGAGCTCTCCACTGAGTTTGGACAAGGCGGAAAAGATAGAGTTGACAATATCAAGAGCATAGGCTTACAAGTTATCAATATTGTCAGTAACTTGGAATCGCAACAAGTAGAAGAACAAGTAAGTATCAGCAATAAGCATTGCAAACCTGAACAAAGCATGGCAAAGGTTATGACACGTAATGTTCATATGATATTCCAATTAAGAAATCACTTGTACCTATCACAAATTACTTCTAACTTCATTTTCTATTACAACTCTGTTATTAACATTCGCATAGTCTTATACATTTAATTTCATTCAGTGTCGGGTGAAATAATATCTGGAATTGTTTCAGATGAAGTCGGTAGAGAGAAGATACAATGATATCGCTAAACGAATCCAGCGCAAACTCCAGATGCTCGAAATCACCTACAAAGCGATTGATGGTACCAAGAGTGAAGTTAACGCTCAAAACGAATGGCTGCAAAAAGAAATTGATAACATTCTTCACCCTGAGCCCCTCGGCTATGAAAGTAAATCCGTAAAAGAAAGACAGAAGAAGATTGCCAATCTCTTGAAAGAGACAGACGGCAAGAAGACCGTAATTGACTCTTTAGAGAAAAAGGTCAGTAACATCCAAGCCGAACTCGAACCTTCTGAACAGATGCAATTGGAATCAGAATTGTCTGAGCTGGCTTCAAAGCAAAAGCAACTAGCTTCTCTCATCAAACAAGAAATCGAAAGATTAAGTGGGTGTGCTGAAATTAGGAAAAAGCTAGAGAATGACATTGAAAAAGCAAGGAATTGGCTTAAATCTAAGTTGGCTGAAATTAAAAAGCTCGGTGGACCCATTCCACTGGAGGTTGCGAAGGTAGAAAAAGAAATCGCTATTCACAAAAAACACCAAAGTGAATTATCAGATTTTAATAACGATACTCTCTCCGAGGTTATTCGTCAAGGTAATGCTGTTTCTAAAGATTGCTCCACCGAAGATCGTGCAAAATTACAAGCTATCTTAGAAGGTCTAAACAAATCATACACATCGGCTAAAGTTGACATTGACGAAAAACTGGCCGCATTGAACAAACTTCTCCAAGGCAGAAATGAATTTGAAAATGAAGTAGCGAAATGCCAGAGCTGGTTGAATGAAGCTGAGGTCGCAGCCACCCCTGAACTTAGAACCACAAGCTTGCAACTATTGGAGGAACAACTTGCCAAGTTTGAGAAGCTTAGCAAGGAAGCGGATGATGTGGAGAAAAATATCACCAAAATTAAAGACAAATCAAAGGATATCATGGAAACATTATCAGACTCTAATAAATTGCAACTCAAAGAACAAGTTAACGTTCTCTCCGATAAATTCGCCAGAATCAACGCCATCATTAATGACAAGAGAAACATTTTAATTAAACATATCAAGGAATACAAAGACGCCGCAGCCAAGATTGCTGCCGCCCTTGAATTTTTGAACGAAATTCAAAACAAACTTAAAGCTCTAAACAAGCCTATCGGCAGCAAAGTTGAGGATGTCCAACCTGTTATCCAGGCCTATGAATCCATTCTGGCTGATCTTAAAAAGAATAAGGGGATGCTCAATGAATTGCAAGGAGGAAACCTTCATGACCTGCAAGACATACTGACGCAGCAGGACGATTTAATGAGCACAATTGAAGATCAAATTTCTAAACTTAAACAACTCTTACTTCTGCGCGAACAATTCTTTGCTCTCGTCAAGGAAATCGAAGAATTCATCTCAAGATATACTGATGTAACCTCCGAAATCGAAAGGTCTAACGACTCACTAGAAGATAAAATTAAACGCTATGACGATATTATTGTAAAGATTCAAGGGTGCGAAGCACTGTTGGCTACTGCCACAGACAAAGGACAACAAATCGCAGCAGAGGGAACTGTTATTGATAGAAACAATATAACAGAACTTCTTCAATCGTTGAAGCAACAGCTTTTGACCTTGAGAAGACTTGTTGAATCCAAGAGACAGGAGCACGAAAGGGCCGCCGCAGAGCATAAGAAACTCGCAGCAGACCTGTCTGAAATTTTACAATGGCTTCACGACAACGAAGCTGCGGTTCATTCCCGTCCACTCCTGAACAGGGATGTGGCTAGCGTTGATAAAAAACTAGTTGAACATGCCACCTTAGCCAAGAACATACAAACGTATTTGGACAAGTTTACAAAAATCACTGAAATCATTAAGAGCGATGACGGCGTACCCGGCTCTCTCCTCGAAATGGTTTCAGAGGGCAACTCGTTGAAGACATCTTTACCCGCGGAGTTGACTAACAGAGAGAAGCACTTGAAAGACAACAAGAAATATAGACAACAGTACATACAGATGGTCGAGAAATTGAACATTTGGGTAAATGAAGCAGCGATACGACTGGACATGGGCAAAAACGGCACGGACTTTGAAAACATCGAGTCCGATCTTGAAGAACACAAATCATTCTTCAACACATCCGAACCAGAAATGAAAGATTTAGTTGGGAAGAAGATGCAAGATATCGTAGACAAGATCTGGCCATCTCTGACTGCTCCGGAGCAAGAGGAATTGTCGAAAGACCACCAAAAGAACAACCAACTTCTGAAAAACACGCTGAACTCTGCGAAATCGCGTCAAGCACAATTGGAGCAGGATATGGAAATCTGGAAGGACTTCTGCCAGCTGGTGGAGAAGATCAAATCTATACTGGACAAAAACGACGTCGAGGACGAGCCAATCACAACTGTAGACGCGTTGCGGGTGCACCTGGAGAAACTTAACCACGCCAGAAACGACTTAGAGGTGAGTTTTTTTTTACCGTTTTATTTTTTTTTTCTCTCTTTATTTGGGACAATAAACAATAGCACAATTGAAATTATAAAAGACTACAAAAAAAATATGTAACTGCACTACCATCGACATTATTTGCAAATTATGATCATTATTATTTTAACGTGCAACACTTTCATGTGACAATTATATGCATATAAATAAAAACATATATAATTAGGGAAAATATACATAGTTATAACAAAAATTTCAAGATTTTTTTTAAAAGAAAGCTAGCAATATTTCTTTTTTTCTTCAGAAATATTACTAACAATCTTGTTAACCATTCCAACTAAGCTTAAGCTTGTGCTAGGAAATGGTTCACGGCAATGGTCGAATGGTGGATTCGAACCCACGACCTTACGATTCGCAGTCCGTACCCTAAACCATTAGGCTATATAAATAAATGAACTAATAAATATTTACGAACTAACTAAGCTGTCTTGAATACATTTTCGAAATTTATTAGTAGGCAATGAAAACAAATCAACATCTCCGAAGTACTTATTGTATATTTCCACCACACGTGGGAGAGGTACACACCACCATTGGAACTACAGAAGTTTCTATATTGATTATATATTTATCTAAAGTCTAGTATAACAGCATTAATAAAATTTATCGACACCTATAGTACACGAAAGCCTAGTACGTAGTTTGAGATAGGAACAATGATCGAGGCACAAAATACAGAATCAATTTAAGAAAATGTACTTATATCTCACCTGTACCTGTACCTCTATGTTCACTTAAGATCAGGTGAGCCGAAAGCATGTTTGCCCCTTTCTTCAACCAACTTCAAAGCAGGAGGAGGTGATCAATATCGTCTGTATGTTTTTTTTTAAGTTTGTTACGTCATCATTTTCGACTGGCTGGACCGATTTTGATGATTCTTTTTTTATTTGAAAGCTGGTGTTTCCCATGTTAATTAGTCATCTATACATGACTTCACATTTTTAAAGGTGGGTACTGACCGGCGTTACGGGGCGTAATGTAATAATATATAATAATAATAATATCTTTATTTTCAAAAACAAAAATGTAATGTGTTACACCGCGAGCATTCGTGCAGTCAGCAACGAGCCGCTCGTTGCTCGCTTTGAGTGCTTTACCCGGCTGGCGGTTTTGGCGAATCCTTTGAGTGTTACGCAGTTCGGTCAGTACGCCCTTGCGACGGCGAAAGCGGAGCACAGAGTTTTGACGAGCATGTTACGCCGATTTTAAAACATGCTCGATGCGTACACGCTCGATGCGAATGTTACATTACACCTCGTAACGTTGGTCACCCACCTTTAGAATTTTTTTCTAGGACATGTAGGTTCCTCACGATGTTTTCTTTCACCGCAAAGCGCGTGGTGTATGAATGAACATTTTTTATTGCGACAATTAAAAACAAAATACATCACATAAATAACAATTATACAATTTTAATATTAGTCGGTGTAATTGCATACGCAATGGGTGGTCTTATCGCTAAGAGCGATCTCTTCCAGACAACCTTTGTATGGACAGAAACTTACGTCTAAAAAAGATTTTAGTGGGTCTGTGATCAAAACACACAATCACACACATATATGTGTGTGATAATGAATAAAAATCTTATATCTGTCTTTTTTTAAAACCATAACAAAGTTTATACAGTAAAGTTATAGTGGACGACAATAGCAACATTAATAAAAGAATATTGTGTCGCCGCTATTAACGCCCACCCTCCAAACAATTTTTGATTACATATTAAGATTTAAATTTTTAAATTTGAAATAGGTTATTTTTTTTCCTTAGAACAAAAAATATATATAGATAAATCAGCACATAATATTGCAACAACAAATTCATTGGTGCTGGCATCGGGGATCGAACTCAGGTTGCTAGCGTACTATGCTTGAGCCAACCGCCCGGACGTTGAGCTACCACGGCTCATGTGATACGTATACGATTTAGAAATTGCAATATAATTCTCGAGAAACCAAATTGGAGCTGGGGAAACGCGATATCGCCTTAACTTGAGAACAATATGTCAAAAACTCGGCTCCTCTATATTATTTTGGTCCAATTTTGAAAATGACATCCATGAGAAAACCATGTAAATCTTAAATGTGCATCAAGTATGTGTGCGACAGATGGACGAATAACTTAATCAGTTAATAGATTTCGATAATTAATTTTTATTGGAAATAATGTACTTGATGAGAGTTTGGTTAGGTTTTTCATATTTCAATTCATAATATTCCTATTTACTTATTTATTTATTTATTCTTTATTTGCACACAACACAAAAAAAGGTACAAATAGGCGGACTTAATGCCAGTAGGCATTCTCTGCCAGTCTACCTTGGGGCTGTTTAGAGACAAAGTAGCGGGTGCAAGCTATGTGAGAAAATAAATAAAATAAGACTATAATAAATGCATGTATATATAATATACATACCTACTTACAAATAAATTAAATATATTAACATAATAATTATATATATATATATATATATATAATTATAGATGGATAGTCCTATTCTATTTGAAGTCAGTTTTTGTTTTTACCCGTAAATATACCTGTAAAAAAAGTTACTACCTAGTGTGGCAAATTAGTCATTAACAATGATACATCATATTAGTGTCTGTATATATTGTTTTTCATTAATTAACCACGACTATACTCGTATTATCGAGAAATTGTAATCTCTTTTGTAATCGTTGCTTTTATCAACTTCCCTGCTGATAAAGTCATTCGTTTCGAAATATAACTCACTGTTTAACTCGTCCATTACTCATAATTCCATATAAGAAAGACCCGCCTGTATTAATTTTAAACCTTACTATATTCAGGCCTTAGAAAATTGTAGGTATTAGGTCCCGAATGAATTTTTTGGCACGGACTTTGGTTCGGATACACCAGGAACTTATAAAACATATGGACGTATTGATTGTGTATTGGTAGGTTTAAATCCAAGACTAGGTTCTACATTGTTCCTACTGCCTGTCTCCTGGACTAACTTGTCCAGGAACTCTCCGCTGTCGCGCGCGGTTGGGTTTTTTAATACCATCTCACTGCACATTGATATACTTTGTTGCACAGAGTCTGTGTTTATCGAAAATGCCTACAAATGCGTAGAAGGTGTTTGACTCTATTATATTTATATATTATTGTCAATACATAAAGAAGCTTTTTATTTGTTTTAATTTTAATAATATATATTTAACTAAGTTTTTATAACATCATATTGGTATTATCTGTAACGGTGTTATAATTTTTGTTGATTTAAATAAATAAAATAAATAAATAACGACAAAGAGCACGCATGTAGAAGAAGGTTATATAGGCGGCAGCGAAATTAGTACTATTACTATAATACTAATAAAAAAGAGTTCGATTTGAAGTTCAGTCTTTCCGTCCAAGTACGACGTCCCACGTCGCCTTCAAGAGTGGACTGAATAGGCACTAAAGGCGCGTACTATCTTTTGACTTTATCACCACTTAACATCAGGTAGGATCGTGGTCAAGCACTAGTTTATACTCGTACATCATAAAAAAGTGGTTTTTGGTTTATTCAATCGACTTCAAAAAATTAGGTTCTCAATTCCTCAAATTGTTACCTTAGAACTAAAGACTGAGTACACCGATTTTGATCATTCTTTTTTTATTCCAAAGCTGATGCTCCCCGTGTGGTCACTTTTGTATTTTGGCCATGGCATCCATGAGAAAACCATATAAAATATATATATATATATATATGTAGGAAAAAAAAACTTAATGTTGTATCCGATTGTTGATTAAAAAGTATAAAAGATGTATCCGAATGTGAGAATGAAGATGATTGAACGAATGGCGAGCGATTGGGAATGAAAGAGAAAAAAGAAAGATGGACAGTACGTTACATTACGATTAGAGTTACGACGTGAACAAACGAAGTGATATAACTAAGGTGAAATAAAAGAAGTTTTTCGAGCCACTATTTGACAAATTTTATTTATTCAGACTGCTCCCCCTCCTACATATATATATATATAAATCTTAAATTTGCATTAAGTATGTGCTCGACAAACGGAAATACTCAATATCACGCCAACCGATTTTCATGGTTAATTTTTTATTGGATTGGAATTGGAATTTAATTACTTCAAGGGTAATTCGATGAGACTTTGTTTAGGTTCAGAGTTATTCTTTTTCGTAATATTCATACGATAATTCAAAGAATTCCTTTTGTTGTTTGTTTTGTTGTTGGTTGTTTTGTTGTGAACATCCCTCAAACCCGAACGAAGCGATTTGCTTTGTCTTTCATTCTTCGTTCAGCAAAGGACTGGAATAGTTTGCCCACATCTGTCTTTCCTTCCGATTACAATATGGGTATTTACAAGAGCATTTACTAAGCTAGTGCGCCTTACCATCCAGGACTGCATTTCCACTTAACATCAGGTGGGATCGTAGTCAAGCACTTGCTTAGAAATTATAAAAAAAATATTTCATATAATTTCATTTAAGACGTCCGCGCGTCGGTTTTTGTTTTTACTCGTAAACATACTTGTTGTTGCAAGTGATGTACAAATCTACTGTCATGGTCAAATGCATGTGGCCCAGCGTGGGCGCCGAGTATTGTTATTGGGCGACGGCTGCCCATTGCCGCTGCAATGGCCAGTCCGGCGTCCATCCGTTTTTGTTCATTTTGTCCGCTTTCCATTCACTTGGGTTATTGCCCCCTGCTGTAGTGTTACCAACCGTCTGGCGAAAACTAGGACTTCCTAATTTTTGTCGCAGTAACCAAGGTATGAATGATTATATTGTGATAAAGGAAACTCAAATTAAGCAAGGTTCAATTTAATTATATTTTTTTATATAAATTTTGTATAATATATAAACGATCGTTCTATGAATCTGTTTAACACGAGTTTGCTCTTTTGCCATAAAACTAACGACTATTTTAATGTGTAGATAATTAAAAAAAACAATAAAATTACCAACAAATGACGGCTAAAATACGGAAAATTGTATTTAAACTGGGTAAAGTTTATTTTACGAAAAAAGTATAGTTTTTTTTCTTTTGTATATTATATTATATTGTGCACATTTCCTGCGCTTTTATATCTGGTCACTCTACACTGCGTTGACCTATTGTTCTCGAGTTAAGGCGATATCGTGTTTCGCCTGCTCCAATTTGGTTTCTCGAGAATTATATTGCAATTTCTAAATCGTATACGTATCACATGAGCCGTGGTAGCTCAGTGTCCGGGCGGTTGGCTGAAGCATAGTACGCTAGCAACCCGAGTTCGACCCCGGTGCCGGCACTAATAAATTTGTTGTTGCAATTTTATGTGCTGATTTACCACGCGTCCAAGTTCAAAAGTTCCATAGAACATCGTGAGGAAACATACTAGTTTTAGAAAATTTTACTAAAACATGTGAAGTCTACCAATCCGCACTAGGGCCGCGTGGCGGACTATGCCCTTATACTCTCTTTACAGAGAAGGCCTGTGTCGCCAAGCAGTGGGACTTATATAAGGGCTGTAACTTTATACGTATCATATTCTCATCTAAATTAAAGATTAATAATTAATACACATTATTATAGTCGCTATCACCCTCTCAGGGGAGTAATTCAGAGATGAGACTTCCACTTATTACATTCAGATTCAATTTCAGATTTTATTGGTAATATAATAAATTACAAGTCAATTACTTACTACAAATTATTACAAATTTTTAGTATTACAAATTACATTAGATAATTCAATAGAAAAAAAAATAATGAAAAAATAGTACATCGAAGAAATTAATGATTTTAATTTGTAATTTCATTTTTTAATTCCTCCACACTATAAAATGTCCTCTCAACCGTCCATGACTTCAACCTATTTTTAAACATTGCTAGACTGGAAGCTTCAGTTACATGCTTAGGGAATCAATTGTAGATCGCGGGGCCTGTGACGTGTGTCATCTTGTCCGATTTCGCGAGACGATGAGTAACAAGGGCTAATTTATTAGCCCCGCGGGTGTTCGCTTTGTATTTTTTTATAATTTCTAAGCAAGTGCTTGACTACGATCCCACCTGATGTTAAGTGGAAATGCAGTTCTGGATGGTAAGGCGCACTAGCTTAGTAAATGCCTATTCACTCTACTCTTGAAAATACCCACATTGTAATCGGAAGGAAAGACAGACGCGGGCAAACTATTCCAGTCCTTTGCTGTACGAAGAATGAAAGACGAAGCAAATCGCTTCGTTCGGGTTTGAGGGATGTTCACAACAAAAGGATGAAATCCCGCAGTGCGTCTAGAAGTCCGATGGTGGAACGGGGATGGGGGAATTAGATCATGTAGTTCCTGAGCACACTCTCCAACCGGAGAGTGTGCTAGGAACCGCCCAATTTTTTCCGAGTTTTAAAATCGCTGAGGGTATGCCTCGTGATTTTAAAAAGGTATTACGGGGGTTGGCAACTTTGTTATCCACAGATATATAAACGAACATCGAACGCCATCTTTGTATTTATGAATTATCTTAGAAAATGACGAAATAGAATTAATCAGAACCTAACCAAACTACTCTTGAAATACATCCTTACCAATAAAAAATCATAGAAATCGGTTGATGTGATATGGAGTTATTCGTTCATTTGTGGCGCACATGCTTGATGTAAATGAGATTTATATGGTTTTCTCATGATCTCCAAACCTCTTACGACGTTTTTTTTTATTTCCGAAATATCTCATCATAATCTAGTGCCTCGATTCTGCTATTTGCCAATGACATTTCAGTACGGCACTATGAGTGCACTAATATAAACAAGTATATTTACGAGTAAAAACAAAACCGACTTCAAATAGTATTATTATGAAATGGAGTTAAATCAGAACCTAACCAAACTCTCGATATTAAGTTAGTCCATTTGTCGTGCACATAAAAAGTTACAGTCTTTATATATGTCCCACAGCTGGGAACAGGCCTTTTCTGTAAAGAGAGTGTAAGGGCATAGTCCGTCACGCACACCTAGTGCGGATTGGCAGACTTCACATGTCTTAGAAATTTTTTCTACATGTAGGTTTGTTCACGATATTTTCCATCACCGCCGTACGCGTGGTAAATCATCACATAAAATTACAACATCCGGTTGCTATGCAACCTTAGGCGACCGCCCGGACACTGAGTTACCACGGCTCTGTCGTGCACATACAAATGATGACTTGGTGGTTTTCACAAGGATGCTGTTGTTACAACTGGATCAAAATTAAATACCAACTTTCAAATACAAAAAATCAAATTGGTTAGTTTAGAACGTCCTCCTTTTTTGAAATCGGTTAAAATGCTATGGAATTGTATAGATTATTTTATTAGGTTTACAAATTAAGGTTAGAATAAATGTCTTCATCAAGTTAATGCGTTTTATCAGCACTGTGTGCGTTTACAGTTAACGAGCAGTACGGGAAGCAGTACCATATTATCACAGTTATTCGATCAACGAGAGAGAAAGCGTACGCTGCGAATCTATATACATGTATAAATAGGTATTGCTGTTCGTTGTACAGCATCACTTTCTAACTCTCAGTTGATCTCAGGTTAAAACTGAGACTTTGTATAGTTAAAAACTGCTCGTAATCCATGGCATTACTTAACTGTAATTAATTAACACAAGTAAAATAACAGACAGAAAACAAATGCTTGAAATCAACGCTAAAAACTACAAAAAAGATAAAGATAGGAATGAAGTACCTTTATTTATAATAATAATATATAAGTAATATTTTTGTAAAAATATTAATTTCAAGCTCTATTCAAGTATAAATAAAATAATTATTCCAGTATACATTTTTTTATGATTTTTTGTCGATAAAAATAAAAAAAAACTACTTTACAATTATTTTAATACCTTTATTTTTATAACAATGATTTATATAAATATATAATTATAATTAATAGCCTATCTAAACCAGTTGACACTTAAAATCTTACGCTTTTATTTAACGTTACGGACGTTCTGCCGGCTACGGTAATACCACTCCGCTACTTCATTCCAAAATCTAAGTCACAAACATCTTTAAGATTTTCGTCTTACTGTCAGTGGTAAACGTTACTAATCACGGACGATTTTCTTTCATATTCAAAATATCATAAGTACGGTTACGAAATTCTGTTGTGTACATTCTCTTCGTTCTTGTTCATTCGTCGTCGTGGTAATTAAGCGAGCTTGGATGAGGAGCTTTGGATTATCATTGAACTACCAATTTCTCAATCAATAAGCATTTTTTTATACCTTTTTAGAAGTTCCCCGGTATACTTCAAAACCCAAGGTTGAATGCCTATATTATTATATAGACATTTATTTATTGGCATCACAATACAAAAACACATCACAGACAGAATATAACACACATTAAAAAAGAATGAAAAATAGACAAAACATATGATGCCAATATCGGACACCGTCTCAGCATATGCTGTCGCAAGGATGCGACAGCGCTGATTTTCAGCGGTGCCCGGGACTACCTAAAGACGTGCGCGCGCAATACTACTTTTATATGGAATTTATACAGACAATAAGAGTATAATAAATATGATACATGAATAAAACAGTTATGAGATTAATATATATTATATACAATAAAATAATAGATGAAAAAATTTCATAAATAAATATATTATTAAGTCAAAAATAAACTAAAATAAATAATATGATAATTAAACGTATAAAGTTTAAATTATATAATTAAATATTGAAAATATTGGAAACAACAAGCCACCGATATAGCGGGGATATTATCTTTTTGTAACTTTAACATCAGGTGTTTTAATTATATATAGTTCCTAATTCAAAATTACCCCTTTCCACCAAAAATTAAATGATGTGAATTTAAATTACATGAAATCAATAAATATCAAATGCTTCTTACAAATTTTTTGGTAATATTGGATCTAATTCAAAATTACCTCTTTCCACCAAAAAATATTTTATGTCAATATTAGTTACATTTCAATCAATCAATATCATTATGTACAATTAATTATGATGATCGTCCAATTGCTGTTCATTGTGTAATTAGTACGTAAAGGTTTTGGCCACCAGGTGTTTTGCCAACCCTTTGAAAAGGGCTGAGGCTTTCGTCCATTCGTCAGTAAACTCAGATATAAATTCGTTTAATTATTCTGTACAGTCGTTTAACTTGCGCTATCATGCCGCTTAGTAAACGCTTAGATGACTATCAGTTTTGGATTTTTATGTTTAGGTTTTATAAACTTTTTACATTTCATCAGACATTACATTTACATGAGAACAATAGTTACAGCCTTTGTATATGTCCCACTGTTGGGCGCAGGCCTTCTCTGCAAAGAGAGTATAAGGGCATAGTCCGCCACGCGGCCCTAATGCGGATTGGCAGACTTCACATGCCGTAGAAAAATTTTCTAAAACATGTAGGTTTCCTCACGATGTTTTCCTTCACCGCCGAGCGCGTGGTAAATTAGCACATAAAATTGCAACAACAAATTTATTGGTACCGGCACCGGGGATCGAACTCGGGTCGCTAGCGTACTACGCAACTTGAGCCAACCGCACGGACACTGAGCTACCACGGCTCTATCTCATGAGAACAATAAACAACTAATATTATAAAACAATAAGTTCGCTGTCACACGGAAGAAGGAGTCTCCTAACGCATTCATTTGCTTGGAGACGATTAGCTATCGTTGAGGAATTTAGCAAGTTGCATTTTGAATGCGCTAAGTGTGTACACCCTCTTGACGTGTGCGGGTATTTTGTTGTACAGTTGTGCTCTTTCAAAACAAATCGATCTTTTTCCGTAATTCGTTCTAACTTTTGGTATGACAAGGTAACTAGCGCGTCGGTTGCTGCGTTTTTTAGTATTTTTAGTAAAAGAGATGTTAGTATTCATTGTTTTGTCTATAATTTTCCTAAAGAGAAAGTTAAGTCGCTCTGTTTACCCCATAAGGGTATACGGTTGTGATTTCTTTATTAAATTACTCATAGAATTAGCGAGGTCTTTCTATCCAGCTCATGTTACCCAATGCAGATATATTTATTTTACGACTCTAGTTTGCTGTGGTTTTCTACCGCAAATTTATCCGACACCCTCCGTCTATGTCAGAAATATTAGACTGTATGGAAGATAATATCATTGTAGTTATATAGTTTGTATAACCTATGAGTTAGACCTGACGTCTATAGTGCAATAGGGACTATGTTTGACGATGATAATTGAAATGACTAAGCGGACGTGCGGAAGGATAATGTCTCTCGTTCGTTCCAACGTTCGACGAACTCACCTGTTAAGAATACTGATTTTAATACCTAATGATATATAGTTTTGGGTCTTTTTAATGACGAACTACACAGGTTGGCCAGAGAAGCTGGCCTTGACTGCTTCACCGGATTGATGTCACAGCTCTTAGGTCGCTTAGCCTGAACCTCTATTGCTAGTAACTTAGTTTTGGGTTACTATAGTTTTGGGTCTTGGCAAACCTATCAAAGTATTCAAAATCATACTATATTACGTATAACCGATCATGTTAGGTTCAATTGTTGGCAGTTCGCAAAAAATCCTTGCAATTTTATGTCCGGTGAAGAAAAGGTGGTTAATAAAACCGCTGAAAATCAGCGCTGTCGCATCCTTGCAACGGCATATGCTGAGACGGTGTCCAATATTAGCATCATGTCTTATGTACTATTTGTCAGTTTTTTCTGCAACTGTATCTTCGATTCATCGAATACAATCTATGATATTCACATATATTTATACCGTATCGGTACCTAGTACGTCTTGTGTTTCGTCCCTCTCTGGCACCCTAGTTATCTTGCCGTATGCGCACAAACACCTTTCAATCCGGTGTAGTTTTAAAAGTCTGTAAAAAGCAGTCCCTTGTAAAATAACGAGTACATCCGCGGGCAATCGGCAGTGCGCGGCACAATCCGCACGTAGCGTGTCCCCTTAACGGGTGATGTCATAGCGGCGCAAGTCAAGGCCTCCCGCCAGTCTGCATTCGTACACCCAGCAATGAAAACCATACGAAGCCGAATTAAAATCTATCGTATTGTTTTCTCGTTGTATAAGTGCAGTATTCACGTGCCTACTTAAGTTTTTGAACACATTTCATGTATTGTTAATACGTGTTTTTTTTTTAAATTTATAATTTTGATTAGTAAATAAACAAACATTCCGCGCAAGAGGAAGGTGAGTTAACGTGTTCTCGAAACGCCGGCAAGTGAAACAAATGACGGTTTATGATCTGTGATTTTTCTTTTTCATTCATTGTGTTTGCGTATAGTTTTTAGATTAATATTGGCCAGTGTTATATTTAAAACCATTAAAAACTTTTTGGTATCTAGTTCTATTATAGATTTTATGTACTTGCTTATTTATTTAATTGGGCAGTCGTTATCGTAGTGATATATGAAGTAACAATTGTGTTTTTCTGTCATCGTTACGATGATAATTTGAATGTTAAGACTGATTGTATTACTATTTCACAATATTATTCAGCCAAATTACGCTACGTGCATTCGAGCTTGGTTTTTGATTTAATAAACAAACGTTTATTTAGGGAATTACAAATTTATCCATTGTGTTTCTGATTAAAAAATATAATTGAACATTTGGTATAAAGTTGGTACAGGCACGGCCATTTTGTGATTAAGTATACCTATCTAGAATAACATTTTAGTGTGTTAGGATAACATAGATCAAGCCATTCATAAGGATGGAAAAACAGTTCATATTTGAGTAACAATTTGACATTATTGCCCATTTAACATACAGGTAAGATGGTGTAAGCATTTATCAACAAAATTTGAGAATTCTCTACCTAATGTTCAAAATATGTTCAACGTTCCCACGTCTACCCTTGATGTTATCATATTTTTTTTTATGCATGTAAACTAGCGCTTAACCATGATTCCACCTGGTGTTAAGTGGTGATATAGTCGATAGATAGTACGCGCTAGTTTAGTAAGTGCCTATTCACTCTACTCTTGAAGGCTCCCACGTCGTATCATGACTCGCTTCGTTCGGACGCGCGGAACATCGACTATAAAAGGGTGGAGACCCGCAGAGTGTCTAAACGTCCGAAGGTAGAATGGGGATGGGGGAATTAACTCGTGTAATTCCTGTGCACACACATTTGTAGTGGCTAGCCTTTGCGATGTGTGATAGGATACATTTTGAAGACCAATCGCAAGTAATTCTTCTAAACGATTTATTTCATACATCCTAATAGTAATCAGACTTATGGACCTACCGCGGGCTTCCATTTTTGCTAGACTTCTAAACTACGTCGAAGTTCTGCCTCGATCATTCCCTTCGATTTTATTTATTTATTCTTTATTTGCATACAATACAAAAAAAGGTACAAATAGACGGACTTAATGCCAGAAGGCATTCTCTGCCAGTCTCTTAGAGTTGTGTAGAGACAAAGTAACTAGTGCAAGCTATGTGAAAAAATAATTAATAAAAGAAAACTATAAAAACATAAATGCATACATATATAATATACATACCTAGTTATAAATAAATTAAATATATAAACATAATAATTATATATAATAATAAATAGATACATATTTAAGTATATATGTCAATGTCATAAAGTGCTCTGCGCTTTAAAATTCAATGTTACATCTATCCGCTATTGGATTGTAACCAAAACTTCGGATTGAACTCAAGCTTACAGTCAGCAACTATAATATATAAACTATTTCCTTTAAGATAAGATTTATTTATTTGCTGTAAACATGGTATTATTTGATGTTATACATATAATTATAGACAGGCCGACATGTTTCGCTTATTATAATTAAGCATGCAAATTAAAATTTATTGTAATTTTTTTTATATAAAGTCAATAACTTGTGAAATATATGTCAATACTACTAACTATGGGAACAGACATTTTTAACAAAGAAATTCGGAAACACTATAAATTTTTAAAGCATTAAGCCACTTGTACAATCTTGTTTTAAATATAGATCTATTTAACATTTTTAATTCTATTGGAAGCTTATTATATATTTTTACACATAAAATTATGCAACTTTTGTCATATTTTATTAATTTTGAGTTTCTTCTAAAACAAGCCTGTTTAGGTCTAGTTTATGGTCGTTTATGGATGTTACTGTATATATTGTAAGTGTTTAATCCTTTCAAATCGGGAGACCCAGAGATAAAATATCTGTGATCAAAAGATCATCACCATAGGTCCTAGTAATTACGTTTTCAATTCGCCACATTAAAATTCCGTTTAGTAAAAAAACTCTCCAATGTTGTTAGAGTTATGAAATTTCTCGTAGAGCCGCCGTTGAGCGTCAAGTTAGCGGGCTATCGCAAATAATTTCAGGCCAAGCCGAGGTTTCTTCCTGACGACCCTCGCGCTAAGTTACTCATAATAGAAGTACAGGCTGAGCGCTTTAAGAGCCACCTCTCAATCCGATAAAGTAGTAGAAGCTAAAAGCTGAAAACTTCATGTAGCCTTTTAAAAAAAGATCGTATTCGTTATATGTAATTACTAGCGTACCCAGCCCACTGCGCCGGGCTATATTTTGCTTTATTTTATTTAAATAATAAACTTACATCATTAAATATTTAAATTTACTCTAACAATATATTAAATTATTCATTTCTCTCCGTATTCATTCTCTTCTCGAGCTGGTGAAGATCATTACCTACACTCATGTACATACAATATCATTGTTATCATTTATACAAAAACATATCGGGCTCAATTTAATGTCAGAAATGAAAGTACGTCATATGGCTTGTTTGACAGATCAAAAAGAGGAGTGCTCCGATCGTCACCAAACTTTACAGGATTACTCGCCAGATCAATATGAAGATTCTCTGAATGTTTCATTGAAAGGCTGAGGCTATATGAAACATACCCACACACTTTCTCTTTTATATATAGATTAATTAAAGGCACCTGAAAACATATGTCGTTGATGTTAAAGGATGAAGGCAATTACCCGCTATTCAATGACCCAATTGTAATAAAACATCTGATATATTTTAATCAAGGCTTAAAACAATGAATAATTTAAACAACTGTCCATTGTTTGTTGAACAAAGTAAAGTCCAACCGCTCTGGGTTGCTTTATCGGACCAGTAAGTTTATAAATAGCGTCCATTGTAGGAGCTCATGTAAAAACCAGACAGACACTGTATCCTTTTACAACAGAACTTTGCGGCATAGTAATGTCTCTATCTTTTATTCCTTTTACCTGACTTAAATTTATATAGTCGACAATACGAAATGTGTTCTTTTGATTACGATTATTTCATTTCAATCAATAACTTAAGCTTATTCACTTAAATTATAAACTGTTAAATAACATAGATTAGTATCCTGTAGAGAAATCGACCGCCCTTGTTAAATTAGATATTTTCTACTGCTGTTGGAGCTTCCTCGTCCACTTTTCCCAGCGCTAACGCTTCCTGAAGCGCCACTAAAAGTTAGTTTAGTTTTTGAATGTCCCTTAGATTATCCGTAGCAACCGACCAAGTCGTGGTTCGGCCCTCTTGGGCACCCTCGGATCGGAATGCTTACGCGTAACATAGTAACCGTTCAAGCCGAGGTTAGCCCTTACCGGTTGACCCTTGTGTGGAGTTACTTGCGATAGTGGTTCCGACTAAGCGACTTTAGAGCTATGCCACCTTTCAAAAAAAATCTACTATATTTGGTCACTAATAATTATTGTCTACTATGTTTAATAACCAACCAAATTAAGCTATTACTATAATATGATATTTAAAATAAATGTGTTTGCATTTATAAAAAAAATTGGATAGTGTCTATTGCTAGTCTAAAAGAAGCAGAGCTATTACAATGCACCTTAATATCTATTATGACAACACGAGCATCTGTGAAGATGGCCGTGGCTTGGGCTGTAAGTTAGAAAGCATTCTGACTCTAGGCTGTCTGGGTGGGTCCGATTAATTAAAGTTCGTGGAGAGAATACTAACCATATTGTCATTTCGTGTATTATGTCTGCTCAAATTTGAGTTGCAATGTTAGTTTTACTCTAGAGTTAACCCAGTTCAATTAGCTTTAGTTCGAAATCTGACAGTATTATGACAAATTGGCTTTCACTGTGAAAGTTAACTGAAATTACAAATATCACGCAGTCATTAACGTAATGATTTTAGAAAGTTTATTGGACGATTTTTAAGAAGTCAAATGCAACAGAGAAAATCTGCTTGTTAAAGTCCGATGAGTCGACGCATTGGTGAATTGTACGCTATATGAGCTTAATATTAAATATCGCTGTAAGTGAAAGCACATTGTGCTTCAAGTTAAAGTATATATTTGTTTAAGTTATGTTTCATTCATTCATAACGAACGCTTTCCTTCATTCATTATTCGTATAGCAAAGGTAATGGAATAGTTTGCCCGCGTTTGCGTCTATCCCTCTGATAACAATGTGGGTGTTTTCAAAAGTATAGTGAATCTTTTTCTTTATCGTTCCCTCATTTCTGAGTATCGTGGTCACTCGAGCCCCTCAAATAAAAATCTGCCTCCATCGGCTTCGGTCTATGCCTCAGCCCTCACCAGCTGGTAGAGATTAGGAGAGGAAGTGGGACCTATTACTTGGTCAGACCATCGTGTTTGCGACCGGCCTCTTGTTCTCTGGCCTTCTGTATTGCCAACGATGACCAGCTTTTCAAGGTTGCCATTCCCTCTATGCATGATATGCCCGAAATATGACAGTACGCGCTGTAGACACGTAGTGGATAATCTGGCCTTTATGGCGAGTTGGGAGAGAATAGATACATCGCCTCCAGCACCACATCTCGAATGCATCTATTCTCTGTCTTTGTCTTGGTCGCATTGTCCATGTCTCATCTCCATACGGCCATCGTAGAGTGAATGGGCATTTACTAAGCTAGTGCCTCTTACCATCCAGGACTGCATTTCCACTTAACATTAGGTGGAACTGTAGTACGAATTACTTCTTATTCTAATCATTGACGTTTTATATATTACTCATAAGTTTCATTGGCCTTGATACTTTTATTTCCGAGTCATCATTTCCTTGAAGCTAATATGTTTGATAAAATTCGCTATTCGTGTTTTAACATCGTGACTTCTCAAAGAATTAGCAACATTTTTCGCTCATGTATCATCTATTCTTTAACGAGCTTAATGTGTAAATTGGCGTCGACTGAGACTAATTGTGATATTGCATCATTATTAAGAAGTCATTTTCATTTTTTTATTTATACGCAATCTTGTTGACCAGTTATTTATATTGTTTTATTGGCGCTGTTAAATGACATATCGAAACTTTGAACTTGGTGAATGCGCTAGAAGATTTATCGCGGACATAAGCCAATTTGCACAGTTTAGAGGACAGACTTAATCCTTGCCCTGGACACTCACAATAGATAATGAGGCTGAGCTTTCTAAGAGCATTCCACCTCTGAAAAAAATGTTACGGTTCGCTTCTCTGAAGTTTAGCTTCGTCAAGAAAATAGATTGTTATAGAATGTGTTTTGGAAAGTGTGCACAGGAATTACATGGTCTGATTCCTCTATCCCCCTTTCACCACGCATGGCAGGTTGCCAACTTTTTGTTGTGGTTATCTCTCGGACCCGAACGACGAATTGGAATAAACTGCGCGCCTGTCTTTCCCTCAAATTCAATTTACACATTTACTAATACGGTCTTACCATCCATAATTGTATTTCCATTCAACGGAAGGTGGGATCGTGGTCTAACTTCTTCTTTCAATTCCTGTTTTCCATTGGTGAAGGTTGTGTCTAGTAGGAAATTATCATCGCTTGATTTACAATGTTCTTCCACGTGTCTTTGTTCTGATCCAACCAAATATACTGTCTTAGTAGCTTTGGTTATTGGCAGGTCAGTCAGCGTCTTAATTGCGTCTAACAGTTTGATCTTTTTCCGTCCACTTGGCCAACAATCATATGCTTTTTAGGCTCTCAGGATTTTTGCGTGTAATAATAATTTGTTAATAATTTTAGCCTTGTTGTATTTACTATCGTAAAGTCATATCCTATCTGTGAGATTTAATGGAAGTAATTTGGTTAAATCTTGCTGAATACAAACGTTATAAAGTAAAAATGTGTGGTGACTCAAGCGTACCATATGTTGGTGTGAATAAGTGTACTACCGACTCCCGAATCGAGGCGCGACTAAATATATCCTCAATGAGGTAACGAAGCAAGGTCACTCGTGGCAATGTCGAACGCGCGGCAAGTTGAAGTTTTCCCGTGTTGACGCTAACTTGGAATCTATTGAGCATATACTCAATATTTTACTTGGAAAACTTACAGCTCTTAATTACTATGCCAAAGTTTTATATTATATTTAGTACAGTCATTGTTATTTTCAACCGACTTCAAAAAGTGGAGCTTCTTAATTCGTCTTTATGTTCTTTTATATGTTTGTTACCTCATAACTTTGAACTAGGTTAACCGATTTTGATGATTCTTTTTTCATTCGAAAGCTCCCCTTCCTTTGGTTCCCTTGTGGTCCTATTTCAATATGGCATCCATGAGGAAACCATATGTGTTAAATTTGCATTAAGTATGTGCGCAACTTTCGAGGGGTTCTTACATAAATAGCTTAATAAGTAAAAGGCTTAAATTATTTATTTATATATTTATGTGCGCAACAAATGGACGAAAAATTCGCAACCAACCGAGGCGTGGTTCGGCCCTCGGATCGGAATACTTACGCGTAACATAGTAACCGTCCAAGCCGAGGTCATACCTTACCGGGGGGATCCTTGTATCGAGTTACTTGCGATAGAGGTTCAGGCAGGCTAAGCGACCTAAGAGCGATGCCACCTCTCAATCCGGTGAAGCAGTCAAGGCCAGTTTCTCTGCCTAATCTGTGTAGTTCGTCAAAAAAATCTACTGTGTCATACATTTATGTGCATATAGTAGAAAGCAGTTATTTTAACATTACAAACAGACACATGAATTTTGTTTATTTCTTAGGATTTCACAATTTCGTTTCTACATGTTTATCTATAAAGACAACGCAAGAAATATAATTGTATTTTATTAGTAGTTTCGAGAAAGCCGTTTAAACCGCGAAAGGAACGGCCGTCTAGTTTCTCCAGTCATCATAATGTACTGTATGAATTAAATATCTCGCTCTGTGCAAAATTTCACCTCCAGTATGTTCTTATCTCCCCTTATCAGTCATTGCGTATCTGATAACATTGTAAACACTCGACTGGAATGTATGTAGCCTGTGTGTTGTTGATTGTGTTCTTAAACTGATACACTTACACGACTTTTTAATGAATTGAAGAAGAAAATTCGAAATTTTCTTATTATTTGTGATGTCGACCGAATGATATAATAGTCCAAATATCAAAAAAATAACTTATTGTATCACGGAATGGACGATGTTTTTGAAGCAATTATAAATATCAGTTGATTAGTTACCGACCACCAAAGGTTGAAAATTATTAAAGTACTAATATCGATATTAAATGGGGGTTGGTGGTAGAAGGGTCAAAATTTGTATGTATTTTTATGGTATTAAAAATATATACAAATCCAAATTTTGACTATTATATTGGTTGAATCATAAAAAATAAAAATAAATAATTTTTATTTCCTACTAGACAGTAACCGATTCTCAAACCTACTGAATACGCATATCATATGACAAATCGTTTATATAACACTATATTTATGTTATTTATTATATAATTTGTTTATATATGTAAAGAAAGTATAACTGTATATTTATATATATATATATATATCTATAGCTGTTTTTTAATATATACATTTATGTATAATATTTATGAATGTTTATGTAATGTACACTATATTAATACACAACCGAATCGTGTCCGCCTTAGTCTACACAGGTTTTTTGTCTGAAAACCAGCACATGCTGAGCCAACCCCTTTTCGGCACAATTTCTATTTTGTTCTTTTTTTTATGTTGTTTCTGTTTATGTTGTTTTTTTGTCTTGTTTTACCTGTCGTTTCTGTGTTCTTGTGTCGAATAAATGTTTTTTCTATTCTATTCTATAAAAATTCACAAAAACTTATGACAAGAGAATTTTATATATAAGGTTCATACATGCAGTATTTAAAATATATTTATTTATTGAAGTGGAAAAGTTCTAAGGTTATGCCATCGCCGTTATAGGTGAAGACTGCATGCAATGTAACTGGCGAGTGGCGATATTAAATTATAACTAAAAAAAACACATAAAGTAAAATAATGTATGCTAAGCATAAGACTAAGTTCTTAAAAGCAGACAAAGATTTTGTGCTTCTTATATTTTGTGGCAGTGCTTTCTAATTTCGATTCTATTAGGAAAGACTTGCTCAGAAATTTTATAGCATGCTCTGGAGTGCAAAGAGTTGAACAATTGTCGTTCCTTCTCATCAGAACCAACAGCCGCTCCTCGACGTGGTCCGGGAGCGGGCTCGGGAGCTGTGCAGTGGAGCCGATGCTGCCAGTGGGGAGAGGGTGGAACAAAGGACCAGGGAGCTTGCTGATCGTTGGAACGTCGCCTGCGAAGGTATGCTTTGATTTGATGATTTTTTATTCTTTTATGTTTTCTCCCATTTAAAAAAAAATGTTTATCTATTAAAATTAATGACAAGACATGAAAATTAGACTCCTTTTTTTAACTACATAAAAGAGACTTAAAAAGAGGACCTGGCCTGGACGGCATTGAAATCACAAATTATTTGCAGCTTTTTCGGTTGCAGGTTTATCATTGCTTATCTTAGCTACTTAACCGTTGCCCAGCAACCGTACAACAACGATATATTTATGTATCAAGCGCATGGTTGTGTGTGTTTTTTATATGAATTAATGCATTTTGTATGCATAATTAAAAAAAAAATAATTCTGCACTCCTCTATATAAATATAAACTTTATTTATTTCTTACTCTTTCGTTCGTGAGATTTTCGTAAAAAGGGGTACAAAGTTTTTACTGCTCTTTGTATGATGCTCTGATCGATTTTTGAAGTTACGCTTCTTTTTATCTACCCTTGTGTCGAGTTACTAACGATAGAGGTTCAGGCTAAGCTACCTAAGAGCTATGCAACCTCTCAATCCGGTGAAGCAGTCAAGACCAGCTGTGTAGTTATTTAAATAAAAAGTCCATTTTGGTTTTTATTTGAATTATTTTGATTTTTGTACAGGCTTAGCTAAACGCGCCACCACAGCCGACAGTCAGCTTCACCGCTGGACTCAACTCCTGGACACCCAGAGGAACCTGGTGGCTGCGATCACCGCCGCATCAGACCGCCTGCGCCAACTGGATGCCAGCCCCAGCACTCGACGTCGTGCGCTCGACACAAGACATGCTCTGCAGGTCGGTGACTAATAACAGTGAACCCTTTAAAAAACAAATTAAAATTGGTTGATAAATGTTGAAGTTACGAAAACAAGAACAATTTTTTTAAATCTATACCTTTTTAAGTCGGTTAAAAATTGAGTATCTTTTGTTTATATTTTTTAAATACAGAATAATATGTACATAACAATACAGGGTATTACGAGACCACTTCAGAAAACGAAGACAGATGATAGTTCTGATGACGATAACCTTCGATGATGGGACGGAAAAAAAATCGATCTTGATTTAAAAAAACATATTTTTAAAAACGTTTTATTACCATTATTTACGTTCCATTATGTTAGTACAACTAAATGAAACGACAGTTTCTTGTGGCTAGGAGATGGTTCACGTCAGTAGACCAATGGTGGATTCGAACCAACGACAAGCGTCAATTTCTCAATGGTTTAGGGTACGGCCTGTGAATCGTAAGGTCGTGGGTTCGAATCCACCATTCGACTATTGCCGTGAACCATGTCCTAGCACAAGCTTAAGCTTAGTTGGAATGGTTAAAAACTACCGCACACGACATAGTCCATAACCATTAGGTCTAGGGAGAACATAAGACAATTAATATACTTTATTGCACAACAAGTGACAAGTATATTACAGAGATAGGACATAGTAACCGTCCAAGCTGAAGTTATCTCCCACCGGGGGACCCTTGTGTCGCATTACTAGCGATAGAGGTTCAGGCTAAGCTACTTAAAAGCTATGCTACCTCTAAATCCGGTAAAGCGGTCAAGGCCAGCTTCTCTGGCCAATATGTGTAGTTCGTCAAAAAAAACCACAAAGATAACATAAATTATATATTAACACAAAACGAAATAATTGCATGCGCAAAGGGCGGTCTTTCTATCAAACAACCTTTGGATGGACAGACGTTAGTTTCTAGTAAGGTTATATGGTAATTTTTAACCAATGAGACGTGTTTAGTTAACATTCTATTTATATTTATCTTTGTCAGTGTATTCATTCATGACCCAGTTAGAATTTATTGAAAAGACGGCTTAAAATACTCGATCTACTGCAGAATGGCGGTAAAAAATCAATAAGTAGGCGTCGACGAGACGGTAGGCAACTGCGAACGGAACCTTTAAAGGAAATTTCTCGAAACAGGTTTTCTCGAAGACAATTCACGGCCCAGTACAAAGTTTGCCGCAAAATGTCGTAAGAACTAGAGTCCCGGATCCAGGCTCTGGTATTTGCTAATGACATTTCATTTATATCAATTACTAGCGTACCCTAGGGCTAGATTTTGCTTTATTTTATTTAAACAATAAACTTACATCATTAAATATTTAATTTACCTCTCACAATATATTAAATTATTCATTCTCTTCTCGAGCGGTTGAAGATCATTACCTACACCCATGTACATATCAGTAAATACAATATAATTCTTATCATTTATACACAAACATATCGGGCTCAAGTTAACGTGTCAGAAATATAAGTACGACGCTTGTTTTACAGTTTAAAAAGAGGAGTGCTCCGATCGTCACCAAACTTTACAGGATTACTCGCCAGGTCAATCTGAAGATTACCTGAAAGTTTCATTGAAATCGGTCCAGCCGTTTCGGAGCCTATACGGATCAAACCCACACACTTTCTCTTTTGTATATATATAAACAATGGCAAGAAATTAATATTTCTTAAAACAAAAGAAAAAATATTCAGCATGGTTTCCGTGCTGCATTTAAATATTATATTTGTAATTTGGTACCATTGTCAGAATTGGAGAAGACCAGTTTTCAAATTTTTTCTTTTCAAAAAAAGTTATGAGGGTGTAAATATAAAAAAATAACATACGGACGCATTAAGAGCGTCCTTTTTGAAGTCGGTTGAAAAAAGCTCAAAGATGTATATTCTGTTTCCAACAGGAGCTGCAGGCGGACGTGTTTGGCCTTGAGGAGAGTAGAGACGATCTCCTGGAGCACGCAGATTTTGTTCTAAACATTCTCAAACCACACTCGAAGGAGGCCGCCGAGGAAATTGACAAATCTGTCAAAGAAACAGTGGAATCTTACGAGAAGTAAGTTGTGTGAAAGCTTTTAAATATGTTGGCTGTAATTGTTTTTTCTTGTAAAGGAAAATTTACGCACGCTCTTCATCTCATGTGGATCTTAAAATAAAAAAATATTTTTCAAAGAAAATACATAAAATGACATATAATGGAAATAAGTTTGTCTAAATACTTAATTACCTTTAGATGCTAGATGCTATGAATGTCTAGGTTTTTACTTGTAAATTTAGCTCATAAGGTAAGTTAATCTGGGAGCTGCTTCCAACATTTCGAGGAATAACAGTAAGTAAAATTTGAAGACATTTTAGTGAAATCTGTACGATATATGATAGTAACGACGCAGGTGTCGACATAATAGACAATCGTTGACTTATTTATATGTAGTTATTTAAACTCTGTAACAGACACGAAAACACGTTTCTGACTATACAATGGTCACAGTCGGTAGACTCTAGAACAAAGGTTGGTTTTTATGTAAATTGACGTGAGACTATTGTATATTGTATACGGTACAGGTATATTTACGAGTAAAAACAAAAATAGACTTCAAATAGAATCAAACGTTATTCAAATTTAAGACTTATATGGTTTTCTAATGGACGCCATTGTCAGAACGGGACAAAATCATAATCGATGCACCCAGTCGAAGTTTAAGATAGATAGAGAGATAGATAGATAGATAAATCCTTTATTGCACCAAAGAATATGTACAAAGGCGAACTTAATGCTATAAAGCATTTTCTTCCAGCTAACTTTTAGTGGTTAAGAGCAGGCTAAGGGTAGTGCCGCTAAAAATAGCGTTTTAAAACTATTGTATAGATAAATAAATACACATTTACATACACATACATAGATACTTCTATATAAATATCATAATATAAATACACATGGAATATATATAACGACAATAAATATACCAGTTTGTAATTTTTCATTGTTTGAGTAGAAAGTATTCAGATATACGCGATTTAAAGACATTAGTTGACGAAGCCTCCCAAATCTCAATCGGCAAACTATTCCATAGTTTTATAGCTGTGCAGGTAAAAGAATTGCCATAGAAATTCGTGTGACATTCGAGGAATGTTAAAAATTTGTTATAGAAGGATCGCGGTTCGCGGCCGACGAACTGTTGGAGTACAAAACGCTCACGAAGATATTATTAGGTATATTATTAAGAGGTTATTGACAAAAAAATACAATCGAATTTAGAACTTACCTTTTTGAAGTCGGCTAAAATAAGTAGCTTACAAGTACATTCAATGTAAGACATAAGTTTTCATTTTTTTCGGTTAGTAAATAACGGTCTTATTTGTAAGTGCACAAACAAACAGGCAAATTGAGAACCACTACTTTGAAGTCGGTTAAAAATAAAACTACAAAATCTGTTCTTACGTATAAACAATCACGCTATATATTTGTGCTCTGCGTTCGACGATAGGCTCACCACCCGTCACATGTAGGACAGGAGTGACGAGTCTATCGTCCTATAAGGTAGCAATGTTTGCAATGTTTTCCTTCACCGCTGAGCGTGGTAAATCAGCACATAAAATTGCAATAAACAAATTGGTACCTCCACCGGTGATCGAAGTCTGGTTGCTAGCGTATACAACTTGAGGCAATCGCCCGGACACTGAACCACCACAGCTAATAATAAGTTTACTTTAAGAAAAAGACATGGTGTAGCCATCTTTCCTGGTGAAATTAAGATATTTCTTTTTAATTTCAAACTCCCGAGACTCGTTGAAATGATATTACCTGAGATTAGATTTTAGATTTAAATCTAGCACGTTTCATCTTTTACGGACTACGTTGATACTTTGTGAAAATATAGCCGAAAGCAAAAATAAAGGGTCGGTTAAGAAAATTTGAATATCTCGGAAGATAAAGACGCTAGCTAACTGAAATAAATTGTGCATGATAGACAATCAAATATCATTAAAATAAAATAAAATGTTTTTATTAATTTATTTATATTTCATTAAAAAACATAAACTTAAACGAAAAAGGATCTCATACGTAAACTTGGATAATACAGTATTTATCATAAAATTTTATTTTTATTTACATTTTAGTACTTAGTGTGTAAATATAATATCATATAAATAAGGATATTTAATTGTCTATCATGCACAATTTATTTCAGTTAGCTAGCGTCTTTATCTTCCGAGATATTCAAATTTTCTTAGCCGACCATTTAGTCCGACCCTTTATTTCTGCCCACGAGTGTATTCTGAACATTCGAATTGTCAACAACTTGACGAAATTTGCCAAATGGAGCGATGGAATAAAAGGAAATTGTGATTTAAAAACGAACAACGGAGTAACGGATCACGAAGTGTTTTTGTCCGTAACATTTCTTGCATTACAATCGCTGAACAGTTAACTGTAACTATGAATTTTCTTAGACGGTTCGCAGTTTTATCGTAAGATTATTTGCTGATTTTCAACCGACTTCATAAAAGAAAAAGCCATACAGACATATTGAGAGCTTCCCTCAAGTTCTCAACAAGTCTGTATGGCTTTTTCTTAATGTGTTTTTTTTCTTCAATAAAGCGCAACCACAGACTTGTGTCCGTGCTCTTTTTGGGTGCTGTACTACAGTAACTACAATTTTTTTATGTCTGATTTTTGATGAAGATGGTCTTGGAGAATGGTTTGGTTCACGCGTGGTAGACGCTCCGTTGCATTGTTATTAGTTTCTCCGCGACCGCTGCGTCCCTGTTTCTCATGGCCATTTAACTTGTACTCTATTGTTTTTGATGCGGCCGTTCCCCTTGTCACTAGTCTTCCCGTGGCGTCGTCACGATCATCTGCGTGATAAACACAGCTGACTGTGTGTCGGGATATCGCTACAGCATGTTGGACGCTGTCGTGCAGTTGCAGTTTTTCGTCACCGTTCTGATGAACACCACTGATCCGTAATTGAGACCTTGGGCCTCGTGCACGGTAAGGATGCGCGAGCCTGTACCCGATCCGTATCCCTGGCTGGAAAGGGACCAGGTATAATGTGTCGGGGAGGGTTGGTGTTATATCTCTTTTCATAGAATACTTCTTAATGTTTATTACCTCATAACTTTGTATAAAGTATGTGTAAACATACAGACAGATTGAGAACATACACCGTTTTATGTCGGTTGAAAATTATCAAAATCCGGAAGTGTCAATCTTCCATTGTTGGCCCGTTAACAACTATGTAACTGTCTTATATAATCCATCTTCCACTAATTCAACACTGCCCGTTAATTTCGTAGCAGTAATGTTTATTCTCGTGCGATCTTCAATTTCGATTCCGTCAGAGTTAAAATTGTTAGAAAAGACATGGCGTCAGACGTTCTAAACGGTCATTTTGTTGCCGTTGGTAGTGGACTATGTTTTGTTACGTTAATGCTCCACTGGTATAACCCACCCGTTTTAGTTTTCACATTACATACCGCTCTGGTGATATATTGACAAGTGAAAAACTTGTTGACGCTACATGTCATGTTGTCAATTAAAAATCAGTACACAAAATTCGACTTATTCTACCTTCTGAATAACTGTATCGTGTATAATCGAATTGATTTTTGTAAACAAAAGCGCTGAAAATAAATATTTATATGACAGAAATATTACTAACAGTCTTATTAACCATTCCAACTAAGCTTAAGCTTGTGCTAGAAGATGGTTCACGTAAATCTATATACATAAAAGAGAATGTGTGTGTTTGATCCGCATAGGCTCCGAAACGGCTGGACCGATTTCAATGAAACTTTCAGGGAATCTTCAGATTGATCTGACGAGTAATCGTGTAATGTTTGGTGACGATCGGAGCACTTCTCTTTTTGAATTGTCAAATACAACTATTGATTTATTATTTATGATGATATGCTATTGTTTTAAAATTCAAATTTGTAATGACACTTGCGTTGTGTATTTTTATGTCATTATCAACCATTTTGAAGTACAATAGAGTATATTAGCATGTACATGGGTGTAGGTCTCTCACCCGCTCGAGAAGAGAATGAATAATTTAATATATTGTGAGATTTAAATTAAATATTTAATGATGTAAATTTATTGTTTAAATAAAATAAAGCAAAATATAGCCCGGCAACCCGGGCTGGGTGTTCTCTATTTAACATAGCTTAAGCTTAGTTGTAATGTTTGGAAAGAATGTTAGTAATACTTTCTGAAAAAAGAATTGCTAGCTTACTTTAAAATAAAATTACCGTAGTCTTCATTAAAACAAACTTCAACTTGGTGTTGTTAATATTCTATTCACGTGCGTGAAAATTATTCAATCGCGTTCCGTGCGAGTGGACGCGGCGATATTTACGCTCACGTGATTCTCCACAATTCTCCCGATATATATAGACCCTTGAATCATACAGACAAAAAGTTATAATAGCGTACACCGGTACAGTGTGACCGGTGACCTATTTCTCTCGGAACGTAGGCGTGGCTCAATCTAATACAAGATTCTGTTTAGCGGTTCGATTTACCTTTTCATTTTGAAGCGTCATACCTGCGGCCTGCGAATCGTAAGGTCGTGGGTTCGAATCCACTATTCGAGTATTGCCGTGAACCATGTCTTAGCACAAGCTTAAGCTTAGTAGGAATGGTTAACAAGATTGTTAGTAATATTTCTTTTTTAAAAAGAAAAAAAAATTGTTATTAAGTGATCAATTGTAATTTTTGGTTAAGAACTAAAAATACAAGTGTGTTTTAGACCACACGAATGTATACACGGTTGGTCAAGAAAGAAAATGTGCGCGCGCCCTGCTCTCTCTTGCTCCTACAATAGGCCTGCACTGTGTCTTAGATATACGAAACGTAATGAGAGACGTATAGAGAGAGAAAGGTAACGTGTGCTCGCATCTCTCTCTCTCTGCAGTAATATACGAAACGTAACTCACACTTTCTATCTTCACTAACTCTAATCTCCCTCCCAACTTCTACACGTACGTACGTTACTAAGAGAGTGATCGAGTATCACACTTGTAGAGGACAAGAGAGGGGTGTGAGCACACATTTTGTTTCTCTCTTCCTATCATAGCCAGTTACGTTTCGTATATCTAAGACACAGTGCAGGCCTATTGTTTGTGTCACAGTGTTCAGTATATATACTATACACTGGCTATGCCCACGACTTCATCTGCGTGGAATTTGACAAAAGTTAATTTTTTTTATTATATTAAAGGCCATAAGAACGCCGCATAATCCACAGCGTAACTAACAAAGTACTAAATACGTACCGTTCTTAAATATATAAAAGAAAAAAGACTTTCCCTACATATTTTTGTGAATTAATTCAACAATTGTCTATAACAAAGTGCCCCGCTGCGTGACCCGTGTGACCACTACAATGAATATTTATCTGATCAATAACCTCCTTGTTTGTAATCGGTTAAATAAAAATTAAGTTACTTCTTGTTACGTTAGCTATCTGCCGGTGAAAGTCCCGTCAAAATCGGCCAGCCGTTCCAGAGATTACCGAGAACAAACAAGATAGACAAACAGACAAAACTGTAAAAAATTATTTTGCAATATGTGCCGTATTTACATTCATATGCATGCAGTACAATTGGTTATTTTAATATTCAAAACAGATACACCGATTTTATTTATATGTATACATGTACAGATAACATATATGCGATGCCATCAAATGTACGTACAGCTGGAACTAAGGCTTACATTCAAACGCTCTCTCTTAAATCTATACATAATTGAGGAATAGATAAAAATGTTACTATTATACCCTATATCCATCTATATCTGGATCTATGCAGTTATATATATATATATTTATTGTTACTTAATAATAATGGTTAAACTATTATTCTATGTATATGTTATATTTATTTATGTATGCTTGTATTTATGTTTATACATATATAATATATTTTTATATTTGTCTTCTTTTACTTTTTTAATTTTATTTTCTAAGCTAGCACCCGTGACTTTGTTTCTACACAACCCTAAGGTACACAGAGAATGCCTTCTGGCATTAAATCCGCCTTTTTGTACTCTCTTATTTTGTACAAATAAAAATTAAATAAATAAATATATATGAATGCATATCTACAAACACATTGATTGAGATATGTACTCATGCATATTTCGTTCGTCGTCGAATGAAAATATCAGCACTGCAATCATAATTATCATGGTTATTGTAATATTCAAAACAGACACACTAATTTTATTTATATGTATAGATATAGATAGAGCTAAGGAAGTTTTACTTCAGCCGTGTGTAAAGCACACTCGTTTTTATTATTCGTTATTTATTATTGTAGCATTCCCAAAATTATAGTGAAAATCGTTATAAAAATTTGGCTTGTCCACGCCGTTTGTCTCTTAAACTACTTCACAAAGCCAAGTCTACGCTGCAGCGTATACTGCGCCGCATTGCAGCATCCAGACAGTGCGAGCAGACGTATCATTTTGCAGACATTAAAATTCCTCAGACGTAGTCGATCGGTCGCTCTTGCTCCACAACCTTCGACCTTACTCCTTGATATATAGTACAATAAATTTAATCAGTACTTCGTGTTGCTCGCTTGCCAAGTTCTTCTACAGCCATATTAATTTTTGATGATACAATTTGAATTCTATTCAGTTTTAATAGGTTTTATTGCACCATGGGATATGAAATGGTGTTCTATAATGGTGAAGATCAAGGGCAAATGTTCGTAAACATTCTAGACATCGGATTATATGCACTACAAGTCGAATCATAAGTTTTAAACGTTGTTACGCGCGGACGATCTCTTTAAGGTGGGTACTGACCAACGTTACGAGGTGGAATGTAACATTCGCATCGAGCGTGTACGCATCGAGCATGATTTAAAATCGGCGTAACATGCTCGTCAAAACTATGTGCTCCGCTTTCGCCGTTAGTTCACTCAAGATGACCGACAGGAGGACGCTCGGGACGACTTGCAAAAGCGTACTGACCGAACCACGTAACACTCAAAGGATACGCCAAAACCGACAGCCGGGTGGAGCACTCAAAACGAGCAACGAGCGGCTCGTTGCTCGCCGGTTTCCCCGTAACACAACGTACTGACTGCACGAATGCTCGCGGTGTAACACGTTACATTACGCCACGTAACGCCGGTCAGTACCCATCTTTAGATTTGCGAATTATCGTAGAAATATTACGAAATAGAATTAATCAGAAGATAATCTTTCCAATAAAATGTGAATCATCGAAATCGGTTGGCATGATATTTCGTTTTCCGTACATTTGTGGTACACATACTTGATTTTTTTAATGACGTAGTTCGTTGTCGTCACAGGTAGACCAGAGAAGCTGCTGCTGCTTTTACGTTACTGCTTCACCGGTTTGAGAGGTGGCATAGCTCTTAATAGCTTCTATAGCTAGTTACTCGATACAAGGGTCCGTCCGGTGCGTGGTAATCTCGGCTTGGACGGTTACTAAACATACTTGATTCAAATTTAAGACTTCTATAGCTTTCTCATTGATTCAATTGTAAGAATTGGCCATTCAAATGACAAATTGTCACCGCCCTTTTCCGATAGTGAACTCGGAAATGTGATGTTGAACAGAATTCAATAATTTGATCTTATTATCTATTTATCTTTATAAGAAAAATATTACGTAAAAATCAGGCCTCCCGGGTTATCGGGAGAGCTGTATCATCAAATTCCTCTCAAGACCTTCGGTTATTTTTCTAGAAGCGTCACGTCATCATACGATAATATTTGAACAATTATGTCACCGCCAGTCTCGTAACTATTATAAGATAACTCTATCGCTGATGTCACTGGCTTCAAGTTCACGTGTTACGAATTAATATATCGACGCTGGAAAGCAAAAACGTAGTAAGTGACACATATGGCCAATTTCACTTTTTTACGTCATTGAAATAAAAAAAGACGCGTCGAATGATATATGATACTGATAACAATTAGACGAAAAATAGCGAAAATAGGATTTTCAAGATTGACTACTCTTTTATTTTTTGTACCGTAAAACGATTTTCTTTTAGAAAAACTTTAGGTTAATGTCGTGGTACAATACTTGATCAGTAAAAAATAATAAATATTGTGTCCAAAAACGACAGCTCTAGGTCCATATACACAAAAGTTATAATATTTTTTAAAAAAGTTGAAATTTATTCGGCTCTGGTGAACAATTTCATTTTTGTGGGTTACTACGTTATTGATTTTCCAGCGTCGATATGAATGTATGTCGATACGTCGATATGCGTATGCGTGTCCCGCTTACAGCCGTGAGGAAACATACATTTTTCTAAAATTTATAAGACATGTGAAGTCTGCCAATCCGCACTAGGGCCTTCGGACTATGCCCTTATACTCTCTTTACAGAGAAGTACCGTTACATAAATGTGTATGTTATAATATTTATTCATATAATAAAGATACCTTAGTGTATTCCTTTATGAAATTCGGAAGTGTTACAGCGGTATACACTAATGCCACTGTGCATTTATTTTTGAGATCATGAGTACATGAGAGCATTTCGTCGATCGCACATCTGCCCACTTTATGGCCCCCATACGGTCTATTTTGGTCCTAATTGCTCCCGTTACAATTTAAGAACATTTTTCGTGTAACTAAATTCGAAACAAAGTTGACTATCCAATTTCATCACTACAAATTTCTCAAGCGTAGACCCCTTTTGGCTAACAAAATTAAAATTCAAAAATTTAAACATACAGACGGTCTGCGCCCAACAGTGGGACATATATAAAGGCTGTACTTAAACTATTTATTAATGTACACTCGAATATTACTTTAAGAAACACATAAGACATACACAAATACATAACACGTACATACAGATAAATAAACTCCATTTATAGTCATAATATATAAAAAATAATTATAGATAAATAGATCTAATTATATATTATTTATTTTAACTCATGTTTAAATTTATAGTATTTGGTAAGTTTGTACATAATGACATTTTTTAAATATGCTGATATTAAAAAAAAATCAATCCCAAATAATCAATTCAATTGGCCATTGCTCCATTATTAAAAAAGTAGATGACCGTTTTTGACACAATCTCAATTGAATGCTAGTTGATCAGTTTTAATTTTTACATTGACGTAATTTGTATTTCCGTATTATTTTAACTCATGTTTAAATTTATAGTATTTGGTAAGTTTGTACATAATGACATTTTTTAAATATGCTGATATTAAAAAAAAAAATTCAATCGCAAATAATCAATTCAATTGGCCATTGCTCCATTATTAAAAGTAGATAACCGTTTTTGACACAATCTCAATTGAATGCAAGTTGATCAGTTTTAATTTTTACATTGACGTAATTTGTATTTCCGTATTATCTTAGGAATATAACGCTATAGAATTAAAATAAAATTATTAATAACAGCTTTTAAGAGTCACGAGTTCACAAACAAGAACACATACAGGCGAATTGGGAACGTCCTCTTTTTTTGAAGTCGGTTGAGAAAAAAAAAGGTTATTAGCGCAATTTTGCGCGAATATCGAACACCCCGACCCTTATTCGGTAACCCATGGTTACAGAGGGACACGCAAGGGGAAGAATCGTTAGCTGATATTAGAGACACGCAACTACAAGGGTGCAGGGGAGTGACGGTACGGCTGTAACTGCGTTAGATCGGGACATATTGCAACTTTAGTTAGGCAAAATACAATACAATTGCCATACAACGTGGCAATTGTATTGTATTCTATGATGACATATGGAACAGAAACGTGGTCTCTCACTATGGGCCTCATAAGCAAGCTCAAAGTCGCACAACGAGCTATGGAGAGGGCTATGCTCGGAGTATCTCTACAAGATCAAATCAGGAATGAAGAGATCCGTAGACGAACGAAGGTAACCGACGTAGCTCGCCGGATAAGCAAGTTGAAGTGGCAATAGGCAGGGCACATAGCTCGCTGAACCTCTATCGCTAGTAACTCGACATAAGAGTCCCTCCGGTGAGGGGTAACCTCGGCTTGGACGGTTACTACGTTACGCGCACGCATTCCGCTCCGTGGGGGCCCGAGAGGGCCGAACCACGACTCGGTCGGTTGACCGTTCACGGATGACATATTAAATTGAATAGCTAACACTTATCACGAAGTCTAACTTACATTTAACAATTTATCTAGTAGACAAAGAAATATCCAGGAGTACTATTAATTATTGGGAAATAGCTATTTTAAAGTTCAGTTTTGTATGTTTTTTGTTAATTATTTATGTTTTTGGCGTTTACTATCGTACAACTAACCAGCAACTGGACAGACCAGAATACATACAGATACAATATTGTACTGGCAAAAGGGATGGCTCACGTGAACCCACATCGCAAAATCGGAGTTATATTGTGCCACCCTAATGCTGTATGACACACCCCTCTAAACCGTTCAGGGTTAAACCCGGACGGGTTTAGCCCCGGTCCTGCCGCCCTCGTGCACTCGACACAATATTGCGAATAAATGACAAGCAAATAGCAATTGTTTCTCATTGTAACTTTAATCCTATTCAACGTTTACAACGGTAATGTACCTAACAAGCATAATATGTGCCTAATACAATAATTTAATTATGGTATTATTACAAATATCGCGTTATAGAAAAATAAAACGTATGCTTTTACCACACGACTGAAGTAAAAATTCTTTAGCTTCATCTATATGTATATATATGTATACATATATATGTACGATATATGGCTACGAATATTTCTCCACATTTTAAATACTTCTCGAAATTAATAATTTACCATGACGAAATAGCTTAATAATTTGTTAATTAATAGTTGATTATGTAATGGGGTGGAGGGTTGATTACTTGAGCCAGCCACCATAATCTGTTTATTATCTGTCTTGTTTCATTTGTATATGTATTTAATTTTCTAGACATAGACATTTATTTATTGGCATCACAATACAAAAACACATCACAGAATATAACACACATTAAAAAGAATGAAAAATAAATAAAATACAGTTAAAGTTACACGGACAAATAGTACATAACATATGATGCCAATATCGGACACCGTCTCAGCATATGCTGTCGCTAGGATCCGACAGCGCTGATTTTCAGCGGTGCCCGGGACTACCTAAAGATAATACTTTTATATGGAATTTATACACACAATAAGAGTACAATAAATATGATACGTGAATAAAACAGTTATGAGATTAAAATTTATTATATAGAATAAAATAATAGATGAAAAAATTTCATAAATAAATATATTATTAAGTCAAAAAATAACAAAATAATATGATAATTAAACGTATAATGTTTAAATTATATAATGAAATATTGAAAATATTGGAAACAACAAGCCAACGATATCGCGGGGATATTCTCTTTTGTAACTTTAACATCAGTTGTTTTAATTTATTGTTAAATGCGTTATAATTTATCTTAAGTTACTACTCGGATTATGGTGAGGAATAAACGATTAAAATATATACACGATTGTTCAAGAGAGAAAGGAAATGTGCGCGCACACTGCTCTCTCCCCCTACACTGTCGTACAGACAATAAACCTGAAGTTTGTCTTACATGTACAAAACGTAACTCTCTATATATTTTCACTAACTTATATCTCCCTCTTAACTTTTCCCGATCCCACTTTTCGTGACGATCTCACCAGCTTCCCAAGTCAAGCGTGCGTAAAGTGGTTCTACTTCAAAATACACGTACAACTATTGGCTAAGCTATGTTGGTTGGGAGTTCAAATCCTAGCTAAAATTTATGTCTAGTTTATGGCGATGGTCAAATATGATCTGTTATAGCGATTGCTCCCTGCCTACTCGGGAAGTTAAAGGAAAAGTTAAAAGGAAGGAATTGTTTACTTAAAATGATTTTTCGAACATTTTATATATAAAATAGCTTATTACTAACGGATGAAAGCGAATCACAATCTAATTCGCTGTTTAATTGTGTTTATTCCTCTTTGTTTTTAACGGCTTTAAGCTCCAATTGTTGGTAATTACGTTGGTATTTAAAGTGAGAACGCTGTATGTATCGCATTAGTCGAGTAATCTTATTAGCTAAACCTAATTAATTACAGAAAACAATTACGCTAATATCAACTTGTGTAAAATATCGTTATAAATAAATGTAGCACAGACACCTAGCAAAAGCCTAGCTTATTCAAAAGATCGTTATTAACAGCATAACAAATTAAACACAGGTCTCGATAGACCGCTTTGTCGTACAATTCGCCCTTCAGACTTTTAGATTGGTATAATTTAAAGGCAACTAGAACAAAATATTTTTTTATTCGAGACGGAAACGCCTCATGCCACGAAACGGAGTAACCAAAAAAACGTCTTCTCCCCTAACCGTTGGGCCCATTTCCAATCGATCCAACTTGCAGACAGTACGGGGGAGACTGTGCAATCGTTACGCGTTAACCGTCGACAGCGCGACGTATTCGAACGCCCTGCGCATGCGTACGGCGCAGTTAATGGGTCACGGCGCCGCAGTGTGAAGCGGAGTGCACAGACACTTGGAACTTGCGCCGCGTTAGCGAAACGAAGTTCGCGGCGAGAGGGTCCCATTCGCGAATGCAATGTGCTGTAAAGTTATAAACGTTCCGGCAAGTACGCACGCGGGTCAACGTAAAGCGCACCTCGTCGGACCGGTCCCGTGATAAGTGCATAGGACAACTATCGCGCATTCGGAAAGTGCGACGCATGTGTTACAGAATCTTGTTCAATAAATGTGAAAGTGCACACAGTGTCGCCGGTGAGTCAGCAGTATTAACAGTATTAGGTTGGAATTAGTTCCGCCCGTCGTGAGTTTGGCAGTGGCCGTATTAATGTTTACCTCGCCCACTCGACGCCGGCCGGCTATGGCTCCTCGGCGCATGCCCTTCCGTTGCGCAATATGTCTTATAATTGTCGGTTTAGTTGGTAATGTCACGTCAGCGCGCCGTGCGCTCGCAACGTAAACACGGACTGCAATAGAAAAACTTCGTTCTGATGTCATCGTGCAAACATTATAGTGTGGAATTTAAAATTAGAAGTCGGGGCGAACGAGGCGGTCGGTTCATTGAGCGACGGGCGAGCGAGGCGAGCGGAGCGCCGCGAGCCGCCGGCGACCGAACACGAGGTGCGACCTTGCACGTCACGCCGGCACGCGTCACGCAGCGCACGGATTATTTTCGTCGCCTTTTGGCAGCTTCCCTCCTGGCGTGCGCTCCCAGAAACCACAATTCCGCAGCCCGAATCTAACGCGAGACTAACTGAACATTTTATGTTTACAGATTGCGACAGACTCTAGCGGCGAGGCTCGCGGAGATCGACGACATTGTGTCCGAATTCGACCGCGTGGCGGAGAATATTGAGAAGCTCCGGCAGCTGATCGAAGTTTTCATAGCTAAAGTTGGAACTTTCTACGTTTTCGGGGAGGACGACGAGGAAGGCGTACGTGATCTCGCTACCGAAGTTTCGGAGTTGGTGCAGCGCACCAAGAGTTTCACGGAGGAGAGTCGGAAGCGTTACGGCGGCTCCGCCCCGGCGGACGTTGCCCAAGAGCTGTCCGCTTTAGAATTATCGGCGGAGGCATTAGCCGCGGCCATGGAGGAGAAGGAGAGAGAATGGAAGCGCGCTCGCACTGCTCGCAGCGAATACGCGACAGATGTGGAGAGTGTGCAGGCGTGGCTGCGCGCCGCTGAGCTCACTGCAAGAGATCGAACACAGCCCCCAGCGCCATACAGGGAGCGCCTGGTGGCGACCAGGTCAGAGGTGCCCAGCGTCGCCGACCGCCTCGAGCGATTGACGCGCAACGCCCGCGCCATCGTCGAAGGCAGCCGCGACGCCGGGGAAAGACAGCTGGTTCAGTCCACGGTGATAGCGCTTTCTGATCAGTTTGCAGCTGTTTGCAGCGAGCTTGAAGCCCGCCAAGCAGCCGTGGAAGACGCCTGCGACGCTGTAGCCAGATTCCTCGCGTTGTTAGAGAAAGTTCTACTTTGGGTTGAAACACAACGTGCATTCCTCGCGCGGCCACTCCCATTGGCCGACTTGCAGGAGGCGCAACAGAAACAGACTGAATACGGGGTAACGATACGCTCAATCTTACTCTTTTGCTATGAGAGGTAAAGGTTTCTTAATTTCAAACTTAAACTGTTTCAGAACGCGCTTAAGAGCTGTAAGCAGCAAGCAAAGAATCTCGCAGACATGGCTAAAGAAATAGAGGCTATTGAGCGCGTCACTACTTCGGGCGACTTGCCTTCGCGACTCGAGGCGGCAGAGAACGCCACCGTTGATGTCGAAAAGAAATTGGCAAAGACGGTGCGTGTTTTTATAATTTTCTTGTCAATTTATTTTTGGTAAAAATTAATAATATTATATTCACTTTTTCAGAACGGCTTACTACAAGAATTGGCCGAAGAATGGGAGCGATGCGAAAAGAAATTGAAAGATGTCGGCCACTGGCTTGAAGCCACAACGCGGACTATTGAGGCGCCGCAGAATGCAAAAAAACCGCTCAGAGATAGGCTCGCTCTGAGAGAAAAACTCATTAATGATATATCGACACAAAAAACTAAAATATCTTATGCAGTTGAAAAACTTAACGTGAGTTTGGTTATTTCAGGGTCTCTTACATCACACTTGGTTTCGATTGCATTTTCCGGTTGTTGGTTTTTGCTTGTTACTAGGTTTTTTTCGGGTTCTTTTATCTTGGTGGTGGTTGATATTTTTTTTATAGGTGAGAATTATTCCGAGTGACTTCAATGTACGTATTCCAGGTACACTTCGGGCCTGACGGCATGGCGTCTCAATCTCGCTCGCCGGAAGGTGTACAACGAGCTGCGTGCGATTTGTGCGGTGCGTTGGACGCGCTCGGCGAGCAGACCGGCGCTCAAGCTCGCCAGCTCGCGGCCGCGCTCCAGCAGCTAGACGCCTACTGCGCCGAGCTTGCTCACCTTCGGTCACAACTGCTCGACGCTGAGCAGCAACTCCGTCACGCCGCTCAGCCGAACTACAGCCCTCGGGACCCAGAACGGGCAAACCGACAGCAACAGGTAAGACATATCCACAGCTGAATTTGTTCACGTATTCACACCCGCACCCACACTTGTAGGTGGCTAGCGACCGTTCTAGTTTTGTTTATCTCACTCTGAGGCTCCCCGACGCCCGCTACTGAGCGTCGATGGTGTTGTGTACATTATTGACATTCATTTGTTTTCTTTCTGTTGCTCCCTTTCACCCCTCTACTAACTCGTAAATCGATATCCTCTGTTAGGCATGTCGGGAGAGAATAAAATCACTTCAAAGCAAGATACAGGCGCGGAACGAGCGCATCAAACTGCTAATACAGCGTGGCGGCCCGGACGTCGACCCGCTTAGGGACACGTAGGCGAAACGTCGAACCTAGCTCTAAGTCGAAATTTAGTCATCTATTCCTATTATAATTTCATTTTAATACGAAATATACTCGAAACATCGCAGCCACCGTCGTTTTCTTTCACCCTTCCCATCGCTCGCACGTCAGCGAACCCGTTATAAATTATCTATGTCCGTACTTGCGTATCAGGAGATCGCGCGGCGTATCGAAGAGCTGACTCGGTGTATCTACGAGTTGGACCCAGTGGTGGGCGGCGACGAAGAGGCGGGGACTTTGAGCCTGCTGCTTGAAGCAGGCGAGCGAGCGCGGGCTGAACGCCGCCCGCGCTCCCCGCTAGCCCTGTCCACTCTACGCTCCGCGCCTACTCATCGCACGCCGCGAGTAACGCCCACCCCGCTGTCTACAACTTACGCCGAGATAGTGAAAGGCCTCAACTCCCGCTCGAGCTCAGTTGGCTCCCGGCAACCCAGTGCGCAAAGAGTGCCCGAGGATTTGCCCTTCACCCCTGCCGACGAGGAACATAACTCAAGTGAAATATGTGCGCCAGTGTATCCCGAAAGTGATGTGGCTGACGAGCCCAGTGATCTATATAGTGCGACTGTTTACGCAAGTGAAAGTGATGCGTATATGCCGGAATCAAATGATTTCGAACCGGAAGAGAAACCAAGGATGACCGAGTTTAGTACCCAAGAAACGATGGAATATCAGGATTACCAAGAACAACAAACTTTGGATAGCGAAGTATCTGAACAAAGCGAACATGATTCCATTCATGTGGAAGTACGTCCACCTGAATATCATGATAGATCATTAAGTCCTGCAACAAAATTGAAATCTCAAGATTTGTCATATGCGGAAATTCTAGCGTTGGGGTTGCGAAAACAGGCGAAAGCCCAAAACATAGTGACATTACCGGAACCACAGGTAGCACAGGTTGAAATGGTTAAAGAAATAATAGTAGAAGTAGAGAAAGCCCCACCAGTTATACAATATGAACCTAGGGTTCCATCCACAGATTCTTCACGTCTCAAAGTAGATAGGTCTGAAAGACCGGTCCAGCGTAGTCGATCAAGAGATATGCCAAGACAGAGACGTGCTCCTGAAAAACGATCGACCAAATCACATGATGTACAAATAGTTAAAAAGAAGAAAACTTCAAGAAGAGTGATTGAAGTTGAGGATTTTGATGACACCCCAGAACAACAATTATTAGATTCAGCTCCTCTAAATGTCTTAAAGGAATCTTGTCAAAAAGTTGATGATTATAAAATAGATAAAAGCGACAAAGATGTTTTCAGAAAAATTCAACATAGCGCAACAGTGGTTGAAGCCGTGGTTGAAACTGTTTCAGGAGAAATCCAAGAGGAGTTTCATAAAACGGAAATTGAACATAAAAAGCCGAAAAAGAAAAATAAGCAAAAAAAGATAAAAGAATCTGATGATGAAATAGAAAAAGCTCTGAAAGAAATTGAAGAATTGGAAAAACATAAAAAAAGAAAAATAAAAGATTCCCTTGATAAAAGCAAAGAAATGCTTAAAGGTAACGATTCCGATGAAGCTATAGATCATAAAAACATCACAGCAAAAATTTCTGAATTAAATCTATGTACAAAAGAAACTACTAATAAACAAAAAAAGAAGAAATCAACTATTAAAGACTTGCAAGGCTATAAAATGAGTCAAGAAAAAACTATTATTGATGCACAGATATCTAACAAAACACCAAACACCAAAGACGAACATACTTTGTCGAAGGAAAAAATAGTTTTCACTGAAAGTAATAAATTGGGCAGTTGTTTACGAGACTTGAACCAAGAAGACTCGTCGGGAGATTCCATTAAAACTTTCAATATTTCTAATATAGATAATGACTGTGTAAAGAAAAGTGATACAGATAGTCATGAAAGTGAAACAAAGGATAGTAAAAGTGGTATCAACGAGGCGCAGGCAGAGATGGAAAAAACGACAAAACAAAAGCGAAAGAAGAAAAGCAAGAAACAAAGTAAAATCTTAGAGGAATACACGACGATATTTACACCTGAGTTTGTAAAAGCAGATATTCGTCATAATATCAACCCTATTGAACCTACAGTTAAAGAGATATGCAATGAAGTTAGTCAGATTGAACAACCGTTCGTATACGACGTGACAGAAGAAAAAGGATCACATGAAAATATCTTATCTCTTGATACTGTAAAGGAATTCAGTCCGAGAAAACAAAAATCTAATGCGAGCAAAGAAACATCACCTGAGCAATCTTTTTCTGAAAACATAAGTACAAATCCAGATGAATCTAGCGAGAAGAAAAGTTATGAAATTGTAGAAGAAGAGGATTTCATAGAAGTAAAAACTCATAAAAAGAAATCGAAAAATAAGAAACCATTAAAGGAAATAGAACAAGTAACAGGCTCTAAAAAGAAATCTAAAGAAAAGTCTGTGACATCTGAAGATAAACATAAAGAATTACCGGAAAATAAAAGTATTAAAATAAAACATGAAAGCTTAGTAAAACAAGGCCCAGCTATAACTTCAAACGACATCTTAGACTGCAATCAAAAGGTAAAAAGTAATCTTGTAACCATGGATTGGAATACCTTAATGGCTGAAGAGGAAAACATTCCTGAATCTGAAGTCGCACCTATTAATGAACCCAGTAGCGAGACTGGAATCTCCGAAGCAAGCGAGCAAATAGCGACAGAAGTTACTATACTTCCTGAAATCACTGATTTATCTGACACAAATGACGAGAGCAAAGATTGCTTGGATAGCGATCCAATATTGGATATAACTCATAGTCATATTGATACTACAAATTGTTCTAACGAGCAAAATAACAACAAAAAGAGCCCAATAGCGGATTCTCTGACAAATACCTCATTCAATATAGTGGAGGAAATAACCCGATACGAACCTATTACACAAGATATAGAAACACGTACTATTTATTTGATTACTCATGAAGAAAAAAAATTGCCACCAATAAGAACGGTTAAGGTTTTTAGTACGAAGAATAATTCTTTAGGTAACGAATCTCAAGACGAGACTATACCTGATATCATTAAAAGTGAACCCGTAAGCCCTACAGAAAAAAGCAAAAATATCATAGAGGAAGCAATAACTAGATCTGACATAGTCGATGAGATTCCATCGCAAGTTGCAATCATACCAACAGAAAAGCAGTGTACAAATGAAATAGAAGAATCTATTGTCAAGAAATTGGAAAGTATTTTTAAATCAGATTCTAGTGAAATTGAAATAGAGAAAGGTGTAACAATTCCCTCTGATGATATTGAAGTACAAAGATCTGATGATATAAATCCAATTAATAATCAAACTAATTCAACTTGTGATGAAATAAGTAATACAGCAGAGTTAAATATAATTCACAATATTACGGACAATCAATGTTCCGGTATGGAGGAGTTCTCTGAAAACATTCTGGAACATGCTATATTCGGCTCAGTTCAAGACCGTAAAAGGATCGTTCAAAATAAAACTGATACCATTCCATATCAGGAGTTAGTAGAGGAAATTAAAACGTATTCTTTACATCTTGACATCGATCGGCTAGACTTTAATTATCATCAACTTATGGTGGAAGAAAACAATGACTTTTCCAAACTAAATGAAACCCTGTTAAAGTCGGAAGCCAGTGATAATTACATTGACATAGGTGACAGTCAGCAAGTTGTTGTAAAACTTCCATCTGATGAAGAAGATGCTATCGAAACGCCGTTGCTTAAGCTTGAACCTCAGTTCAATTATTCTGAAATTAGAGATGTAAAAAATTCCGTAGCATCTGTCACTGCAATATTTTCTTCTACGGTACATTCTCAAGAAGAAAGCGAAAGCAAAAATCCTGAAGATTTGAATACAACTGCGGCCATTGATGCAACTAAAGAGGATGCTACTGATTCTGAAAATAATTCTTACAAGGAAACTGACCATATACACCTTGCAGAAAGTACAAACTTGGACTACGCTACATCTACTATGAGCATCAATAACATTGAAAAACAACGTGTAGTTGGGCTTATTGAAAACACAAATACTATTCAAGAGGTAAATACCTTAACAATAGACGAAAATAACGCAACTGAAAAGAAAAAATACTTGAAAGTGAAATACCAAGCATTAACTATTACGAAATAGCCGACTCCGAGAAACTTTTTGGAGCTAACGTTGATCACAATGTACACCCTGTGAATACAACTGAAAAAACAAAGGACGTTGTAATAAAAACAGTTTCAGATAAAAAACTTGAAACTTATAATCAAATCAATCATCATGTTATTGAGTTAAATGAAGAATCAAATAATTTGACAAAGCATATACTTGAAGAAGTAACATTACGAGATGTAGAAATTGCTGCGCAAGATATTAACGACTATGAATCAAATACAACGCAATATTTATTTACAATACAAGCACTACAATATTTACATGAAGAACTATCATTTGGTTTTTATCGTAACATTGCCGAGGCGGAAAAAATGTATCCTTCTATTGTTACGATTTTAAATCAAACACAGGGAGATACATCCTCTAACGATGTCAATCCTGAAATCCAAAATGCCAAAGATTCAATCAATGATTGCATCTGTGAGAATACCGGTACTATTACATCAGCAAACCAATCGCAAGTGGATGATAGCATACCAGATTTGCACTATTTAGAAGAATTAAAATCGCCAAAAGCTTGTCTAGTAGAAAAAAAGCCAAATGATATTGATGTGTTGTTTTTTGAAAAACCTAAATATGGGCAACTTGAATTTAGTGAGGCTGAAACACTTTTGGCTTCTAATTTTTCAAAAGTGGAAAATAAAGTAATTTCTGAAAGTTTATATGAACAATCTCGTGCTGAGGTGCCAAAAATTATTCAAGTGCACCCGAATATAACAGAAATTTCTAAGGAATCTGACAATGTACTTCTTTCGCCAATTATCGATGAGAATAAAGAAGCAATTATGGATTTCGATGCGAAAAATATGCATAAATATATAAACGAAAGTCTTATAATAGATGAAATATCAGTTCTACAAAACTATCATGAAATTTGTGATGCAGAAATCACATATGCATTGAGTTTAAGTAAGCCTGGTGATCTAAACCAAGGCTCTCCTGTGTACAAAGCAGAAGTTGTTCCTATTGCTTCAAATAATGAAAATATATGTGATTCAACGCATACAACTCAATTTAACAGGGATGAAATCTTGCCCGAAATATCAGGAGAAACTTTTGACGTCTTTAGTCAGTCCCTGCGTGCAAAAGATATAGATTCCAAATATGCGGAAAAACTTGACACGCACACCACAGTTATTTGTGCACACATACCACCACAGTCACAAACAAGTATTTACGAGCCCCTTACTTATAATTATAGTGATTTACGGGAAGCTGAACGAACATTGGCTCTTAATGCTGCCTTTACCCTTGTTAGTTCCAAGATGAATTCTGAAAACTCACTAGATTCTATTGTTGAATCCAGTGAAAAACCATCAGAAAATGTTAACACGCATGAAGATGAAGCTTTATGTTTAGACGCAGATTCAGCTAACACATCTTACAAAGATGTAAAATTCGAATTGGAAGCGGAAATCAATAATGACATTGATAAAGAAGGAAATGAAATACGGGATTCACAAGAGTTTAAATCCCTTGTGCCCTTTGTATTTGGTAATGTAACAGAAGTGACAAAGTCTATTTTAGAAAGGAAAACGAATACCGAAGATGGCTCGCAAAAACGAGATAGTGACATAAATTATATAAGTTGCACAGAACCTACTGGAACAGCAGAAAATGAAGATATGGTAGAAGATTTTGTTGTAGTGGAAAACTTACATCTTGATTTACCCGAGCTTGGAAGTTCTATAGAAAGAGCTATAGATGTACCTGTTGATAAAAATACTAGAGATATTATCGAGGAGGAGCTTGATTTCGAACAGACGTTTGAAGTTATTGGTTTCGAAAAAGACGGTTCGGACGGCGAAAAAATGTTACCTAAAATTGATAGAGATGATGAAAACTTTTTGGCCGAACAAGGGCAATGCGTAACAGCGACTAACGTCGAACAATTTGCAGATGTTTCCTCTTCGGCAGCGACTGTAACAGAACCCTTAGAGCTTGAAATCCAAAAGCAAGAGGGGATATTGTCAGATTCAATAAAATCTGAAAATTTGCCCCAAACTATCTCGGCAAAATTAACCGAAACCGATTACTTTAATTCACTTTGTTCTACGCAAATAGGTACTAATGATACGGAACAACAGCCTTGTACGGACGCTAACGAAAAACTAGATATCTCTGCGGAAATAGAAAGTGATTTAGATCAATCTTCTCCAACCAAATCACCACCTAGTAACCCATCCGAAAAATCTCCTATTCATAATTTACATGATCTTCTTCCGGAAATTGACTCCATACCGGAGTTCAAGCCGTGCTTGTCAAATACAGTTCTTAATTCGAAACTTTCAGCAGACGCCCCCGAATTTACACCTTCTTATATGTATCAAACAGCTGACAGTCCATCATCTGATTGTGAACCGGTTGATACCAAAGTATCTGTACCCGAAAAACATGTTAGCATACAAACAGATAAGCATCACCCTAATATTACGCCCGATACTTTTTCTTCGATTTCATCATCTAAGAACGAGGAGGGAGAGTATGACAATGCTCTTAAAGAAAGTCCAACACCTGTTACCAAAAAAATTGAAGAGTCTACTGAAGAAAATAGTACGCAGTCAAAACGTAATAAAAAAAAGAAAAAAAAAGAAGATAAAAAAGAAATTTCCGTTGCCAAAGTATTGACTGAAATATCTGATGTAACGTGTACTGAGGACCACCAAAAAACGCTGGAATCTAATTGGGAAGATGATATTGGTGTAAAATCAACAGATGATGATAAATCTTATGCCAAAGTCCTATGTGAAGGTCTTGAACAACAAGAAAGTACGTCGAAACTACATGTTATGAAAAAGCCAGAAGTAACACACATAAGTGTAGCTATTACAAAATTAGAAAATGAATCGTCTTTTGATAGAGATGTTGAAGTGACTCGATGCCTGGAAGAAGTTGAGGATCCTGAACTTCACAGCTCGTGGGCGAAAATAGTTGCATCAAATCGACCATCGCCAGAACGAGCACCCAAAAATATAATTTCTCCTCATGAATCAGTGCATACAAAATCAAAAGCACCCATTATTTTAATCGATGAGTCTGACTCCGAGCATCATAAGCCTGACATAGTCATTGATGCAGAAGGATTTATAACAGTTGATCGAACTAGACGTTCAAGGTCTAAATCTAGAGACAATCGTTCTATATCTGCCTCCAAAACTTTGCATAAAAGTGATACACGAGAGAAATCTGAAAACAGATTTAATGCTTTAACGAGTACTTTGAAAGCTGATGATGTTGAGTTTGTGCTTAGTAGTCATTCTGATGATGAAAAAGAAGTGGTTAAAAGGGGAAGAAAAAGCCGATCGTCGAAGTCTAAAGAAAAAGAAATGAAAACAAAAGTTACTCAAATTGTTCCAAGTACGTCTGATGAAGAGAAACAACCTGTAAAGAAAGATAAAAAGAAAAGATCTTCAAAATCTAAAGAAAAAATGAAGAAGACATTAGAAGTAGTCGAATCATCAGACACTTTACAGGAAGTTATGGAAGTAGAACCAGTTTATGTTCGCCAAATAGAAGAGCAGTTCACCCAATCTTCTCAGACCTCAGCAGAAAGTAAAAAGAAGACCAAGAAGAAAAAGAGAGAAAAGAAATTAATCGAAAATACAACAAACACTCCATCACCGCTCGAAATCACTTCTTCTGAACACGAAACTTGTGGGCCTCAATTATATTATGTGCCCTCACAACGCATTGAAACACCAATTTCAACACCAGAATCTCTCGAGACTCCAATTAAAGATAAGTTTTACTCTGAAACTCAGTACTGGAAAGTTGATCCCAGTACTGTAGAAATTGCAAATTTGTCCGAGATTCTTACTATAGAAATAGATCACGGAGCAAAAAGTGAAGGTTCGCTATTCAAGATTCAGCAGTCACAAGAAAATAACGAGACTGCCAAAGTCAGTAACATTGGTAACGAATCATTCGAAAAGAAATTGATTAAGATAGAAACTGACATGTATTCTCCAGTTCCCGAAGTATCAACGGTAATCAAAGAACAAAGAATATCTGATGAACAGTCTCTGGAAAATAAAATGGCCGATTTACAAAGGGAAATAGAAGAAATGTTACTTCCAGAAAACGATGCCTCCGTAATAAGTGATGAAACACCTAAAGAACTGACAGCCATGCAGATGTCATTAGAGGAAAAACATGATAACATATTTGAAAATATCACGCCTTCTCCGGCATTGTCTGGACTAGAAGAAATTCTTCCGCAAAATCTGGGTATTAACAAACAAGTAACCGTTTCAACTTTAGAAAGTGAAGAAAATTTAAATTTGAATACAAAACCTATTTCAGTTGATGCTAAAACATTGGTAACAAATTTTCAAACTAGTGAAAATTATACTTTATCAACTGATACACAAACGTTGAATAGCCTGTTTGTACAAAAACCCGGTGATGAACATGTCGAAGGTGTAGATTCCTTATTAATTAACACTTCATCTGTATCATCTACTAACAATCTCGTGGACATAGAATTAGATAGTTCCTGGAATGAAAAGGCTGACGATGCGGAAAAATTATTTGTTGATCGAAATGTACCAAAAGATACTTCAGTGCCTTCTACGCAAGAATCTTGCTTCAAATTAGACCATAGCCCCTCTCTGGAACAAACGGTATTACATAACGATCATAACGTTCAGTATAATATTTTTATAGATAAATCGTTTTGGCCAGACAAACATTTGTATCACGACGCAGAGTGCGAATATTTCTCAAAAATAGCTAAGAGACTTAAGAATCAAGTTGATTCAAACGCAGATATAGAAATTACTGACAAAAAAGACAAAGACGAAGGGCCCGGTAGTGGTTCAGGTCACACTTCTGAATCCGACGAGCCATTTGAATCTAGCGGCTCATTTTTCGATTCCAACTATATATCTATGGATCTGCCTGGCGGTATTTGTAGCTGGAAAGATCAAAGTTCATATTTGAGTTTAGAAACGCCCACTGATTTTGTGTCGGGTTTTACTGGCGGGGACACATTGCAATATGGTACCGACATTTCAGAGGATAAACTAACCAACCTATCCCTAGAAACAGTTCCCTCCCTCACACCAGAACAGGAGCTGCCGTCTCGTGAAGATGAAAACTGGACCCCAGCCAAGGTGAACGAGCTTCAGTCGTATTGTACTTTTTTTAGATATTTATTTTACGTTTGGCATGATTTCATTACGAATTTTCTTATCACAATTATTACCAGATTCTTTGTCGTAAATCGTTGTCTGCAGAACTTGCCGTTCGTCTTGTAGTGCCAACCATTGGCAAGCACCGTACATCACTTTAACTGAGCACTTATAGTAATTTATCATTTTTATTACATGCAACACTAAATTCTAGTCATGTCTAGTCACTACTAATGAGATTATTTCACAACACAATTTTTTTTTTACTGTAATAAAATAAATGTGTGTACAAATATTGTTTTATTTTTTTTAATAAATTGATAAAACCTTCATTGTTAAATGGAATTGGTGTCAAGTGTTTGGTCACTACGAGACGATCGACGAGGAGATTGCTTTAAATGGATTTGTTTTTAGATATTTACATTTGAACTTATTTTTAAACAAGTTTATGGGAAGGACTACACTGTCTTTAAGATCTACGTATTGTATATATTTATGAGGTTAGTCAAACGATTCAATGCACTTTGTACCCTGTAATTCCCCTCTGTATTTACCCTAGTCTTTAATTATATAAATATTTCGTAATCAAACCAATTTAATTTAATGCAATAATAGAATTGATTTCTTGTTCTATTTGTTATAAATTGAATGTAAAAATATCCATGATATGTGTTTTACGTATATGCTCGCTTGGCAATGCGGTTTACACGTACAAGCTTCAACACGCCCAATTAATGCTAATAATAGATTATCAATTCATTTCTAAATGAAGATCCCAGCCAATAACGCCGTTAAGTGACAAGAGTGCAGTTTTCGTTGTCTGAATATTTTAATTTTACCTTCCCTGTGTATTTCTAATGCTAGGAATTATATCATTGCCAACTTCGACTTAAACACTAAAGCATATTTCCCACTTGAATGGCTTTCGGTGTTGTTGAAATTTTAGTTTACTGTGACTGTTCAATTAAGCATGTGTTGCCCCCCATTGACATATTAAATCTATTAATAAGTTTGCGTTGTTGTTTATCGTGTTGCTAATTTTGTCCGGAATGGTATGCAACTCAAAATTCGATTCTATTTATAGCCTTATTTTGTGGTTTGTGACATGAAAATTTGAGTTGAATACATTCAACCGTTACTTCCTTGCATCTATTCCGAATGCTACAAAGAACATTTCCCTTGCTAGGTCAAAAAATGGCGTGGAATTTAAAGATAGTCCCATTACGTTATTAATTTTATAATTCTATTGTATTGCTATCTACTATCTTCAAATTCCATGCCGTCAATTAAAGTAGGGTAGTTTAACTAATACATTTGTGTGTTCTCAGGTTGACTTGCCTAACAATCTTGAAATTCTCCTCGAGGAAGTCAGAGTTGTTCAGGCTCAGTTATCGGACCTTCCCAATGAAACTCTGGATGCAATGGAAGCAGGACTCCAGGTATGTACGCTGTATTATTTAAAGCTTTTATGCTTCTTTTAAACACTTAATTTTTACGTATATATATGTAAAAATATCTAACAATGATGTATGTTGTAAATATAATTAACAAAGACCACTTTCTCCTCATCATAGTTATTTATTATTTATACTCTTATTTACAAAAGGGAATAAAAAACAACACGCAACAATAAATAGTATTTCATACAAGGCCGTCTTATCGCCAAATGCGATCTCTTCCAGGCTATGGATACAGAGGAATAATAAAAGACTGGCGGCTGTAGTCTTTAATTAGTAAACATATACTCAAATACAAATAATACATAAAGGTATACACATATATATTCTAGTCATAAAAAAAATATACAGTATAAATAGTGTGAGTTACTGACTTTAATGTTCCTTGTAGGTTCTACAACAAATTATCCTTGAAATAGCAACCGACCGAGTCGTGGTTCGGCCCTCTCGTATCATTTATATGTTTGTTTGTTCGTGTAATTGTGTGTAGATGGCATCACGTCCGACATAGGGAATGTTAAATTTTATGATTTGTTTATACTTACTTTACTAGGTCACTACTATTTCCATTTGGATCTGGTAAAAATAAGACTTGGCACAGTAGACCAACTTTGCACATTTGAAATCCATTCGACATTCGATTATTCTATCTCAAAAAACAAGTATATTCACTAGTAAAAACCAAAAACCGACTTCTAATCGTTTCAAACATTAAAAGTTATTATAGATACAGTGAGAAGTTATTTTCGTATATAAGCTCGGATCTTTATCAGAATACTATAACACCCGTACTGTTAATGAATGATCCTATTAAATGGTTTACGTTTTCATACCCATTGATATGGAGCTCTGGACGATCTCTTTTTATTTCCGAATTATCGTAGGAATATTACGTAAAAGATTTAATCAGAACCTAAAGAAACTCTCATCAAACTACCCTTGAATTACATCCTTTACAATAAAAAATAAATCATCGAAATCGGTTCACTCAGACGAAAGTTTTAGGTAACATTGAAACCACAGACGAATGGAATACCACCTCCTTTTTCGAAGGCATAACAAGGCTAGAAAGCGGATATGTCGTATCTTGAAATATTCAATTTTCCACAAGAGCCGATAAACTATTTCAAACATTGCAATGATTCGTAAGTAAGATAACGAACACACTTTTACTGTCACAAAGTTTATTATTGATAAATAGTTTATATAATTTTCAACTGTTTTTTTTTAATAATTAAACATGATATATAATACATTTTTAAATTGTAGAAAAACTATGATGAATAAATGTAACTGTTTCATTATATTTCTTCGTGGTATGCAGTCCAGACGTAGACCATTCGATGCGTCGTTTTGCTCCGATGAATTCAATATGGAATTTAAGACAGTTTACGAGATACGATATTTCCGCTTCCTAGCATAAGTGTATGTTAGTGGGTTAAACAAATGACTTAATATGTATAATTTGATAAGAATTTTATTTATTTCGCCTAAATTAAATAAAATTACAACGCACGCAAGGCGGACTTAATGCCACGTTCACATTGATTTAGCCAAAAATTAAGCAGCCCTGTAGTTCTGGGCTCGTAGAATAAGACTACGGTGTCCCCTGCCTGTCGTAGAAGGCGACTAAAAGGGGTCTCGGGTTCACTGGGCGACAAGGGTGGCAGCCTTTGTCGTCGTATTGATTAACCTCCCCTCAGGACGTGTTCTCTGAAGAGCAGAGTGCATAGGGGCTCCGGTGCGTTTCTCAGGAAATCCCGGAGTCCCTCACCATGCACCGAGGAAGGGCCACCGGAGGGTTTTAGTGGGTAAAGACCCCACATAACCCCGCCTTCAAAAAACAAAGCCTAATTTTAACACTCCATTTCTATATGTAAGCGCCATAATATTATTGCCCGGGGTGTTGGTGATCGTAACGGGGCTCTAATCACTATGTTATATGGTTATTGCTTATTGCTATGCAATAATGATTCAAATAAGGGTGTGTTTGGACTGATGACATAGGTACAAACGACCTTGCATTCGCCCCGTAAATTATTAAGAGAATAAAAAGCCATTCTGACTCATATCTTCTACTTATCTGTTTACATTGGCTGCAAATACGAGCCGTGATGAATTTTACTAGTTCATGATGTCACCGTGCACTCTGATGGTTACCTCACGTGTTAATAATAAACCACACTTGTGTGGCATCGTCCAGCCGTTAGTGTTATAGTATTAGTTCGCCGCGCCAAACGCTTGGTGGTTTTATTATCGAACGAAATCAAAACTCGAAATCGAAACGGCTATTTAGATCATTGTGAAGTATTATACTTGAATATTGTCCACAAATTAAAGGTAACAGTTTAGTAAGTAACGCCTAAAGTTATAAAGTAACAGATAAGTAGTTAATTTTATTTAATAGGAAATTGTTTATTTATTATGTGAGTTATGTATATATTATTTATTATGTAATTTGTTTCTGTATAATTTAAATATAAGTGTATATTATAAGATTTTTTAACCGACATCAAATAAGGAGAAAGTTCTCAATTTGTTTGTGTTTTCTTTATTTTTGTTACGTCGATAACTTTCGACTGGGTGAGCCTATGATGATGATTCTTGTTTTAATTTTGATAGCTGTTGCTTTCCGTATGGTCTCATTACAATTGGGTCCAGTTCTGACAATGAGAAAACTATATAAGTCGTTAATTAGGAATGAGCATTTGTGGTCGGTTTTTGTTTTTACTGGTAAATGTCCTTGGTTTCAATGTTCATACTTTCAACGGAATAGCGTCAAGCTTTTGATTTGTTTTTTGGCTGAAAATCAGCGCTGAGTTTGTACAGCACATGCTGAGCCAACCCCTATTCAACACAAGGTTGTTTTATATTTCTTAAATTTAATATATTTTATGTCGAAGAAATGTTTATTCTATTTACATGACATTTATATATTCTATGCCTTTGTTTATCTGTTTTCTTTACATACCGTGCAACTTTTTAAGCACATTGTATATTTAAATTAAGTACAATGTAAAAGGAGATATCGAGTTCCATTGAGTGATTTGTACTCAATGTCTTATTGTTATACAAAATGTATTTTTTTAAAGTGCATGAAATACAAAGTCTGCAAAAATTTTAGCCATTATCGAGGCAATTCTGTCTCCGAGGGCCGTAAAGTCACAAGTCAAGGTCAATTTCATTTCAAGCCTAGTCTATTCACGGTCACGTGTGCCATTGTGCGTTATACGTAACAGAAGTACAGACTGAGAACTCTTCAATCTTGTGATTTTGTCCGAGCCAACAGCGACGATTAGTCGTTAGATAAAATTTGGGATCTATTATTCTACCCAAAGTAAATAGCTATTACTGACTCTACCTTGATTAAGTTTTTCTTATAGAAGAAGGGAGCAATCATGCACCTAATATTAATGTTAACTCAATCACCGATAAATAGTGAACCATCACTGGCTTAGAGCAAGGTTGTGAGTTCAAATCCACCATTCGCCTACTGACGTGAACCATGTTAACCAAAGCTTAAGCTCAGTTGAAATAGTTATCAAGAATGTTAAGGATTGCAAGTGCGATGCCAATTTATATAATGAAAGTTTGGTAACCTACCAAACTTTCATTATTTAAATTGGCAAAACATGTATTTTTATAAATTTTAATAATTATAAAATTATTAATATACTAATGCTAGTGTTCAAATGTGTGCCTGATTTTATGGCGGCCACTGTTACATGTGACACCTAACACATTTAGTGTACAGTCTCCAATTACTTACTTAGAATAATAGCTAATGATTATTTACAAATTAATCTTTAATTTTCAGAGGGGCATAGAAGTTCTAATTAAGTGCGAAGAAGCAGCGGTTCTTCTTGAACAGAAAATAATGGAGTATGGACATGAGTCAGAAGTTCAAGCGTTACTGAAAGAACTCATTATGATAAAAACTAGAATTACCAAGTTACTTACTCAAGCACGCCAAGGCCTTCAAACCATCAAGGTAAGAAAGGTAATTATTCATTATTATACTTTTCCTACATCTTTATACATCAGTGATTTTACTAAAGGAAACCTGGTTTTCAGAATGCTAAAATTGAAATGGAAAATCAATCTAAGCACCTTGAAGAGCAAAAGGCACAAATAGCCAAACTCGATCAATGGCTTGATACAATAAATACCGAGCTTAATGAATCAACTAAACAAGGTGACGTACTCACAGAAGAAGATATTGTGAGGTATATTGATATTTATGAACGATACATTAGGCAGTACGAAGAGTATGAAATTATTCTAAGATCTATAACTGTGATAAGTTTTGATGAATCTAGTCAATCAATGGAACTCAAATTAAATGCCTTGAAGAAAACTTTGGAAGAGTCGAGGCTTCTCGTCATCACGGAAATAGACAGATTGAGACAAATATTAATAAATATTAAATTCTCAGCCGATGTTGTCGAGGAAGAAATCTCGCAAACGGATAGAACAATTGATTCTACTTCAATGCCGGAAGAGATTGTCTCTCCTAGGGACATCGAGGCGGTTGAAGAAGTCCTGAGCGAACAATTCATAGAGATGCCAGTTCTTTCTGAAACCGATGTGAATTTACAAACTGAAAAGAAAATAATAATTGAAACAAAGAAAGAAGAGATAAAATCTCCAGAAATTGAGAAAAGTAAAAAGACTGTAGGAATAGAGACACAGACAGGAAAAAGCTTATTATCAGATTCTCCTTCGCTACATGATAAGTCAGTAATTTGTCAACCTCACGTTTTGGAAACTCACGATGTTTCTATAACATGTGCACCACCACAAGACGTAGAAGTACAAACAAGCGAACAAAAGTCAGTAGAAGGGGAACTGCTTGAGAATATTCAAGTCAAACAGACCATTTCAGACGGCCATGAAACAATTATAATCTCTAGTCGTCCTGTAGTCCGGCAACAAGGAATTGAAGAAACATCACTTTTAGTTGATGCTGATTATAAGGATGAAAATTCACATAAAAACACTCAGTTAAATATAACTCACACCTTACCTCAAACTTTTGAAACCGTAATGGTGGAACCTGATGAAACAACTACGGAAGTTGTAGTAGATGCTGATGGTACTAAGAGAATAATTGTGAGAAAAGTGAGAAAAACGTTGGTTACCAGACAGCAAATAGTACAGACGCAGCAGCATAGTTCTCATATATTTTCAGGTGATCAACAAGAACAGTCGTTCCAACAAATAACATTAAAAGAAGATAAAGGTTCTACCTCTACTACTCTAGGTGATGGTGCTATTCAAAACATTCAATATCAGACATATGGTGGTCAAGTTATAACAGGTCTTCCAGGAAGAGAAATGACTATTCAAGAATTTACTTCGAAACCAGAGATGGTTATCACAATGGAGAAAGGTATGAATCCAGATCAAATTCTTCAAATAGCAGAGGGAGAAATACAACCACAAATTCAGACTTCATCGTCAAGTGTTACTGCTGTCGTAGAACAAGTAACAAAAAAAATTATTAAGACAAAACGACGTATCATTCGTCGTGTGGTTATTATTGATGGCAAAGAACACGTTACTGAAGAAATTGTGGAGGAACCCGAAGATGTTGAAGTTTTAGAAGAACACATACCTAGAGTATCAATCAACGTTACGGAAAGAAGTCTACCTGTTGAAAAAGATGATTCAGATGATAACGATGATAAAGGACCACCTTTCATACGCGATGCAAGTACAGAAAAGGATAAAATTGGTAAAGATATTCAAAAAGATGGTAAAAGCAAAGAAGTAGACTTTACAAAAATAAAAGAACAAGACTCACAGAAGATTACAGATCAAAAAGCCGCTGCAAATGAACATATTACACATGAATATGAGGAAAGCTATGAGCCTAAAACTGTTAATTTAGAATCAAATAAATTTCCTTACGATCAGTTAGCCAATATAAAAACGAACGAATTATTGGTAACGGGTGTTGAATGTAGACAATCAGAGGCATCTTCCTGTCATATGGCATCTGTTACCCAAAAGGTAACAAGAAAAATTACAAGAACAAGAAAACGAATTATCAAAAATATTCAAATAGTTGATGGAAAAGAATACGTAACAGAAGAAGTAATAGAAGAACCAGATGACGTTGAAATTATAGAAGATGATCCCGAAGAGGTACAAGTAACTTTCGATCATGGTATTAAAACGAAAAAGATGAAAATCATTCGGCACGTGCAAATAATTGATGGTAAAGAACATGTAACAGAAAGATTAATTGAAGAAGACGATGATTTTTCGGAGCCACAGATTATACCTGAAACTGATACTGAGAATTATTACCTGCAAGAACGTAATTTAAGTGGAAAGGAACAATCGGAAAGTGATAAAAATATAATGACGGGAATAGTTATAAAGACAGGGAAACGTGTTATTAAACATATTCAAGTAATCGATGGTAAGGAACATGTGACAGAGGAAATAATAGAACAGCCAGATGATGTCGATTTTATTGAGGATGTACTCGAATATCCAGACAATAAAACGAAAAAAATTAAAACCGTTAGCCATGTTCAAATAATTGATGGTAAAGAGCATGTAACAGAAAAAACTTTACGTGATGATTTTTCAGAGCCCGAGATTACAACTGGAACCAATAATGAGACTTGTCCCACACAAGAACATAAACTTAGTAGCGAGGAATCTCAACGTACACAAAGTGATCTGCAGAATGTTGCTGATTTAACGAAAAGAATAATTACAAAGACAAAAAAACGAGTAATCAAACATATTCAAATGATTGATGGAAAAGAACATGTGACGGAAGAAATAATAGAAGAACCAGATGATGTTGAAATTATAGAGGATGAACCAGATAAGGCAAATATAACCTTTCATCAGGGTACTAAAACTATAAAAAACATTCCACATGTTCCGACAATTCATAGCAAAGAACCTATATTAGAAAAATCAACTGAAGAAGACGATAGTGTGTCTGAGCCACAGATTACAGCTGAAAATTATAATACTGAAACTAACATTGCGACTTATTATAAACCACGGAGTGAGGTGCAATCTCAAAGTCCACAAAAATATAGTGAACTCAAGAATGTTACTGATTTTTCAACGAGTTTAATAAGCAGTGAAATCAATCATGGCCTCCTAACAGAACCAAAAGCTAAAATAGAATCAATAGTTAAAGAAACGCCAGATGTTACAGACGTCAGGGAGGAAACAGATCTCAGGACAGCATTGCCGATTTATTCTTCGGATAAAAATGAAGATATTAACAAAGAGGAAATAACTCAAGAAATCGATAAAAATAAGCACAAAGATATTTCAACATTGTATTCTGTTGATACTACAACGTTAATGCCTTCAACTTTAGGTTCTGAATCATTAGATAAAGAAGTAACTTTACACGAAAAAGAAGACACGACTGAACCTATCGAAACAACAACAGAAGCATGTATTTTTAAAGATCAAATCTCCTACCCGGATGATATTAGTTCTTCAAAAAATGAATCAAAATTGTTTGAGTTAGATAAGAAAGATGCTATTGCAGAGAAAGAACTTACAACATTTTTGCAAGTATCATTTGAAGATCATGATCAAGATATGCGACAAGATAGGTCTTCTATTCATGAAGTTAAAATTGATTCTACCATACCTGAAAATAAACCTGTTAATGACAACAAAGATAAAATTGTGATGGGTACAATATCTTCTCGTATAATTGATGATGACTTTGAAACTATAGATAATAATTCCACAGCCAAGATAACTAAGAGTAGAAAACGTATAATAAAACGTGTGCAGATTATCAATGGAAAAGAACACATTACAGAAGAAATTATAGAAGAACCGGAAGAAGTTAAAACAGCTGAACCTAAGACATATACAATTCAAGAAGAAGGCGTTAAAACTAAACGCGTAAAGATAATAAGAAATGTCCAAATAATTGACGGGAAAGAACATTTTACTGAGGAAATTGTGGAAGATCCTAACATTGAATACATTCCTGATTCTACTCTAACTACTGATATTGCAATTAAAATTGGCCAATCAACCGGAACACACTTAGATCCAGAATCGTATTTCAAACAACAAATAGCACAACATCCGCTACAGGAATCATTGCTGAACATAAACACACAGCAAGATGAGGTTTCATTCAAAGATATTGCAAAAGATTTTATAGAGTGTGAAATAGAACACTCTGTGCATAATGTAATATCGTCTCCTTATGAAGTTTCTAGAAGTTCAGAAAATGAAACCACAATAATTCCATCTCAAACAGATCCAAACAAAAGTAAAATAGTCCCTGTAAACACAAATATCTCTCCGCCCATTACGCCCACCGATTTATATGTGGAAAGAAAATTAGTAGTCCCATCCGCTGATGAGCAGAACACCGCCATCGCCGAATTATGTGTTCCTGATAATTTAATCACTAGTAAAATTGATACTTTTACTCCTCACGCATCAACATCAGAAAGCATATTTTTAATGGAAACAGAATCTCTTCCACAAGCTGCCGATACTACAATTAATTTAGAAATTGTTGACAAAGATTTCCAAGTATCAGAACCTTTACAACATTCTAAGGAACTAGTTTGTTCCGAAAAACAAACAGAACCTGTTTCCAAAATTCTTGACATTGATAATAATGCCTCAACAGTCGAACTGTTATCAACCTCTGATGAAAAAACTATCAAAGAATCGCTGAAAAACTCCTTAATTGATATTACAAAAACCCTGCTCGAAAGTGAAGCTGGATATGCTAGTACATTTAATACATCGGAAAGTATTCGGCTAGAACGTGCCTCGCAACCTAAAACCGTTATAGCCGACGTTTTCAAATCATTTATAGGCACGGAACCTGAGCATTCAATTGCTTCTCACACAGAAGTAACCGAAGTAAAAGATGATCGACCGGTAACAGAAATTTGCATTTCAAAAGAAACAGCCAAAACGAAAGAAAACGCATTAGATGACGTGAATTTGTTAAAAAAATTCCTTGACGAAAACAAAAAGCAAAGCGTTGAGGAAAATGACTTTACCGTAAAATCAAACCAAGATATAAACATAGAAGAATTAAGAGAGAATAATCAGTCTGAAGATATAATGCAAAATCAACAAGATTATAGTATAGAAACTGAAACACAAAAAACTGATGATTTAATAGTATCGGTAACTGAAGCTGTTGCACTGATACCGAAAGAAACCGAAATGGTAGCTGCAACATTAGAATTAAATCAAGAAAGTCCATCACAAGAAAATGTTTTAGATACAAAAGAAAGTCATTTAATTTTAGAAAAGGATAAAACTCACTTTACTGAACATTATGAAGATCTTGACAATGTTAAAATGACTTATCCAGTTTCAGAAGCAAATGTGGTGTCAATAGGTGATCAAGAACACATTATTGGTGAAATTGTAGAAGTAACAGAAGATGTTTGTAGTCCTGAATGTGCTCTTTCTACCCAAATAAATATTTCAATGTCAAAAGAAAAACCTGATGTTCCAGGTCAAAAAACATTTTGTGTTGACATCAACAGAGAATTGATAGCGAGTGAAGCGGGCCATACCTCTCAACTGGAAATTTTGCGAACCAAAAGTTTTGAGGACAGGGGTAAAGAAGAGAATAAGCATGATGTTGCATCTGAGAAAATACATTCTTTCGGAGAAGTCCAAGGTAATTTATTGAGTACAGTTGAAACTCGAATTGAAACTGCTTCGGAAACATGTCTGTTAGACCCATTAAATGTTCCTGATGTGAAATACTCCAATAGTATAAAAGAATTGACGGTACAAGAACCAGAAAGCAACAATGACACGTTAGTAAAAAAACAATTAGAAGGAGCTCTTCCTGAAGAAAAGTCTTGCGACGAACCACCGAAACTTGGTCGCCTTACAGTAGATACAGCTACGACGCAGTCGACAATTGATGTTTTGCCAATTCACACAGACTCTACTTCAACCGAAATTGACTTAGTTGTCCAGCCTGGAATTTCAAAAGTTTCATATATAACGCAATACGAACCTAAAAGTCCAATACACGATGACAATAATCATTCGACAGAACAGATCACTATTTATGATATACCAATAGAAAAACCATCAGAGAGATTAGCTTTATCCGATACCAGAGATGCAATCACTAGGTTTATAGATTTAGAACGGCATGATACTCACGTACGTGACCACGTTTCAACAGAAACTCAATGTGAAGGAATACAGACTCACATGTCCACAATTAACATAAATGAACCTCGTACGGTGGATGTTTTTATGTCAATTGAAAAGATTGATAATAGTAACACAACCGTACCTAATATACAACTCGACCTTAAAGTGGAACATTTAGAACAGCAAAATCCTTCCACTGTTAAAAAAGATGTAGATATTACTCTTCCAGCAGTTATTAAAATCACTGCAAAGCCAACGCAAGAACAGCTCGCAGAAGTGAATCCTGCAACAAAAACCCAATTACAACATCCGAAGCTTGTAGAACTTATATCTGACGAAAAAGAAGAAATTCCTCAAAAATCTAATAATAAACCTAAACTTATCCTAGATTGTAGTGATTCTCTTGAAATAGAATCCTATCCAGAAACAGACAAAACTATTTACGACACAGAAAGTTCATCTCTCGGACATTATGTAGAACTTCCAGCCTCGCCTGCTATCGAATCTCCAAAACCCACTGAAACTTTTCTAGAACATGATTCAGAAATTTCTCCTGTTCAATTAATTTCGGTTTCTGAAGATAAGGGATACGAACCAGAAGATATATCATTATGTCCAACTCCTTCGCCTGATAAAAAGAAAAGACACAAAAAACACAAGCAAGTACTAAGTGATAAAACAACATATCCTAAGCAAGGAACTACAGAAGATGTAACACCATTGTCTACTTCAATCGATACCGATGAGGGTCTTAAGCAATTGCAAGATGAAAAACAAAAAGAATTAAAGTTGCCAAAAGATCAAATCACTAATCTGGAAGAATCAGATTCTAAACCTTCACTAAAAGCTGAATTAGGTGAAATAAAAGGTAGTGAAACTATATCTAGTTCGCCCAAAGAAGAGTCATACCGCACAATCAGCGAAGCTTCAGACGTAAGCACTGTGAAAGTAATAGAAGAATGTGTAGCTCATAGTCCAGAAATGGTTCAAAATGTTCTTTCAACAACTGTGACTTATCCTGTTCCAGTCGTTGAAGAAATTTTAACACAAGAATACTCAGTGCAAACATCGCCAGAAATGGTTGAGGAGCTGACAGCATCAGAAACAAATTATATTACTAAATTTCTTCAGGCAGAAACAGCAGATACAAATTTACAAACTTCTCCTACCTCAGTAGACGAAGTCTTTGTACAAACTTTGCCAAAAGATGACAAAGAGGTTCATACGCAAACCGTTGTTGAAGATAAAGTAGTAGTACAGGATTCTGAGATCCAGACAAGCAGATTAGGTACACCAGACGTAAAGATACAAGCGGAAGCTATGACTCAAGTTTTTCCTCGTGACGTAAATTATTTACAAGAAAAAAATTCGCAGACATCGCCGCCTATACCTGAGATATTAAAAGAAACTGAAGACAAAGAAAAACCTGCTACTATAGAAACTCGTGAAATACAGACTTCTCCAATGCTGCATGTTCCTAAAGATGAAAAAAGCACTGAAATTAATATCGAGACGGCAGACGCGATCATCCAAACCGTAAAACAAGAAATTATAGATCAGGAAACATCCACTAGTCCTGTAAAAATGTTAAATGTAGTAGAGACTAGCGTTCAAACACCGAATATAACTCAAATTAACGTCTTTACTCAATCCGAAGAAGAATTGTCTAAAGCTCAAGAAACACCTTGCGTGGAAAGTGATGAAAAATTACATATTCCCGCTGACCCTAAAGAACATGGTACTATTACGCTCGATTATTCACAGCAAACATCTCCAAGGCTCTTGGAATCGCTTTGCTACTCTCAAATTTTGCCTAAAGAAGTTGTACAAATTGATAATACTCAACAAACTTCTCCTTCACCTAATACAGAAGAATCGTCTTATGTATTGGTCCCTGATAAAGTAGACAGAATTTCATCAGATAAAACTCAACAAACATCACCAAGAGATTACACCGAAAAGGTTGATTCGGATATAATGGTTACAACTACTGTTGACAGTGTACAGCAGACAACCCCACGTATATATTCTGATGATTCTATTTCAACTTCTACTGATGAGCCTTATGAAGTACATCTCAGGGCTCAAATATCAATTCCTCAAGTAACAAACGACTTTGTTAATAATGAACGCCAATTTCAAGAATCATCTCAGTCTATATTTGGTGATAAGTTGAAACCAAAGAAAAGAAGACCTAAAAAGAAAGCAGAATCATCTTTACAGTCGCCTGGAAGTCTTTCAGATCCTATTAATGCAGAACTTTCATTATCTATAACACCGACTAGTGAAGACGTATCAAGCAGAGAAACAACTTCAATAGATGAAGGAATACCCCAAATTGTTAGTCCAGTAGCGCCAATAATTCAACAATCGGCTTCGCAACCGAAGCTTACATATTCTGATGTTGTACAAAGATCAAAATCTAAATCTCCTTCACCCAGTAAAACTATTCTATCTGAAAGGAAATCCGAGAAAGCTCGTCTAATTGAATCAATGGAAAAACGCACACAGTCTATGTCTGAAAATCGCAGAAATATTACAGAAGATTCAATGTCGATAGCTTTAATCGAACCTTCAGTGGAGAAATCTTATGATCTAGTTGTTAATAAAGAATTTGCAGAGTTGAAGACAGCAATCGAACAAAAGGATAATATTAATATAGAAAAAAGCATAATTATTGTTATCGAAACTATTTCCATTTGGTTGGAAGAAATTCAATATAAAATACAGATAGAATCTATTAGTCAAAATAAAGTAAGCGACAAAAGTAAAAGTCTATACGAGCTGCAAAATTATATACGCAATTTAAAGGAAATATTGCATGTAACCGAAATTAATGAGGAAGTAATTACATTGATAGAGACGTTGACACGTCAAGTGGAAGCAGTTTACAACTTGAGTAATCAAAGCTCGGTAAAAGTAAAAGAAGTAGAAAAAGAATGGGGTAAATTTTTAGAAGACACAGAAAAATTATGTCAATCTGTAGAAAAAGTCAAGGCGCGTCTAGATGATATGATAATTTTAGAATTTTCTGTCCAAGAAAAACTTGATGAACTAGACAAAGTCGAGTTAGAAAATATCGACAACACTGATATGGTCAGGAAAATGTTCAGAAGGTTTCGCAGTATTGTAGAATCTAATCCTAAGAGGGAATGCCCATTTAAACTTTATACTTGTGACGAAGACACAAAACAAATCGAAAACTCTATCAACACTGAACGAGACCGCTTACTCCAGCTAATGACTTTAGCAGAAGAATATGAGCAAACCTTACAAGATTTTGGTCACATAACCGATGTAGCAGAGGCTTTATTGGATGGGAAAATAATTGTATCCGATTTAGAGCACCTCCACGAAGAAATCCAAAAGCATAGAAAATTCTTTGTCAATTTAAGCCACTGTCGAGCCATTCTTGAATCTTTAGAAGATAATTTGGACAGTGAAACTAGAGCTAAATTCTCGTCGCTTCACAATTCCCTTCATGATAGAGCTACTAAAATTATAGATAGAGCCGCAAGCCGAGCTCAACAAATGACTTTAGCTGCCTCGAGATGGAGTACTTTAGATCACGGCATGAAGGAAGAGCAGCAGTGGTTACGTGTTGCTCATCAGAGAATTCCAGACCTTACTAACGTAACATCTATTGATCATGAGCAATATATTAACCTATACCAGTCTATCAGCTTAGACGTTTCTCACCATTACGCAAAAATGTTACGTCTTTTATCCATAACTGAGAGCCTACAAAACTTAATTGTTTGTTCTGGACTAGAATCTGAGTGTTCTACAGCGCTCAACACACTGCTAAGTCTTCAAGACAATATCGATTCAAGATTAACTAGATTAAGAGCTTTCAAAGAAAATTGGATGACTTATGAACAGCTCATTAACAGAGTTGAAACTTGGATGAGACTAGCCAATAGAGAATTAGAGAACATTACACCAGAAAATATTACAACTACAGCTAACTTAAGACGGTTTTGGGAACTCAAGGCTCAACATGAAGTTCATCTCTGTCTGAAAAATGAATCCGGAGTTCAATTCGAAAAGGCTTTAGAAATACTCCCTATATCAGACGAAATGGTTCAAAGGCAATTCTTTATGAAGATAGAAGATAAATGGCGTGATCTAGCTTCTAATATCCGTAATTTACACACTACAGCCATCCAAAACATATCAGACCGCGATGTGTCTTCTGGTGAAAAACTACATATCCTAGAAGAGGAAATAAGAGAACTGAGAGCTTCTTTGGACGGTCTCCAAGGTGTAATCAAGAGCGAAGACGAACTTAATTTATACATAGAAAGACTACAAGTAATGACTGATCGTATTGATAGAATACAAAACGAACTTGGAAGATTAAGCTTACTGCCCACCGCAGAGTCCGAACGTCTCGGTGCACTCTTGAGTCAGTCGGGAACATTAAACGATCAAATAGCCGAAGAGCTTGAAAGAAGTTTAATATTACAAGAGAAGATCACGCAGGTGCAAACAGGTATCGTCCGTAGCCAGAAAAATCTACGCCGCGCTCGACTCACGTTAGAAGAATGTGAGTCTGCCGAACGCCTCGGTAGCGACGTTGTTGAACGGGCATCAGAAACCTGTCAGAGACTATCACAAGACCTGATTACACAGTGGCGAGATATTTTAGCGCTAAGAGAAGCGCTCCATACTCTCCCGATAAGTCTTCGAGTATGTGTTTCACCTACAGGTGTACAACGAGACATCGCCGACCTACAAGTAAGTTGTTACTTTTTGAAATATTTTTGTACTTTTTCAAGCGGCTTCAAAATAGGAAGAGGTTCGTCAAAATCGGTTCACGAGTGGGTGAACCGATTTTGACGACTTTTTTTTTTATTTGAAAGCTGTCAGTATGTTCCCGTTATAATGTCCAGTTCTGACAATAGTGTCTATGAGAAATCCATCTAAGTCGTAAATACTCATTAAGTATGTGCGCGACAAATGGATATCTCGCCAACCGATTTCGATGATTATTTTTTTTATTGAAAAGAATGTACTTCAAGGGCAGTTTGATAAAAATTAGGTGACGTTTTGATTAATTCTTTGTAATGTAATATTCTTATTCGATTTGAAGTCAGTTTTTGTTTTTACTCGTAAATATACTCGTTACTCGTACACTAATCAAATGCTTGCTTTCTCAGAACGCCCACATGGAAATCAGTACGGCTTGCGACAGATTGTGCGCTCGTCTCCGAGCTAAAGTGCAGCTGTGGAGGAGATTCGAAAAGCAGCTAGAGATGGTTCAGGGTGCCGTGAGGGAAGCTGACTACATGGTGGAGCTACTCACAGTTCAGGGACAAGTGGATTACGATCGTCTTCTTAAGGCGACAGAAAAACTCGAGGTAAACAATTTTGAACTTTTGAGGGCTACTACAACTGCTTCGGTATTTCATTGTGATGAGGTCAAATTGAAAGCTAAGACGTAGAGAATTTATTTATTAGATTAGTTAGCAGTTAGATTAGTTAAACACGCTACATTCTCATAAACTTCTATAGTTTTGCAAAAACAAAGTAAAAGGTAACAAAGAAAACATCTTCTCAGTTGTAAGTATAATGTCTCCTCTGTGTTTGTTTTCACTTGTATATCGTTTCTTCCATATAGACATTAAGCGAGTCGCTATCGCGAAGAAGTGGGGAGCTGGTGGGTGAGTTACGGGACGCAGCTGCTCCTCTAGAGTCATCCACCGAGCCCGCCGTAGCGGCACAGCTACGCCGGGAGCTGGACGACGCGGCGGCCGCCTACGAACATACATGTAGCAACCTCACGCAGATGTGCGACAAGTTAGTATTGCCATATCGCATATATCATCGTCACCAGCCCGTACCACTGCTGTGTTGCTTCCCGACATGGCACTTAAAAACTTTTGAACGTCCCTTAATCTATACGTATAGAAGCAACCGACGGAGCCGTGGTTCGGCCCTCCAGTTCGGTAACATAGTAACCGTCCAAGGCGAGGTTACCCCTGATCGCAGAGACCCTTGTATCGGGTTAATACAATAGAGGTTCAGGCTCAAAAATCACCTTCTCTGGCTAACCTGTGTAGTTCGTCAAAAAAAAATCTACTGCTGCAAATGGGCTTCCGCAATGCCTCCCACTATATATGATCCAGCGCTTTCCGCATCTAGCGGTCGCGGTTCTCTGTAAAGAGAGTATAAGTGCATAGTCCGCCACGCACACCTAGTGGGGATTGGCAGACTTCAAATGTTGTAGAAAAATTTCTAATACTTGTATGTATAAAATTGCAACAGCAAATTTATTGGTGCCGGCACCGAGGATCGAACTCGGGTTGCTAGTGCTATGCAATACATGGTTCTCAATTCCTATGTACTTATTTCATACTAGCGGACCCAACAGACTTCGTTCTGTCAAAAACATTAGGAATGTGGCAATTTTGTTTCTACCTATTTTATCGTCGGGGCAAAAAATTCTCCTGAACAAAACTGTCACCCTGATGATAGGGCGGTGTGTGGGGATCAGACGGGTGAGTATCTTTGCTTCCACGAACTATCTGGGACCCACTAAATAAACCCCACAGGTATGTCTGCAAGAGGGCTTCAAAGTAAGAGACGAACTTAGAGATCAAACCTGATTGGAAAATTATCTAAAAGGACAGTGGGAACCTAGAGGTTTCTTTCAAATTGGTAGCTGGTTAGACTGGCTCTACAGGTTAGATAGAAAACGTTTGTATAGGAAATAGAAAAGGGCTATTTTTAAGGTTTTCTCGGCAGTTATTCTAATTTTACACCTACCCTAGACCTCACCTTTTAAACCTTCCCTAGACCTCCACGAACATTTCAAGTCCAAGATAAGATAAATCCGTTCCGGCTGAACGGAGTTTCTCGAGTTTTAGCGAGACTAACGAACAGCAATACATTTTTATATATGTAGAGATTTGCGCACCTAATAGCGCCGTCATGTATTTATTGATATCAATTGGTTAATTTTCCAGTCCTTTTATTATTTTATCGTTATTAATTATTTGCATGGTATTAAAAACTATTGTTTTATTGATGACAAAGAAGTAAAACTTCTCACACGCACTCGTAAATATTTATTTGTGATTTGCAGTCGAGTTTTATTGTTTAAATGTAACGTGGCACAGGTATCAGAAGGCGGTGGAGCTGTGGCGGCGGTACCGGGACGCGGCGAGCGCGGTTCGTGCGTTCGCGGAGTCGCAGGAGGGCCGCCTGCACGCCCTCCGACCCTCTGACGCGCCCGCAGCCGCTCAGGTGCGTCCCTCTATATCTCTATCTCTATACGCTACATGGATAAATCTTTTGACGCATCTAATAAAAATAAAAAAAACAATCCGTCACATTATCTCGACCAAGTTTGGGCGCGTCGGTCATTCGCCTTGGAGTAATACTATACAAATTAAATCGGTCTAGATTTAATTTGTATAGTATTTAACTACGTAGTTAAATCGTCAATAGCCTAATGGTTTACGGTACGAGGGTACGATTGTAGGTTCGAATCCACCATTAAACTATTGACGTGTACCATCTCCTAGCACAAGCTTAACCTTGGAATAGTTAACAAGAACGCCAGTGTTTGTGAAAAAAATATTATTAGCATAATTAAAAAACATCTAAAAAGCTATTTGCCTACTACGCATGTGTATTCTCGTTTATTTCCGAAATAAAAAGTAGATAATTTCTTTATTGCTCACATTGCAAACATTAACATTGGTACAATCTGTTTAACTAAACTTAACCTAAATGTAGGCAAGGGCGACCTTATCGCTATGGTAATAAATAGATAGGGTAATAAGACAAGATACAAATATAAGCAATACATTCAAAATTTAATCGTACATATTACACAAAACTTACATTATAATAAATATATTTGTATATGTACATATATACGTTGGATAGTCCTGGGTACCGCTGACAATCAGCGCTGTCGCATCCTTGCAGCCAGCACATGCTGAGACGGACTCCAAAGTTGGCATCATGTATTTGTCCGTTCCTTCTTTACTTGTATTTTATTTTTCAATGTGTGTTATATTTTGTCTGTAATGTGTTTTTACATTATGATGCCGATAAATAGAATGTCTACGTATACGTCTGTGAGGTCCAAAATAAAGAACGCCAGCGAATACAAACTATTATATTAAAATTTAAAACGAAAAATACAATGCCGACACGTCTTTTCTCTTGATAGATCTCCAATCGCTCTTCCGTTATTTCAAAAGTGGCGTCATATGTCACATATTTGCCATCTCTTTCGCGCTTGTCTCGTACGGACTATCTTGTCGTCACGCTCATTCATTCGATTATCGCATTCACCGAATTACGTTCCATTTCACTCATCCTACATGTCTTTGTCTATAAATAAGGAAAATATTTAATTTAGTGAGTGACTTTGTTCAGGTATGATTGCTATGCAGCTTAAATTAAAATATAGCAAATGACCTCTCGAATATCATGTGGTAGACCATTCCATAGAAAGAGCATGTGGCATGATAAATTGTAACTATTTTCGAAGTAATAACAATAATATCTTTATTGAACACAGCTATGGTCACTGCAATAATGTCTTCCTGTCTCCTAAACTTGGAAAACCTGTATTATAGGAAACAGTACCCACCCATTATGTTTTTTTTATAGTGATTTATTTCTAAGTTTTGTTCCCCAGCATGTTTGGCTGGGGGTGTTCTTATCTTTACATTAATTTCCTACTAACTAATTTGTCTACTATATATTATACAATACTATTTACTAAGTTTCTTATTTCTAATTAGTTACAATTTACTTATTATTTATATATTATTATATATATATCTATTATTTCTAAAAAATCTACAATTTCTTATTTTTATTTCTAAACTTATTTCTATATTACAATTCTGCTTATTATCTAATCTTATATCTATTACATTATGTTTTATTTCTATTAATTACTTTATTTACTACATATTTACAGAATCTTAAAAATATATCTATCTTATTTTTATTGCTAATTAAATTTCTAATATTATCTACATTTATCCTTTCATTCATCTCGCTTTCACACTCAAATCTTCTTGCATTAAACTCCTGACATTCTGTCAATACATGTAGCACCGACTCGTGCACTTCTGGATCACAGATGCACGAAGGGCTCTCCTTGCATCGAAACACCCATTATGTTTGCAACTGTGCACAAATCAGACATATACATTTATTTTACATAATAATTACTACATAAATAGTGTGTGTGTCTGTGTGCGTGTGTGTGTGTTTGAATATATTGTGTATAAAACTTATTCATGCCGTGTTAATTAAATAAAAATAACAATAGGACCCATTAAATAGATGAAAAATGGTTTTATCTGTTTAATTTGACCAAAATTACAAATTACATTAATATTTTACATTATAAGTAAATTTGTTTTCATTGTGTTGGTTATTGTGGGAAACATTAGATGTATTATTGATAAATTTTAAATATGCTTTGTTCTTAACAATATACTGTTAAATTTTGAACAATTGAGTCAAATATTGCGCACAAAGAGTCGTGTTTACTTAAAACAAGGTATTAGCAGACACGAGAGTGAGTCAAGGCGAGGCGAGTCAACGCCATATATATGAAACTTGTCGCCGCCTCTGATGTCATCGAGCACAGAGTAATGTGCTACATACTCGTATGTTTATCTTTTTACCAAGTATTTATGAGCAAAAACAAAAACCGACTTCAAATCGAATCAAACGTTAATCGCTATTACGCACGGACGACGTCTTTGTATTTACGAATAATCGTAGTAATATTACGAAATAGAATTAATCAGAATTTTAAAAGAAAATTAATACATCTTTTAGGTAAAAAATAGGGCATCTTGTTTTCAAAGAAGAAATATGTATTTAGTTTAGTTGAAGAAATATATATTTCAAACGTTTTTTAAATAACTTATTATAAGTTATATAAGAATGAAGTCCAAACTTGGAAGTATGCTTAATTAAACAATATTGTAAATTTAACATTTAAGTGCTGTGTGTATTTGTAAATAAATAAATAGAACCCAACCAAACTCTCATCAAACTATTCATGAAGTTCATCATTTTAAATAAAGAATGAATCATCGAAATCGGTTGGTAATATTGAGTTATTCGTACATTTGTGGCACAAACTTGATACAAATTTAAGACTTGATTTTCTCATAGATACCGTTGTCAGAACCAAATTTAAATGAGACCACGAAGGAAACACCAGCTTTCAATTGAAAAAGAATCTTCAAAATCGGTTCTTCCCATCGAAAGTTATGATCTAAGAAACATAAAAAAACGAATTGAGAACATTCTCCTTTTTGTCGGTTGAAAAATGGCGGTGTGGATTGCTTCGAGCACTCGACACTCGGTTCTGGCACCCTATAGGAACTGGTAATTAAAAATAATTAAATTATTTCAATAAAACCAGCTTATTTCAGTATCTGGGCATAGTTAGCTATGCCCTTTTACTTGGGGAGACGAATAACGCGAGCCTTAGATGTTCAGGTTAAGCGACCTAAGAGCTATAATAATAATAAGAAGAAAGAGACTAAGAGACGCTGGTTGGCTGGGTCAAGGGTCAGATAAAGAAGGCAGTACTCCTGGACACGGCACGCATCGTCAGGAGGTTTCTCTCTATCTCGCCCTAACCACCGGTTGCTTGGGCCCTGCTTCGTTGCCGGTGGCACACACTACACACACTTTTTACTTTTACTACTAGGTTTATTACTAGGTTATACTTATTATACTTACTAGGTTTATTTTACTTTTATAGAAATATTATAAAACTTAACTTAAGATATCAAAATAAATAAAAGAAAAAAGAAGAAATATTGCTCATAATTTTGTTAGTAAGACACTTAATAACTAACTAATATACAATTATTCTAATGCACAGGATGTCATGCTATATACATGCATGCTCGCTATTCCACCTCTCAATCCGGTAAAACAATCGAAGCCAACTTTCCTGCCTAATCTGTGCAGGTTCATAAAAAAGCATAAGTGCCCATCGGGAAAAGGGCGACTTATGTCGGACTTGCCTCGACTAAAACCCCAAGATGTTTGATTTTGATTTTTTTTCCTCAATCATGCAGGTTTTACGCTCACGGTGTTGTACTTCACCATCTAGCTAGAAGTAAATAGCAATAAACAATTTAATTGAACCACTCAACGTTCGAAGTCATATTTCTAGCACTAACTACAACATTTAAATGTTCTCATATACGTTTTCTATGTTATCTTATACGTTTACAAGGCTAAATGGCCGCGAAATTCAAAAGACAAAAAGGCGGAAGGGAGATATTTGACAACCTATATTTCAAAAAGACAGCCCTTTACAAAATGCTTTCCATCCCTGCTTAAAAATTCGCATCGAAAGCCTCTCCTTCGATCGCCTGAAACTACTTAATAGTTGACTAAAATCGACTTAATTAACTGATAACGTACTGATAAGGATTCGCTCAGCCAACCACGCGCCACTACCCGTACTAGTAGCTCAGCGCACGTCGGTCCGGCGGGACGTTGCACGCTGAGCGAAAATAACAAAACACGCGAAATCAACGAACAAACTCGAAACAATACTCGAATATAATTAACGAAAATATGTGTTAAAATTTATTAACGAAACGTCCGAAAGCGCGCCAAATTAAACGTCAATTCGATTACTTTTTAAATGCGCGCTCAAAATTCAAGGCCGTAGGTACGTGACATCAGTGATATATAATGCGACCAATTTCTAAAGTCAAGTGTCAAATATGTTTATGACAAGATAAATATCGGAACTATAAGTTTATCTTATTTAATGAGTTATGTTAATTAAAGATTGGTATTAAAAGGTGTTAATAAGTTGAATCAAAACAACGAAATGTTTTTTAAAATATCCAACCATTAGATACGGGACTTTAAACTACCTTTCTTAAAGTTCAATTTCGGATTTTGCAATTTATCCGCATTATAGTTGTATCTTCCCCGCTTAACCCTTATGCATTATTTCATTAGATCATTAAACGATTGTGTTAGTTGCATTCAGTGACCTTGGGACGCGACCGTGACTTGGACGATGTATGTAGCGTTTAATTTGAAATATTCAATTCCTCATTAGGGAAGAATAATTTAGTAAAGAAACTCGCGCCCGGCAATTCCGATCAATTGTTAAAACGTTGTACGTTTTTTAATAGTGATTTTTAAATTAATACTTTTTAATTTTAGTGGATTAAAATGAACGTTTATATAGGTGTGCGTTCACCTAGTGATGTTAATAATTATGTTGAAATGACGTAATAAATAGTTTATTTTTTTTTATTACAAAGTGATAATGTGCCAGTTGTCGGGTCAGTGATTTATCTTCAATCACAATGTCACTACACGAGGTAAGATTAAAAATAAACATTTTTAGTATTATTAGAATATAGAGGGTACTTATTTAATTTTACAAACTGTGTTTTAGTATTTTAATATATTTTCTTCAATGTAAATATGTTATTTTGTTACTATATCGTAGAAAATATTTGTTGTTTAAACAGATTAGATTACAAAAAGTAGACTTGTCTAAATATGCATTTAAAGTAATCGAAGATATGCATCTGTTCTGTTTATCTATAAATAAATAATAAAGATAATAATATCAAGACCATGATTCACAGGGGTAGGCAGACATGTAAGCATTGCACGTCCGTTCAGGTGATATTAATATAGGACGTACTCGTATATGGTAATAAAAATAAAAAACAAGAATAATTTTATGTTTTGTCTGTAATTAAAAAACCACATTAAAAGTTTATTCCTGCTTTTGCTAAACTGTACAAATTAAATTATGACATCTTATATTCTATTTCTATTTGACATCGCTTACTAGTCCTTCTTCATTGACATCACAACAAAATCTCCATAGACTCCACTATGGAGGTTAAATAAGAAAATAAATATTATTATTTTTTACATTAATAGGACCCTTTTTTGGAATTTTCCACAAACTCATCTATTTCAGTTCTCTCGACTGCTACTCATTATTCTTTTTTCTGTCCTAATTCATTAACTAACTTAAAAAAGAAAGTTTTCAATGTCTTTATGAACCTAATTTTAAAATTTCAATGTTCGAAAGGGTTCAAAGTTAACACTTTTCCCGGTTCCCAAGATATACCAGAGACCTACTAGAAATCGTATAGAATCATACCTCGTCAAGGAGCATGAATGTCAAAGAACAACAGTCAATTCGTTGCCAGAGACGGAATACGTGACTCCTAAATTGAACTTGAGCTTCTGGAAATCAGCTCCTTAAGTCATCAGTTTATTATATGTACTGGTGTATATGCTGATGAATGTTCCATTACAAATGATGGACGGTTCACATAGACCGTCTTGTGTCAATATTTACGCTGCCATTTCACCAAAGCCATACTAACGATCGAAATCCCGTTATGACGCTTTAAATAGATGGGCTCGCGTATTGCTATAATTGGTAAACACTCTAGTAGTTTAATTTAAATACAATTTTTTGGTATGAAATATGGTGGTCATGATCTGTGGTAGCTCATTTGTTGCCTCAAGTTGCATAGTACACTAGTAACACGATTTGGTACCAATGGCACCAATGAATTTATGTTTTCTATTCTATAAAATTCATCGACCCCTTTAATTCGACATAACATAACATGGATCATTAGTACGCGAAAAATTATTTTCAATATTAATGGTTACCTTCTCGTTTCCTTAATTCTATTTGCGTCATATTTTCGACTACATTAGCGAATATGTTTTGACGCATTTAATTTCAACACTTACATTAAGTAACGTTGGCAATTTCACTAATGAACGAACGCATTAGTTACTGCGATGTTAGTTAGTCACTAATCTCTCGTTATTAACACGTCTAGGGAAAACCCTATTTGTTAGACACTGATTTTCAATTTTGTCGAATGGTAGATTTGAAACCGCGACCATACTTTTCGTAGACCGTACTCTAAACTATTGTTAGTTCGGTGGTGAAATGTTGTGAGGAAACCTGCATTAGAAAAGTTTTTTTTTTAATATTTTTTTTATTTATTTATTCAAACACATACACATATATCTACCCTTACAGGTTACAACTTAATACAATAGTGATGTTAAACTTAACATTACACAAATTATTACAAAGTTAATACAATTGTGTCAACATTAACTTAGCATCGTAGTTATCTATTTTTGATAGTTTTGGTAAAATAACAGTTCATTTGTGCCTCTCAAAACTACTGGCTCATTGGATCCCGGAAATCCAACTCTGTCTTGAAGATAAAGTCTTACTATATCAAGCAATAATGAAACGGCTTCACACTCAAAAATTGAAATACTGCAAAGGTTCCAAAATAAAACATTGCTAGTTATAACCAACGCCCTTTGGTTTGTCCCAAATGAACTGTTACATAAGGTCCTCAATATTCCTACAGTTAAGCAGGAGATAATGCGTTATATCAAGACACACAAGGACCGTACAGAGAACCACCCCAATGTATTAACCCAGACATTGGTGGACAAGGAACAACCAATTAGATGTCTCTAACGAAGAATACCGCAGGACTTTCTGAAACAGTAATATACTGAAAACTAGCTGCGGCAAACGTTGTGTTGCCATCAAAATTAGTTTTAGTTATTGTTCTGGTACAAAACATAAAACATAACGTTTACCATCATGGCATAGGACATTTAGAACATATTTGTAGTAACAGTATTAAACAGTCATTGATGAATTGATCGGCTGTCGGCTGTCGAGCCGGCGGAAAAAATGATTAAAATACTAAAATTACTATTAAAAATAGAAATTGTCATAGAAGGGTGAAAACTTGGGGTGTATTTTTTAATGATACATAATAAAAAATAAACATTTTGTCCAAAAAATTTTAAAAAATATTAGGGGTGCATAAGCCTTATTATTTTGGGGAATGAAAAATAGATAATAGCCGATATTCAGACCTACTGAATATGCATAAAAATTTCATAAAAATCGGGGAAGCCGTTTCTAAGGAGTATGGTAACTAACATTGTGACACGAGAATTTTATTTATAATATCAATTCTAATTCCACATATACTAAATATCCCTGAGGAGACAGATTGTTAAAAGAAGAGAACAAAAAAAGTTATGCCACTATGGCTTTCCGATGGCATACCACTTACACTCGAATTTTGTTTCAACTAATAATATTTGATAAGCGTACATAATGACATCTTTCAAGATTTGAATCAATATCAAATTATGGCAAAATGAATTATAAATAAATTTAGTTCTTGTTGATTATATTTGTAGGTTTTTAGCATAATGACAATTTAATTATAGTAAGTCGGTAGTTTTAGTGAAAAATTCAGAGCCAATAGCATACATTTCCTTTATTTGGCACACAGTACCTGAATTGTTTATCAAATAAAGGAGAAATCATACAAAAAACATATCTATGCATTGATGGGAACAGCGAGAAAGGCCCGTCTATCTGATTACACCTCTGTATTAGGGACGTGAGTATATATTATACGTACGAAAGTCGTAGTAGCTCAGTGTCCGAGCGATTCCTTCAAGTTGCATAGTACGCTAGCAACCCGTTTCAGTCCCCGGTGCCGGCACCAATGAATTTGTTGGTTGCAATTTTAAGTCCTGTGACAAGCGCTTGACAGTGAAGGAAAACATCGTTAATGGAAACTCACATGTGTTAGAAAATTTTCTAAGACATGTTACATCAGCGAATTCGCACTAGGGCCGAGTGGCGGACTTTTATTTGTACGCTAAAATTGTCTAATTGGATATCGAAAGTCGAGCAATGATTCCACGAACCTTATTGTATGCAATACATACCAAAAGTTGCGTATATTAACGCTAACTTTATGTTGTTCGTGGCGAAACAGAAATTAGTCCACAATTAGCGCGCCGCCAACTTTCCCAAGGACTTACTTCTGCCATTGTTGTGCGCAGAGCTACGAATGGTACAGACGTTCCAATGATAAATGTCTTACCAACGCGTTGTTAATCGCTCGAGATAAAGTATAAAGAGGTCGGTCTTCTCTAGCATTGTGCTACATTAAGTTATTATTGTACATTATTGTACATGGACATCGTAATTTTATGTTTAATATAAAAAATCTTGTCACAGTGTTTACAAAACTACTCGGAAACGGCTTAATAAATTTTTATGATTTTTTTTTTGTGTATATAAAGGTTGGTCTGAGAAAACCGTTATATATGAATACCAAGGATAAAGGTGGTCCACACCAAAAATAATTTTTAAAATTTATTGTATAATTTTTTTTATTTTTTTATGAATTGGCAATAAAATACATACAACCCAAATCTTGCACCCTCACCCTCTAAACACAATAAGTTAATTTCTTTTAATATTTTGACCAAAATATTAACTAGAAATAATATTTATGACAAAACAATGTTTGCTTACAAACACTCTAACACAAACTAAACAGCTCGTGTATTTATATTTATTCCAAGCATGCCAGCCTTAAAGCTAAGAATCTTTCACCTGCCACTTAACCAGCGCTAATGCTTCCCGAAGTGGCACTCAAAGTTAGTTTAGTTTTGTCAATGTCCCTTAGATTATGCGTGAAATAGCAACCGTTGCTTACGCGTAACTTAGTAAAGTCGAGGAGTCGAGTCGTCCAAGCCGAGGTTATCCCTCACCGGGGGGATCCTTGTGTCGAGTTACTAGCGATAGAAGTTTAGGCTAAGCGACCTTAGAGCTATGCCACCTCTCAATCCGGTGAAGCAGTCAAGGCCAGTTTCTCTGGCTAATCTGTGTAGTTCGCAAAAAAAAAGCTTTCTCGGGTATCTTGATTTTGACGTAATTTGAATTTTGTGTCCGTTATTTCAATATTATTATCACGTAGAGAGCACAATATTAGTGATAATGTGTATTGCATTTAGTTTGCGTTCGAAATTCGCTGAACAGGACATACATGCCAGTAAATTGATAAAGTTTCATTGAACCTTCTCAGACACTGGCACATTCTGTTTCACATCAGTTGCTATGTGGTTCACCCCGATGAATTAATTACTATAACCAATATGAAGTTTAATATAGAGGTAATTTTCCTGCTTCTACTTATTTATTACCACCACCATCTTGATGGTTGGCCTTCCACGACTGTACGTTTCTCGCGTAACTTTCTTCCATGCACTGTCAATCTGTCGAATCAACTGTCACAGCGGTGTTTCTGAACGCTTATAATTTGGGGATCTTCAAGAAACAAGTCTACTCCTCTCTCAAAGGTCGGCAACGCACCTGCAGCTCATCTGGTGCTGTGGATGTTCATGGGCGACGGTGATCACATAAGGTGAGCCGTAAGCTCGTTTGTCACTTTTCATATAAAAAAAAATTATATTTGATTCTGATTTCAATTTTGTAATGGTTTCATAATTATTGTAAAAATATTTCGTACAATAATGATTATAAGGATGTCATGCTTAGAATCATTAGAGGTATTGCATCGCCTTTAACTTGGTATGCTATATTTTAATAAACTTTACTTTAGTAAAGGTTATCACAGTAAACGTTGTACTACGTTGTTTTACGTAAACTTGCAGCAGTATTTTTATTAAATTTTATTTTTATTTAAATTTTGCCGCCACATGGAGGCATCACTAAGTGCTAAACTTAGAAAAAAAATATTATTGAAACGATACGGTGTTATCCAAGTTTACTCAAGATATCATTTTTCGTTTAAGTTTTTTTAATGAAATGTAAATAAATTAATAAAAACATTTTATTTTAAAGATATTTAATTGTCTATCATGTACAATTTATTTCAGTTAGCTAGCGCCTTTATCTTCCAATATTTTCAAACTTTCTTAACCGACCCTTTATTTTTGCTCACGGTTATATTATTATATATATATTATATATATATGATATGTTCTTATATCACTACAAACTTATTTTATCATTCAATCGTGTGTATCTCCCACTTAGCGGTCTACTGTGTGCTTTTTTTTTGTTTACGGGGATCAAATCTTCACAAAGATACCCCGCCCTCTGGGGGGAAGGCGGCGGTTATGTGGGGTTCTTACCCACTAAAACCTCCCCGGTGGCCCTTTCCTCGGTGCATGACGAGGAGCTCCGGGATCTCACGTGGAACGCACCGGAGCCCGTCTTCTGTGTGCTAGTCTAACTGTGTCAGTCGAGTTTCGACGCGAGAACTTCCAAAGATCAATCTTTAATATAAAGTCAGGGCACTCAATTAGATTCTAATAAAGTCTAAAGATCAGTCACCGCCGTCGGCTGAGGGTGAATCGTCGTCTGACCAAGGAGTAAGGACGACTTCTTAATTTAGATATATTCGTCATGGTGACAAAGTTTCGTCAAAAGACATTTCAAGAGACGAGTCATAAACTTTTAACGTTACACACAATACGCAACAAAACAACTTTAAAAACGTAAATTTATACCTATACTAGCGTACCCAGCGCGCTAGATTTTGCTTTATTTTATTTAAACAATAAACTTACGTCATAAAATATTTAAATTAACTATCACAATATATTAAATTATTCATTTCTCTCCGTATTCATTATCTTCTATCTTCTTCTCGAACGGGTGAAGATCACCCACATCCATGTGCATATCAGTAAATACATTATCATTCTTATCATTTACTCAAAAACATATCAATTTAATGTCAGAAATAAAAGTACGACGTATGGCTTGTTTGACAGTTCAAAAAGAGTAGTGCTCCGATCGTCACTAAACTTTACAGGATTACTCGCCAGGTCAACCTGAAGATTCCCTGAAAGTAAGCCTATTTGGAAAAATTCCACACACTTTCTTTTTATATATATATATATTATATATATATATTATATATATATATTATATATTTATATATATATAATTGCTTGTTTTTTTTTAATCTTATGTCTGTTCGGCCCGAATGGAGTTGTATTATGTGAAATGTAAAAAAAAATCACCGGGTGACGTGTCTAAGCCGCATATAGTCTGCGTTTGGTAGGTTGTCTTAATTGGTGCGGGCGTGAACGGCCGCGCCCTTGCGTTGTGGGCCCGCCAGGAGCCTCGGGCCCCCGATCGATATCCACTGGGGTGGGACTCCATTCCACTCTCTTAGATGGGATGGGTTTGATTACTGTATCACTTAGTAGACACTCCCTTTGAATATAGAATCGGCGTAGTTTGCGATACGTTTAGTTAGCAAATATTCAGAGGTCGATAGTTTGACTCAAATGAAGGTATTAGGAACTAAATGACAAAAGAAGATATACGAAGAATAGTGACTGTGAGGAAAAAGAGTGAATTGGGCTTAAAATTTATTTGTATAGGGGTCTGAAGCAATACAAAATGTTGTGTTAATTTCTACATTATATTAAGTATAGGAGCAAGATTTGGCTATTGCACAAAATGCCAAAGAGTAAGAGATTACGGATGTAAATTTACCACAATATTTCCTCTGTAGATATAACTAATATACTTTATTATGGTTTTATTATGGTATTGGGTTAAAAGGTTACCGAAATATATAAGAGACTCTAAATCAATACCATTATTTAAAAAATACTAAAAAAATATTTAATATGCTGTGAGCACACCTTTTAACCCTTATTATCTTTGTTTACCTTCCCAAGTCGTGGGCGTGAGTATTCCTATTGAGCGCCGAGCACACATTTGTCTGTACCGCAAACACAGGTGTGACGTCATTTCTGTTTTAAAAATAACATGCGCACAAGCGTTGCATTTTAATATCGCAAGTTAGTTACGAATTTAACTGTGACACACGTCGCTAAATAAACTTGCGCCGCCGGTACGAGAACATTTGACTTTGAGCTCCACCTCCGCCCGTTAATTATTTACAATTTTCCAGCCATGCTTTAGAGATCTATACGATTTGTTATATGTAGATCGTAGTACGTCGGGAAGTAAATAAGACGTAGAGTTTAACCTACTTCAAAAAGGTGTTAGCATTGAAATTGTATTTTTTTTTCTAATCGATCTTCTTCTTCTTTTGGTGTCATCTTCTATCGAAGGTTGGCGACCATCATGGCGATTTGGACCCTCGATACAGCAGCACGAAATTAAGAACGTGTGCTCTTATTGTACCGTTGGCGTAGATTTTTAAGCCAAAATGTTCTTCTCCTTCCCGAATTTCTTTTCCCTTGTATCTTTCCCTGGATTATAAGCTGTAACAAATCGTATTTGGGATTGCGCATAATTCTAATCGTTAATACTTTTGTAATTTGTTACCGATTTTGAATCTTTTTCATTGGAAATTGTTTACTCTGACTTCAGATTCTGACTCTGATGTCAGATTATAATGCTGTTGGCATTGGACCTTAAACTTCTACTACCATTCTTAAACCTAAATCTTAAAGATTTTTTTGTCTAACCCACAATTTAGTTTTAGACTTGATCCTTCGAGCCGGATTAATGTTGAAGGTAGATTGTATAATATAATCGATGTACTCGTTGAACTGTTATAATAGACCTATACTTTTAGAAACTAATATATATATTAACCGAATAATAATAAGTGCAATAATGCATTAACGTGCTAGCTTGCTCTTAAGCTTGGTAAGTAGAATACCTAACGATAATGAGCATAAGTATGAAAGAAGAAAAAGAAGGTAGATCTTCGTAATATGTCTCTTATACATCGTAGAAGAGAGCATTCGAATGTAGTAGCGGTCCTTCATTGTTATTTAATTTTTATGGCGGATTTGATTTAAAATCGGTTATTTTTACATGTCAGAAAAAATCAAAACAATAATCACGTTCTCGAGATAAACAGACTTTATATCAAGATAAAGTTTACTATTTGTAAGTGTGCCACGCCGAGGATCGGACGTGATAAATCTCGGATCAATCCATCACGTTATCAATTGCCTACATTGATTTTTCTTCCTAATAGAAGACTCAAACGTGACAAATAGTGAATGTGAATATTAGGCCAGATAAACGTAACGCCTGTGTCAGCCTAGTCAAGCTTGAAACTTCGCCATGTCTGCAGTCACTAGACGATTGTAGTAACCGCCTGTTAGACATTAAAGTCGACACTCTTTACTCTATACGATGCTGTTAGTTTGAATAAGATCATCAAATAAATAATATAGTATCATAAATTGACGCATGGGCTACCGTAAGCGCCATAATTTTTTTTAATTTAAGTATAAAAAAAGCAGCGTGGTGTCGCGGGACACCAGAGACGAAGAAATATCTGTACCTAAAAAAATTAATTATTTAGGTATTTTTTAGATTTTTTATCGATAAAAATCAAAAAAAAAACTTTACAAAATTATCCTAACACCTTTCTTGTATTTACTATGATTCATAAAAATATATGATGAATAATAGCGCCATCTATCTTAAGCAATCGACACTAAAAATCTTACGTTTTTATTTAACGTTACGGACGTTTTTTGTCCGCAACGCCCCGTAAGGGATTTAGTTCCAAAACAGAGTGTGTTTTAAACCACACGACTGAAGTAAAACTTCTTTCGATATATGTATATGTATATTTACTATATATAACTTATACATATAACTGGCTATGAGAGAAAAACTTAGAAAAAGTGCGCACCTCTCTGTCTTACCCTTACGGTAATATACCAAACCTATGATGCTGAGACAAAATTTTTTGTATAGATATGTTCTTATTTTACGGCAATAATGAAATTGTTAAGGCACTCTCACGACGATACCGTATAGATTTGTGCGTCACGTAGGAAAGTCAGGAAGAATTAATATCGTCAGTCACAGTTCACTGAATTTTCTCTGACACCGATAAAATCTTTTCCACAAGTGTTAATTTACAGAAGCATGGGACCACGACTCAATGCTTATTTGTGCGCCTAGTGTATCACTTCCTTATATCTGGGTCTAACCAATAAATGCCAATCAATACCAATCGTTTACAATGTATTGGACCAATGAGCCCATTGTAAGAGTTACATAATATGCTATGTGTGTAGAAGTCTGGAATGTTTTAAGACCATTATAATTATATAGAAACAAAGTTAAAGTTACAGTCTTTATATATATGAAGCGTCAATAGCCTAATGGTTTAGGGTACGGCCTGCGAATCGTAAGGTCGTGGGTTCGAATCCACCATTAGACTATTGACGTGAACCATCATCCTAGCACAAGCTTAAGCTTAGTTGGAATGGTTAACAAGAATGTTAGTAATATTTGTGAAAACAAAATAAATATTGCTAGCTTTCTTTCAAAAAAAAAACAAAAAAAATTACATTATATAATATATAAGTCCCACTGTTGGGCGCAGGCCTTCTCTGTAAAGAGAGTATACGGTCATAGTCCGCCACGCGGCCCTAGTGCGGATTGGCAGACTTTACATGCCTTAGAAAAAATTTCTAGGACATATAGGTTTCCTCACGATGTTTTCCTTCACCGCAGAGCGCGTGTTATATCAGCACATAAAATTGCTACCACAAATTTATTGGTGCCGGCACCGGGGATCGAACTCGGATTGATAGCGTACTATGCACCTTGAGGCGACCGCCCGGACCCTGAGCTATCACGGCTCTGTATAGAAACAAGCCACCTTATTATGCCTAACCTTACCTTGTAATATAAATTTATTTACGAGTACATAAAACTTCAAATCGAATCAACCGTTAACGTTATTACATCTTCTTTAATATGATGGAATATTACGAAATAAAATTTATCAGAACCTAACCAAATTATCTTCAAACTCTCTCTCTCTCTAGTGTCGGTCCCTCATGTCTGAGGATCGTGGTCACCATCAGGGTTGCACCTGGAGCGGATGATTTGCTTCCACCGGCTTCTGTCCAGTGCGTCTCTTACAGCACTGTAAAATTTGGAGGACGACGAGTCTTTTACTTGATCGGACCACCTTGTTGGTGAACGGCCGCGAGATCTTTTTCCTGCGGTGTTCCCAACTACGGTGTTTCAAACTACCCTTGAAATATATCCTCTCCAATAAAAATGAATCATCGAAATCGGTTGGCGTGATATTGAGTTATTCGTCCATATGTGACCTACATACTCCATGCAAATTTAAAACATATATGATTTTCTCATGGATGCTCTTGTCATCAGCTTTTAAATAAAAAAATTCTGAGGTAACAAACATAAAAAAAACATAGAGACGAAAACCAAGAGAACCTCCTTTTTTGATGTCGGTCGAAAATACAATATATTATGGACGCTTGTATTTATCTATATATTTATGTTTATACATATATAATATATTCTTATATTTGTCTTCATTTACTTTTTTTTCTCTAAGGTTGTACCCCTAACTTCGTTTCTTCACAACCCTAAGGTAGACTGGCAGAGAATGCCTTCTGGTATTAATTCCGCCTTTTTTGTACACTTTTATTTTGTGCAAATAAAAATAAATATTTATATTAGCAAGTTACTCCTTTTTTTAAAGTGGTTAAAATAGACTTAAACTCGCTATTATAGACCTGAATACTTCCGTGAGAGATTCTCCCAGATGAATAGATGCCACCGATATCACTACACCGATTGTTTTATTTTATCTGTTGTACAGCCTTCCGTTAAAGTTGCACGTCCAAGTCTGATTTACCCACGTTTACCGAGCACCTTGTTGACCTGGTCTCCGAGTTTGCTATTAGACATAGACATTTATTTATTGGCATCACAATACAAAAACACATCACAGACTGAATATAACACACATTAAAAAATAATGAAAAATAGGCAAAACACAGTTAAAGTTACACGGACAAATAATACAAAACATATGATGCCAATATCGGACACCGTCTCACCATATGCTGTCACAAGGATGCGACAGCGCTGATTTTCAGCGGTGCCCGGGACTACCTAAAGACGTGCGCGCGCAATACTACTTTTATATGCAATATTATTATACAGACAGTAAGAGTACAATAAATATGATACGCGAATAAAACAGTTATGAGATTAAAATATATTTTATACAATAAAATAATAGATGAAAAAAAATTATAAATATTATTGAGTCAAAAATAAACTAAAATAAATAATATGATAATTAAACGTATAAAGTTTAAATTATATAATTAAATATTGAAAATATTGGAATTAAGATATTAGCCAGTGTCGTATCATTATAAAGCCGATCTATTACCGTCGTACCAATTAATCCTTCAATACCAAATACATGAAATACTAACGAATGTACCAATCCCAAAACGGCACCAATAAATTAAAAACTAGTTAAAGTTACAGCCTGTACAGATAAACCAGTGTAGGGCATAGACCTTTTCTGTAAAGAGAGTACAAGGGCATAGTCCGCATTGGTAGACTACACATGCTAGAAATTTCTCTATCACATGTAGGTTTCCTCACGATATCTTCCTTCACCGCCGAATGAGTGGTAAATAAGCACTTGAAATTCCAACAATGTCATTGGTGCCGACACCGGGGACCGAATTCAGGTTGCTAGCGTATTATGCTAAAAATACTATTAAAAAAAATACTAGTCTTTTGTTATAGACTGGATAAATTTAATAAAACTAGCACACAATATTTTTTTTTCAATAAAGCACAACCACAGACTTGTGTTTTGTTAATAATAGTGCCTCTACAACACAATAGGTTTAGCAGACTCCCCTGCGTTCAGTAAACGCCTCGCGTGCTATGGCATAGCTGTGTTTGTAGTAAGTAACGTTTATTTTATTATTTAGCGCCCACGGATGTACTTCGTTGACCCAATTCCTTGTATGAGGTCATATACATTTTAGCACTAATGGATCCGCTCGAGGGTTACACACCTTGATATGCTCGAATATCATGTGAAATGAGCTTAATGTCCTTTTCATAACATTATCAACTATCACAATTTTTTTTTCATTCCTTCTAAGCATGTGCTTGACCACGATCCCACCTGATGATAAGTGGAAATGCAGTCCTGGATGTTAAGGCGCACTAGCTTAGTAAATGTCTGTTTACTCTGCTCTTGAAAACACCCAGATTTTTATCGGAGAGAACGACAAACGTGAGCACACTATTCCACTCCTTTGCTATACGAATAATGAAAGACGACGCAAAGCGCTTCATTCGGTCTTGAGAGATGTCCACACGAAAGGGATGTAATCCAGCATTTCTTATCTTGAAGTCTGTTACCGCGAAAATGTCCAGGGCCTCACGTCTGCTAAACCAATGGTGTTCAAAATGAACGTTCATTAAATTATAGTGGTCGATATTTGTATTAGTAGTCAGTTAATTGGTGCCACTGCCACCAAGTATATCATATACTGCGATATGATTTAATCGTGTGTGTGTTAGAAATTGACATATTGGGCAATGGTGGAATGATCAATGACTGTAATAAAATGTCCTGGAAAGTAGCAGATTTAGAGCCCTGGATTGCAAATCTCCAGCTTCCATAATGAAATGAAATGAAATATTTTTTTTTTTATTTACTTTTTACAGACACACACACACGTTTTATATACCGACATGCACATAACCAAATATATTAGATACATGTTATCATTATTATTATTCCATATACAATTTCCTACTGCTGTCTTTCGGTACACATCTCCCTGCTAGACTAATACATAGCCTGTATTAGGGAGATGTTGTACCTAACTCCGAGTTTATTATGAACTAAAGTTTATTATATAACTTATGTGATAGTCGTGTGTTTGTGCAAAGAATAGTGTGTACATGAGCGTGAGGATAATTTATTTTATACTATGAAGAAACTTTTCAGTCTCTTCGTAGGTGAAATTATGGAGAAACGAGTAAAGTAACTTTTTACACTTATATTGAGATAAACTATGAATAGGCACATAAAAGTTAACTTTATTATAAAGGTATGGCACCAGGTAGTAAGTAATGAGGGATTGACAAAGTGCGAAGTAGACTTTACAAACAACAGATCGATTTGCAACGTGTCGAAGGTATTTGAAAATTTAGTTTAGTTTACGCATTCGATTTGCCAAATTGTCAATGTGCAACTTACTACACGAGAATGGATGGCTTCATTCTCTGGCTGCTAACCGTACCATCCTCCAAATCTTGGATCAAATCCCGAATCGTGTAACTGATGCAAATATCGAGTGCGTCGCTTACGCACCGCGCGCTTTACCGTTCCACTGGCTCTTAACCGTTCTAAATATACATTTATTTATAAGCTATACGAGATGCCTTGACGTCAATACACGGTTTGCTTTATATCTCGCGCCACGCGCATTCTCTGGATGTTTGGATTATCAGTGTCCCGAATTATCGGTGTCCAGAATAATACATGTAAATAATAAACTTCTATTAGCTAGCAACACATGAGGAAGGCCCGGAGGCCAAGACACGTTCTTGACGATCCGGACGACGCGATAACCATTGCACAGGCTAGATCTTCAAATCCACAAAGCGTCTATTCGCGACCGTCGGAGGTTAGGATCGTTGCTGGAGTTTCTTCGCCCACTTCTTCTCCCAGCGCCAACGCTTCCCGAAGTGGCACTCAAAGTTAGTTTAGCTGTCGAATGTCCCTTAGATTATCCTTGAAATAGCTACCGACCGCATCGTGGTACGGCCCTCTCGGGCGCCGTCGGATCGGAATGCTTGCGCGTAACATAGTAACCGTCCAAGCAGAGGTTACCCCCCGCCGGGGGGACCCTTGTGTCGAGTTACTAGCGATAGAGGTTCAGGCTAAGCGACCTAAGAGTTATGCCACCTCTCAATCCGGTGAAGCAATCAAGGCCAGCTTCTCTCGTCATAGAAAAAAAGTGTATTAGTTAGGGAATATTTTATTCCACACGACCTACAAGTCAATACACTTCTCATATCTGCTCCTCTAGCTGCCACGGGGAAGACAGATAAATCGAATAAAACGATCAATTTTCAGATGAACGTTCTGTAGATGACGTCCTCTACATTTATAGAATTTAAGGAACATTATTAGCACTTCAGAAAAATTAGGTTACTGGGAGATGGAGTGTCAAAGAAGCTACAATTATTGATATGAGAAAATCTGTCTGGGAGAGGGCTCCCGTTGGATAACAAGGAATTTGGATATGATTTGGTAATCATACCATAGATAATCATTTAATTAGAGACATGCTGGGCGTGACAACCAGAGTCACTAGCCTGCTAAAGCAATTATGGACTAACGTTCAATGACATCATAGTGTCGATATTTTCTACTCTTAGCAGTCTTCATTTTCAGTTCATTGGTACCACTATGGTTTATAAATGGCACGCTAATTGTGTGTGTATTAATATTTGTCGTGGAACGATAATTGATATTATGACTGTCATAAATCGGTTTCATAATTAGACGCCATTGACAAATAGCAAACACGGGGTTAGAAACTTGAAAGAGCATATTGTGATCAGAATTTGAACATAGTAGGCGAAAAAATTGAAATTTGCAGTATTGTTGGCTGGAGACACCCTGGTCGACTATCACCAACATTGCGGGCATACTAACTATGGAAAGTATTATATAGCAACCAAGGAACATGGATGACGAAAAAGCAACCACATGAAATTGTTTATTTCTGTCTACCCCACTAGATCTTTATTTGTTTATAGTAAAAATCACATTTGTAGAACTATAACCATTAGTGCTATAAAGGACATCCTGTTTACGATTTATGGAACCGTTCATTTAACTGTTTATTTACGATAACAGTTGAGTTTTAATTAAGGTTAATATTATTGACTATTCGCTGTTAAACAACGGTAAATGCAGTGGGTTCGGAGGAAAATTTGTGGAACAAATTACTTGCGGATACTAGAATTACAATATACAATTTATGTTTAGACATCTTCATTTTACCGCGGCTTATTTAACAAGTGGAAAATTATGAACATGATAATAAATAATGCTATTGACCTCTCTCGGGGTCCCATGCGCCTAGTTACTCCCTAAAGAGGTTCAGACCTAAGAACTATGCCACCTCGCAAAGAAAGAAAAAGTGGAAATGACCACAGCATTTCATAACGCATTCTTTGAATCATTCTCACTCCCATATAAATGCAAGTAAATTAAATTCAGAACATAATACAATTTTAATTCAAACCAAACTGTTTCATATAACAGGACCTGCGCGTCAAAATCTTCAGGAACGATAAAAGGAAAAGTTGGTGACACAGTCGACAAAAACACTTTCACGATGTTCACCCAAAATCGTAGTGAAAGGGAGAAAGTGGATTGATGACTGATACCGTCCCATTCATTGCCTTCATTAACCTGTTGTTAAAATGTGCGTCGAGGATTGTTGCTTCTAGAAGGATCTCGATTCGCCTCGACATCTGTTTGTTATGTGTGTGAACTAATAGCTACGTCGTTCATAAACAATTTTTATTTGTTGTTACCAAAGATATTATTTTTAAGGTTTATGCTAGGTTTGTGTCTTTATAAAAGCTACGTTCACTTATTTAAATCTAGCTTGTTTATTCTATTTCTCAGGTTATACTGAAAATATAAAAGGGTTTTGAATTGTTTGCCCGCGTCTGTCTTTCCCTCCGATTACAATGTGGGTATTTTCAAGAGTAGAGTGAATAGGCATTTACTAAGCTAGTGCTCCTTACCATCCAGGACTGCATTTCCATTTAACATCAGATGGGATTGGTCAAACTTGCTTAGAAGATTCATAAAAAATGTATTGTTTTAAATTGGATGTATGTCATGAATGTTTGCAACAGGTTCATTTCCTGTCATTTATGATTGTATACAAAAACAAGCTTGTTTTAATTGGTATATAGAGGGAACTAGCAAAAATAAAGTTCTATGTCTGATTGCCAGTGGTAGCTCGAAGTATTCTAAAACTTTGACAGGTTCTTAGAGTGTTTAGACTAAACTCTCTCTCTCTCTTCTTTGCTATTGGTTTCACATGGTAGTTGAGTCAGCTTTCCTGCTTTTCGCTTTCCACTTCGCTCTGTCCCGGACATCGTCTTGGGAATCTTGCACTCCCCCTTGTCTCTCGACACTACAGTTTCCCACCTTGTCTTGGGCCTTCCTCTGGATCTTCGTCCTAAGTTTAGACTAAACTTCTATTATGAATAAATTGGCGCACGATCCTGAAACCTTACTTTACCGCGATTAAATTGTAAATCAAGGGTACCCAATGGGGTCGAATCATCCTTCAATAAATTTTAACAAGAGCAACAAATGTTCGTGTTAGAAATTTCGATCATTTTATCATTACATACGAATAAAGAAAACTTTAATAAATTTTATAAGCAAATTATTGTGTTTAAACTCACATTAAATTACATTTATTTTAACTAACAGTCGCCCTGCTGTCGCAATTATAGCGTTATACAGGAAAACTATATTGAAATTGCACAAAATTCAACGTTCGAAACTTAATTAGTTATGCAACCGTTGTTTATTTGTTGGCAACATTTTCAAATTAATTTTAATTTAATTTATTTTCTTTAAAAAATAGCATTCTAGTTAACCATTCCAACTAAAGTTAAGCTTTTGCTAGATGTCAGGGTGATGCTAGTGTAAGGAGTAACTTCCATCGAGACGTACTTCAGAGAACAGTGCAGAGGGATCGAGGAAGAGATCTCGAAGTCCCTTTTATAACACCGCCTTCAAAAAAAGGAAATGTTTTACGTCTCTCTGATGTTTATGATAGGGTTTGTCGACTCGCATTCAGTATCATAAACATCAGGGCTTTATTCTAATTAATCGCTAATTCTTTATCGACAATATATATTCTGTGCTACGTCTTGAACACACTAATCTATACTAAATCTAAATTCGTCGTGGATGTAGGCGTTCCGTGTTCGATCATTACCAGATATGCTACAACATCCAAAGGAACAACTATTATTACACTTAGTAAAAATAAAATAAGCCGAAATGAAGCGAGGAGGGATTTCTAGTCTAGAACGACGGCACATTGGAATTACTGTGATGGTTTGTAACGGTTAACCAAACTTGACATTTTAAATGTTAATTTTCCGCGACGCGCTATCGCTTACGGCGCCTCCCCATGCTCGGTGACCTCGTTCTAGATTACCATTTCTATATCTTCTCGTTCAGAACAAGAAGTTCAAATTAACATATCTTCAATGTTATAGGGCCGTGGTATCTCCGTGGTATTTGCCTGAAGTTTCATATTGTCAGTAGCCCGAGTTCTATTTCCGATAGCGGAAGCTCAATGAAAATATTTGCCAGTGATGTTTCATTATGAAACCGATATAGTCGTATCAATTATTAATGTTTTAAGTCTAGGCTGAATAACCATCTTCTCAGCAAAGTCGCTTGCTAAACTATTTTCTTTATTTATTTATGTACATAAATAATTTATGTATAATGTGTATGTTTATATTTATGTATGTTATTGCTTATGTTTATTTCTAATATAAATAAATCTCTGAACTTTTTATGAATAATTCTTTCTGTTATTTATTTATTCTGGACTTTTCTTATTACCATATCTATTTGTTTTACCTCTCCTGTTACCTGAGAGAGAATTAAAAAAGAAAGAATTCGCTCATAGCGATAGGGCCGCCCTTACTCACTTTTAAGTTAAGTGTAATTATTACTTTAATTGCTTGTACTTTATGTAAAATTGAACGATAAACAATTATTCATTCATTACTAAATACGTTAAATATTAACACCCATACGACAGGCGTGCCAGTGGTGTGCGATCGGTATGCTATACTTGAATTACAATACTACTATAAAAAATATCTACCATTATGATGCCATTAAATGTTTATATTCGTGGTACGGCCCTCTCGAGAGCCCTTGGTTCGAAATGCTGTCACAATTAAAGTATCCGTTTAACCCGTAATCTTTCCCCCAGGCGTGTTTAGAACAAGAGGCGAGAGTGGCCGAACTGCGTTCCCTCGCTGCAAGAGTGGCAGCGGAGACCGGTTCCAGGGCGTTGCAAGCCGACGCGGATGCTCTCGCCCGGCGGCTGCAGCTGGTGGCCGGTGCTGTCCAGGCGCTGGCAGACCTGGGCGAGGCGAGGCAGCTCGCCAGAGCTAAAGCACAACACGCGAAAGAGAAGTTCTGCGATATGAGACAGGTTAGTTTTCTTATACTTTCTAAGCACGTGTTTGACCACGATCCCTACTGATATTAAGTGGCGATGTAGTCCTGGATGGCCCACTAGTTTAGTAAATGCTTATTCACTTTACTCTTGAAAATACCCACATTGTAATCGAAGGGAAAAACAGACGCGGGCAAACTATTCCATTCCTTTGCTGTACGAACAATGAAAGACAAAGCAAAGCGCTTCATTCGGGTGTGAGGGTAGTATAGTAGGAAACGTTATTATGGTATATAGATTTTGATTTTTTTATTAATAAAAGTATTACAGCAGTAAATAATTGTATCTCAGTAGCGCTTACGACACCCTCAAGACAAACTATTGTATATGACAAATCAAAGTTATTATTAAATAGACAGTATTTATTTATTTTATTTATTTATTCTTTATTTGCACACAATACAAAAGGTACAAATGGGCGGACTTAATGCCAGTAGGCATTCTCTGCCAGTCTACCTTGGGGTTGTGTAGAGACAAAGTAACGGGTGCAAGCTATGTGAGAAAATAATAAATAAAAGAAAACTATAATATATGCATGCATATATATAATATACATATCTACTTACAAATAAATTAAATATATAAACATAATAATTATATATAATAATAAATTGATACATATATAAATACATATATATAATTATAGATGGATAGGGACAGCAATTGTCAACTATTCCTTGCTTAGGTAAAGCTTATTATGTAGGCAAAGAGATTATTTCCTTTATGTATTCTGATGCCATTGATTAAAAATTTAAATAGTCTTTAGTTGCGGCTAACACGCGTTTTTATATTATTTAAATAACGGAATATACACGTCATTCGAGCTAGCGTTGTATACATTTTTTGATTTGAACCCGACCGGTATTGTTTTTGTTCGTAAATTTACTTGATATAATTAAACATAATAAAATTTAGGTAATTTATAGCTGTTTATAATTTGCACTGAATAAAGTCCAGATAATTGGAGTCACTGACAAAATTAGACTGCCCTTGAATTGCCTGCCGATAAGGGGGTCATGAGAGCACCCACTGTATTGCTATATGTAATTATATTTAAAACAATATTTAATCTTATATGACCTATTTATACTTGTTCTCGTTAACTAGAACTTAACCAGTTATATCTCAATCAGCCTACGTACGTAATTGTACGATTTTGATTTTTATAACTTCTCTGGTATATCTTCGTTTTTAACTTAAAATTTATTTACGTCCTAATTGACCAAATAAAAATCAAAATTTAAAAAAGTACAGCCTTATTGAAAACCTCTTTGTTTGAAGTCTGTTAAAGTTGACGGTCATAAAAAATAATCTCATAACTAACCGCGAGTTAATACAAAAACTATTTGGACGTCTGCGACAATACCGCTATAGCCGTATGAATTGTCAACGAGTAACGGTCGTTTATTTGATTAATTCAAATCCAGGCACGTACTTACCGTCGCAAAAGAATGATTTGCATTTAATGACAGTATAGCGACGACTTTTTATATTATCTTTTTCTTTCATTATTTTCTTCCAATCAACCTATCACATAAATTATATTTTAAGATTTAGTCTTATTTAACTTTGCCTTGACATGAACTATGAATTATTAAACAAATACAACTGGTCTACACATTTATATAATACTAGATGCGCCCCGAGGTGTTACCCGCATTTAAAAACTTTTTTTAAAATAAAGTACAAAAAGCCTTAGTTACTCCTTATTGTATCAGCTATCTGCCAGTGAAAGTCCTGTCAAAATCGGTCCAGCCGTTCCAGAGATTAGCCGGAACAAACAGACAAAAATTTTAAAAAATATTATTTTGGTAAATGTACTATATAAGAATTTACATTCATATGTTTATATGTATAATTTTTAATTTATTTATATAGATTATCTCTTGTTATTTTACCCAAGAAACGTAAATATAACGCTCGTCTATGACCTATTTAATTGGTTACCTTCGGAGCGTCAGTCTTTGTCGATCACAAAGGACTAAAATAAATGTCATTTATATATAATAATTGTGACTATCGTATCTTCGCTTGATAAAATATCATAACTGCAATTCAAATAAGCATATATTGTTATTAACCATATCACGACTATGTCATCGTATCAAAAAGTTTCATACGTTCTAAATGCTTAAATTAATGATTACAGGATTTGGCTCCCGTTCACGAAGAAGGTGAAATAGTTGAAGATAAATTGATTGCCCTTCGCGATAATCTTATCGCGCTCGGAAAGAGCGAAGCAGATATAGCACCCGCCAAGGCGGAATTACCCGACATTGATCGTGATGTTTCAGAAGAACATTCCATTGTCAGGATACTAGAACTATGGCAGGCCATGTTCAGGGACACCTTCTTACACTATCATCGGTTATCAACTGCTCTAGTCAGGTCGGGAGATGCAGCTACTGCGTTTAAATTGTGGCATGAATACTTGATAGACCTACAGTCATTCCTCTCTGGTTCCATGCCAGCTGATTACGAAAATTTAACGGAACACCGTCGGTTATGCCGCGTGCATAGAAACCTGTTAGCCTCCCAAAGATCGGTCCTCATGAACGAGAATAAGGAGACAAATAATAGAGACTTGGCCGACAAATTCGACACGCTAACAAATCTTCACAACGAGACTCTCGCAAGGATCGTGGAAAGACACGACGAGGTCTGCACAAGGATTGCCGCATGGGACGACTATAGAGAGATTTACACTGAATTACTGCGATGGCTGAAGGAAATGGAGAGAGAAAAGGAAAAGTTGCAACTCAGATACGTCCACATTAAGAGAATTCACAAAATTTTAACGAAAATTCAAAATCTCTCTGATAAATTACCGGAAGGCCGGAAATTTGCGGATAAATTGTCAGTATATCTCAAGAGAGTATTAGTCTTCACAGATGAAACGTACGGGGCGTCGGTGAGGATGGAGTACGCTGGAATTGTGAAGAGAGTTGACAACTTACAGGCCAGTCTGGACACATGGCGTGACTTCTTGACTCGAATACTTGGACTAATAGGGGAGTACGAAAATTTGACCAGTGACCTACATAAACTCTATTCAAGAACTCAAGACGAAATAATATCGTATACCGACGAAGACGGTTTGTCGCGACCGCTAATTAAGAAAGCAATTGATAAATATTCGGAATCAAGGAAGAAAATAGATAAGACTGAAAATCTAATAGAAGCACTCAGTGTGATTCAAGAGCAACTTAAAGAGTGCCTTAGTCCCCAAGACATAAGAATCGTCAATCAAAAAGTCTGGCAGATGCGACAGCAACGAGCTGACTTGGAACATCAGCTCTCAATCATAATACATAGATTGCAAGAGAGGTTGGAAATTTACACGATATATGGCTCAAGGATAACGAGATTCTCGGAATGGCTGACCACCCTCGAATCACAATTTGCGACTTCTAGTTCAAGCAGTGAATTCAGCGCATTGGACCCTGAAGAGCTCATTAAAAGAATAAAGGCCGATATCGAATCAGAGATGGCTCTGAAAGAGCGAGAGTTTGAATGGCTAGAGGAAACCGGGAGTTCCTTAGTTGATCTATCTAGAAATGATGAGAAATATTACAGCAAGAACGTTGCAAAACAACTGCTCGGCGTAAAAGGACGGTGGGAACGGCTGAAAGATACAGGCCGCAACAGAATCGGTAAAATAAGGGAGCTACTTCAAACTATAACTCAACTAGAAGAGCGATTAACGGCAATAAGACTGAATTTACACTCCATAGAATCTAAACTTTCAACATCGGTTGTCATCGACCGTCTAACGCCGAAAGCCGTTGATGGGAAATTCCAAGACTGTGACGAAATACATAAGAGCATAGAGGATGAAAGCAGTGAAGTAGGGGAATCCCTGAATCTCTGTGACCTTGTTTTCAATGACCCTGACGTTCTTAAAGGAAACTTTGACTTAAGAAACTTGAGAACTTCGGCCGTAATAGTTGACAAAAAGTGGAAAAATATTTGCGAAATGTCCGAGCAGCGAAAGAATGCCTTGAAAGAAATTCGCAAATCCGCAGAACTGGCAAATTCTCTTCTTCCGAAAGTGGAGAAAAAACTAGATTCGATAGAGAAAAGGGTTGAGAAAGTTGAAATAAGAAAGCAACGCGGTGAAGTAGACGATGATAGTGTATCAAAAGCTGTGATGAAAGATTTAGATGCCCTGGAGGAAGATGTTCAGCGATTAGAAGATGCTTACAGTCGCATTGCGTCGACCCGTGGGGTAGAAGTGACTGGTGAGGGGGCGGATCACGCTAGCCGCCTGAGAGCAGCCGTGCGCCGCTGGCAGCAGCTCGGGGCGCGAGTGAATGCTGCTGGCACTGACTTACAGCGTCAGTTTGTAGCCGCACACGGAAAGGCGGTAGTTGCGTTAGCAGAAGCTGACGTGCGTCTGACTAGAGCCTTACACCTGGCACCTACTCCTTTAGACCCGGAGGCCACACTCAAGGAATTGGACGTAAGTATCTTTTTCTCATCAATCACTCATTTGCTCATATATTTTATACACAGAATTGTAAAATGTACCTTAGTTCTGTAATTTGCTTCTTATTTGATTTTGGTGTACAATACAGTTATATCTATCATCTACTTTACTTTTCTCTAGTGAAATCTTTTCTTATTCTATTACATTGCTTGCATTATCTTGTACATTGATATTATAAGTTTAGGTGTAATTATCTTCCGTGTGTCCCATATCTTATTTAATTGCATACATTTTCTTGACTTGTTACCTCACCATCCACCACTTATAAATTTCATGTGATTAATACAACAGACAGAAGGGTAATTTAAGTTCCAACTTGCAGGGCGTGGACGAAGAAGTTCAGGAATGCGCAGCCCTGGTGGCAGAAGCTGATCGTCTGGAAGCTGCGCTCGCCGGTGCCGGAGGCTCGGCTGATCTCGCGGCAGAGTACCGTGCACTACTCCACGATGTCACCACGCGGCTTCAGATCGCCAGGGGATCTGTGGTCTCGGACGTAGATAGCGCTATCCAGGTAATAATTATCAATCAAGCGATCGTCGACTGATTAAATTCTCACCTCTGGATAGATAGACAGATTTATCTATAAGTAAGAATTTCGATTTATCTATCTATAAGATATTAGAAATTTACTTTATTGCACCGACGTACTTAAGTATATAAACTTAACACTATTTAGAAACGAACTTAATACTATTTAGGATTTTCTTCCAGCTAACCTTTGGTGGTTAGGAACAATTAAAATGGTAAGCGCCACCAGCGCTAAAATAACGTTTTAAAAATCTTATATAATTAAATACATTTACATATACAGATATACTTATTAAGTTAGAATCGCTTCATACAAAATCGTTATCGAAAAAGTAAGACTGGTAAATACAAATTTTAGGACTAAGAATGTAACAAAATAGTTATTTAAACTATAAAGTTACTATACCATATTGATCATCAGCCTGCATCCAGTGCTCACACAATTCATGACACCAAATGCACACATTAAAAAAAGGGAACAAAGTAGATTTAATCTGTAATTCTCTATACCCCAGGTTGATACACTAAAATGGGAAACAGACGCGTCTCTTCAAGTGGATACTCTAACATCGAAAGAGACATACCGCGTCGAATTGGCCGCCGCTGTCAGAGAAACATCAGACTCACTCGAAGCCCTAAGAACAGCACTAATGGTTGAGCTGAAGGATAACGCCAGCGGAGATGAACTAGCCACAGCAGCCAAGGATATCGCGAAGGCTGGAGCGAAGCCGGCGCAGACACTGGAATTGGCCAAACATCTGTCCGAACTACTCCTCACCGAATGTGACGCTGATGAAGAGGAGGCGATGCTAAAGGAAGTTGAATCACTATCGATGAGATACGAAGATCTATTGACGCAGGCGAAGAAACGGGAGTTGCAGATCAACAATTTGAGGTGAGTGCAGATTGGATACGTGGCGAATGTTTGTGACAGTCTATTGCATTGTTGACACGCAGATCACATTAACGGAGAGATGTCGGCCGGTACCTTGAACACAAACGCACACACTAACTTGTACACACGCACTGTTTTGTTCTCGCTTCCCGCTTTTTACGTCAACGATAAAACCTAAAATTTGGCTTTTGGATGTTGTAAATTTGTACAGAATTAAAATTGAACAATCGTATGCAGAGCAATTTCAAAACTAAACACAAGGGCTTTAAGACTACGCAATATATCAAATATTTTTTCCATATCAAATATTTAAATATTTATAGCCTTTTGATGTGAAATGTCATGCGTCTAAAACATCTAATACAAATGGTAACGCGTCACCATGACCATATGGCTGTGCTACACGGCGGTTTCACATTTCTTGCCGTACTGAGAATTTATACCTATAGTGTATACTTTGTTGATACACTGATTGATGGAGTTGAGTTGACCCAATTTAAAAAAAATATATTAAAAACAAACAATAATATTTATTTTATATTATTTGTACAAAATGATTCGATCTTTCACATCTGCCAAGAGTCCCATGGCTTTCTTGATAAGAATCTTATCGTATCTTTTTCTTATGTCCGACTGAAGCTGTTAGAGAGAACCTAGTACTCTATTATGAGTAACTAATCGCATTGGGACTTAGCTTAACAGCTCTAAATGGTCCGCTCAATGCAATTGCATTCTGAGCTGAAAGGATTTCTTACACACCGTTAATGTCTTTTATCAATATTTAATTTCTAATATATATTTAATTTTTAAAACACATTTTATTTTTGTGCAAATAAACAAAAAAATCAATCAAAATCGAAAACACAGTGACGTGAAATGAACGTCTATAAAACACAGTCCAACTTGGCATCTCTTCGTCTTTGTGATCTGCTACTTGTTCGTAGCACTGGCACTTGATATCGGTGGAGGGGCTTAATAAAAAAAAATCTTATTTTATGGGATTGTTCGTGTTATTCTATTTAGTTTAAAAAATGCATTATTCTCAAAAGATGCCATTAGCATATAAAAAAAGTTTGTATATAAATAAAGATTACAATATAATGTATTGACCTCATGTTTGCAACTCCTGTCTCGACAGTGAAGTAATAAATACTTTTGGTTTCTTTCAAAATTGTCTCTCTTGTTTAAATTCACAATAGGTTGTTCAGATCGTGTTTCCAAGGCAACCTAGCGCCTAGCTAGCTACTAGCTAGCTAACCTAGGAGTTACTGGAGTGTTTAACAAGCTTCTTAACCTAGCATGCCCTTTAAATTAAACACATACGTTTTCTGGTCCTATAGGTTGCCCCACTCTGCGTCATACGCTCTCACGTGCGAACAGTGAGTACAGCTTTCTAATATTTTATTAATCGCCATATATATCTACAGTACGAATGTATTAACTTTTGACACTCTGACGTTTGCAACAGATGGCGCCATAGTACTTTATGAGAAAAATATGCGTATGTACTTCGGTCATAACCAACTTTACGCTTGAGTTATTCACTTACGTGTGAAATTGGGTATGAACAATGTCTTTAAAGCAAAATACAAGACAAATACATACAACAGATGTTTATTATAAAAACATATAAATTATTAGACATTTACATTAAAAATATACAACGCTTTTTTTAGTTATAGTAATAGCGTTAAAAGGAATTTGTATCAAGAGGAAACTACTGTGAACTAATTCTGCGTACATCGGAACAAAAATAATAATGAACAGTCAAAGCAGTTCCGTAGAGATTTTCCTTCGAGAAAACTCGGATCTTTGACAGAATACGATGACACCCGTAGTTATTGAATGGTAGTATTAAATGAGTGACATTTTCATATCCAATCATATGGAGCTATTTGAGAGAGCACGATAAATATGGACTTTCCGAAAAATTACGAAGGAAAATGTTTTCTAATATCTATACTATCTCTATGACCGCAGTAAAGTATCAGAATTGGCAGATGTTAAAAATTATACATTATAGTTTAATTTAAAATTAGTTTCAAGTACGTTATGTAGTACGTAACCGAAATGTGTACTAAGGTCCAAAGTTATACATTCGTACTGTTCCATTAGTTTAATATTATATTGGTACAAATTGTAGATGTTATATTATAGGTTATCTGTCAAAGTTTTTTTTTTTTAATTTTCATAACTTGTCAACAACATGATGGTGATATTAATTTTTCCCTAATTGGAAAGGCAAAAGACTTTAGTCTCTACTGCCACTTGTCAACAACAATTTTGACAGATAACCTAAAGTATTTATGATTGTTGGATATTGTAGTATGCATGATGATTGTGATCTCACACTGTAGTTTCTTTTTTGTTGTATTAAATTACTTACATTTTTGAGTATTGCACAAACTTAATTGGCGGTACTTTTTTTGTACTTATATGATTTAATTGTCTTTTGTTCTTTATATTTAGTTAACATTGAATAACTATGTTAATGATAAAGTTGTCTTTGCGTTTGGATTAATCAGGAGAAGCGATAAAAATTTCGGTTATTTTAAATTATGTAACAACACTTTCGTAACATTTTTAAAACAATAACTGACTTCAAATAAAATTTACGCAAAAAATGAACTTAAATTTATTTGTCTTACCGTCAGTAACATATTCAACTCAACATCACATTCCACTTGACATAAATGTGAAATATTAAAAATATTTACGCACGGACTTTTAGTGCCAAAATATGCCGAAAAAATTGGCACTAGACCTTATTGCTCTCAACTCTTAAAAAAATTATAATCTCCTCCTATTTTGAAGTCGGTTAAAACAAATTTTGTCATTATCATATTTGTTTTGCTTTGATACCGCTTTTATTTGACGTATTTGAATTTAATTATAAGCATTGGTAATTAAAAAATTAACTATTCATTTTGATAAATGACACGTCATCCAAGTCATTACGGCCCTCTTGCGTGTGGTCGGATCGGAATACTTACACGTAACATTGTAACCGTCCAAGCCGAGGTTACCCCTCACCGGGGAGACCCTTGTGTCGAGTTACTAGCGAAAGAGGTTCAGGCTAAGCGACCTAAGAGCTATGCCGCCTCTCAATCCGGTGAAGCAGTCAAGGCCAGCTTCTCTGCCTAATCTATGTAGTTCGTCACGTAGTCATTTGTCGCTATAAATTTGCCGAACAGTAAAGCAGACAACTAATCGTGTTCATACATTATTAACTTATAGTGTTATAAAAATGACGTAAAACCTGTGCCCGTTAAATTAATTGAAGCCCCGCTTCCCGCAGCGAGTCCGGGCGGCTGACGTGCCCGCTGTGCTCCGACCGCAACTGGAAGCAGCTAGATAACGACCTGTGGCGGCTGGAGCAGTGGCTGCAGTTCGCCGAGGCTACCGACGAAGCCAGAACCGATCCACCAGAAGAGTACGACGCTTTGGAAGATGCTATACAGGTGAGAACAGATGCAGGGAATTTTCTAGAAGCTCTGTGCTTTCAAACGTTATGTGTCCGTTTTATACGGCCTATATCACGCTGGACAATTACAGCGACAAGAAGGAAGGGGCCAGAAATGTTAGTTACGGGTACGCTCTGCTAATCGTCGTCGTCGACGGTTGTGGGTTCGAATCCACCAATTGACTATTGACGTGACCATTTCTAGCTTAAGCGTAGTTGGATTGGTTGACAAGAATGTTAGTAATATTTACGAATAGGAAAGAAATATTGCTAGATTTCTTTAAAAAAAAAAGGTGGACTGATGACATTAACGATTACCGCAGTAGACAAAGAGTGGATGACCATAGGCAGGGACAGAACTGCCTGAAAGAATATGGAGGAGGCTTTCACCCAAAAAGGGAAACAGCATTCCCCATTGTATTTTTTTTTAAATATTGCTGATATATTCTTGTTAACAATTCAATTCGCCAACTAAGATTAAACTTGTGCTAGATGATGGTTCACGTCAATAGTCGAATGGATAGGATTCGAACGACGTTCCGTTTCACACAATGTACCATTAGGTTGTCGACGCCTAAATCTATACAAATAAATCTATTAAAATAATCGTTCTATATTAATTACATATTAATGTATGTACGGTACATGTGCCAAAATAACGTTTTTTACGATTTTTGTCTGTCTCTCTATTTGTTCCGGCTAATCTGGAACGATTTTAACGGGACTTTTATTGACAGATAACTAATGTAATAAGGAGTAACTTAATTTTATTATCTTTTCGAATCATTCTAAAATTATCTATACAAATAAATATAATCATCAAATTTTTCATATTATACAAGAGATGCATAAGACATACTTTAAATCGCGAGGCGCAGCTTATAACATATTTTTGTGCAATAAACGATCTATCGAACTATCGGAAAAGAACACAACGGATATTTTTGTTTGTTGCCTCTATAATATCCAACGTCTAGACATAACCATAATGTGTGTCAGGATCACCGCGAGTTCCTGTTGGACCTGGATTCACACAAGGCGCTGGTGGTGTCGCTGAACGTGGTGGGCGCGCACGTGGCACGACACGCGCGCTCCGCCGCCGCCGGCGAGAAGGCGCGCGCTCGTCTCGCCGCGGCCAACGCCCGCTGGGACGCCGCGTGCGCCGCCGCCGCCGCCTGGCAGACGCGTCTGCAGCACGCCCTCGTCAACAACCAGCAGTTCCACGACATCGGTAAGACACACAAACTGACACTAGTGACAGAATTAATCACAACGTGTGGAGTATAGGAATGACCATTGAATATTCTACTCGAGGTGCGCTCTACCGGAGGTCGGCGGCAATCTCAAGTAGAAGTTCCTTTAGGGTATTTTTAACAAGATTCAATTTTTTCAAAGAAGGTTCATGATTCTTGAAATACGTCTTCTTCCATGTCGTTTCTAGATTACCCTGAATTTTTCCTTGGATAATGAATATCGTATTTGTTATGGCACATTATATGACCACAGTACTGTTGCTTGCGTTTTTGTTAAAATCGAGGACCTCCACTTTCTTGTTCACCATTTGCAATACTCTTTCATTTGATATTCTATCCAACCATATTTTGAAGGCTTCTATGATTCACTTGAACTCTTACGAACAGGCGAGAGGCCGTTTCGTCAATACAACTGCCGGATATCTGTCATATCTGTCATATCTGCAAAACTTTGACTATATCTGCGACAGAGAGCTGCCGTGCGTCTGAACTTTGTAGACTTAACGTAACGAATTGTTCCGGCAGTGGTAGAGCTGGTGGGACAGCTGTCGGCGGCGGAGCGCTGCGTGCGCGCGCGCGAGCCCTTGCGTCTGCGCCGAGCGCCCGAGGAGCTGCGCCGCGACTTCCGCCGGTTCAGCGAGCTGCGCGACGAGCTGGCGCGCGCGGAGCCCCGCGTGCAGGCGCTCCGAGACGCCGCCGCCCTGCTGCAGGGGCTGGACTCGCAGCACGTGTGCCGAAGGTATCTACCAGCCTTTACACTCTTATATTGACCGTCATGTGGAATATGAATTCGATGATCATTGTCCCTATAATTCTTTTCTGCAAACGGTCTTACGAGTATAGCTAAGCTTAGAGACTTTCGCTAGATTAAAGCTGACTTAAGGGTCAGATACCGAAGGCATTTTTCCTGGACACTGTGTCTGACGCATCGTCAGAAACCTTTCTCTCTATGTCGCCTTACTCACCGGTTGCTTGGACCTAGCTTCCACATTTTTGGCGCACATACTCGATGCGAATTTAAAACTTATATGGTTTTCTCGTGGATGGACCAAATTTATGGGACTGGTATTTCAAATGAGACCATACGGGGAGCCAGCTTTCAAATTAAAATATCATCAAAATCGGTTCACCCAGTCGAAAGTTATGAGGGAACAAACATAAAAAAAACGAATTGGGAACATCCTTTTTTGAAGTCGGTTGAAAAATAGTTTTCACTTGAGATGTACAGAAATGTCAGTCATGACTTATTTCTTGGTAGAGATATTGACAGAAAATACTTTTTTGTTTCTCTTATAAAATTTCAAATTTCCTATACCGGATTATTCGGGGACGTCGATTTGACATTATGCAAGCTCCTTACTACCGGTATAGCCTATAGCTGAAATGGTAATGGCTCATCACAGGCTATGAGGTCTCAATTATTAGTCTGACGTCACTAACAGTTGTCCATTAAACAGGTTGGGGGAGTTGCGTCTCCGCCTGCAGTCCCTCCGCAAGCTGTCCGCGGTGTACGCGTTGAAGCTGGGCGCGGCGCTCGCGCAGCATCCCACAGACACGTCAGCCATCGCCGCTGCGGCAGCCGCCGTCGCGCCGCAGGTACGAACTGCACGCGCAATGGACGCGCCACACGACTTACACACGTACTATGGTACTTAGATATACGAGGAATCCCACACTACACCGCTCTGACAGTTTCTTCCACCGCAGACTACAGCTCGGGCCGTGCGCTCGTTTCCCGAGTTTTAGAAGCATTTTTGATAAGTTGGGTTCGCGTTTGTCTTTTTGATTTTACAATTTTGTCAGATAAAATTATTATAATTTTTGTGTAATCAAAAATTTTGTAATTTTTGTCAAAAAATGATTGTAATTTTTGTCAAAAAATTATTGTAATTTTGTCAAAAAATTGTTGTAATTTTTGTTAAAAAATTGTTATAATTTTTGATTAGACAAAACATTTATGGCAATGGCATTTCGATTAATTTATATATGTAATTAATTTAATTGCTTTGAGCAAGGTTACGGACGAATTAAACTCGTATGTCGAGTTACCACTGTACTCATACAATAGTTTAAATTGATCAAAAGGTTCTATTTTGCATAGTCAGGAGTGAGATTTGTATTCTTAAGAAAGAAAACAATCTTTTGGATCTTGTAGTAAATGTCACATTAGAACCCACCAGCAAAGAAATTGTGCCATTGATAAAGCAACGCGTTTCTATAGTAATTAAATTTTATTATGAAACAACAAAAACAGAGAAAAAATATATTCTAGTATATTGCCGCAGCTTCCCACGGCTTCTCCCGGCACAGAGCACTTTAAAATTGTTAGACATTCATTACGCAAGCTTTTACGGTACAAACAATATAATGATACAAGCGTTTAGAATGTAAGAAGACACCAGACCAATAGTATAGCTCTATCTACCTTGTTTTGCACTAAAAGATTGATTTGCATTTTAAAATATTTTATTGAGTGTAACGTTATTCAAGAGTGTTACAAAAATTGATCGCAGTCTATGATATACTCGTATCAAAACGCATCTAAATTATTTCAAGTTTATAATCGTAAATAGCCCCCGTATATACAGCCCACGGGTAACTTAGATAGATATAGTTGTAGTGAGAAATTATTTTTCTTCGGAAAAACTCGGTTCTTTGTCGGAATACGATGACACCCGGACTGTCAATGAATAGTCGTTTTTTTTTATACTTTCTAAGCAAGTGCTTGACTACGATCCCACCTGATGTTAAGTGGAAATGCAATCCTGGATAGTAAGACGCACTAGCTTAGTAAATGCCTATTCACTCCGCTCTTGAAAATACCTACATTGTAATCTGAAGGAAAGATAGACGCGGGCAAACTATTCCAGTCCTTTGTTGTACGAAGAATGAAAGACGAAGCAAAGCGCTTCGTTCGGGTTGTTGTTCACAACAAATGGATGAAATCCCGCAGTGCGTCTAGAAGTCCGATGGTGGAAAGGTGATGGGGGAATTAGATCATGTAGTTCCTGAGTACACTCTCCAAAATGCAATCTGTAGAAAACCGAAAGGCTAACTACCTTACGCCTGTGCTCAAGACTGAGCAGATTGGTTTCAGCTGCGTCACCAAATAGCCTCTTTTAGCCCGCCTCTCCACCGAGTCCAAAGCTGCGAGATGGCATTTAGCAGCGTCTGCCCAAATGAGAAATTTGAGAGAACATGATAAATACGAACTTTTCCGTAAAATTACGAAAGAAAATCTCTTTCTCACTATATCTATATTTTAAACCGCTCAAAATATATTGTTATTGAATAGGAATAATCTGAATTCCATTTATGTTTTTTTTTGTGTAAAACTACAAAATACCAAGTTATATAAAATTTTATGTATGAATCCTAAATCACACAGATATAACTTGGTGACAAGGCAAACATTATTTTGCCATATATATTATTTCTAGTAAACAATACATAAGATGAAAGCATCAAGAAGGTCTATTTGTAGTTGTCATTCGTAAAAATATAATATTAAAAAATCGTTAAAAAAGATTGTGTCCACAAAAAATTTCATTGGAAATTGGTTCAGTCACAAACACACTCAAAGAAGATTTTTATATGTAAAGATATTTAAGTTGTGGAGTAAAAACCAGATTTATGATAAAAGTCGTTCACCCCACTTATCTAATGCACTTTTAGTCATAAACTTGATTCAAATATATCGTAATTAGATTGTGTGTTACGCATTCGTCACAGACAAACGACATTGTGTTGCCATTGAAGACCTGTGATAGTCACTGTAGCCGCTTCGCACCGTATTTTGATGTATTTTTATCCTCCCTTAGCTTATGGAGGAGGAGGAACAGATATCGTCCTTCAACCTGCCGCCCCTGGACGAGTCCGAGTGAGTATTGAGTTTCCAGATCTGTCACGCCTCGCTCTCATAACGTGCACTCACACTGACACAAGCTTAACTATTACTCAAACTTCCTAACATTTCCTTTTTCCTGTTCCATCTAGGAGTGCACGATATATATCGATATATTTCATCCGATAACTAAATATCGTATATATGTCTCTCTTATCCTCCGCGATGGCAATACTATTTGTAAAATCTAATCGTCTAAATGTTGTCGCTTTTTTTGAGCTACTTAAATATAAACATACTATACGATTTATGGAAAATATCGATATATTTATGCAATATATCGCCATAGTGTTGTTACATACAACATTAGGAAAAAATATATCGATATATTTTTTGCATGAACATCCCTAATTCTGTCTTCTTTCTGTTCTACCAAAAATTACACTTTTAAGAAACCGAAATGTCGGTGCAAGCATGTTGGGACTCGTGACGAGTGAACCCGAGGCCCTTTTAGTCGCCTCTTACAACAGGCAGGGGGCGCCTGCCTTATTCTACGAGCCCAGAACTACAGGGCTGGTGAGCCGCTTCCTAGCCCAAGATTTACATATACGATTCTGGCACACCTCTTTCGCAGCATTCACATCCTTACATCGTCGTGCCCCCATTTTTTGTTCGTTGCTTGACTTCTATGCCTCTCTCTCTCCTCTCCTTTGCGGTATACATAGTTCTTATAAGGATGAAGGAGAGTAGAATATTCCAGTCCTTTGTTGTACGAAGAATGAAAGACGAAGCAAAGCGCTTCGTTCGGGTTGTTGTTCACAACAAAAGGATGAAATCCTGCAGTGCGTCTAGAAGTCCGATGGTGGAAAGGGGATGGGGGAATTAGATCATGTAGTTCCTGAGCACACTCTCCAAAATGCAATCTGTAGAAAACCGAAAGGCTAGCTACCTTACGCCTGTGCTCAAGACTGAGCAGATTGGTTTCAGCTGCGTCACCAAATAGCCTCTTTTAGCCCGCCTCTCCACCGAGTCCAAAGCTGCGAGATGGCATTTAGCAGCGTCTGCCCAAATGAGAAATTTGAGAGAACATGATAAATACGAACTTTTCCGTAAAATTACGAAAGAAAATCTCTTTCTCACTATATCTATATTTTACCTAACCGCTCAAAATATATTGTTATTGAATAGGAATAATCTGAATTCCATTTGTGTTTTTTTTTGTGTAAAACTACAAAATACCAAGTTATATAAAATTTTATGTATGAATCCTAAATCACACAGATATAACTTGGTGACAAGGCAAACATTATTTTGCCATATATATTATTTCTAGTAAACAATACATAATATGAAAGCATCAAGAAGGTCTATTTGTAGTTGTCATTCGTAAAAATATAATATTAAAAAATGGTTAAAAAGATTGTGTCCACAAAAAATTTCATTGGAATTGGTTCAGTCACAAACACTCTTAAAGAAGATTTTTATATGTAAAGATATTTAAGTTGTGGAGTAAAAAAACCAGATTTATGGTAAAAAGTCGTTCACCCCACTTACATAATGCACTTTTAGTCATAAACTTGATTCAAATATATCGTAATTAGATTGTGTGTTACGCATTCGTCACAGACAAACGACATTGTGTTGCCATTGAAGACCTGTGATAGTCACTGTAGCCGCTTCGCACCGTATTTTGATGTATTTTTATCCTCCCTTAGCTTATGGAGGAGGAGGAACAGATATCGTCTTTCAACCTGCCGCCCCTGGACGAGTCCGAGTGAGTATTGAGTTTCCAGATCTGTCACGCCTCGCTCTCATAACGTGCACTCACACTGACACAAGCTTAACTATTACTCAAACTTCCTAACACTTCCTTTTTCCTGTTCCATCTAGGAGTGCACGATATATATCGATATATTTCATCCGATAACTAAATATCGTATATATGTCTCTCTTATCCTCCCCGATGGCAATACTATTTGTATAAATGTTATCGCTTTTTTTGAGCTACTTAAATATAAACATACTATACGATTTATGGAAAATATCGATATATTTATGCAATATATCGCCATAGTGTTGGTACATACAACATTAGGAAAAAATATATCGATATATTTTTGCATGAACATCTAATTCTGTCTTCTTTCTGTTCTACCAAAATTACACTTTTAAGAAACCGAAATGTCGGTGCAAGCATGTTGGGACTCGTGACGAGTGAACCCGAGGCCCCTTTTAGTCGCCTCTTACAACAGGCAGGGGGCGCCTGCCTTATTCTACGAGCCCAGAACTACAGGGCTGGTGAGCCGCTTCCTAGCCCAAGATTTACATATACGATTCTGGCACACCTCTTTCGCAGCATTCACATCCTTACATCGTCGTGCCCCCATTTTTTGTTCGTTGCTTGACTTCTATGCCTCTCTCTCTCCTCTCCTTTGCGGTATAGTTCTTATAAGGATGAAGGAGAGTAGAATGACTACTCTCCTTCATCCTTTATACATGTCTGAACTCAAACACCTGTTTGTGATTGTATTGTATTGCTCCAATTAACGTGTCTATTTATTGTTTTTTTTTTATACTTTCTAAGCAAGTGCTTGACTACGATCCAGCCTGATGTTAAGTGGAAATGCAGTCCTGGATGTTAAGGCGCACTAGCTTAATAGCTAATACCTTTGCTGTACGAATAATGAAAGACTAAGCAAAGCGCTTCGTTCGGGTTTGAGGGATGTTCACGACAAAAGGGGAAGGGGAATTAGATCATGTAGTTCCTGTTCCATACATAACGATGCGTGTGTCTGTCGGCAGCGCGGCGCTGAGCGAGGAGAGTGAGGAGAGGTCGCTGGGACGCGTGCAGCGAGGACTGCGGTTCGTGTGCCGCGTGGCGCGCGCCTCGCTGCCCTTCCAGGCGCTGCTGCTACTGCTGCTGGGGGCGGCCGCCCTCGCCCCGCACCCCACGCACCCCGACTGCCGCGCCCCCGGCCTGGCGCTGGAACCCGTGCTGCGCTACCCTGACGGCCCGCCTCCCCTGTGAGCCAAGCCCACATAACTTCACAGTTCGACTAACTTGTTCGAGTAGATCATTTGGGTTAAGATTTTCAAATCGGCATTATATATAACAAGATTTTTTTAAATTACCTGTAATCATTCCTTTATATTGCGAGATGGTGTCGCTGACGTCACGGGGTCCACTCCCTCTTGGATCCTATTCTCCTTACAATCCGCACATGTAATCCGTTTGAAGTTATATTAGTCCAGCGGATTGAAAGGAAAGTTTTGACGTCGGCGGTGGATGAGGACACGAGAGCAGTTGGTTGGGCGCCGTCCGACAGTACCGGACGACCGGACGGCGCGATCTGACATTCCATGGGGATGGTGCTAGGGCACGCGCCGCCCGCCGCGTGTAGATGCCACGGTTTTTGTATATTTGTTACGAATATTTGATAGAGGTTATAGGGGAAGGGGACAGCTCGCGAGCGGCGGGCGCGACCGAACGAACGTATAAAGTGCAAAGATATAATTTATTATTTATATGAGAATGTATTCAAGATGGCGCCGCACAAACGATACCGCTTCTATTCGCATCGCGTCGTTACTTAACTATTAGCTTGTAAGGACTTGTTTACAATAAAGCCTTGCATTGATTATATGTTTTATTGTACACCCCGCGTTACCCTCTAGCGTATTTACATAATATACATTGAACCCGTCGGTTATCTGTAACAATAAAATATTTATTTTATTACACATAATTGTTACATACATATTTTTTCTTGGAACTTCGTACACATGTCGTGGAAACACAAAGTTCTGAGGAAAAATAAGCTTTTTTTTAAGGACGAACTACACAGATTGGCCGGAGAAGCTAGCCTTGACTGCTTCACCGGATTGAGAGGTGGCATAGCTCTTATCCTGAACCTCTATCGCTAGTAACTCGACACAAGGGTCCCCCCGGTGAGAGGTAACCTCGGCTTGGACGGTTACTATGTTACGCGTAAGCAATAGTTGCTATTTCACGGATAATCTAAGGGACATTCAAAAGCTAAACCACTTCGGGAAGCGTTGTCGCTGGGAGAAGCAGTAGCCGAAGAAATTACAGCAGCGCTCCTAACATCTAATAAGTGGGCCTGCCCATAAAATAGCGGTAACGCGCGAGGATTATTCGCAACCTCCAACGGTCGCCAGTTTAATCCCTAGCCCCCTCGCAAGGCGGCACGGGTTTCTTCCCGGGTCCAGGTTCAGCGAACGACAAAGGCGCCCACCCTTGTCGCCCAGTAAACGCAAAAACCCTCGGTCTAAGGTACGTCAGGTATAAATATGAAGAGCTCAGAACAGGAGCTCCAGCAAAAAAGTGAGTCGTAGTCCGTAGACACTTACTGCTATGAAGTTACGTAGCAACGAGCACCGCGCCGATGCGGAGACTCTGCGCGAGCGCTGACGTAGTGGTCCGTCTTCGACACCTGAAATTATACACACACAATGAGACAAACGTTAAGTGATATATATATATATATCATACGGCTCGTCTGGTCTTTGTGATCATCGTCTGTGTACAACCACAACAACGGAGGAGTTACAGGTACGCCGACCTTTGAGATTCCTATCTAGTAGGTTCATTTCATGAAGGTTCCCAAATTGTACAGGTTCAGAAACGACGCTGGCGACAACAGATTCCACGAGTTGACAATGCGTGGAAGAAAGTTACGTGGGAAACGAAACGTGAATCATCAAGCTTATGTCGATGGAACACTCCCTATGACCACATGTATGTCACTTATGGCACTTAATAAGTGTAGTGAAAAGACATTAACTGCTAACCATTTTAAGCGTCAATAGTCTAATGGTGTAAGGTACTGTCTGTGAATCGTAAGGTCGAGATCAACCATTTGACTATAGACGTGAACCATCTCCTAGCACAATCTTAAGCTTAATTGGAATGATTAACAAGAATGTTAGTAATATTTCTGAAAAAAAAAGAAGAATTGTTAGCGTTCTTGTTTAAAAGAACTATATTTTAGCGGCATTAAAAGGACGTGACAGCTTATAGTCATTTTTGGTACCGTCAGCTAAAAGTTAGAAATAGCAATGGGGTGAGCACTAACGATTCTGTCTCGTTCTTCTGGTGTCATGGCGCCCAGAAGCCAGCCGCGGCCGGCGCCGTCGCAGTCGCCGCTCAGCACCGCCTCCACCGCGCTGGTGCGGAGCAGCTGCGCCAGCACCACTATCACGAACTGAAAATAATCTTGAGTGTATAAAGCGTGAGAGAATTCTACTCCCAAATATAACTATAATACACCTAACGGGGGGAACCCTTGTGTCGAGTTACCATCTAATAGAGGTTCAGGCTAAGCGGGTATAATATATTACAATATTTGTGCAATAGTAGAATAATTGTTCCTACAGTTGCTTATTTTTTGTTTACTGTTCTACTAATCTTTCAGTACGAGGAAGCACGTACATACATTAATTCATTGGATTCAATGGATACAGTCCTCGATGGTAAGACACACTAGCCTATTCACTAATATACACATTGTAATCGGAGGGAAAAACAGAAGACGTGTGAGCAGTACGTTTTAAAGCGATGGATAGTGAATACTTTGAGCCTATAAAGCTTATAAGCAAATAAAGAACCTGCAGCAACAGGACGAGGACGTTGAAGACCTGCAGGCCCAGCAGTGCTCGTGCTAGGGGCGCGCGGATTGCGTCGGCGCAGCCGCGCGTGTGTAGCGAAGCGCTCGGCAACGGAGACCCCGGGGCCCAGGCGCCGCGCCACTCCACCTGCACCACGCCGCAAAAGAAACCAATCAAACCAAACATCAATAGAACCTGACATTCCTCTACGATGATAAATTAAATGTATAAAGTTACTATTGTATCGTAAGATCGTTAGGTGAAGAAAGTAAATTAAATTTAACTGATTTCAGCAAAAAAACGAATGTGCTTTATATCACATGACTGAAGTACAACTTCGGAAATAAAAGGAACATCCGCGTTTAGTAGCGTTTAATGTTTGATCTGAAATCTCAAAAGTCAGTCAGTTTGAAGGTCCAGAAGTCTAGTACAGTGTTACCTGCTGCAAGGGGTCGTGATAGCAAGCCGCGAGGACCCTGGGAGTGCAGCATGAATACGGCGTCACTGGTGGCAGCACCTTGCCGTCTGTTCCCGATAGCCTTTAAAATAGGATTGAATTTATTTTGCATTCGTGGCAATATTGATAAATGTTGAATAGAGTTACGTCACGCCGGAGTTAGCAAGTAGAAATCTGTAGTCGTGTAGAAATCAAGGTAGAGCAGATTAAAAGTCTTTAACCTAAGATTGACCCCCCCCCCCACTTCACACCCCACGTCCACCGGGACGTGGTCTCTAAAGAGCTCAGTGCAGAGGGGCTCGGGTTCGTTCCACTGGAGATTTCGGAGCTTCTCACCATTCACCGGAGAAGAGCCACCCAGAGGGTTTTAGTGGGACACATACCACCGCCACAAGACCCCGCCTTCCCCCCAGAAGGCGAGTTTAAAAATCTGTTTTTGTCTTTAATCATAAGTATATTTGTGTTCCACACTCTTTACGTTACTCACTTCATGACGACGAGCGAATCCTCGTTCAGGAAGTCCAGATTCAACCAGGGGATCTCGTGCCAGTCGTTTGGCTTCTCCACCCCGCAGCAGCTTAGTTCTATCTGACATCAGAATGGTTATATAGTTATATGTAACGTCATTATTAAAATGTGTAACAGTTCATAGTTTAGGGCACGGCTTGCGAGACTGTCTCACTGCAAAATGGTTAATTTGTAATGTTTTAGTGATATTGTCTAATTGTATTATAAATAACTTTATTTATATTCTTTACTAGCGTACCCAGCCCGCTCCGCCGGGCTAGATTTTGCTTTATTTAAACAATAAACTAACATAATTAAATATTTAATTTAACTCTCACAATATATTAAAATTATTCATTTCTCTCCGTATTCATTCTCTTCTCGAGCGGGTGAAGATCATTACCTACACCCATGTACATGCTAATATATTTCAATAAACTCTTTTTTGTTCAGTTGATAATGACACAAATATACACAACGCATGTGTCAATACAGATTTGGGTTATAAAAAATAGAACATCATCATTGTAAAATAAAAGCTCTATTTGACAGATCGAAAAAGGGAGTGCTCCGATCATCACCAAACTTTTACACGATTACTCGCCAGGTCCATCTGAAGATTCCCTGAAAGTTTCATTGACATCGGTCCGGCCGTTTCGGAGCCTATATAGAACAAACACACACACACTTTCTTTTATATATATAGTGTATGACTTTTGTGAGTTCTCCATTGGAGCCTATTTGAATAAATTTATTTTGATTTGAAGCGTAACGTCACAGGTATAAATTCTGACCAAATAAGTTGGAAGTACAATAAATTTGGTTGCTGTACCTGCATTGTATCCATGAGGTGCTTCCACGTGGGCTCCGTCACGTACTGCGCGATCCCAATCCTCAGCGATGAAGACAGTTCCTTCATTAGAGCCTGAAAAAATGATATCAAGCAACATGAACAGAAAAACAAAATGGATTGGGTTTATTTTAACTCCTATATTCTTTGTTTTTCTTGTTCCCCCGAGATGTGCGTTTCACTCTTATTGCTGTCGACCCCGTTATGAAGTGCGCGAGTCCGGTCTTCGCGCATGCCGACCATAAACATATCCATAGGTTACAAGTAATTCAGAATCGTTTTCTGCGACGAGCCACAGGTGCGCCGTGGTTACAATAACCCAATTCTTTAAGCAGGCATTAGGGTAAGGTCTGCGAATTGTAAGGTCGTATGTTCGAATCCAGATGTGAACCATCTCCGAGCACAAGCTTAAGCTTAGTTGGAATAATTAACAAAAATGTTAGTAAAAAATGTACCTTTAAGGTCCCTCTACAAGCTGCGTAGACCAGCAGCCCGTTAAATGCGACCAGGGTGCCGCTGATGAGCCAGGTCCGGGAGGCGACGGCAGCGCGCGGCCAGTGCGGGTACTTCAGCAGCCATGAGATGAGACGCAGGCCGCTGGTGTACTGCAGCTTCATACAGTACGCATGCAGCACGATCAGCCCGTAGAATAAGTACACAGTTAGCTGGAAACAAAGCCGAGAGCTATATTTAGTATTAGGCTTTGTATAAATGTTATGCGAAGGTTGTACAGCGCGATACGATATTGGGTAGTGTTAACTGGCAACACATTGCACCCAGCTATTGAGCATAGTAACTACTTCCAATGATATCTTAGTGATTTACCTGAACCTTATTGCATCTTTAATTCATAATTAATAATTAAGTTGTTCATCACATTAACTTGGCATTGTAAACAATAACTTTATATTGTAATATGACTTCTAATTAATTTTTGTAAAAATAAGATGGCGAGGACGCGCTGGTGTCACAGCATCCGTTAAAATAATTCCTTGTACAACGTTACACTGCCTCAATAAAGCGAGTGTACTAGTTGTTGGACTATTTCATTCCACAAGACCTACAATTATAACATCAGTCTTGGCTGAATCCGCGCTGTGACAGCCTTGACAACATTTACTGGGACTGTTTTTTTTTTTTTTTTTTTTACGTGTGTAACAAAATGCGGATGCACACCCCGAAGCCATAAGGGCCGGCGACGGCGGTAGTGTCGGGCTCCAACCGACTAAAAATCTTCACACGGTATTCCCCCATACGACCATGTATGTGGGGGTCACGGGATAACATCCCACAGTTCTTCCGCAACCCCCGGCCGTGCCCGTACTCCGGGCCCTACCTAGGAGGGGTGAGAAGCACCCCCCCTGAGACAATTACTACAATGCGGCGCGTCGAATACAAACGCGCCGCCGTTCCCTGTGAGAACCCTCTCCGAGGGGGGCGCCGGATCAACGGCCCATGTCGGTCGCGACGCCAGGTTCCCCGGCCTAAGGAGGCATTCGGCGGTCTTGTGCTCGGCCCCGCCTGTTGGCGGTGAGCCTTCTACGCACTTCGACCGCGTCTTGCCTCCTAGGCACCCGCTCCCTTAGGCGTTCGGTCTCCCGTTTCTGCGACATAATAGAGTCGCAGAATCGGTCTACCGCATCCCATGACGCCTCGCTACCGACCATGGAACGAACCACAGCTGGCAGTGAGAGGACACTCCCTATTGCCGCTACGAGTGCGGCCCTATCCTCCCCCCAGCGCGGGCAATCGGCCAAGGTGTGTGACGACGTGTCCACAGTGTGGCCACATTCGTCGCACGCCTCGTCCGTCCTACCGCTACTACTACGCAACTACTGGGACTGTTACCAATGTTGGCATCATGTCGTATTTGTCCGTTCTTTCTTTCTTACAATAGTATTTTTTTAAGGTATGTCATATTTTCAATATTTCAGTATATAATATAAACTTTATATGTTTAATTATCATATTATTTATTTTATTTTTTGACTTAATAATATATTTATTTATGAATTTTTTTCATCTATAATTTTATTGTATAAAATATATTTTAATCTCATAACTGTTTTATTCATGTATCATATTTAATATACTCTTATTGTGTGTATAAATTCCATATAAAAGTAGTATTGTCATAAAATCTAAACCGCTAAAAATCAGCGCTGTCGCATCCTTGCGACAGCATATGCTGAGACGGTGTCCGATATTGGCATCATATATTAAGTGCTATTTGTCCGTGTAACTTTAATTGTATTTAATTTATTTTTTAATGTGTGTTATATTCTGTCTGTAATGTGTTTGTGTATTATTATGCCTATAAATAAATGTCTGTCTATATTTTTAGTTTATAATATATATGTCCGCGCAAAGATGGTATTGAAAACTTAATAAATATCGCAAAGTAGGGTATAAAAATAATATCAGTGACATCTTAGTGTAATCAATAACTGACATTTGTCTATGTCGTTGTTTGTGGCTTCCTCAGTTATGTAAGTTATTTATTATTGTCATTTGTAATATTTTATTGTCTACATTTAGCGTAAACTTACATCGCCCAATTGTTCTTGTAACTCTGCCGACCCCATGCCCAAGTAAAGAGGAGGCACACTAATAACATTACTTGTACATATCATTATACCCACATTCTATTCATCATTCGGTAAAATTAATATTATGTCCTAACATATGAAATTGGCGTCTTGTAAGAGAGTAACCTAAAGTCGATTTTTTCAAAATATAATATATTTATTTAATCAAAAAATCAAAGTATGTACCATTGCAGTTTATGCACTTTTGTCGTCTCATACGTAGTTCATTGATCCCTTCACTAAAAAAACCATTCAGACGGTAATCAATAAAATCTTTGAAGGTGCTTTGGACTGGCCCATCGGTTGAATTTTTCCCTTGCTGTCTGTTGGAGCAAGGTCCAGGATGTATGGTAGTTTGTCTTAGACATTCCAATTTATGCTCTTCTAATTTGGTAACTGACTGTGGTGCAGTGTGGTGGTGTGTAGTCTAACGTTGTCGTAGAAGGAGGAGAAGTAACAGCGGAGTGGCCCTCAACACCCACGGTGAATCGAAGAGGAACCCATACGCTGGCCCGCGAGATAGGGCCGGCCGAGGCGGCAGCACGTGCTGGCCTCTTGGAGTCCGATTTTGAATTATCTATCTAGTCTTTTGTTGTAAAACTGAATTGAACGTTCGAGTCCGAGGGATGTCCACAAGTCGTTTAAAAACAAAATTAAAATTCGTAAAGTTTTATTTAAGAAGTACACTTAGAAGACTCACTCTATGCACTTGCTTGAGTAGCGACATGACGCGGAAGGAGGCGTTGTAGCAGAGCAGCACCACCAGCAGCGAGATGACGAGCTGGACGATCAGCAACGTGCGCAGTACGGCAGCCAGCCGACAACGCCCCTCTTGACTGAACGTGAACGCGCCCCAAGCCATGCGGCCGCGTCTCGGCCCATGCTAGCTGCCTCTGGTCACACACAGACACACAACACTTACAACTTCTACCATACACGACATGTGGAGCCGGCTAAAACTCTCTTAAAGAGCTATGGGAAAAAGAGCTCGGAATATCTCTGAAGAATCGGATCCGACAGAGAACTAGACAGTGGCAGACGATGCTCAGTGCATGCATGCTTTTGGAGCGGCCTATGTCCAGCAGTGGGCTGTTACAAGCTGATGACGATAGGTTGTCTGGACGAGATCACTCTTAGCTATGACACATTTCGCAATTATATCGACATCGACGACACTACGTCATCCAAATAAGCAAAATACGGTAAGATATTGCGTCAAAAGAAAACTTTAAATCATAGAGAATAATCCCCTCATTATTTTACGTTATTTTTCAAAATGGCACATTTGCTTGCCATTCAATTATACGCATTATTGTTATTTCTTCTCAAAACAGGTATAAGCACCAAGTTTTTCGGTAATTAAATTTCTCTACCATTTAATTTTTTGTAGGACACACTATTGGGTACAGGTAATATACATCATTACCAAAAAATTTAAAGGTTATAGTAATCGTAAGAAAAACATGGCGCTCTGTTTCTTGTAAAATTATTATTAGTCAAAGTTGTTTTATTCTTTTGAGACACCTTAGTAGAATGGGAATACAACATTACCTTGTGTCTAATAGATATCGCCCTTTCAGTATATAACACAAGAGTTTTACAAACGTAACGTAAATTAATTAACTATAGATATAACATAAACATCAAACAAATCACATTAATAAATCACCTTTGAACTCAAATCTGCTTCTAATATCAAGGTTATAACACCTAAATTAAAAATAAACAGAACGTTATTCACCTATTACAATACTTGGACAAATTCATATCAACACATTTGTTGAAATTTGACATTCAATGCAATACTAATAAACTGGCGCGTCAAATTAACTTTTTTTACTTCCAATTTTGTCAGTAAAAAGTTCTATTATAATTGTCTCTATGATTTAATTTGTTTACATTATGGAAAACTATTGGTCAAATCGTCGTTGATACACGTAGACATAAGAATTTTTCTCTTAAAACATATTAATCAATTTACAGACGACGTCTCATAAATTGATGATAGCTGGTGGCATTCAAAAATGTAGCGTTACGGTCGTGTCCCGCTGCGCTTGAGCCGAGAGTAACCGATCGATTCACGATCGAGGTACTGCGTATCCGAATGTGTGTGAGCGAGAGCGCGGCATAAGAGAGAGACGGTAGCGCCGATAATTAGCAAGTGAGAGCGTGGAGAAATAAAATGACCGAACAAGTAAGATAAACAATTTATAAATAAGAAAAAAAATACGCGACCAGTTCTTCTCGGTTGTGCGAAATAATTTAAATGAATTGATAATTGTGATTTAATAAATTGTATTTCATTTTGTAATACATGTATTTTGTTACTTCGTGCCAAGTGCTCATTGTTCTAGGATTCGTTGTCACGACTTTAACGTCCGAGCGCCTTGCGCCCCAGACACCTGCGATTTTTTCATTTGCGATATCTAGTCCGAACTGGCTTAGATACAGAATTAGTTGGGTGAAACGGGGATAGCAATTTCGATTTTGCCTACCCCGCTGGGATTAAAAGCTTATATTAAAGACGCATCATAAAAATAAAATCTGAGCGCTTAGCAACCAAGCATCGAAAAAACAGAAAGCGTTTGTTAGAATACGAGGAATAGGTTTATTCTTAACAGACGCTACGAAGTTTTTAATTATTTTATTTTTAAATATATCTTTATATACATTATGCAACTGGCAGTTATTAAAATATAAAATTAATAAACAACTAGTTTTCATGTCAAAGTTCCATCGACTGACTTTAATTAATTTCACTAGTGTTTGCAAATAAAGAAGCATCTAGTTTATTTGTTGTAATAAGATGGAGGAAGAATCTCCGAAGAGGGTTAAAGTTGCCTGGAGCGACGACCTCAGCCATGATTCTGAGGAAGAGAGGGGTAAGTGAATTAAACTCTACAATTTTTAAAAAGGAAGACAAATGGCTCACCAGTTGCTAAAGGATCTTTGGGAACGTGGCATTAAAGCGGAATGACTCCTTTTATTATTTTTACACGTGTTCTGGGTCTTCTAGTGTGCCGCCGGTAAATAAAAGTATCACGGAAAAATTAAGAATAATGAAATTATATTTTATAAATTTGTTACATTAAAATATATACAATTTGGAAAATGTCAAGACAAAAAGTGTAAGGAAAAACGTTGACATGTGTTTTATAAAAAATTCCAAATATATTATAAATAATTTTATCGTCTAAAATACTTTTTGGTAATTGGTGAATGTTAGTCGCCACAGATCAAGTTAAGTCACCGTCAATTTAAGCTAGGTTTTGAGTGAGTAAAAGCTGTGACGATGCCAATTAGACAAAAAATATTTTAAAGAAGTTTTTCTTTTTGCCCATGGAACAAATTTATAAAATATTATCCAATCTTATTTTCTGTAATACTTTTATTTACTTACTGGATGGACATCTGTCGTCTATTAGTTGCGGATATTATAGTACAGAACAACTCACGGTAGTCACTTATAGTGGTGGGCAGAGATCACTGATTTACACTTAGTATGATCCTGGCACACCTATATGCTTTATTCACATACATTTAAGCCCCTAGATAATCGCCAGTTGACGTTATTACCCTTAAAAGCTCAGTTAAATGCTCACAGGTTTGCCAATAACCAAAGGCAAAAACACGAGGACAGAGTCACGTAGAAGAAGATTGTAAATCAAGCGATGATCATGCAATGCATCAAATCTCAAAAATGCATGAATAGAAGAGCAATAAAGAAGAAGAAATTAAATAGGATTTTCTCCATTTACGTTAAATCCAATTAATAATATGTCATATTAATCTCCTTTCGTAACCTCTTTCAGAGCGCGAGCGGTTGGCTCAGATTGAGAGAGAACTGGCCGAAGTGCCTGTGAAGCCGGTCTATGCTGAAGAGGATCTTGATAAGCTGAAAACTTTCATCATGAGAATGACCACTCTCTACGACCTCAGGGAGGAGGACTGGAATGCTGGGGCTGAGGAGAAGATAGAGCAGTGGATCCTGGATCCACGGTCACTCATGCTCTGCATCTACTTCAAGGGCGAAGTACTAAAGGCGTCCCATGACATCCCCCTGACGCCTGTATACGATCTGATGTATTTTATTAGGCCACCTGATCACGTCTTCCAAGTGGAGACGTTTCATGCCGACATCGTGTTTGGCACCTTCGTGTATTCGGTGGAGTCCAACATGATACAGATTTTGGAGTCAGTTTTTGCGCCATATTTCTTCGCCATCACCACATGGCCAGAAAGTGAGTGTAAACAATCATTGAGAGTACCAGATACTAAGTTTGTAATTATCAAAAACCTGTGCTATGGACTTTTTGTTAAAAAGAACCAATTTTGAAGTAATTTTGATGGTAATACCGACTGCCCATAAATTCACATATGGTACATAATCTTAGTAAACATAGAGATTTCTTATCTGTCCACCTCTTTAGAGTGTAAAGGACGTGCTGGCTTATATTGATCTAGATTACTAAACAATCAGCACGAGCCGCGACAGCTCAGTGTCCGGCTCAGTGTCTGGTTGCATTAAGTTGCATAGTACGTCCCGTGCACGCCTTGATATGCGAGTGCACAGGGAGGAAGGGATTAACCTTCTAACCCGGGACAGTGCAGATAACAAGATACCCCGACTTCTGGGGGATATCTTGTATCTGTACTGTCTTGTAGAAGATTCCCCCCCCCTGTCAAAAAAAAGTTGCGTAGTACTCTAGGAACCTTATTCGTATAAGGTATGTCTTCTGGTGTTCATTCGTGATTCGATTTCGTCTCAGGTGTGAAGAGTGAATTCTGCTCGCACATACACACGTTCCTCGCAAAACTGACAGACCTGTACTACAAGATGCTCGGGCTGACCGTTCTGTACATACCGCGCGAGGGTCAACAGCTCTCCTTTGAACAAGCAAGCGCAGACCGAGAGCTGGTGAAGAGACTGGAAGGTGTAGTGGTCTACTGGACCCACCAGATAAAGTCCTGCGTAGAGGATCACGCGTTTGTTTCAGCCCAAAAGGAACTTTTATGTCCAAGTGACGAATATGACTTTTGGGTTTACAGACGTAAGTAACGAAATTTTCACTATATTTAAAATGTACTATAATTATAACTACAATCAATTCTACTCGAATTGTATCCAGTTTCTTATTAATTTACGCACGCTATGTTCCTGGTGCAATGAATAATTTTTTGGTAATATTAATAGTGTGAAGGTAAATGTTTTACGGTGTTCCACAAGGTTCTGAACTAGGACCAATGCTGTTGAATGTATGTTACGACTGCATCACGCTAGGCCATTGTCCTCCTGAGTGTGAATTTAATCTCCTTTGCAGATAATATTGTATAATACATAGATTTCGGCCCAGGGATAATTACTGGAAGGTCACCATTCTTGGTACAGAATTTTTAGATTCTGCATCCAAGCAATAGTTTGCATATACAACTGAATTCCGATTTGTAAAGGAACACAGCTGATAAATTAATTTGGCTCTGGAGGAGTTTCATTTCCATTTTTTTAGTACAAAAAGTGGCAAACGTACGGCTCACCTGATCTTAAGTGATCACAGTCGCCCATGAACATCCACAGCACAAGAAGAGCTGCAGGTTACCGGCCTTTGAGATAGGAGTAGGCTCGTTTATTGAATTTCAAAAACGTTATGCTTAACTTTCAGATGAAAACTTGAATGCACTTCTATATCAGTTACAAAATCCTGCCGTCAAACACATAACCAAAATTCTTGTGACCACGCATTCCACGTTCATACACCAGTTTCAAGCGCTGTGTGATGAAATAGTGCAGAAGATCCAGGAAGCTACATCGAACGTTGAATTCTTGCAAGTTATTAAACAGCCCTGCGCTGTCCTGGAGTGCGTTGTTGACCCAGATAACATTTCCAAACATATACCCCATATTATCAATCTCTTTAGATTCATCTGGATGGAATCTCCCTATTACAACTCGGACACTCGCATTACTAATCTATTTAAGGCACTAAGCAATCAGATCATAATTCTATGCAAGAACTACATCCAGCTAGATGATCTATTCGATGGTCAAACGAAAAAGGCGCTCGGTGAATTCAGCAAATGCATTGATTGCTGCAAGCAATACAGGGAGATTTACGAGGTCATGGCTGAAACGCATACTGACGAAAACCCCGGCACCTGGGAATTGGATTCGGGCGCTATTTTTAACTATATCGATTCGTTCATTCAGAGATGCTTTGACATGCTGGACGTTTGTAACTGTATGATTATATTTGGAAGGTAATATAACTTATTGAGGGACTTATACGAAATATTTCAGGTGTTTCCTTCAACGCACAACCAATCTGGTTCTATCCGTTGTCACCGGCTTTGTTTCCAGACCGATTTCTTTTTTGGGAAAAGAAGCAACGATGCACTCTTTTCTCAACACACATGCTACTTGTATTTTCGATGTTTTTGGGTGACGATGATCACTCAAGATTAGGTAGTGCCGTAAGTTCGTTTGACACTTTCCTATAAAAAAACAAACTAAAGACATATACATCATGGTCAAATACAACCAACGCGATCCGTATCATTTAAGCCTAGGAACGGTAGTTTGGGTTATGTTCTGATTAATTCTATTTCGTAATATTCCTTTTCGATTTGAAGTCTGTTTTTAATAAATGTCGTAAGCATACATGTTATTTAAGGGTTGATGAGATTGAACAAATAAATAAGCCAATATTTGCCGGCGCCAATGGCGACCAGTTCGAGGCCAAGTGTGACCAGATCGAGAAGTTGTTCAACTGCGCCCTCGGATCTGTCAGGAAGGTCGCGCACACCATACTTGACGTCCAGGCGCCCTCCTGGTATGACGACATCCTGCAGTTCCGGACCACAATTAAGGATATTGAAGTAAGTCTTGTGAAAATGAAAGCCTAGATATTATCGAACCATCTAATATTCCATTCTTTCTTTCATTTCTGGTTGACAACTTGAATAAAATAAAACTCTTACTTGTGCTGCCATCACTCCTACTCTTCACGATGGCAGGACTCGTTGTATAAATTTTATATTCTATGTATGTTGTGTACTGCTAGCAGAATCAAATCAAATAGTCTGGACTGGTATCCGAAGCGAGAATCTCTCAGTTATGCGACGAGTATTCTATTAGTACAAAACTTTTATAGTATTTAATATAATATTAAGCGCTAATTAATTATAAACAAATTTCTATATATGAAAAATATCGATATAAGTGTACAATATATCGCGTAATATCGATACAATCTCACGATAAATTATATCGAAAAATATATCGATATATTTTTGGCATGAACATCCCTAAGACGAAGCAAAGCGCTTTGTTTAGGTTGGAGAGATGTTCTTTACAAAAGGATGAAATCCCGCAGTGCGTCTTAAAGTCCGATGGTGGAACGGAGGTATTAGATCATGACACTTGTAAATCGATTAAGTGCAGTCTTTGTTCCTCAGATAATAATCGAGAATCTAGTGGAATCTGTGTTCGAGTGCGTCAACCACGTGGAGGAGGCTGTTGTCGCGCTGTACTCTCTACACAACTACTCCAAGAGACAAAACCTCAAACGTATTTTTAAAAGGAAAACATCTGAAGTATGCCGTATTTTTTTAACCAACTTTAAAAACTTACAGGCTAATCGAGAACCTACACTCAATTTTTTTTTTCTGAATGAACTACGCCGACCGTCCAGGCGACTATAATGAACTTAATTACTACATTTCAAACTTGACTACGGTTGTTCTATTGTTTCTTTTATGGTGTTTCTATTATGTCAAGGTTTTAAATTGAATAATGGGTTTTTGAACGAGAAACGAGCCGAGATGAAAGAAGAATAGACTAAATCTTTACAAATCCACAAAGCGTCCATTCGCGACCGTCGGAGGTTGCGAGTAATCGCGCTTTACCGCTATTTTATGGGCAGGCCTCACCCCTTACCTGTTAGGATCATGTCCCTTAGATTATCCAAGAAATAGCAACCGACCGAGTCGTTGTTCGGCACTCTCGGGCGCCCTCGGATCGGAATGCTTACGCGTGACATAGTAACCGTCCAAGCCGAGGTTACCCCTCACCGGGGGGACCCTTGTGTCGAGTTACTAGCAATAGAGGTTCAAGCTAAGCGACCTGGGAGCTATGCCACCTCTCAATCCGGTGCAGCAGTAAAGGCAGCTTCTCTGGCCAATCCGTGTAGTTCGCCATAAAAGAGTAGACATTAAAAAAATATTGGCGCTTATTTTTTTAAATATTATAATTTTAGGAACATACTCGTACTATGCGAATAGGTTTTACAAATTATCTTAAGCTCTAGATTAGTATGCATTCAATGTTATCTTTGCGCGAAGGACTATGAATTCGAATGCTGAGATTTCACTGAGCAGGAACTCACGCAAGTTTGGCCTTTTTTTTGTTGACGGGCAGAAATCTTCAACAAGATATCCCGCCTTCCCCTTAAAAGACGGGGTATATTATATATTATTATGTGGGATTTTTACCCGGAGGTTATTGCCTCCACCCTACGCCCTCGCAGTGCAAAGCGACACGGGCCAGCCGATGTCGCCTTCTTTCTGGGTCCACTTCAGCCTTGTCTCCAGGTGAACCCGAGGCCCCTTTTAGTCTAAATTTGGCCTAAGCTAAGCCTGAACAAAGTCAAAGTAAGTACGCTATATATAAATTTCAGTGTCAATGGATAATGAATTTCTTGGACAGACCGCACACAACACAAGTAAGACCGTTGACTTTTTCGCTCTGCTAGTTATTTGTTTCCAGGTATGGGCCATGTTCAGCGAGGTGGTACAGAACACAAAAAAGGACATGGTGGCAACTCGCGGCCAGTACCCTACCGATCTGCCCCCGTTCGCCGGCAGAGCTGTTGTCTTGAGGATGCGAAAGAATCGACTGATCTACTTGAAGAACGTACGTACACAATGTTCATAAGGTATAGGAATATAATAATATTTTTATTTGAAACGGGAAATCATGCAGGTACATAAGTTAAATAGGTTTATTTTATTTATTTTTATTTATAATAGATGAAAAATAGCAAAATAACACATTGAACATAGTAAAGATTTAATTTGTAACAAATTTGTCTTCATACATCTTTATCATTGCAGGTGATGAGAGACGCATCGGTGTGGATGATGAAATGTAGCAACTCTGAAGACGTGATAATGCACGTGAACCGGCTCACCGGAGCCATTGATGTGTCTATCAGGGAGCTTTGGATCTCGTGGACGGTAAGACGGTCATAGCTGCATCATAGACAAGAATAAGGCATCAGTAAATATGCCTATTTTATTTATTTAATAAGGTTTTCCAACAGTATGTACAATTTAACTATGTTAATTTGAAATACCCACAAATACCTTGTCTTACTAACTATAGGAAAACACAGCATACACAAATAGATACGACGTAAACAACACTAATTTTTAAATAGAAAAATTAACTAACGAAGAAATTTAAAGTAAAGAAAGTCCTATTTTTTTTTAAAAAAAGTAGAAAAAAAATAAAAAGTTAAATTTTAAGGCTTAGGTTACACATTTATATATTTATAATTATGTTGGTGGACCAAATAATTTTTAATCCTATTTATAGACGTAATCAGATTTTAGCACATACTAAATAAATAGGGAATCGTGATTTCCTCAGAGAGAAATTTAAGGACATAAAAATTCTAACTGTCGCTTCTCAATATTTATATGAAAATGTGTTGTATGTGCATAAAAATCAAAATGAATTTAAAAAAAGAAGCGACATACATAATGTGTCAACTAGAAATAAAAATTACCTTGTACACGTCTCCACAAAATCAATAACTCTTATATGGGGCAATGTATACGTTTCTACAACAAACTTCCAAATAATCTAAGGATCTGTCTTTAAACAAGTTTAAAACGATCGTTAAAGCCAATCTCTGTTGTAAGGCTTATTACAAAATCTCTGATTATGTAAACGATAACAAAGCTTGGGATCAAGTTGCTCTAACACAACATGATTAATTTATCATTATTGTAAAAGTAAACGAATATTGTAAAAAAATTTAAAGACGTTAAAAAAAGCTCTACTAAGTTTTTTTGTGCAATTTTTCTTAGTGGATTTCCGTTCGAAATTGCACGGTAGGGAAAAAATATTGGACGATTCAAAGTAGATTCTCGCTCTCCTTGAGCACAGTGCAGAGGGGCTCCGGTGCGTTTCTCTGGTGGAGATCCCGGAGCCCCTCACCATGCGCCGAGGAAGGGCCACCGGGGAGTTAGTGGGTCAAACCCCACATAACCGCCACCTTCCCCCCAGAAGGTGGGGTATCTTTTTGACGATTTCCTCCCAGTTAACATAAAAAATAAGGTTTTATTGTCAGATCATATTATCTGACAATAAAACCTTATTTTGGGGCAGTTTATCATTTTCACCAAAGAGTCTAAAGATTGGTTCCCGACTGAAATGTTATGTTCCAGCACAATCTTGATGAGAAATGCGGAGCCGGTCTCAACAGGACCTTGATGAGAAAGAGCTCTGAAAATGTAGGCCTAATGGAATGCAACATGGACGTGTAAGTAGATTGGTATTTATGATGTTAGCCTGATGTCCTTCCCCAATGTTAATTACATTTTCGTGATATTCCAGGAACATTCTAGATTTGTGCAAAGAAGCATTTCATTGGGAGAATCTGGGTTTGGACATTCCGCTCCATGCGTATCAGGTACGGCGCCTATTGATCATAGTTTTCTCTGGAGACTATGTCTCATCAACATCACAGAACCCCAGACATTTTTACCTGATGTCGAAAAAGGAGAACGTTCAATTGTCTGTGTACTCATAGCGCCAGGTTTTTCAAGGAACAGGTTTTTTTGGTTTGAAAGGGTTTCAATTAGGTCGGTTATTGCTATAGGACCTAAGCGAGGTTCTGCAGATATACCGGGGTATAAACAGACAAACATAGATATAGAACAAAAACATAGACACAGATGAATGGAGAAACTCTTCCTATATTAAAATCTTTTTAAATTCTTTCAAGCTAGGTTTGGTTTGTTTTTGGTGTAATTACACATACATAACGTATTAGCTAACAGATTACACTATATCCATAATAACCAAAGCCTTCTTATCTCGACTCCCTCTTCTGTTAGACAATTTTGATTCAAACCCGTACTAATTGGCGTTAGTATAATTTAATACGTACTTAACGTATGAATATTCTGTACAAAGGTTTACGGGAAGAGCAAGACGCTGTTGTACGTATACGAGAACGTGCTGGCGGTGGTTAAGGGTTATAACAAGATCTTAGACGCCCTCTCAGACGACGAAAGACTTCTTTTCAAGCCACTGATAACAGTAAGTATATGAATTACGTTTTTTATATAAATAATAAGTTTTCAAATGTGTATACAACCGTATGGTGCCGTCAGAGGTTACCTCAACTTCAAGTTGGTTCACATCTTAACGAGAAGAGATGGGTTTATTTAGTGTCAGCCCTGTAGTTCTGGGCTCTCAAGAATAGGACTATGGTATCCCCTGCCTGTCGTACAAGGCGACTAAAAGGGGCCTCGGGTTCACTGGGCGACAAGGGTGGCCTGCGTCGTCCACCAAATTGGACCCGGGAAGAAGGCAACATCGGCTGGCCCGTGTCGCCTTGCGCTGCGAGGGCACAGCGGGGGAGGGAGTAGCCTTCCCCCCGGGACGTGCTCTTCTTGAGCACAGTGCAGAGGGGCTCCGGTGCGTTCCACGTTGAGATCCCGGAGCACCTCCTCATGCACCGAGGAAAGGGCCACCGGGGTTTTAGTGGGTAAGAACCCCACATAACCGCAGCCTTCCCCAGAAGGTCGAATCTTTCTGAAGATTTCCTCCCCGTCAACAAAAAAAAGGTTTATTTAGTGTTCAAAACATCTGGAAAAATACCTGCTATATGCCCTGTCATTTTAACTGAATAAAATTATATTTTTTAATGGTTGCACTCGTAGCACCGTTATATATGAACAATTTTTTTTACTATAAATTTTACTAACATTTCTATTAACCATTTCATATAAACTCGTCTATGAATTTGTTTTTTTTTTTCTAAATGATAGTATTTATTCAAAATGACAGAATAGTTGAGTAATTATTTACACAGTGCCTTTATACCTGTCACTGATCGTATATAAGTCTTAAGAAGAACCAGAAAAAATGTTGGTGTTTGAAAGTAAAGGCAGAATTTATTTATTAAAAAAATTAAACTGACAATTCCATAAATAATATCACATTACAATCATAATATTTACAATCAAAATACTTATTTAAATTATCATAATCTGTTTTTAAGAGGATAAGCATTGGTCTAAATGATTATTCATGTCAACTTGTTCAATCATCTGGAGACAGCAAGGACATGGATATTTAGTTCCGGTAGCATTCAGAGTTTGAGTTTCATCGAAAATATCATCATCATCATCAATTACTATTGTCTCGTTGGCAAAACTGGTGGAAGTGCCTTCCTCAGGTATTGTTGTGTTATTTTCGAAGAAAGAGAGACATTCGTCTAAATGTTCTGCAATAGGTTTCCTAATGATGTCCCCACAGCATGGACACTTTTGTTCTGTGAAAGCTGAATTCGCATCTTTACTACAACCGGGTTCTATTTTAATACTTGGTGATTTTATCTCAGAAGCCAAATTGTTGAGGAACGATGGTAGATAACCTAAATCAATGTCGGCCTCTTTTTTAAAATTACCAGATTTCTGTAAATGATTTTCTAAATTTATTTTCTTTGATATTAATTTGACTTTATTAAGATCTTTCTTATCGGATGCATTGTTTTGACTATCTGCAGTTCCATATACAATACTATTTGTGTTTCTGGAAGCTTCTTTTTTTATATATTTTGTATTTATTAAGTCTATGGAATCAACATATCTTTTAGTTTTACTTTTAGAATGTTCACCATTATCACCTTGTGAAAAATGCACTGGAATAGCTGCTTTATTTTGTACTTTTGCTTTATCTTCACGATTACTAGATATCACAGTTGGAACTATTTCGATTGACTTGCCGTCTTTACACAATTTATCTATGACCCCTTTATTCAAACACTCATCTACATGCCTATTTATTTCTTCATCTTTAACTTTAACATTACAAATAGGACAACTGACTAAATTTACTTTAGTTGCTATTAACTTGTCATCTGTTTTAGATTGGGTAATTGTTATGTCTTCACCGTAAATATCTTTCAAAACTGAAGTCGCTACTTTTTTAAAGTAATCATCAATTTTTTTTATTTTATTTGGAGGGGGTGAAGTCGAAAAATCTCTTGACTTGTGCTTATTTATGTTTATTACTTCAGTATTTGTTCTGGTCCTTGATTTAGTGTTTTTGGAAATGTTTGTCATCACATTTTGTATATTATTCAATTGCTTATTTGCCCATATATTTCTAACTGTCTCAACAACATCACTAGATGGGGGAATTTTCTTATTACTATTTATATGGCCTTTATCATTATTTTTATTAACTTTTGGACTAAGTATATTGTTTTTGGTCTTTTGATTTATACTAATAATATTATTATTTTTAACATTTCCATTTACCACAATTCCTTTATTGCTGTCTTTTAAAATATTTTTAGGCTTGTTTTTAGGTTGCGGTGGAATGTTTTTATTAATCACATCATTATTATTGTTTATAAACTTAGTAATATCAGCCTTGGGTGTTATCTTGGATTGTTTCTTACTACCAGAGTTTTCAGGTTCTTTAATTTTAATAAATGTGCCGCCGCATGTTGATTGATGTCTTTTCCACCATTCATCATTAGGACCTGGCGCTCTATTCGCTGTACGGCGTATAATGCCGAAATACGGCTTCTTAGTTTGGCAAGGTCCATTGCAACGCCACCAATGTGTTTGATACAATTTTACCTGTAAATGACACATATTTATTTTTCAATTTCAAATACATTGTTAAACATACTTAAGCTTATTAATTAAGAGTCAAAATCGAATTATTTAATTGGAGCATAGCAACAAGACAACTAAGATATAAAGATATTAAATTTATATTAAAATTATATATTTTTTATGGCTTTTAATGTCTGATGGTCATTGTTTTCTTATTGTTTTGTGTAATACTTAAAACCATGTAATATGAATAAAGCACACCTCATCGTGAAAATCATGATAGATACTTATGTTAAGTCCAGCCACTTTGTTAATTCTATGCATATGTGATTGAAAGTTTGGTCCATGGCCGTTGCGGTCTTGATCCCTGCATGTTACAAATAGAAATGCATGGATCATCTCATGCAGAAGAGTTTCAACTAGATCCTTTCGGGGGCGTAGTTTAAGCAGGGGTTCACTGAGAGCAATGTCACATAGACCTCCCCTCCCTTCATATCTGTAATAAACAATATCTAGCGTAAATGTAAATATTGTAGATATTTCAACATGTATAACATGTTTACAGAGGTCAGAGCGCATTGGTTTTTGACACCTATATATTCAGTTTTTTTAATTATGCCTATCTTATTACCACTTGTGATAGCTTGAACTTTGTTTTCAGTAGTTATATAATTTCAGTAGCATTCAAATTACTCCTATGGCCATGGTTTCATAACCCAGCCAGCTTCAATTTATATAATTGTTTAAAAAATTCACTTGCTAAAATTTGTGTATTTGAGATCCAATAAGCTTTGTGTAAAATGGACAGCCACTGTCTATCCCAAATATGTCAGAGATTAATTTTATATTACATGCTAAGAACTGATACATCATATCTTTTTAGCGGGATTCTTTTGTATAGAAATAATTGAGGGTTAGTAGATATTTGAATGATTCAAAGGGCATTTGGTTGGATAAACCTTACGTCCTGATGTGATCTCTTATGGAATGCACTAGTGCACCTCTGTACTGTGCATGTACAATAAGATTTTATGACTGTTCCTCATCATTTTGGACTATTTTGTTTTGAGATATGTTAGATACATATTACAAAAGAAAAACTTCGTTTTAACTTTTGAGGAAGATAAAAAAATTGATGAAATTGTCATAAAAAATATTCTAAAGCATCATTCGCTATTAAGTAAATACTTACGAACAAATCCCTGCACATGAATACATTCTTTTACTCCATCGCACTACAGCTCTGCTGGCTAATTTTGACCAGAAAAATAACATATCAAAATTAATAAACAAATTGTACACATTTGGCGTAGGATCGATCAATTCTAATTCTGGATCACCTAAATTCATATTCATTGGTTTTATATTTACACATAATATGTTCTGACATTTATCGTACATATATAATAAAACAGTTCAATGTTTTAAATTTAAATATCACACAACAGACGGTACTATGGTAAACAAATATTGACAATTTAAACAGTTGGCAGCTGTCATCTGTCAGTTGTTTTCTAACAAGTTTTAAAACTAAAATAATTTAGAGTGCCAACTTAGCCAACTTAGCGCCAACTTTCATTAGGCTTAGCAAGCCTAATGAAAAATACTTCGACACGTAAATTTTAGAAGACTTCAAGAAATATAGGTGGTTATAAAATTGTTTTTACAAACGCTTTTTACAGATTCAGATAGTAAAAATTTAAAATAAATGTGAATTAAAAAAATACTAATAATGCTGATAGATATTGAATTTAAAGAGAAATAATATTCACCTTTGCCAATCCAGTTTAAGGAGATAGAAGCTTGATCATTTATGCGTTTGTGTATAAGGGGTATTTTGTTTTAACACCTATTATTTTTATTCGTCGTCTTTTTTTTGCGTTGAGGTAGGTTTTCAACTTTTTTACTTATGGTTATTTTTTTTCTCAGGCTTGTGAAAGAAAAGTACAACCAGGAATATCTAAGTTGACCTGGACATCTACGATGTCTGATGAATACATCGCAGACTGTGTTACTCAGATTGGAGAGGTCGGAAGAAATTCGCATCTAAATATTAATTTGTATATTATGCTTATAGCCTTATATGTAATTATTAATATCTGTCTTTTTACAGCTTCAAGATTTTCTAACTACATATAAAAATTGCAATGTCAATTTGGTTAAAATTATGGAAAAAATTTGTGATACTCCATTCATAGAGTTTGATATTTATAACGTGTTTGATATCAAAAATCTTAGAGAATACATTCGCACTATGGAAGCAGAAGCTGCATCGAAAATTTTAGAAATGTATAAGGAGATTATAATTTATCTTGTCATTGTGTATGAAGGATTTGAACCATTTATACCACAAGTAAATATAAATTTATTTCGATAAATTACTTTGAATGCAGAAATTTATAGACTTTGTCTAAAAAGATGTTGAACGTGGTACTGTTACCAAAATCAAAATATACATAAATACGCTCAATCCCAATGTAAAACTGCTTAATTAAGCACTTAATGAATATATTACGAGAAATTGTTATTATAGACAAATTTAGATACGGATATTCCCCTATGATTATATGATTTTTTTTTAAATCATATATTTTAAATATTGTATGGTGTATTAAATTTACTTTGCTTTATATTTTTTAAACTAATAACAATAATGACAGATGGCTGACCAATGGGTAAAATATGTAAGAAGATTTGATCGGATTTTAGAAGATGCTTTACGTTTATCTATTAAATCAACAATGCAGAATATGTACAAATGCGTTCATGGAGACGGTAATCAGACTTATTTATATCTTATTCTAGATTACTCTACAACCTGACAATCTGCTAGAGCAGCGAGTTGGTCCCAATAGGACACCATTCGGAGCAACTCGAAATCTAAGTCAATAACTCCTTTTTTAATTTTTTTAAATCTGATCCGACTGCGGAAAGGCAATAATGTTATTGCACACACACACATGGGACAAATTGATATTAAATTTCGCCATGAATAGTTATCTCTCGGCCTCGTTCCGGACACTGTCGACCTTAATATCATATCTTTTTCAAATTTTCTCAGCATCACGAAGTTGATTCTGTAAATTGATATCAATTACTTAGACGTTTTTTTAAGTTTTATTAAATATATTTTTTAGGAACAATGGCGCCTGCACCACTGATCAAGATGAATCTTTACCTTTCCGATAAAAAGATCGTATTTATTCCGACCAGTAATGAACTTTGGGAAACATTTACAACCGTCCTTGATGAAATTGTACATATAATGAGTACGATACCGAGACTGTTTGAGAAATTCTCGCTCCCAGCGGGTGGTTTGAAAAGATTTTGTGAAGCTATTAAAGTAGACACGGATAGCAATAAACTTCAGGCATTAATTGATGCAGGTAAGTTTAAGACAAAGTTATGACGATTACTTATTGCTTCATGTTCTAAGACTTCAATATAAGTCCATACAGCATATACTTATTATTTATGAGCACTTCATTCTATTACCTTCTTCTATTCTCTTTTCAAAAGCTGACTCCCCGTCTTTGGTGAGCTCCTTAGAATTATCAATAATTAAAGCTGATTCTCCAGAATATCTTCGTGGACGCTTCGTACTCAAACACTTAGTCGGCCGCGAATCTTGAACCTTATTTAACAAATTTTTAACGACCGACGATGTCACACGAATTTTTATGACATTTCTTTTACCTGTACAGCTATGAAATAGTTTACCGGTTAAGATTATGGAGGCTTCGTCACTTTCTACTCACACAATGTAGAATTACAAACTGGTATATATACTGTCGTTTATGTATTCTATGTATATTATTATATTTATATTGAAGTATCTAAGTATGTAAATGTATATTTATTTATCTATATTAATGTAGGAGGGGGAGCAGTCTGAATAAATAAAAATTGTAGAAATTAGTGGCTCAAAAAACTTCTTTTATTTCACCTTAATTTTATATTCACACTTCGTGTCCACGTCGTAACTTCAATCGTAATGTAATGTCACTTAATGTCGTCCATCTTTCTTATATATCTTTTATTCCCAATCACTCGCCATTCGTTCACTCATCTTCATTCTCACATTCGGATACATCTTTCATACTTTCATGTTGATCGGATACAACTTACAAGTTTTTTTTTTTTTCCTACAACTCGGCCATTCTGCAATTCAGTCTGTCCTCAGACTGACGACTTTACATTAGTTCAACTTACAAAATATAAAAATTATACAGCTATACTTTACAAAAACAATAAATTTCTTTCTCTAACTTTCAACAAAATTTGGCATTATAACAATCTTAATTACTTTTAGCGCTTTTTTTAGCAAATAGAAGCGTATTTTACTACTTGAAGTTACATATTTTCTTAAGTAAATTTACAATACAATTTGTTAACACTATCACCTTAAAATTAAAACAAAACTTTTTTTCTTAGTTTCACAAAACAGCTTATTGAGAATAAACAACTTAAAACTTTCTCTACTTCTTAACAGATAATTAACTTAGGAGTAAGTATCTTTCTTTTAAATAAACAAGGATAAAAAAATGACAAGTCTATTTTTTTATACTATTTAAATTGGGTAAAATAAACTAAAGCCATCTTTTCATGTTATCAACAGCTGACACAGTTTTAATAGGTCCTTCTTTAGCTCTATTTATTTTTCCACCTCATACCTGTCCTTGCCTAACTCTCTTATCCTTTCGATAAGGACCAAAGAATTTTTGTTTAATTTTCAAAGCATTACCAAACTGTGTTCTGGATATTGCAACCACATCACCTTTCCTATACCTCTCCCCTTTCTTCCTTTTTCTATTAAATGTTTTAATATTCTCCTCTTGAATTTTCAGTATTTGCGCTTTAGCTTCTCTTCTTAATTTATCTCTCTTCTCTATAAATTCTCTTCTATTTTCTTCTTCTAAATATTCCAAAATTTGCATATCTTCTTTTAGTCTCAATTTAGTTCCAGTTAATAGTTCAAATGGTGAGGTATTAATTGATCTTTGATAAGTACAATTAATTACTTGTTGAAGCCTGCTGACATATTTGTACCAATGTGCGGGTTGCTCTATGCACATCTTTGTCAACACAGAAATAATAACCTGATTTATTCTTTCTACCTGACCATTACCTCGAGGAATTCCTGTTGTGATCTTAATATGTTCAATTTCTTCTTCTTGACAATAATTTTGAAATTCATTTCCTGTAAAAGCGGTTCCTCTATCTGTCACTATACGCCTGGGGTTTCCAAAATCTTTCTGATGTAACTTTAATTTTTCTACAGTCTCTTTAGCAGTCACTGTTTTCACAGGATAAATCCAAACAAACTTAGTGTACCCGTCTATGACAGTGAGAATGTAATTGTACATTTTCTTAGTGACATCCAAAGGTCCAACGTGATCACAATGAAGTGTATCTAGTGGAATGTCACCCTTATCAATTGGATTTAATAATCCCTCCTTCTTTCGGACTTCCTGGTTGCTAGTATACAAGGTACACATGTGTTAATAATTTTATCTATTTTAATATCTAACTTGCTTATGAAATAGTCTTTTCTAGAACATCTTTTATCTTTTTCTTTCCAAAATGACCTATTTCATGAGCTTTCTTTATAATCTCCATATCCATCGCCTCAGGTACTACTAACTTCTTCTCTACACCTTTGTATAAAATATCATTTTCTATAAAATAATCCTCATATTCAGTTTTCTTCAGAATTTCCTTAACAGCTTTTAATCTTTCATCTTCATTTTGGGCTTTCTTCATTCGAGCATGTAATTCAATGTTAATCACACCTATGTTTCTACTGAGAGAGTCCACATGGGGCATCTTATCTCCATTTCTATGCTGGATAGTATACTCAAAGTCTTGCAAAAACATAATCCATCTTGCTACTTTAGCTGAAACATCTTTCTTACTTAGCGTCTTTTGGAAAGCTTCACAATCCGTTACTATTTTAAATGGAATACCAATGAGATATCTGCGGAATTTTTTCACACCTTCAATCACTGCTAAAGCTTCTAGTTCATAAGATGAACACTTCTGTTGAGCTTCAGTAGTCTTCCTACTCATATAATGTACAGGATGCATACAGCCATCTTCTGTATCTTTTTGTAGAAGTATTGCTGCATATCCATGCTTGGACGCATCTGTATGCAGCTCTGTTTCCAATTGAATATCAAATATTTTAAGCACTGGTTCACAACATAACTTGGACTTTAACAACTGAAAGGCACATCTTTGTTCTTCATTGAACTGAAAATCACCACTTTTTAACACATCACTTAACGGCTTAGCAATCATAGCGTAATCTTGTATAAACTTCCTGAAGTAAGATGTCAAACCAATAAAACTATGAAGTTCTTTTAAATTTTAGGTTCAGGATACTTCATCACAACATTAGTTTTCTCCATGGATGGTTTCACTGTACCATCAGACACAATGTGGCCTAAATACTCCACTGATCGTTGAAGTAATTGGCTTTTCTTCCAATTAATTTCTAAACCATACTCCGCTGCCACCTTTAGTACATCTTTCAAATGTTTAACACCTTGATCTTCATCTTCAGCTAATATTATCAGATCATCAATAAATATTAAAACTGTTCTGTTCCTAATAAACTCAGAAAATATAATGTTGATATAACGGGTGAAATATTTCGGGCATATCGATAGCCCAAATGGTGCCCTCAGAAACTCATATTGGCCTTCTGGATTACTGGTTACAAAAGCAGTATACTTAATAGACTCATCTTCAATTGGTAAATGGAAAAATCCATTTTTTAAATCTAAAGTACTGAAAACCCTCGCTTTACTCAATTTATCAATATGATCATCTATCACTGGTAATGGATGTTCATCCTTAACCATTTTCTGATTTATTTTTCGATAATCCACACAGACTCGAGTAGATCCATCCTTCTTCTTGACCAAAACCAGAGGACTAGCATATTCAATAACTCGACGCACTATTTCCTTCGATAACCACTCATCAATCTGCTTCCTAACTAACTCTTCTTCAGTCAAAGCCAACCTCCTAGGTCTTTGTGACACTGGTAATTCATCTTTTAAAACTATTTTTAACCTTATAGGAGCTTCCTTAGACTTTATAGGATGATAATTATCTATCAGCTCCTGAATGCCTGGTGAATGATGTCGATCTTCATTACTACTTGTTAACATATTCATTAAATAAGAACTGTCATAAGAAAGTGGCCTTATTTCAACTGCACCCCTGTCAATAACAATAACCGTATTGTCAACAAAAGGTTGCCCTAATATAACCTGGTATGGTATCACATTAGTGGGCACAATACAAAAACAAGTGTGGTAACTGTGACCATCGATAATTATGTTGGTATTAAACTTACCGATAGAATACACCTTGCTGGGACCTAATCCAACTAGTGTCATTTTTTCTGCCTCATAGACTACATTATCAAACCTAGAAAAAAATTCATACGACATTAAATTTAGATCACTACCGGTATCGAGTAAACATTTGACTAATTGCCCACGCACTTCTCCATATTTCGTAGATTTATTGAGCGAACCATCGTTGTTTACACTACAAATATTTTGGTCGCTACAACTGACATCGCCGGCACTGGATGGATGCCGATCTGACATTGACAGTTGTTCGCTGCGCTCCATCGTACACTCACCGCTCTCTTCATTCACTCCCGCCACGCCATCTGTCGATCCGTTTTGTACTAGCATCGCCTGCGACGATCGTTGCCGATTTGAATTTTGCTCACCTGACGCTGCCGCCATCTTGTATGCCTTGCAATCCGCGCCAACATGTCCGAATGAGTTGCATCGGAAACATTTGACTCCTTTGGAACATACATTCGCCAAATGACCTTTATCCCCGCATTTGTAGCATCGCGGAATATATGCCGGCACACTTGCACCATTCCCTAACGTTAATTTCTCCGTTTTCTTTAACCTTTCTTGCGGTCTAACAGCTTCCTGCCTCTGCTTCTTAGTTTTCATCTTGAATGCTTCATATAGGGTTAATTTTTCTTTTAACACAGAGTAACTGGTGACGCCGTAGAACATCAACTTATTCGATTCGTAGTCGGAAATACCATCTATTATGTATTGTATCGCGACATAATCTGGGAATTTGCCACGTTTTCCCAACTCCTTCATTATCAACATGTACTGATAGTAGGTTTCATTTGCACGTTTTTTTCGACTAGACATAATTTCGTGCATTTGTTTAGAATTCACAGACTCGGGAAATTCTTTGCACAGCGCAATCTTGAGGTCGTCGAATGATTTGAAAGTCTTCTCCGTTCTAAGCCATAGCCCCGCCGTTCCAGCTAATGATCGACGTGCTATTATTAGTTTTTGATGCTCCGTCCATTCGAATATTTCGGCATTGTCTTCAATGTCGGATGCCCATTTCGAAGATGAGTACGTCATGTCATCTCCGGTGAATTTTGCAACAGGGTCGAACATTCCGGATTCGCATCGACTCGTGCCACCATACGCCGCCGTGTTCAACGATTCAAAAGAGTCTTCCTCTGCCATCGTAATATCGTCGCGTCGTAACGATAATTTGAATTTCTTCGTAATTCGTCGTGTTGGCCCGACTTTTTCACCTCGTGTACTCGTTTGAGGTTATGTCGCCGGCGCCCGTCGTTTGCTTCGTAATCGTCGTTCACTTTACTCAGACTCACAACCCCTTTATCCCGTTATCCCGGACGAGAATTTGTAGGGGGGGAGCAGTCTGAATAAATAAAATAGTAGAAATTAGTGGCTCAAAAAACTTCTTTTATTTCACCTTAATTTTATATTCACACTTCGTGTCCACGTCGTAACTCCAATCGTAATGTAATGTCACTTAATTTTTTTTTTTTTTTTTGACGAACTAACACAGTTGGCACAGAGAAGCTGGCCTTTACTGCTTCACCGGATTTGAGAGGTGGCACAGCTCTTAGATCGCTTAGCCTGAACCTCTATTAGGTGGTAACTCGACACAAGGGTCCCCGGTGAAGTAACCTCGGCTTGACGGTTACCATTATTACGCGTTAGCAGTCCGATCCGAGGGCGCCCGAGAGGGCCGAACCACGACTCGGTCGGTAGCTATTTTATTAACGAAATCTACTGGGACAATCTAAGCTAAACTAACTTATATGCCACTTCGGGAAGCGTTAGCGCTGGGAGAAGAAGTGGCCGAAGAAACTCCAGCAACGCTCCTAATCCTATCGAGAGGGTGGGGTTTCCCCATGAAATGCTTGTATCGCGCAAGGATTATTCGCAACCTCCGACGGTCGCGGATGGACGCTTTGTGGCTTTGTAGAGATCTAGCCTGTGCAACGGTGATCACATCGTCCGGATCGTCGAGGACATGTCTCGGCCTCCGGGCGACGCGTCTGAATTTACAAGTGGGGATAGCCTTGTAAGTGGCGGCACTCACAAGAAGTTTATTTGAATGTTTGGTGGCAGTCTCGAAAAACCGTCGAGATGCCTGCTTAAAGAATTGGGCTATCGTCGGCAGCCCTGTATCGACATGTAATTCGCGGTTGCGTACGAACCACGGCGCACCCGTGGCTCGTCGCAGAAAACGATTTTGGATAACCTGGAGTCGGTGAATATGACGGGGGGAGGCATGCGCGAAGACCGGGCTCGCGTACGTCATAACGGGACGTATTACTGCTTTGTAGAGTGTCACCTTATTACGAAGGGACATTTTGCTCTTTTATTGATTATGATATAGGCGGCCCATTACGTGGGCAGCCCGGTTCCTGACTCGAGTTACGTGCGGTCCGAAGCTGAGTCTCGGATCCAGAAGTACACCGAGGTATTTAGTTTCGGTGACCCAGGGAATGGGACTACCGAGAAGCTGGATATTGGGAGAGACGGAGGGCTACGCCTAGCTTGTCTCGAAAAGTACATGGCTGCGCTCTTAGCCGGGTTGATTTCGATCCTCCATTTCCGGAACCAATCCCTAAGGCATTGGCCGCGGTCTGGAGTTTCTTGAGAATAATTTCGGGGAACGCCCCGAAGCATATATGCCAGTATCGTCGGCGAAAGGGCTAGCTCCGCTCTACGTGAGCGCGGGATGTCGTTGGTGTAGAGCGTGTATAGGACTGACCTAGCACGGAGCCTTGCGGTACTCCGGCGCGAACGGGACGAGGAGTGGAGCGCACTCCCTCGACGCGGTACGTGAAGGTTCGACCTGTAAGGAAGTCTCGTACTGTGCGTACGAGATAGTCCGGCACCTCGAGCTCGTACAGCTTGTATACGAGCCCGGCGTGCCAGACTTTGTCGAATGCCTTCGCCACGTCCAGGAAGATGGCTCCCGTGTGCATGCCGATGATTGACTTGGCATGTATGTGCTCCGTGATGCGGAGCACCTGTTGGAATGCACGAGTGTTTGGCACGGAAGCCAAACTGCTCTGGGATAGGAAGCTCTCGCGAAACCATGAAGGCGCGTAATCGAGCTAAGATGAGCCGTTCGTACACCTTCCCCAGAACGGAGAGGAGACTAATTGGCCGATAAGAAGAGGGATCGGTGCGCACTTTGCCGGGCTTGAAGAACCCTATCACTACGGCTTCCTTCCACTCGTTGGGAAGATGCCTTGTGAAATGGCGGCGTTGAATATTATAACTAAAAGGCGTATAATATTCTCTGGAAGGCGTCTGGCAACCAGATTAGGTATGCCGTCTAGACCGGGGGCTTTGCGGGGACGCAAATTTTTTAACACATCCTCAACCTCGGTACACGTAATCGGTGGAACGGGATCGCGGATTAGTTCGTTCGCCCTCCGTTCGACCAAACCCTCCACCCTGAGGAGGTGGGCGGGTCGACCGGAAGGGCGCTGGGAGAGCACTGAGACTCGAGACTGTCAGCCAGACACTCGGCCTTCTCCTCGTCCAGTGAAGCTGGCGGGAGATTGGGACGGGTGAGAGGTGGCATCCCATGGTCGGGGTCGCGTTTGAGCGATTTTGGTAAACTCCAAAATGCCAAGTGGGAAGGACGAATTTCGCTTAACGTACTGTTCCACCGCTCGTTCCTATAGGCAGCTATGCGTGTTTTCACCTCACGCTGTAATTTATGTAGCTGCCAACGGTGACGCACGGTAGGGTACAGATCGTAAGCCCTAGCGGCTGCGTTCTTACGTCTCATGAGATCACGGATTTCAGAAGGCAGGACCCATCGCTGATCGTCAATGACCGGTACCTCCTGGGAGCAGTCAGTAATGACTGTCTGAATGTGTCTCGTGAGCGCGTGCGCAGCGAGATTGGTTTTGAGCGGAGAATCTACGTTCTCAGGAAACGCTTCTAAGTGAGGGGGAGCTGGCATCTTTCAATTGGGACTCAAGTTTGTGCCAGTCGATGACGGTTTTAGTTTGGGGGGGCGGTTTGAGCTGAGGGCCCAAGCCGCAGAAGTACGGGGCGGTGATCCGAGTGAAGCTCGTGAATCACGTACGGGTTGGTCACTGTGAGAGTGACATGACGGAGAATAGCAATGTCTAAGACATCCGGTGTGTGATCCACATTATGTGGGAAATGAGTGGGCTCTTGTGGTCCCACGATCTCGAAGTCGAGAGAATCAACCAGAGATTCGAGGGCCAGCCCGCGTGGATTGGTCATACGAGAGAACCACCGAGGATGCTTGCTATTGAAATCGCCGGCTAAAATCGTAGCATCTCCGAGAGAGAGGAGAGCTTCGAAGTCCGATCTGAGAATTTCTTTGCTACGGTGGCAAGGAAGATACACCGAAGCAAATGTGATAGGGGCGTGGCCTGTCATGGCTAGCTGGCAGACCGAGGCCTCGAGGTGCGCTAAACGCGGCGTGGCGATCGGAACGCAATGCAAGGACCTCCTATAGTAAATGAGTGCCGCCGCCTTGGGCGCCGGCTCTATCATTCCTAACGATGTTATAGTTCGCAATCTTCGGATCACGAACGGAGGGTTTGAGAAATGTCTCCTGCACTAACATTACGTCGACTTGATGTTCGCGGACGAAGTTCGCGACTTCGTCTTTTTGTTCCCTAAGCCCGTTCGCATTAAAAAACGCGACGGTCAACGAACGGGGTTTGACTCTAGCTGCGGGAGTCATCGCAACGCCATAAGGACGTGTTGGTATTTAAGAATGAGGGCTGCTTTCGAGCCCAGATTCTTCGCGTTGACATACTCGTTGGCAAATCCTATAAGGTCTTCGATGTTCACTGAACTAAATAGGTTGTTCAGTGATTCGAAGGCCGCGGGAATGTCGGACGTTTCGGTTTGAGGCGCGGATTGCCGTGCCTGGCTCGGGCGAGTGGTGGTCGGTGCGGTCGAAGCCGGCACCGGGCGCGTAAGTGGCGCGAAATGGGTAGTCGCTGCGGCCGCCGCTGTATAGCTAAGCGGCGACTGCCACGCAGGTCGTAGTGGCGGGAACGCGGACGGTGGCGGCACCGGCGTACGTTTGGCGGCGGCGGGCGCGGTTTTAACGGCCGGCCGTTTACGTTGGGGAGCATTCGGGCACCCTTCCAGTTGGCCGTGTGGCCCGTCTGCTTGCACAGTACGCAAGCAGGCTCCTCCGTCTGGAGGGCTTTGTCCTTTGGACGAGGACAATCGCGGGTGCCGTGGTCTTTAGGCACTTGACGCATCGGGGTCGCGCGAAGCAGTTGCGCGCCGAGTGGCCGTACAGTTGACAGCGATGGCATTGCCCGGGCAAGCCTGTTTTGCGCGGTACCTCTACGGAGATACGCGCGAACCGGCAGAGTGATTTAAGGTCGAAGATGCGCTTGCCCTCGGGGTGCGCTCTAAGGTGACCTGGACCATATCTAAAGGGGTCTTGTTCCGCTGTCTGAGCATGCGGTGTACATGAATTATTGGGAGGCCTTGCTCCTTTAGGTCGGCGGTGACCTCTTCAACTGATACCTCAGCGGGGATCCTTTTGATAATCGCCCGCAGGGTGCGCTCTTCCGGGAGCGCATAAGTAAAGAAATAAATGTTGCACTGCTGCATAAATGCAGTGACTTGGCGGAAGGATTCCGCGTCTTCCGCCTGTATGCGGATTTTATCGCCAGCTAGTGTCGGCACCAGCTTGGCGTGGGGCATTGCCGATTGTACACGCGCCCACTGCGATCTATCCGTCAGATAGACCGGAGGGGGCTTGGACGGACCGGCGGGACCTACGCGGGGCGCGGCGGTAGTACGGGGTGCGACGGGTGTGCGGGGATCGCGAGGCGCGAGAGCGCGCGAGAGGGTCCGGCGATTGCCGTCTCGCGTGTTGGGGTAGGGGTGGGGGGCAGAGTCCGCGACGCCGCGGAGTCTGCTGGTCCCCTGTGCGCTTTGGTGGGCGGGGTGGGACTATTAGAAAGGGAGGAAGTGGCCGATCGGCGCTTCTTCCTCTTTTTCTTGGAGACCTCAACAAAGAGGCCTTCGCCTTCTACGGAGACGTCACTCTCCGTGTCGGACTTACCCACCTCCATGTCGGAGGCAGGTTCAACGCTCGGGGAGCCTAACTCCTCGGCGCTAGAGGACGCCCTTGAAGAGGGCCGCGATTGGGCTTCGTCGTATTCAGCCCTGAATTGGTGATAAAGGTCCGGGTGACGAGCCCGGAGCCATTCCGACATTTTGTCGTTTTCACGACTCATTTTACGTATTTTCCACGCGTGGGGTGGGTTGGTTTGGGGGGGCACAATTAGCAGGGGTCCCGGTGGGACGCCGGGGTGTGTGGCCCTGCCTCCCTCCCTGCCGGGTATAGGCAGGGAGGATGTGTGCCTACTGTGCGTCCGAGGTGCCTTCTTATGAGGCACCTCTGGGTGTGTCCTTAAGTTAATTAAAACTACCCGGGCACTAAAAGGCTTAACGAGGGTTGACTGTTGACTATGGCAGTATACCAAAGGCCAACCTTGTCAACCCCTTCCGGCTTTCGCGTTTCCTGAAGGGCACCGCTAGGTACCGGGGGACCTACAGTCGGCTTCGTTCACACCGTCAGGTATCCACCGACCGCAAGTGATTCTAATTAGTTCTACTTATACTCTAATCGCAAGTCGTTAGAAGCGACAAATACGACAGAGACAGCAACACAGGACCGACGCTCGCTGACAGCGCTCGCACACAGCGCCTGAAAAGGACGGTGAGTTTAGACACTTACTCGCAGGAGTACGGAAGCACGACCATGCGATGCAAGAGCCAAAGCTGGAAAAAAAATGACGTGTCACTTAATGTCGTCCATCTTTCTTATATATCTTTTATTCCCAATCACTCGCCATTCGTTCACTCATCTTCATTCTCACATTCGGATACATCTTTCATACTTTCATGTTGATCGGATACAACTTACAAGTTTTTTTTTTTTTTCCTACATTAATTTTTAAAACGCTATTTTTAGCGGCACTACCCTTAGCCTGCTCTTAATTATTGAAGATTGGCTGGAAGTAAATGCTAAATAGCATTAAGTTCGCCTTTGTAGATATACTTTGGTGCAATAAAGGATTTATCTATCTATCTACCATTTCTTTAGAATCACGAGTGCCCATGTGGCGATGAACACCGAACGTCTACTTGTCATTGGTTGCGTTGACCGTAATTATTAAATTATTTTCGCACCATTGTTGCTTAGAGGATGTACGACGGTGACTTTTGTCTCGGTACGCTTGTCAGTGTGTGAGCGCATATGCATGCGCAATAGCTTCGAAGGCAAGAGTAGGGAAGTACCGGACGAAGAGACGAGCGATACAATAGAATACTAAGTATTTGTCGGCGTTTTCGTTGTCGGAATCCATAATGAAGTACCCACTCCAGATTCCGCTTGCTAGCTTGCTTATTGTATCACGAGGGTCAGTACAAGAATGTCGGCTTGCTTGTCGTATCACGACGGTCGGTACGATAATGTCCCGTTATTACAAGATACAGTCGTTTTTATATTGATCTCTCAATAAGTTAAACCGTTACGGAATATTTGACTTCCTTTGTAACAAACAAATAAAATAACTACAAATAATTAATGAAATATAGTTAAATATTCACAATAAATATGTAAATGAATGAAACACAACTTTCAATGATTTATTTAACATGATTACGCTAATTTCGTATGAACAAATATCGTTCTTACACAGTCCCATCACAGATGGCGCTAAACTTTTATTTAATGCGTTGTTATTCCAAATTTGATTAAAATGATAAATCAAAACAGTATTTTCGATACTAGGCGATTTGCGCCTATATATTCTATCATTAGTATATGTACATAGTATACATACATTATATTTTTATATGTGTTGCTTCTTCGTTTATTTGAGTTTGAAATAATAATAGTTCTAAAGAAGCTTTTATTTTAAAATTAAAATTTCAATTAATAATGACTTAATATTTTTATGTATTGCAGAGATAGATTTTAATATAAACCTCATTAATGAACATATAAGTATGTGGGATCCGTACGCTCACATATGGGAAGTTGATAAAGATGAATTTATGGCTAAATATTTTGATGAAGATCACAAAGCGATAGAATTTGATAATTTGATAATTTCATATACCGACTTAGCAAATGCGGTGCAAGTTCAGGAAACTGTGAATCAGGTTACTAAACATAATGTTATATAACTAAGTAACATACATTACATATACACCTATGTAATAAGGGCGAAAAGAAGGTGAGTGGGAGTGTTCTGAGGAATTGTTCGGAATCATCCCAGCTACCGATTTCCATTACCGCACATCTCGACAGAATTCCAAATTCCACCGCCACCGTCTTGATGGTTGGCGTTCAACGACTGTACGTTTTTCGCGTAACTTTCTCCCACGCACTGCCAACTTGTGGAATCAGCTGTCGCCAGCGGTGTTTCCGAACGTTTACGATTTAGGGACCTTCAAGAAAAGAGCCTATTCCTATCTCAAAGGTCGGCAACGCACCTACAGCTCCTCTGGTGCTGTGGATGTTCATGGGCGACGGTGATCACTTAAGATCAGGTGAGCCGTATGCTCGTTTGCAACTTTTCATATAAAAAAAAAAGGTGTGACTATAATAGATATCGGTACATGCTATAGATTTATTATATAGTCATCTTCTGCTAGCGATTTCCCGGCCTACTACCAGAATCCGCTTTCCTACTTAATCTCCTCTACTTTGCCCGGTCTTCGGCATCCTCCTTTGTTAAATGGTTCTCTAGCATGTCCGCCTTCACAACGTCCAGCCAGCGGTTTTTGGGCCTGCCGCGGGATCTTGGGCCTTGTAAGTTGAGGACTAGGCATCTATTTCTGACATAGTCAGGAGGCCTGCGGTATATGTGGTCATACCATCGGAGATTTATTATATAGTAAAATAAATAAATGAAGAAAAAGGAGTAGTTTTATGCTTAGTGATATTTTATGATTGCCCGTACAAAGGAGGCATCTAAGTGTGCGTAAATGTTTGGATATCAAAGCTTTAGGAGACCACTGCAAAGTCACACAAAAGGGAAATCTCTAGTATTCTCTTACCCCGCTTCGAGAACCAGTGTGAGTGTTCTCATTATAAATTTACTAGAAACATCCTAGATCTGTGAAGAACCAAACGATACCATACAACGTTGGAATAGATCAGGGACATATATGCATATTTACTTGTTTATGAGACAATATTTCATAGCCATATCACAGATAAACATATATGTTACACAAATACCAATTTTCTCTGTGGTTTTTGCTTTTATTTATTTACCTATACTTATTAAATGTCCCTTAGATTATCCGTGAAATAGCAACCGACCGAGACGAGCTTCTCTCGGATCGGAATACGCGTAGTAACCGTCCAAGCCGAGATTACCCCTCACCGGGGGACCCTTGTGTCGAGTTACTGGCGATAGAGGTTCAGGCTAAGCGACTTAAAAGCTATGCCACCTCTCAATCCGGTGAAGCAGTCAAGGCCAGCATCTCGTCATAAAAAAAAATTATTCGCATAAAATTGATATTAACACTTTAATTTCTTGTATTTCAGATTCATTTCGTTACTTTAAATTCTAGCGAATTGAAGAAGTCCATAATTGCTCATTGCTTAGTATGGCAAATTAAGTTAGGGGAATTGTTACGAAAGATCACCGAGATCAATATAGATGCCGTATATATATACGTCGAAAAAAGTAGCGAAGACGCTATGAGGGTTTGTAGATAAAATACAAGAAAATTTACAAGTACAAACAAATACCAACTACAATTAAATCAGTAACGGATTAAGTGCTACTTATACACGGACGCTTTTTTTTAAATTGTAATCATATTTACATTATGAAGTTCCAGTCTACATTATCTTCCTACAACATTAATCTTGTTGTCGTTGAGGAGTACCCAATCTTGAATTGTCATAACTTGCCAATACCTTAATCCGTAAACATTCTTCTATACGATTTAAGGAATTCCCTGATTTCATTTTGAAGTCCTAAAGTTCTTATGCTAGTAAAATTAACATGAGACCTAATTGAAAATAAACTATAAATAAATGAAAACAAAATCTAGGCCACTTGAGAAACTCCTCCTTTATTGAATTTCATTTGAAAATGGACATAAAGAACTAAATAGATGCATAAGAAACGTTACATTATTAAATACATTTCAGATGCCATCAACTTTGAAAGAACTAGCCTCGGCAATGGCTAATTATGAACGTCTAATGTCTGAAATTGCTCAAAAGGAACAAACATTCCCACCAATAAGTGATCAAATGACAACCCTAGGTATACAAACGCTATAGAACCAAATTTTGAATACAGATAATTCATCACTAAACTCACAATCTTGATCGTTGCAGCAAAGTTTGATGTGGAAGTTAGTTCAGACATGGTGACTAGGCACGAAAACATTCCTGTCATATGGAATGAATATTTAAATCTATTGGAAGAAGCGAAAAAAGCTTTAGAAGCCAATAAGGACAAATTTAAGGCCAATTTATTGGAACAAGCGGAGGTAGGTTGATACTTAACACATTTTTTGCCTAGAATCCTTAGCCCTAACATACCTCTATCCTTAATCCTTTAAACCCGCTTAAACATTTTGGATCAGGAATTTAAAGAAGCCGCAAAAGAATTCTGTGAAGATTTTTACAAAACTGCACCGTGCTCTTCGGATATAAGTGGTAAAGACGCTATGGCGCAGTTGAAAGCCTTTAGAGAACAATTAAATGCTTTAAGAGCTCAAGAACAACAGATTCGAGATGGACTTGCAGTTTTTAATTTAACGTAAACCATTTATTGTTTCATGTTATTTATTATTTTTATTGGATACTTATTCTTTCGTTTCCTATTTATTTATACTCTTATCTAGGACCCCGGTGAATCTGGATCTACAAAGGATGGAAAAAGAGCTGGAAAAACTGGAGGAGGTTTGGGGATTGGTCACGCAATGGGAGGATTCGTGGGAGAAATATAGAACACAAACTTTTTGGGAAATGGAAACCTCGGAAATGGAAGAAAACGTTTTGTTTCTCTTTCGGTAACAGAAAACATTCATTATAGTCTGAATTATAAATCACATTCAGAGAATTTTACTGTCGTCTAATAATTTTATTATTGTTTTTCATTGTTATAGAAACTTCAATCGCCTCTCGCGACAGCTCAAAGACAAAGGATGGGATATCATAGACACAACTCGGGTTAAAGTTGATGCTTTTAGAAGGACACTACCTTTAATTGGAGATTTAAAAAATCCATGTATGAGGGAAAGACATTGGGATAGAATTAAAACACTCATGGGCGTGTAAGTTTTGGAAAGATTATTCTCGTTTGTCATTTACATTGTCACAAGAAAAGAGGTTATCATCGAAGCTCTGCACACGTACTTAAAATAAATATCTAGAACTGACAGTTTTTTTATTTATTTTAGGCTTTACGCCTTCCCAAATTATAGACTATAACTTTTTTTTAAGCCACAACTCTGACAGAAAAATGTTACTATGAGGTTTCTGAATAAGGGAACCCTTTCATTAAGCAAGGAATTTAAAATTACAGTGAATTTGATCAAACGTCAGAGGATTTTAAGCTAGAATTGATAATGCGTTTAAACTTCCAAGCGTATGCTGAAGATATTGCCGAGATTTCAAATGCCGCTACTATGGAATTAAATATCGAGAATGGTCTTAAAGCAATCAGAGAAGTGTGGAAAAATACTACTTATGAAATGCAACATCACCATGGCGATATGTACAAGATCAAAACGTTGAAGATGTCTCACAGGTAGGCAAAGCCTGTATTCCAAGTTGTGTTGGTGCATTCAAATTGAGACCTATGAAACCAGACGTCGTAACGTTACCGATATATTTATAATGCTCAGTAAATAGTCAACAGATATATTCTAATTACAGTTTTTAGAAGACCATCAAGTTCAACTATCTTCTATGAAATCTACAAAGTACGTAGAGCCGTTTATTAGAGAAGTTGAATATTGGGAAAAATCATTAGGATACGTAGCGGAGTGCATAGAGGTGAATTTATCAATAATTAAAGTACAATGTTGAAAGAAACATTGAAAGTAACTAATGCTATTTCCATCAGATATCATTGCAAGTACAGCGACGTTATCTGTATCTGGAAATAATTTTTGCTGGAGATGATATTAGAAAACAATTACCTGGCGAAGTAGTGACTTTTGATGCATTAACAGCCGATTGGACTGAAATTACAATGAAGTTAGTATATATTTTGCCTATATACTATTAAATCATTACAAAATTGGGCTATAAAATTCGGGACTGGGCCTTTTATACCTACAGCAAGATGCTATTTAGTCTATCAGTAGCATACAGTAGATTTTACTTTGATCTCCTTTAACTCCATATAACATTTATTTTATTAATTGGCCTTATTTGACTTTTTGCTGCAAACTATGTAATTTATTATAATTGGTAATGGTTTGTGAAATCTTTACACTTATATCTCACATTTCAACAGCATGCATGCTGGAATAAATGCATTAGAAGCCTGCCTTTATAAGCCAGCGCCGCATTTGTTTAACAAACTCAACGAGATGGTGGATAATTTAGACGGAATTTTGAGAGCGTTAGAGAAATATCTTGAAACAAAGAGGCAGATATTTCCCCGTTTTTACTTTATTTCAAACGACGATCTTTTAGAAATTCTGGGTAATTCAAAAAAGCCACAATTAGTGCAAATGCATCTTAAAAAATTATTCGACAACGTTAATAAAATTAAAATTGATAAGGTGAGTGAAAAATCTTAATAATATATAATATTTTGTACATGCAAAGAATAGGTCGTCTAATATTTGTCTGGTATACTAACTTATATGCCATTATATTAAATATATCTTAATCGCTTAAAACATATATAGTATAGTGGTGATATTCTTATCTCCTACTCCGAGAGAATATTTGTTTATTTTCGTTGACGTTTGGCATTTAATAAAAACGGCAGACATCTGAAATAACAAGTTATTCATAATAGTAATCTTATTTATTATAATATTGACAGTTTATAAATTTTTACGTGCTACTTAATTCAATCACATATAATTAATACGAATATTGATTAAATATTAACTTTATTTAATCAATTGGGACGATCACGGATTTTATTGCCATAAATGCGAAGCTCGAATGCTGGGATCACTATCACGCTGTCAAAATTAATGTCATTGTAGTGCCTTCGCCGAATTGTTATTTATTGTTATATACATTATTTGGCAATTTGTCTTCATTGTATACATTAAAGTCAACTTAATATGAAGAACAAACATTGTGCTAAAAATGATTGGATATTGCAAAATGAAAAGGATATTGCAAAATGTCACTTTGTACCTATAAGCACTTTGGTAAGTATTAACATTATAACTATTTAAATTCGTAACGGATTTGCGTAAAAAATTAAACTACTTCTTTATTAATACTTTTTCTGTTTAGATAGAATTCATAGGGTTGTTAATAAATTTTACATTATTGTCATATTCCCAAATATATAAGATAAAAATAAAAAATAGTTTTTTTTTGTAGGAAAAAGTGATTGAATCACTGGGACAATCCAATGCAGAGCCCGACCGAAGGTGTAAACGAAATCTCTTACAGCTTCAGCGGACTGGCGGCAATTCTAATAGTGACTTAAGACAGAGAAAATGGAGACACAAGTTCCATCTAGCGATTAGCCGATCGATATACTCTCATGATTGGGACAAACTTCAATACCTGTTAAAGAAATCACCTATTTGGGAACACAATTATAGGCCTGATGAGATGCCTATTTACATTAGAGTAAGTTATAGTTGTTAAATGATTAGTTAAGCTTTACAAAATATATCTAGTCCTTGCTATCTTTGTGTACTCTCATTTATAAAAGACGAGAGATACACTATTATTAACATATAGAAAAAAAATATATACAAACTCCATTTATCAACAAACTGAAAGAAAAGGTTTTCAATTTATATTTATATAATGTATAATATATTAAGATTACTGTGGCTATGGTTATTATTGTTGCTTAGTTGTGACAGTAGGCTGGGGCTATGAAAGATGAAAATATCCCTTTTGAATGGGATTAGTGCAAAATCACATTAGACAAATGTAATTTCTCTATCAATCCCAATTTCATTAAATTATAAAACATTAAATAATAACTTAGTAAGCAACTATGCCTAACTTAAGTCAATTAGGTGCAAATTTTAGACATATTATGATGAGTCAGAGAGACATATTTCAATGTTTATATACATAGATAAACTCTAAAATAATCCTCTTTTAAGTGGTGCAGGTATGAGTGTTTATTTTATTTTGTTTTTTCAGGCTATGACAATTCTTTTGATGAATCATCCCAGCGCCAAAGGCCAGTCCTTGCTGAGTGAATATTTCCACATGGTGCTCTCGTGTCGTTCAGATGAAGATAAGAAGGCAGTATTTAAAGTTCTCCTGTCCCTAACAGATAAGCTGCTGAGGATATGTTAATAAAGTGATTGTTTTTTGTAGAATTCTTTTTATCAAAGAAAAATTCACTAGTAGGCAGTCAATTAGTGGACATTAGTGGATAGCGAAGTGCTTAGTTAAAATCTGTCTTTCCAATCCTGAACTAAGTACATGATGTACTAATGAGCATGTAAAAATTATGGAATTACAAGTGATGAAGTATTATGAGGTTTTATTCAATTTTTTTCTATACAACACAAGCATGGCTGGCCTATTCCAAAAGATAAGTGAGGAGAGGGATTCCTGAAAAGTGGAGAAATAGTAATTGTCTCTTTTTAAAAAATTCATAAGAAATTTCGGAATGATCAAATTCTTATTATGACATAGTTATTCAGATTTATATGTGTTTTAAAATATAATTGACTAGTTTTATCTCTGCCTATTCTACCTTATAAAATGTTTTCTATTGTAATTATTTCCAATCATTTGTTAGCACATACTGATAAAGCAGCTAAGCAGATCTTTTTTTCTTCAACTTGATTTGCTAATATTGAATTTTTGAAATGAGAACAAATTAAACTGTGGCAATAAGACGGGCATTCTATCGAATCTTCTTTAATTGAAAAATTGTTAGTAGGCTTTTTTATTTTTAATGTTCTTGCTCACACAATAAAATAATTGTAAAGTTTTTCGTATACACTGTTATTGGCAGTCTGTTTCTTAATTATTACTATATCTTTTTTGTAAATTTTATTGCTGTTGATCTTCCTGTAAATAAATAAATAAAATATCGCCTATATAAACCATGGATTATATAGGGTATTAGGAGACAGCTTCTGAAAACGCACACAGACAATAGTATTAATGACTTAAAAAATTCATCTTATTTAAAAAAAAACATATTTTTAAAACATTTTATTAGCATTATTTACGCTCTATTATGTTAGTATAGCTAAATGAAATGATAGCTTCATAAAAAATACATTACTAACTAAAAAAAACAGCAATGAAACACATAGTAAAAAACAGCTGGTGCTCGGGTCAACGAACGCAGGGGCCGCGTAGGGGCGACGCCAAAGGTTAGCTAGAAGAAAGTGCTGAATAGCATTAAGTTCGTTCGCCTTTGTGCATATATTTTGGTGCAATCAGTTTGCAGCAAATGTGTCCATGTTTGAGGTGGACAGAATGGTACATAAATTTTTGCAAATGTCATTTTGGATGTGAGATTAAAAATATTGAATTTTATTGATAGAAGTTGCTCGGGAATTTTTAAATTTTATTAAAAATATATTTGTTAAAGGTTTAGCGGGTGTTACGTTTTGCTGATCCAATTTCAGAATGCTGTTGGTTTGCCTATAGCCAAGGCGATGATATCCGAGGATGGGGAGGTTGTAGAATGGAAGCACAGCGTTCTTCTGGATGGACCGGCTGAGATTTGGCTACTCGGTCTGGAGCATATGATGAGGGTCGTTTTGAAGGAGGTGAGATATCTAGAGGACTGTTTCAAATGTAAAAATTAGTGCACAATTTCGTAAGTATGCATCCATTGCTCATCATGAAGAAGTCGATCGCCTCAAGTTGTATACTACGCTAGCAACCCGAGTTCGATCCCCGGTGCCGGCACCAATTAATTTGTTGTTGCAATTTTATGTGCTGATTTACCACATGCTCGGTGGTGAAGGAAAACATTTTTCTAAGGCATGTGAAGTCTGCCAATCCGCACTAGGGCCGCGTGGCCGACGATGCCCTTATACTCTCTTTACGGAGAAGTCCTGGGCCCAACAGTGGGACATATATATATATTTATATAAGGCTGTAACTTTGACTTATAGAGATTTAAAATATTTTATCGTCATCATCATTTCAGCCGTAAAACATCCACTGCTGGACATAGGCCTCCCCAACAATTTCCAAAAGGACCGGTAGTAAGCGGCCCGCATTCAGCTGCGACCTGCGGCCTTTATGAGGTCGTCAGACCACCTTGCGGGTGGACGTCATACACTGCGCTTGCTGGTCCGTGGTCTCCAATCGAGAACTTTTCGGAAAACCTTTTTCTACAATCAGGAAATATTTTATAGTTTTATTTATTTTAATAGCAACTGATACACACACGTGCAGCACTGAGGAAATGCCGCTATCAAAGAGAGCAATGGATAAACGACTGGCCGGGACAACTCGGCATCACCAGCAGTAAGGTTAGTTTTTTTTTGAAGGCCACTGATTGACCAGACAAGATGACCTTGGCTGCTTCACCGGATTGACAGGTGGCATAACTTTTAGGTCGCTTAGCCTGAACCTCTATCGCTAGTAACTCAACGCAAGGGTCCCCCCGGTGAGGGGTAACCACGGCTTGGACGGTTACTATGTTACACGTAAGCATTCCGATCCGAGGGTGCCCGAGAGGGCCGAATCACGACTCGGTCGGTTATTTCACGGATAATCATAAGATTAGTTGAACAAATCTATATTTATATCTTGTAAAGTCTGGAGACGATCGGAGCACTTATCTTTTTGAACTGTCAAATACAGCTTTTATTTACAATGATGATATTCTATTGTTTTATAACACAAATTTGTATTGACATATGCTTTGTGTATATTAATTTCATTATTAACCATATTGAAGTACAATGGAATAAATTGTATGTACATGGGTGTAGGTAATGATCTTCACCCGCTCGAGAAGAGTATGAATACGTAGAGAAATTAATAATTTATATTGTGAGAGTTAAATTAAATATTTAATGATGTAAGTTTATTGTTTAAATAAAGCAAAATCTAGCCCTGTGATGCGGGTTGGGTACGCTAGTATAAAAAATTATCTTTTTTTTACACTTATAGAATTAATATGGAATCGAATTAAAACCGAACTTGAACAAATAAATAAATATCTTTCTATATATATATATATTTATTCTTTTCAAGATCCAATGGACATCTGATTGCACGCGAACTCTGTGCCGATGCGAAATAATGAAGGAGAAGAAGCCGATGAAGAAGTTGCGAAAGAAGCAAAACCAGATCCTCGCCACGCTGCAGCTGATGTCAAGGAAAGAGATTACGAAGATTCTACGCTGTAAAGTTAACGCGCTGTGCGTCATCGAGATACATTCGAGGGACACCGTGGACAGATTGTACAAGATGGGTATGTTTTGACGAATCTATACCGCTGGCTTAATTTCACCGAAGTTTGAGAGGTGGCAGATCTCAGCTTTATCGGGAGTAACCCCCTTAGATGTTAGGAGCGTTGCTGGAGTTTCTTCGACCACTTCTCCCAGCGCCAACGCTTCCCGAAGTGGCAGTCAAAGCTAGTTTAGCTTTTGAATGTCCCGTAGTATCCGTCCAAGCCGAGGTTACCCCTCACCGGGCAGACCCTTGTGTCGAGTTACTAGCGAAAGAGGTTCAGGCTAAGCGACCTAAGAGCTATGCCACGTCTCAATCCGGTGAAGCAGTCAAGGCCTGCTTCTCGGGTCAATCTGTGTAGTTCATCTCTCGTATCTCGATCTACTCTTTGTGCGATGCATTCCCACTCCTCTAAACGTTATACATGCTGAGAGAAGGATAGATTAAGAGTACGGTATCTCCGGCCTGTCGTAGAAGGCGACTAAAAGAGGCCTCGTGATCATGGACGAAAAGATTTGGGGCCTCTGTCGTCCACTTGGTCTCGGGAAGGGCATAGTCCAAGTTCCGGTGTTTTCCATTCGAGATCCCGGAGGACCTTGTCATGCACTGAAGAAGGATCTCCGGAGAGGACTTAGTAAAATTCTCGTCCAGCTCCAAATAATAATTCAATCGACGTTTCTTAGTTGGTTACGTTACTAACGCCTTCTGCAGGTTGCATGTCGGTGACGGCGTTCGAGTGGTTCTCGCAGTTGAAGTTCTACTGGGACCGCGAGCGCGAGGACTGCTACATCCGGCAGACCAATACCAGCTTCATCTATACGTACGAGTACATCGGCAACTCGGGCCGTCTGGTCATCACGCCGCTCACTGATAGGTGGGTGACTCTCACGTCGGAACTTTATTATCATACTGGCATACTCAGCCCTCTTCACCAGGCTAGATTTTGCTTTATTTTATTTAAATAATAAACTTACATCATTAAATATTTCTCTACGTATTCATTCTTTTCTATTCTCTTCTCGACCGAATTCAGATCATTACCTACACCCATGTACATGTCAGGCAATACAATATCATTCTTATCATTTATGCAAAAACATATCCGGCTCAAGTTAATATCAGAAATAAAAGTACGACGTATTTCTTGTTTTATATTTCAAAAAGAGGAGTGCTTCAACTGTCACCAAATTACAGGATTACTCACCAGGTCAATCTGTTGACTTCCTGAAAGTTTCATTGAAATCGGTCCAGCCGTTTCCTAGCCTATATGGAACATAACCGCTCACTTTCTCTTTTATATATATATAGATGAGGAGGTTCTCAATATGTCTGTATGTTAATATCAATTATAAATAAACAAATCTCAGCCGACATTCCTGCAGCTTATCAGAAATGTGACAGAGCCCGAAGATATCGCGCATGTGGGCGTTGTGTAAGCAATCTTAGGAGATACGCCACACATGGAACAGAGCAGAGTTCTGTGACATGAAGCTGCTATCTATCTATTAATCTTCAGGTGCTACATTACGTTGACGACGGCGCTGCATCTCTACCGCGGCGGCAGCCCCCAGGGTCCTGCTGGTACCGGCAAGACGGAGACTACGAAGGACCTAGGCCGCGCGTTCGCGCGCTGGGTCGTCGTCACCAACTGCTCTGATGGCCTTGATTACAAGTCAATGGCCAAGTGCTTTGCAGGTAAAGTACTTCAGTTTCCCCACGTCTCTTTTTTCTCCTCTCACTTTTCTGTTTTATTTAAAGAAAGCTAGGAATATTTTTTTTTCAGAAAACATTACTAACATTCTTGTAAACCATTCCAACTAAGCTTGTGCGAGGAGATGGTTCACGTCAATAGTCGAATGTTGGATTCGAACCTACGACCTTACGATTCGCAGACCGTACTCTAAACCATTATGCTAGTGACGCTTCGTTTGTATGTAGGTATGTAGTATTATGATTATATAGCAGAAAGATAAATGTCATCTTGTTGCTTTGCATTCTATGGAAAGCTCTAGAAGGTTGGTGAGTTACCGCTACGCCGTTACCGTTACGCAGCTATATACCAACAGAACACAGCAAGACCTTTGGATGTTTTTAACCGACTACAAAAAAAGTGGTCGCAAAGAATGAATCTATAAAAAAAAAACTTTTTGATCAGGTATCGCGCAAAGCGGTTGCTGGGGCTGCTTCGACGAGTTCAATCGTATCAACATCGAGGTGTTGTCGGTGGTCGCGCAACAGATCCTGGCCGTGCTGCAGGCCCTGTCGCTGCAGCAGAAGAGATTCTTCTTCGAAGGTTGCGATATCAAGCTGGATGGCAACTGCGGCATCTTCATCACCATGAACCCGGGGTACTCAAGCGATTGTCAATTAATTTTACTGAGACGTAATTTACGAGAGGCGATCAGGCTTGGTCTAGAAGAGGCTTCTGCCAACTAAAAACTTCTAGGATGTGCCGTCCCCCGCTACGATGCTCAGCAGCAGATCAGGTGAGGAAACCAGGTCAGTGGAGGCTCACTTGGCTACCCATTGAACAATTTTTGTTTAGTTGACGGGGGGAAATCTTCTATCTAATAAGATACCGGAAGATACCCCCGGTGTCCTTTCCTCGGTGCATGGTGAGAAACAAAGAGGGCGTCGGTTTTTTGCACATATTTCACTAGTGTATTGTGTATTCAGATACGCCGGACGCACGGAGCTGCCGGACAACTTGAAGTCCATGTTCCGGCCTATCGCGATGTGCGTGCCGGACTCCCTCATCATCGCCGAGAACACCTTGTTCTCTGATGGATTCACGGCGTATAAAATCAGCGCGAAGAAGGTAACGGAACGTTACTTTAAACGTAGAGGGTTAGACAGAGGCAGCGTTCGCTGTCCGCTTTCCACCAAGCTTATTGCATCCCATATGAGACAGGTGAGGAGCCAATGAGAAATTTTTATAATTAACAACAAGTACATTTACGAGCAAAAACTAAAAACCAACTTCAAATCGAATCAAACGTTTAACGACAATACCCTCGGACGCCCTCTTTGTATTTACGAATTATCGTAAGATTTTTACGAAATTAGAACCTAACCAAACTCTCATCAAACGTCTCTTAAAGTATATTCTTTACATTAAAAAATAACGAGAAAACGTTTGGCGTGATATTGAGTTATTCGTCCATTCTTCGCATACACGTACTTGATGCAAATACTTATATTATCATGGCTGCCATTATTAGAATTGGACCATCGGCTTACAAATAAAAAACGAATCATCAAAATACATACACTCAGACGTATGGATGTGAATGATCATACTTAATGGACATCCGTGAACTCTGCTTACCCTGTTTTTGTAACGTCGCTACCATTACCGTGATAAGGTGATATAACGGTAGGTGTCTATTGCCAGGTGTTCACGTTGTACCAGCTGGCGATGCAGCAGCTTTCTAAACAGGATCACTACGACTTCGGGCTACGGTCCATGGTGGCCCTCCTGAGGTACGCCGGAGTCAAGAGGAGGGCACACTCTAACCTGCCTGAACAAGAGGTACCTTTCATTCCAGTAGTATGCTCTAAAATTAATGTTCAATGACAATTGTCTATTTAAGATACTTTAAGTAGTTTAGTTGTGCCACTATGGTGTTCCAATGGCCTATCTAGACTAGAATATTGTTTCAATTGTTGCTATTCGTTAATCTGTCCGTTATAAAATACACAATCAATTATAAAAAAATAATATTAAAAAATTGACTTAGTAGTACAATACTTCAACTAGCTTTGGCATAATGACAATTATACTATAGTTGGCTGGTTTCATAGTGAAATGTCATTGGCTCGGGGCCCATGATACACAACATTTCAAATTCAAATATTGCACATTCTGTGTAAATGATAACAAGTATGTTGGTGATATTTATGAAAAAAAACTATTTTGTTACCATTCTTTTTTAAGAAGAAAAACAGGAGAACCGTATAAACCTCCCTTAGTTACTCTTTACACATATAAGGCTGGCTGTAAACAGGATTGTTGCCTCTGTTTACCCCCGTCAGGGTTAAAAGTATGTGAGATTGAATTTTTTTGAATTTTTATTTTTTGTTGTTTTAAAACAGAAAGTTAGCAATATTACTTTTTTTTTTCATAAATATTACTAACAATCTTGTTAACCATTCCAACTAAGCTTAAGCTTGTGCTAGGAGATGGCTCACGTCAATAGTCGAATGGTGGATTCGAACCTTACGATTCGCACACTGTACCCTAAACCATTAGGCTATTGACGCTTTTATTATTCTTAACTATACGTTATATATTTTTAGCTTTTAGACTGTTTTTAATGTTACCCCATTTACCACAGATAGTGATCTTAGCCATGCGAGACATGAACGTGGCACGGCTCACGGCCAAGGACGTCCCACTCTTTGGTGGTATCATGCAAGATATTTTTCCCGAAGTGGAAATCCCGACCCTGGACTACGAGATGCTGGAGAAGGCCATCTCTGCCGAGATGCGACTCGTCGGACTGCAGCCCGTAAAAGCTGCACTCCTGAAGGTCATTCAGACGTATGAGACGAAGGTACTGCAAGATTATCACCATTCGGGTTTCACCAAGAGGACAATGATCCTTAAGTCTATTAACATTAGCACCCGTCACTAATACAGGTTCTTACCACGGAAGTAATATAATATAACATATTTACAATATGTAGAAGTTCTACTACCAGAGTCCGCTTTCCAACTTAGTCTTCTTCAAGTCTTCAGTATCTTTCCTTGTGAGATTGTTCTATTACATCCCTTTCACAAGGTTTAGGCAGTTATTAGGAGTCGTATTATTAATAGAATATATTTTGCAGAACTCTCGCCACTCCAGCATCCTGCTGGGCGACACGAACACCGCGAAGTCTGTGTCGTGGAAGATGTTGGCGGCGACGTACTGCCGTCTCCGCGGCGAGGGTGTGCCAGGCTTCGAGATGGTGCAGGTGTACCCGATGAACCCTAAAGCGCTGACGCTGGGCGAGATCTACGGCGAGTATAACCTGGCTACCGGCGAGTGGAAGGACGGCGTGCTGTCCGCCATCATGCGGACCGTCTGCCAAGGTCAGCAGAAGCACCGCGTCTAGTATTTGTGGCTCTCACGTTTAATCATTTAAGCTATCTTTCCAAATTTTACCAAGCTTATTTGACATATGTGACAGGCGGTAAGCCTATCTCGATGTAACGGCAACAATTTTTTTCAACGTAATTTTTTGTACGTCCGGAAACTTATTGGTATAAAATGCGCACACGAATGCTATCTCTGTCTACCCTTTAAAGGTTAAGACGGGAGTCCTTATATATATGTAGTATATAAACTTGAAATATAGCATTGTGGGTGAGAAACTTAAATTACATTTAGAGTATTATCGAAGAGAGAAATTTTTAGCGTATATTTGATTCTAGATCGGTTTTTCGTTTGTTCCCTTCATGTTGTTACAATCTATACATATAAATAAAAATGGAAATTGTGTCTGTTTTTAACATTGAAATAAACATTTTTTACTACATGCATATGAATGTATATACGGTACATATACCAAAATAACATTTTTTGTCTATCTGTCTGTTTGTTCTGGCTGGCTTCAGATTTTGACTGAACTTTCACTGGCAGATAGCTGATGTAACAGGGAGTAACTTAGGCTAATTTTTATTTAACCAACTACAAAAAAGGAGGTAATTGAGATACATACTGTAAATTAATAATTAGTAGGATAGTTTGGTTGCGTTTAGTTCAACCCACCAATTCCTCTAAACTTATAAAGGTTATGACAAAAAGAGAACGAAGCGTAGCGGCTACGGAGCGCTGGCGGGAAATTAATTGAGTTGTAATGTACTAGTTAATATGGAGAACGTCACATGCGAAGATAAAACGCGCGTAGCGCTCGATTAGCCGCTGAGTCCGGCGGGAACGCAGGAATACAAAATAAGTTAAGTGGGGCTGGGCGTAATTTGTGTTGTGTTCTAGAAATATTGACTGTAGTGGTCACACAGGTCGAAGGTCGAAAGGATTCTTTGTGCTTGAACAGACACAAGGGTTGTATTAATTTACAAAAATGTATAAGGAAAATTTAAAGTTAAGTTAAAGTTCCTTCCGATTACAATGTGGGTATTTTCAAGAGTAGAGTGAATAGGCATTTACTAAGCTAGTGCGCCTTACCATCCAGGATTACATTTCCACTTAACATCAGGTGGGATCGTAGTTAAGCAATTCTTAGAGTACAAGTATAAAAAAAAGTATTTTTTCCTTTAATATTTTATATTTGAGACCCACTATGGTGTATCGCTAAATCTGCTGCCGTGGATTACGCAACGCCCTAAAACCCCATGAATATTAATATAATAAACTAAACTTTTTTTTCACGCGGATAAAGTGGCGGGCAAGCTAGTATTATATAGATTTCCGTGTGCTTGTGTTTCCCAGACGAGTCCTCGGAACTCAAGTGGATCGTGTTCGACGGGCCAGTGGATGCCATCTGGATCGAGAACCTCAACTCCGTGATGGACGACAACAAGCTGCTGACGCTCGTCAACAGCGAGAGGATCTCCATGCCGGCGCAGGTATTCTACCCTACTGTACAATGGATGCTATACTTTAGATAATAGAATCATCCTGTCCATCATCCTATCATCCAAGCCTGTCGTAGAAGGCGACTAAAAGGGGCCTCGTGTTCACTGGGCGACAAGAGCCTTTGTCGTCCACTATGGTGGACCCGGGAAGAAGGCGACATCAGCTGGCCCGTGTCGCCTTGCACTGCGAGGGCACAGGGGGGAGAGAATAACCTCCCCCCCGGAACGTGCTCTCCTTGAGCAGAGTGCAGAGGGGCTCCGGTGCGTTCCTCTGGAGATCCGGGAGCCCCTCGTCATGCACCTAGGAAAGGGCCACCGGGGAGGTTTTAGTGGGTAAAAACCCCACATAACCGCCGCCTTCCCCCCGGAAGGCAGGGTATCTTTTTAAAGATTTCCTCCTCGAAAACAAAAAAAAAGATAATGGAATCAAGTGAACGAAGAAAGGGCCGAGGTCAACAATTACAGTCAATAATTACAATTTACAAATTTTTTAAAAAGTTACAAATTTTTTCTTACCAACAATGCAACTTGCATAAAGTTACTCTTTTTGAACTGTCAAATACAGCTTTTATTTACTATGATGATATTCTATTATTTTATAACCCAAATTTGTATTGACACATGCGTTGTGTATGTTTACGTTCACCAAATTCGAGAAGAGAATGAATAATTTAATATATTGTGAGAGTTAAATTAAATATTTAATGATGTAAGTTTATTGTTTAAATAAAATAAAGCAAATCTAGCCTGGCGAGGCGGACTGGGTACGCTAGTTGCATATATATGGAGATCTAATATTTCTTTACAGTTTTCGCTATCTGTTTGTTCCGTAATCTCTGAAACAGTTGGAATGATTTTCAATGACAGATAGCTAACATAATAAGGAGTAATTTAGGCCACTTTTTATTTAACCGACTTCAAAAAAAGAGGTTATTGATCAGGTGTATACTGTAAATTATTAACTAGTTGGTTAGTTTAGTTGTGTTAGTTCATCCCACCAATTCCTCTAAAATTATAAACAGCGGAGCGTAGCGGCAACTGAGCGCTCGATTATACTTTTTTATGGTTCCAGGTGTCACTACTGATAGAGACGCTGGACCTGGCGGTGGCGTCTCCGGCGACCGTGTCACGTAACGGCATGGTGTACAACGACTACCGCGACTGGGGCTGGGGGCCCTACGTCAACTCCTGGCTCGACACCGTCGACGACGTGGACTACCGCGAGATGGTAATATTTAAATGAACACACTGTGTATTTTTCTTTCTTCTTTATGCACGTTTGACTTGAGGAGTGAGCGGGTGAATGCGTTACGTAAAGTTGAACGTAACGCATTCACCCGAACGAGGGAGATATTAGTTAGTGAAGATAGAAAGAGTTCGTTTCGAATATTACTGTAGGGGCAAAAGAGAGAGCTGCGAGCACACATTTTGTTGCTCTGTTTCTTTCATAGCCAGTTACGTTTCCTGTAGTGCAGGTCTATTGTCTGTAGATGGGACAGTGGTAAAGCTGCTGTGCAGCTGCTTTGCAAGAATTAAAAAATAATTGATGTACAAAATGGCTGAAGATAGTAAGTGTAGTCCACATTTATTTGTTGCACTTGTCCGCATTTTTAGATCGCTTAGTATCACTCGGTATTTTTTTTATACTTTCCATGCTTGGCCATAATTCAACTTGATGTTAAGTGAAAATTGAGTCTTAGATGGTAAGGTGCACTAGCTTAGTAAATGTCTAATTTTAAACACTTCGCCAGTTGCGACGACACTTTCAAAACATCCTGGGTCCGGTGCTGCAGCTGAAGCGGGTGCTGGGGGAGGGGCTGCGAGGGCATGAGCTGAGCGGCGTGCGCGCGCTATGCCGCCTGCTGCCGCGTGAGGCGCCTCCGCCCCATCCCTCCGAGGAGGACGACGACACCTTCGCCAAGATGCGATTCCTATTCGCGTATGTTCTTTAACACATACTCAGTTTCATGATATTGAACTCTTTGCCCAAAGCATTTGTAATTTTAAAAAGTCGTTATGCACCAATTATAAATATTTTTTTATTTTCTTTTTGCTCCACATATTATTATAAGAATAACTGATCTACCACTGTATCAGGTTGATATGGTCTGTGTGTTCTACCCTGGACGAGGAGGACCGTCGCCGCCTGGACAACTGGATCCGCGAGCACGAGGGCGTGTTCCCGCTGAAGGATACGGTATACGACTACTATCTGGACGAGAGGTTGAGGCAGTTCCGACCCTGGGAGGACCGGCTGCCTGATAACTGGCGATTCAATCCAAGGTATTTATTTATCTCATTCACAGACATGTTGAACGATCACTTGGCTGTATGTGATACGCCCCGTCCATAACGACGCGGTGTCACCAAATAAAAACTAGGCTGACATTTGACTTTAATGTCGCTTAGTGGAATTTGTTACTGCCTGTCGCGAAGGCGATTATACGGTACTGTCGTGTTCACATGTCTCCCACTCAAATTAATAATAAATAAATAATAAAATCTTTATTTTCAAAAAACAAAAAACATATAAAGCAAGTATACAATGTTTGGATCTTCTTTTAAGTATAAAATATACTTGTGCCAGAAGATCCAGCTCTTCCTTAATCGTATCATATATATTTTTTATTGTTTTATAGTAAATTAGTATATAGTAATTATAAGTATGTATGTGTATATGTGTGTGAGTGTGTGTGAATGTGTGTATTTATTTGAGATTACAATAAAAATGTACAAAAAGATATTATTGAAACTGGTATCGTAATATTGCCTCCGTATCCTCATAGTCCAAACTTTCCAGCCGCTTTAGTAAATATGCTTTACAGTCGTGCCAGTTTAAAGCATTAATTTGTAAGTTCTTGTTTATGTTTTATAGTCAATTAGTATATAGTAATTATAAGTATGTATGTGTGTATATGTGTGTGAATGTGTGTATTTATGCGAGATTACAATAAAAATGTACAAAAAGATATTTTTGAAACTGGTATCGTAATATTGCCTCCGTATCCTCATAGTCCAAACTTTCCAGCCGCTTTAGTAAATATGCTTTACAGTCGTGCCAGTTTAAAGCATTAATTTGTAATTTCTTGTTTATATGTTTATAAACGTAGCTTGATAGCTTTCTATATTGGAAACTGGCAAAACTTGTGTTTACTTTGTGAGTAGGAATTCCAGCATCTCTTCTCCGACTGTCTATATTGCTACGGTCAATGTTACACGATTTATGTATTTTTAAAACCATATATAAAATATATAATTTTCTCACCGTTAGAAGACCACATAGATTATATAAATTCTTTGTGGAGAATCTATAAGCTCTTTCTAACTCTAAAAACTTGTTTTAAATTGTATTCTCTATCCCACTCCCTTGACTTAAAACGTGCAAAAAGAAGTTTTACTTCAAAAATTTGTTATAGAGATATGTCAATAAACTGTATTTTTTGTCCAATAGCTTAGGCTTTCACTCGATCTTGGTGCCGACGGTGGAGTTCATCAGGGTGCAGGTGATATCCGTCAAGCTGCTGAAGGCGGGTCACGGCGTGCTGGTCGCGGGGCCCACTGGCACCGGGAAGACGTACCTCATACAAGGCACGCTCGCCCAGCTGGACCCTGTGAAGTGAGAATTGTTCTAATGAAAGATTCACATGATGATCTATACTAGGCGGTAAATAACTCTAGCGCCGAGCAAAACGTGGAAGAGATAGCTGCGTATGTGTACAGTCGCGCACACAATTATTCATTTCTACAAATTACGATTAAAGTGTTTATATTGGCATATTCACTATTTAGAATTACAAATAAATAAATTAAGTAAGAATACAATACAACTTAATAAAATAAAAACAAGCTATAATACTCAATTAAAATAAAACTCAAAATTACTAGAAAAAGACTATTAATTTAAAATTAAGTACTGTCGAAGATCCAGCAGAAGACCCAAGACAAGGTGGGAGAGTGTGTAGTCGAGAGACATGAGGGATTGCAAGATTACCAAAGACGATGTCGGGGACAGAGCGAAGTGAAAAGCGAAAATCTGGAAAGCTGACCCCACCACCATGTGGAGAAAGAGAAAGAGAGAGAGAGAGTACTGTACACCACGAGCGGGGTGTGGTATCGGAGCGCGGGGCAGAGTAGAGTACAGTAGAGACAAGAGAGTCGGCCCACTCCCACTTCGACTTCTGCTAATTTCTGTCAGCGCTATATTTATTTGCCGTCTACTATAGCAGGTGGATAGTCTGATTATGTCTGTACAAACAATTAAACTATTGACGCTTGTAAATTGCGGGTCTATTAGCAATAGAATAAAATCTTATCTCCATGACATAGGTATAGTAACCAAGTGATCAACATGTCAGCGCAGACCACAGCAGCCAACGTCCAGGACATGATCGAAGCGCGACTTGAGAAAAGAACGAAGGGTAACTACGTTCCGGCGGGGGTACGTAATCTAAATAATTTTTAAAATATAGAAAACCACCCCAATCTCCTTCACTAAAAGTCGCTCAATGAGCTATGACAAGCGCTATTTTTCTATGTTCTAGCTCCATCCCACATATCACATAATACACACTGACACATATGCACACTCGCACACATACTTATAATTATTTTATATTAATTAGCTTTAAAAAAAATTGATATGATTAAGAAGAGCTGGATCTTCTGGCACAAGTATATTTTATACTTAAAAGAAGATCCAAACAAACAAGAGTACATCTCTTGTTTGTTATCTATTGTTTTTAAAAATAAAGATTTTTATTTTTTATTATTATTATTATAACCATACAGTATTCTTCAGAAGGAATACAATGTTACAAGCTACGGAAATAATAAATTTAAAAAGACACTACTACAAAAAAAAATAGTTTTTTTTTAAAGAAAGCTAGCAATATTTCTTTTTTTTTTCAGAAATATTACTAACAATTTTGTTAACCATTCCAACTAAGCTTAAGCTTGTGCTAGGAGATGGTTCACATCAGCCCTGTAGTTCTGGGTTCTCAAGAATAAGACTACCGTATCCCCTGCCTGTAAGGCGACTAAAAGGGGCCTCGGGTTCACTGGACGTCAAGGGTGGGGGCCTTTGTCGTCCGCTAAGGTGGACCCGGGAAGAAGGCGACATCGGCTGGCCCGTGTAGCCTTGCACTATGAGGGTACAGGGGGGGAGGGAGTAACCTCACCCCCCCCCCCCCCCCCGGGACGTGCTCTCCTTGAGCACAGTGGAAGGTTCCACTGGAGATCCCGGAGCCCCTCGTCATGCACCGAGGAAAGCGCCACCGGGGAGTAAAAACCCCACATAACCGCCGCCTTCCCCCCAGAATGCGAGGTATCTTTTTGATGATTTCCTCCCCGTTAACAAAAAAAAGGAGATGGTTCACGGCAATAGTCGAATGGTGGATTCGAACCCACGACCTTACGATTCGCAGGCCGCATCCTAAACCATTAGGCTATTGACGCTTACATACTCTTTGGACTTGTTCACTTCAAATTCTAAAGATTACAGTGATCCATAACATTAGTTTAATTCAATGAGTTATATTCTCCTACATATGAGAATTCAGGAATACTGACAGCAACAAGATATAATTTCAGAACATAATAATCTGAATATCTGTGTAGATGTGTGTATGTGTGTGTGTATGCACAATCTACAAACTATGAATTAATAATTACTAATTTTTCAATGTCGTCATAATTGTACAATATGGCTCAGGCATTACAAATGACGACATTGAAAAATTTTCTCTGAAAAATTCGTTCGGAAAAACCGCGGTGGGCGTGGTGACAGTTGATTCACAGGTTGACAGTGCGTGGAAGAAAGTTACGTGAGAAACGTTTGGAATTCTGTAGAGATGTGCCTGTAGCCTGCAGTCTGATGATGATCACCAAGTTAAATGCCGTCACTTACAATGCACAAGACGCTATAAAGTTCTTATCGTATTGACGATTGGATGCCACTGTTTGCAGGTAAGAAGATGATTGCGTTCATGGACGACATCAACATGCCGGTGAAGGACGAGTACGGGTCTCAGCCGCCGCTGGAGCTGGTGCGCCTCTGGCTGGACTACGGCTACTGGTTCGACCGCCAGAAGCAGTGGAGGAAGAACGTCAAGGTATGCTCATGGAAGTTATTGTATGACCGATCTTTTTAAGTAAAATTTTTTATGCTTGACTTGGGGAGTGAGTCTGGTGAATGCGGACAAAGTGTGATCAGGCAAGACGAAGGGAATTTGAGAGGGAGATATAAGTTATTGTTAATATTATTTCGTAATATTCTTTTCTAGTAAATATCTGTCTTGTAAATATTCTTGTTAATCGTTATTTTTGTCTCTCCAGGATATGGTGCTGTGTGGAGCTGCTGGTCCCCCCGGCGGGGCCCGCAGCCACCTGCCCCAGCGGCTGTTGTCGTGCTTCCACGCGTTCTTCCTACCCTCGCCCACCTATCAGCAATTAATTAAGATCTTTGGCACCATGCTGGCCCAGCATCTCATGGAGTTTGACGAAGAGACGAAGACTGTAGGTGGGTTTGTGAATTCTGATATGACACACACGAATACATATGCAGATTTATGCGCACATACGTTCTTCAATGAGTCGTGGTAGCCCAGTGTCCGGACTGTCGCCTCAAGTTTTACGCTAGCCACCCGAGTGCGTTCCCCGGTGCCGCCACCAATAAATTTGCTGTTGCAATTCTATGTACTGATTTACCACGCGCTCGGCGGTGAAGGAAAACATCGTGAGGAAACCTACATGTCTTAGATTTTTTTTTCTAAGGCTTCTGAAGTCTGCTAGTCGGCACTAGAGCCGTGTGGCGGACTATGCCCTTATACTCTTTACAGAGAAGGTCGATTCCCAGCAGTGGGACATATATAAGCCTTAAATTTAAGTTTTAACGTTCAAAGCAATATACTTTCTCCTTCCTTCTCCAATACTTGATTGGTTCAATTTATGTAAAAACTGTTCAAGTGACCAAATTACTGATTTGACAATGGAATACCACTGCATCATTTGGTGAGGTGCTGAATGGTCTTCATATCCATAATGCTAAATGAGTTCGTTCGCTTGTCCGTCCGTTTCTTCGGTCGTAATTATATGTATACTTTGAAATAGAGCGAAAGCTCGTAAGTCTTGATTAAATTACCATTGATTACTATTACGATGATATGATCGTTAGAGTGTATTTATCGTTTATTTATCTGTAACAGGGAAGGTGGTCCTCGTGGCTACCATCGACCTGTTCAATACCATCGTGGCGAAGTTGCTGCCGACGCCCAGCAAGATGCACTATCTATTCAATTTGAGGGACATCTCGAAAATATTTCAGGTATACTTAGTGTTCGCGTTATACGCTTGACTTGAGGAGTTGGCTGGTGAATGCATTACGATAAGTGTGATATGGCGAGAGGAAGATATATGTTAGTGAAGATAGAGAGTTATGTTTCGTTACTATAGGAGCAAGAGATAGAGGTACAAGCACACATTTTCTTTCTTTAAGGCACCTTAGGAGAAAGAGATAGCAGTTTGTGCATATAGATGAAGATAAAGGCACACTGTCCATTGTACCGGATCTATGTATAAGAATTACAGTGACATTGATGTATCGGTAACATAAAAAAAAGCGAAAGGTAAAAGCTTTTTTTGGGAGCAAATTTTTTTTTCACACACATCTTTCATACATACATACATGTACATAACATACATATTCATTTTTACATTTACATTTTTCTTTTTCAAATGTTCGGTACACATCTCCCTGCTAGAATAATACATAGCATGTATTAGGGCGATGTACTTAACTCCGAGTTTATCTTAGGAACTAAATATATCATTTATGTGATTGAGTGTGTTTGTGGACATAATAGTGTGCGTGGGTGCATGCGAGCGGTATGGGAGATAGAGAACGCAAATTTGTGTTCAGTGAAGTAAAAAATATTTCAATTTATTTGTAATAACGTGTGTACCTAGGATACGTTCTCACGAACTTAACGTCCGCGCGCCACGCGCCCAGACACCTGGGATATTTTTTGTAAATTTTATTGCTGTTGATTTTCCTATAAATAAATAAATTAATTGAGAAAGTATTTCTTACATCAGGGTTTGTTAAGAAGTAACAAGGATTACCAGAACACCAAGCCGCGGTTCCTCCGGCTGTGGATACACGAATGTTTCAGGGTGTTCGGTGATCGTCTCACTGAGGAGAAGTAAGTCCCTGTTATTGTATGTATAATGGATCCTTGTGTCGAGTTACTAGCGATAGAGGTTCAGGCTAAGCGACCTAAGAGCTGTGCCACCTCTCAATCCGGTGAAGCAGTCAAGGCCAGCTTCTCTGGCCAATCTGTGTAGTTCGTCAAAAAAAAATGTATGTATATTTTAACAAGTATATTTACGAGTACAAAAACCGACTTAATCAGAACTAGTTTCATTGAAATGGGTTAAGCCGTTTCGGAGCTTATATGGAACATACCTTCGCATATACGCATGTCTTTAGGTAGTCCCGGGCACCGCTGAAAATAAGCGCTGTCGCATCCTTGCGACAGCATATGCTGAGACGGTGTCCGATACTGGCATCATATGTTTTGTATTATTTGTCCGTGTAATTTTAACTGTGTTTTGTCTATTTTTCATTCTTTTTTAACGTGTGTTATATTCTGTCTGTGATATGTTTTGTATTGTGATGCCAATAAATAAATGTATATGTCTATATTTTATTTATTTTCAGAGACCGCGAGTGGTTCATGAACCAAATGGGTGAGATGTTGGGCAAGCATTTCGAGTTGACCTTCCACGCCGTCTGCCCTTCCAAGAGTCCTCCGATCTTCGGACACTTTCTCAATCCATTCGAAATTTACGACGACATGAATGACCCTGAGATTTTGAGAAGGTTAGAATTATTCATTTTACGTATTTTTATATTGCGTTATAGGATTTTTTTGAAGAAATGACTTCGGGAGAAAGCTGGTGGATGCGTTACGAAAAGTGTGATAGGGTGGCGAGGTGAAGTTGAGAGAGAGATATAAAAAGATAGAAAGAGTTGCATTCCGTACTGTAAAGCATTTTCTTTCTCTCATATTCAGTTACGTTTCTTATTTATAAGGCCTATTGTCTTTATGGCACTATAGAAGCAAGAGAGAAAGCAGTGCGTGCACATTTTCTTTCTCTCTTGAATCGTGTATATATTTTACTTATGTATATAAGTACCATGGACCAGGACGTTTTACTTCATGTCATGTGTTTGTTTTATTATCTGTGACACGTGTTATACCAAGTGTCCATCACACTACATCTGGTGCAGGTACATTTCCAACCAGCTGGAGGAGTACAACAGCAGCCCGGGCGTCGTGAAGATGGACCTGGTGCTGTTCAAGGACGCCATCGAACACGTGTGCCGCATCGCGCGCGTTATATCGCAGCCGCGCGGCAACCTCCTGTGCGTCGGCATTGGTAAGCTCACCACTGTATCACTCCGTGTATGCGATATCCACAATGCTGTTTACAACATTCTTAAAAAGCAAATCAATAGTCGAATGTTGGATTCGAACCGACGAAAATTTGTAGAGCATGCTCTAAAATATCACGTTAATGAGGCTTTCATGAACCATGTGTGTCCGGTGTTGGCAACGGTGAACTCAATCCATCTGTGATGATGAGACTTAAGAAGCCGTTCTTGCTGTTATTAAATCATTTTTTTTTATTTATTTTGGTACAAACAGTCTTGTAATATAAAATAAGTTTCACAATATAATTTTACATATTGACAAGGAGTAGCCAATATTTCTTGTAATAATTTCGAGTTTAAGCCAGAGAATACGAAAATTAATTTAGGAAAACAGAATATAAATATATACAATTACAATAATTTAACTAGGAGATTTTTTTAAACGCTTTTGAAGAGGCATGAAATAAGTCAATATCAGAAAAGTTATAAGAGATATAATTTTATTGAGAGAGAGCGTCAATTATTTTTTGAATCCTAATGGTTTAGGGTACAGTCTGCGAATCGTAAGGTCGTAGGTTCGAATCCACCATTAGACTATTGACGTTAACCATCTCCTAGCACAATCTTGAGCTTAGTTAACAGTTAACGAGAATTTAATTAATATTTCTGAAATTTTAAAAATTTTGCTAGCTTTCTTTTTAATAAAAAATTTTTTTGACGCTTGAAATAAACCCTTCAGGATGTTCAGTTCACGCCAATCATGTAGTATTCGATGCATTTGGTAAAGATCGAATGATAATTGATTAGATATTAGACCAGTATCAAACGTCACTGACAAATTAGCAGTCTTGGGGCCAAGCTAGGCTGTTTGCTCGTTCGCCCCTCCCTCTCCAGTAAAAACATAAATTTTTTAAACAAAACAATATCAGGTGGTTCGGGCCGGCAGAGCTTGACGCGACTGGCGTCTTACATATGCGAGTGCAACTCGTTCCAAGTCGTGGTGACCAAGACTTATGGTGTGAAAGACTTCCGCGAGGATCTGAAGGTATATTTAAAGCCGCATAGAGGTAAAAGTGAAAATATGTGCACAAATCCGGCTCGAAGGACCAATGTTTGGGGTTTGGTGTGAGATAAAGTTAAACCCTTACTTAAGATTGAATGTGTATGTTTTTGGGATATAATACAATAATTAGGATGAGGTGAATAGGATGAGTAAGACCGCGCGGTATGGCGCCTAATCGTTTACTAAATTTAATTACATACGTTTGGATTGGCACACGATACTGCACGGTGTCACCATTATGATGACCTAAGTATATTGTACGGTTAATGCGCAGAAGTCAAAAATAAGGTATCACAGGAGAGTGAAGGGCGCGAAAGTGGACTCTCCTGTGGTACTCTGCCCCCCGCACCGACACCACACCCCGCTTGCTCCTGGTGTACAATCGCATTCTACATTTTATGTTAATTGACTTTTGTTTTCTGTTTTAGATTGTTTTTTATTGATTGTTATAGTTTCTATAAATATTGTATTATATTGTAATAACCATCTTAAACGAACTAGCATAGACATAAAAAGTACAAACATAAACAATTTATTGGTAATTTGTAAAAACGATGTGAGATTGAAGAAATGAATAATCGCGTGCGCGACTGTACACATGCGCAGCTATCCCTCCCATGTTTCACTCAGCGCTAAAGTAATTTGCCGCCAGCAATAAAATAATAATAATAATTTTAATAATATATAGCAATAAAATAATAATAAAAATTTCTAATAATATTTACATTACGGTGGTACAAGTTGTATATATATGTGAGGATCTTTCCAGGTGCTGTACACGGCCTGCGGCGTGGACGCCAAGCGGACCACGTTCATATTCAACGACACGCAGATCGTGGAGGAGAGCTTCACGGAGATCGTGAACAACCTGCTCAGTAGTGGCGAGGTCACCAACCTGTTCAAGCCGGACGAGTTCGAAGACGTGAGTATCACTAACAACGCAGCTTCAATGCAGTTCCTTCGAGCAAGTTTCTTCGGCCACTTCTACCAGCATCAACGCTTTTTGAAGTGGTACTGAAATTTAGTTTAGCTATTGAATGTCCCTAGATTATCCGTCAAATAGCAACCCTGACCTCGAATGCTTATATATGTCAAAATTGTAAATAGATTATCTCTGTGATGTATTTCTTGATTGTTGTTCAATAAAGTAAATTCATTCATTTATTCATTCATCCAATGTCTACAGGTTGTTTTTGACAAACGCACATTTGTCATGTCATCATGTCATGTATATGTTTATCATTGTTTGGAACTCTATTCTATTCTCCGGTTGTCAATTGCAGATCAAGAGCGCGTTAGAAAAGCCGATGAAGAGCGCCAACTTGACGCAGACCGCGGAGGCTGTGTACCTTTTCCTGGTGGACAGGGTCCGCAGCAACATGCGGATTGTTCTCTGCTTCAGCCCCATTGGTGATGCATTCCGGTGAGCATCTTCTTCTCGAACGCACTCCCACAGTGTCATGGTTACCATGTACCGGTAGATTGGGTAGCAGACCACCCGCCACAGTGAGATTCTTTTCGAGCCGTGAATTATACCGCCCTGCAGCTGTTTGTGGGGCGCGAAGATTGCGATATAAAAGGTTAATTATATTAGAATGATTACGATTGTTGTTTTTTTTTTAATTTATTTGAGAGGAATTTTTCTATTGAAAAATATCATCCTCATAGCACCAAAATATACTATTCTTTTTTTTCTACCAATGTGTGTTTCTACCAATTTTCTACAGTATCCTTGCTTCTTCCATAGTAGGAGAAGCTAGGATCATCATTATCAGCCAGTGTCTATCTATCTAATGTTGATCAAGGTTTATTTTCGACTGCACCCAATGTTAACAAAACTCAACTGACTCATTGACTGGCGAACTGACAGTTTAGGAAAATAGACTTGAGAATAGTCGATGAAATGATTGACATGAATGAATAAACTATATTATCCGATAGTTTACTCTTATATAATTATATAATATTCCTCACGATGTTTTCCTTCACCGCCGAGCGTGTGGTAAATCAGCACATACAATTGCAAACAAATTTATTGGTGCTCGCACCGGGGGTCGAATGTTGAAATGACTAAATTCCAAACAATACAAAGTTATTTTTAACAGTGATAAGAACTGGAATGTAACTTTTATTCTTCTATATATATGGTTTAGGGACCGCATCAGACAGTATCCGGCGCTGATCAACGCTACTACCACCAACTGGTTCCTGGAGTGGCCGCGGGAGGCGCTGCTAGAGGTGGCCTACAAGTTCCTGGCCGGCGTAGAGCTCCTCGCCTCCATCACAGGACAGAGGGTATTAATATAATACAAACACGTACGTCACTCAGGGGGTAATCAGTAATCATGATTTTCCACTTATCGAAGTGATATCGTCCATATGTGATTAAAAAAGCTTTCACATTCTTATATCTTAATCGAGGTAGAATGAAGACAAATTTTTCTTTTCACCAATTAGGATCCCAGTATCTGGATGACCGGTTTTTTATAGTGATTTCGCAGTGATTCAATGCTCCTCCTTTATACTGCTTTAAAGACATGGGGACTTCGGTCTGCAGCATTTCTCCTTCTCCATAGAAATTTCCATTTTAACATTGATTGCAGGTTAAACGCAAAGAGTCTGTGGTGGAGAGCCGCGAGGAGTTGCTCCGCGCGTCGGTGGCGTCCATCATGTCGCTGGTGCACTCGTCGGTGGGGCGGTTCTCGGCGCGGATGTGGCGCGAGATGCGACGCGTCAACCACGTCACCCCCACCAACTACCTGGAGCTGGTCTCCGGATACAAGGAGTGGGTGTTTGTGATTAACGTTTATACTGCAGTCTCTCGATTTTATGTTCTTATATATCAAATCTATTTTCAATATATGAACCTTCTCAAGACCTGATCACCTCGTGAGGAAAGAATATAGACTAAAGAGTGACTGCAGCAAATAAAGTGAATGCAGACGCAATTTTGTGATTGCCCATTTTTACTTAGCATGTATAGCGCACGAGGTATTCCACCAAAAAAGACGTCATTTTTTAAAAATAAAGCTACTCGTAGCAATTTTTTTTTGTTCAGAAAATATTACTAACATTCTTGTTAACCATTCCAACTAAGCTTAAGCTTATGCTAGGAGATGGTTCACGTTAGTAGTCGAATGGTGGATTCGAACCTACGACCTTACGATTCGCAGACCGTACCCTAAACCATTTAAATGTCGTCAGGACTGCAATGACGGTCGAGTGGAATCGAATTTAATGAACGCATCTGAGTCGTCTAGAAATATGCTGTAATACAGATCTGGTGAAAGACAACAGGCCAACTTCACTGGCTTCAAGGCGCCGTCATTATGCATATACATTATTATTTTAAGTATAATATATTATTTTATTTACAGAATGCTTAAGAATAAGCGGGAGGAGGTCGCCCTGCAGGCTAACAAATTGAGGAACGGCTTGGGAAAAGTGGAGGAGACCACGAAGCTAGTTGGCCACATGTCTGAGGAATTGGCCGTCGCCAAGGCACGTTCCTTGCTTAACAGCATCTAAAACACATCAACAAAATTCTGAGAATATTCTCAAATCCCTTACATGTAACATATTATTAACCGTGTTAAAAAAACGAGGAGGTTTTCAATTCGTCTGTATTCTATAATCGTGTAACTCAGCACGCATCGTCAGGAGATCTCTCTACGTCACCCTAACCATCCAAACTTGGTACCCGTCTGGCTGCCGGTGGCACACTAGGTTAGGTTTTTACAATGGTTTTATATTTGGTATGGTATTTTTATGTATTTTTCTTTTTATATGAATACTAGCGTACCCAGCCCGCTTCGCCGGCCTAGATTTTGCTTTATTTTATATATACAATAAACTTACATCAGTAAATATTTAATGTAACTGTCACAATATATTAAATGATTGACTTCGCTCCGCTATTTATTCTCTTCGAGCGGGTGAAGATTATTACCTACACCCAAACAAACAAACAACAAATAAACATTTTTATTTTCCCACAATAATTTCAATAACAACTTACTTCAATTACAATTATGGGCGGGGGACTGGTGTCCGAACAAGGAAAGAACCTGTGTGATGGATCATCAGGCCTAAACCCCACGGATTTTAACAAAACTTTTAAAACTATTGCAGAGAGAAGGAGAAGGTATATATACATAAATATTTATAAAAGAAGGAAGTAATGTACATACCAGTAAATAAAATATCATTTATACACAAACATATCGGGCTCAAATTAATGTCAGAAATAAAAGTACGACACATGGCTTGTTTCACAGTTCAATCTGAAGATTCCCTGAAAGTTTCATTGAAATGGGTGCAGCCGTTTTCGCTTCGGAGCCTATATGGAAAATACCCACACACTTTCTCTTTTATATATTTAAATAGATTGTAAAAGTTTAACTTAAGACTTAAGATAAATAAATAATTAAATATTATTTAAATAACTAAAAACAGAACAACATAAATGATGTAAGGTATTATACGGCAAGTATATTATGTATATATGTGTAGCTGCCACCTACACTAAGAACTCCCTGTGCGATAGGCATCCTCCTATGACTATTTTAAATTTAGTTTATCTATAGGTATATTAAATGTAATTTGTATGGGCGTTGAATGTGTAAATTGTATGACTGTTAATGTACCACTTTAACATATTTCTACAACCTTCACAGTTCATTGTTTCAGGACAGATTATGTGTTTTTTACTCAAAATTCAGAAGTCTCTGCCACCAGCATGAAATCGATAGTCAAAAACAAAAAAGCTTGTAACGTGCAACTCTCACAGGTGCAAGTGGCAGAGTACACGGAGCAGTGCGTGGAGTACATGGGCGTGATCAACGTGCAGCAGCGTAACGCGGACGAGCAGCAGCGCAGCGTGGCCGCGCGCAGCAAGAAGACGCAGGAGGAAGAGGTGCAGTGCAAGCGGCTGGCAGACGCGGCTATGCGCGACCTGGCCAGCGCCATGCCCGCCCTTGAGGAAGCCGTCAAGGTGCGCCCCCAGACACGTGTGAATCTATAAAAGTGCCAATAGCCTAATAGTTTAGGGCACGGTCTGCGAATCATAAGGTCGTGGTTCGAGTCCACCATTCGACTATTGACGTGAACCATCTCCTAGCACAAGCATAAGCTTACTTAGAAAAAAAAAATTGCTAGCTTTCTTTTTTTTTTTTAAATCTAAAACTTTATTCCTGCTTTTGCTAAACTGTACAAATTAAATTATGGTATCTTCTATTCTATTTCTTTTTTCATTCACATCACTGACAAAGCAATGAGTCTATGGCGATTACATACATATATACAAACATAAATACAGATATACATACATATACAATAGGTATAAATTTTACAACTCAAACCCACCGTAGCATGCCTTCATGAAAGATTTCCGTGCTGTCGGTTATATAGTCGTCGTGGCTGGGTTGGATTTGCTGTAACTACGAAAGTATTGGACTAACAGGATGCGAACAGATGGTCTTAAATCATTACAAATGTTTGTGCCAGGCCCTGGATGCACTCAACAAGAAGGACATTACGGAGGTGAAGTCATACGCGAAGCCACCGCAGAAGGTCGAAATGGTCATGGAAGCTGTACTTATCTTATTGCAGGTTAGCGTTTATCTGACTCAATACAGTTTAAAAAGTACCTTAATAGTACATTTAGGATAAACTCGAAGCGCTTCACCTTTTTTTTCTCTTTATTGTGGCAATAAACAGTCCTTATTGTCTATTATGTTACATTATATATTTTTTTTGCAAGTTCTTATCGACCAACAGTGTCGAGAATAATTAGTTTATTATAATTTACAACCTACATCCGCGCAATAATTACAATATGTCGCGGGCGCACGCAACTCACATTTCAAAAGGAAAAACACCCTAGTCACCTGTCAAAAGACACATATCAAAAGAGTATTTGACAGATCAAAAAGAGGAGTGTTTCGATCGTCACCAAACTTTACTCGCCAGGTCAATCTGAAGATTCCCTGAAAGTTTCATTGAAATCGGTTCAGCCGTTTCGGAGCCTATACTGAACAAACCCACACACTTACTATTATATATATTTATATATATATAGATTAAAATGTTCACACGCAGAAGGAACCAACATGGGCAGAAGCAAAACGTCAGCTGGGCGATCAGTACTTCCTGGACAGGCTGAGAGATTTCGACAAGGACAACATTTCGGACAAGACTTTGAAAAAAATCGGCACATACACCGCCAAGCCGGACTTCGAGCCGGAGATCGTGGGGACCGTGTCCCTCGCCGCCAAGTCGCTGTGCCTCTGGGTGCGCGCCATCGAAAAGTACGGCAAGGTCTACAAGTAAGATCCCTTGTAATCTTATATCATTAAACGACCAATTCTTGTATATACACAGATTGATTCTATATTGCTCATTTTTAATATTAGTACAATCAGAGTAAAAACTGAACTTAACCTAAAAAAGGGCAATGGTGGCCTCGCTATGAGCGATCCAGCAGGCCTCTGGGTCCTTTCAGGTCCAGGGTCCCTGTAGGACAGGAGAGGTAAAATAAATGGTATGCTGATAAGAAAAGTCAAGAATAAATAAATAACACCTAGAATTGTTTATAATAAGAATCCACACGAAAGATATAAACATATAAATAAAACTGGATTGTCTGTTTTTAACATTAAAATATCCAATTACTATATGCATATGAATGTATGTAGTGTTTATATATCAAAACAACAATTTGAAATTTTGTTTGTCCGTCAGTTTGATCCGGCTAATCAATGGAACGGCTGGGCTAATTTTGTCGGGACTTTCACTGGCAGATAGCTGATGTGACAAGGAGTAACCTAGACTTTTTATTTAACCGACTTAAAAAGAAGGTTAGAACTAGGAATTTGAGTTTTTTTTTATGTCACTACGGTTTTTACTACTGAATTATAAATAATTTCAGAGTTGTAAAACCCTTTGTCTTTTCTCTACGTCAGCCGATGTGTCATTCTCTAGTACCCCCAACGTGGGTGGTTAGGGATTTTCTAGTATCAACTTTCATTCATCTTCAGGTTAAAGAATTTGAGAGTTGTAATGTATTAGTTATTATGGATCACGTCAGATCAGGACAAGCCGCTGTGTCCGGGGGAATACCAATTTAGAGCGGTGGGGCGTGGTGTAGTTTTTGTTGTGGTTTATGGATATTCATTGTAGAAGTCACATTTATATGTTATATACTAAAATGATTACAGAATTGTAAAGCCGAAAAAGGAACGACTTGAAGAAGCGCTGGAGTCTCTGCGCATGAAGCAGCAGATCCTGGCGGAGGCGCGAGCCAAGTTGCGCGAGCTGAGCGAGATGATCGCGCGCCTGCAGAAGGAGTACGACGAGAAGCTCGCACAGAAGGAGGAGCTCGAGAGGAAGTCCAAGATGCTGCAGCTGAAACTCGAGAGAGCAGAGGCGCTCATCACTGGCCTCTCTGGTATGTTCTTCTCTTCTTGAAGCCCCATCTACTACCAGAGTTCGGCTATCAATAAACTGCTGACAGCGGCATGGTACAAGGATTCTGTGTTCATGTTGAACGTTGTCCGGAGATTCTTTAGCCACTACATCTCTTATGAGTGTGAATTATTAGCATGTTTATTGCAAACCAAAATTATTGTGGTGTCCATTGTTGTTGTTATCCACACATCTTGGTAGGTTATAGCCTGTAAAGTTAAAGGAATGATGAAGAAACGTCAACCAGTTTCATGTAATATTTATCCTCGGCTAAGTGCAAGTGCTTGACTACGATTCCGTCTGATGTTAAGTGGAAATAACATCCTGAAGGCCCGACCACGAGCTGCCATATCCTATAACATCAATAACGGTGTGCTTACGTGTTCTCAATGCCGGCGCACTTTTACAAGGGAAAGTGGTTATGCAAGCCACATGAGGGCACACTCAAGAGCCGCGTGACCTGGCTCTTGACATGTCAGTCCCGAAGCGTCACCGTAGCCGAAATCGGCAGGACATCATCATCATCAAGTGGAAATGCAATCCTGTATAGTATGGCGCGCTACCTTGTAAATGCCTATTCACTATACTTTTGAAAATACCCACATTGTAATCAAAGGGAAAGACGCGGGCAAACTATTCCAGTCCTTTGCTGTAAGAATAGTAAAAGATGAATCAAAACGATTCGTACGGGTACGAATTACGAGTGCAAATATATATCGATATTACATAAAACATCGATATATGATGGCGATATATCGCTTCAATCCGATATTATCGAATCATCTAATATCGATATATTTCATCTGATATACGAAATATCGTAAGAAATGAATTAAAATTCCATTCATTCTTTTGTGGTTGACAACTTGAATAAAATAAAACCCTTACTTGTTGCCATCACGAAGAGTGTAGTGTAGTTTGTTACTACACTGTTACTCTTCACAATGGCAGGACTCGTATAAATTTTATAATCTATGCATGTTGTCTGTACTGCTAGCAGAATCAAATCAAATAGCCCGGACTGGTATCCGGAGCGAGAACCTCTCAGTTACGCGCAGAGTTCTCTATTAGTACAAAACTTTTCTAATATTTAATATTACGCGCTAATTAATTATAAACAAATTTCGATATATGGAAAATATCGATTTATTTGTACAATATATATGTAATAACCTCACGATATATTATATCGGAAAATATATCGATATTTTTGGCATGAACATCCGTAGTACGAATAGAAGTTTGAGGGATGTCCATATCTCAATCTATACTGCCTCACTAGATGCTGCTGTTTAATAAGATTACCTACCTATGTCTTATCTTTAAAAAATAGATGGCTTATCGATGTAAATTGGACACCAGGCGAACGGGAGCGTTGGGAGTTGACGGTGGAACGGCTCGATCACGAGTTCGACAACCTGCCGGGTGACTGCCTCATCGCCACCGCGTTCGTGGCCTACCTCGGGCCTTTCGTCTCCGAGTACCGTGAGGAGCTGATGGAGGAGTGGTTCCTTGAGGTACACACGCATACATACATGTACAGTATATCCATTGACACAAAGATTCACGGTATAGGTATTAACAATACCAGCCCTGTAGTTCTGGGCTCTCAAGAATAAGACTACGGTATCCCCTGCCTGTCGTAGAAGGCGACGGTTCACTGGGTGACAAGGGTGGGCCAGGCCTTTGTCGTCCGCTAAAGTGGACCCGTGAAGAAGGCGACATCAGCTGGCCCGTGTAGCCTTGCTTTGCGAGGGCACAGGGGGGAGGGAGTAACCTCCCCCCACCGGTACGTGCTCTCCTTGAGCACTGTGCAGAGGGGCTCGTCATGCACCGAAGAAAGGGCCACCGGGGAGGTTTTAATGGGTAAAAACCCCTCTTTTTGAAGATTTCCTCCCCGGTAGAGCTATGGACCATGACCGCAACTAGGGACTGTGCATGCAAGCCCTGTTTGTTTTCCCGGTGCCCGGGGCCAGGTGACTGATTCGGCGGAGTCCGTTGCCTGCATGCTTATGACGGTTGTGTAGGAAGACGCGTCTCGTGTTCTGGGGCGCCTCGGCTAAGGTGGTTTCAGGGAGGTCGTTCTTTCAGGAATGGAGCCGCTGTAAGGTGGATGGGGCAGGCGGGGCCGTGGGTGTGTGCGCGAGCACAGAAGAACGCCCCCTTGCGACGATGTTGTGCCAACTTGGGGTTGTAGACGATGAAAGCCCTATACAAATGGGAATTAATAAAATTGATAATATATTTGTATAATTCTTCCCTCGGTAGGTATACAATGAAAACGTTCCAGTAACAATGGAACTCAGCATGAAAAATTTCCTTCTGGACGATGCTACGTTGAGGGACTGGAACTATATGGGCTTACCAGGTCAGAGGTCATTCAAGTTGATTAATTTTTAAAGCTTAGTCTGTTAAAGGATACTTTAAGTGTTGGAAACGTGAAGTTTCAGGGAAATTAAGTGATGAGAATCAAATACAATATAGATTCAAATGTTATATCATATTAGCGTAGTTTTTTATATGAAACATATAAATAACATATAGAATGGTAAGGAATGATGTGGAAAAAATACACAAAAATTATAATGCGGAAGTGAGTGGTGGGGTAGGCAGATGAGATAGGTGGAGTTATATCCATCAAATTGGCGATATTCAAATAAAACGTAAGTAAGAAGTACACTTAACTGATTATTATGTATGAGCTGATGTATGGCTTTATTGACATAAGCAAACGAGGTATGTACTAATTAGTATCGTACTAAATGGAAGTCTGTCTCTACCTCTCCCAATGATTGGTGTGAGTACTTGTATTGTAGTCTGTGGGTATGTTCCATATAGGCTCCGAAACGGCTGGACCGTTTTCAATGAAACTTTGAGGGAATCTTCAGATTGACCTGGCGAGTAATCCTGTAAAGTTTGGTGACGATCCGAGCACACCTCTTTTTGAACTGTCAAACGAGCTATACGTCGTACTTTTATTTCTGACATTAACTTGAGCCCGATATGTTTTTGTTTAAATGATAAGAATGATATTGTATTTACTGATATGTACATGGGTGTAGGTAATAATCTTCACCCACTCGAGAAGAGAATGAATACGGAGAGAAATGAATAATTTATAGTATTGTGAGAGTTCAATTAAATATTTAATATTGTTTAAATAAAATAAAGCAAACTGTAGCCCGGTGTAGCGGGCTGGGGAAGGTAGTAAGTTTTCTAAAATTTTTAAGGGTTTATTTTAAACCGTTGCAGAAATAACGAGAAAATTTTCATCATAAAGCTCACTAATGCTTCGCGCTGAAATACGAGTGGATAACCATTTACGTGTTCTGTTTTGTACGCAGATGACAACTTCAGCGCAGAGAACGGCATCATAGTGCGCCGAGCGACACGCTGGCCGTTGGCAGTGGACCCTCAGGGTCAGGCTCTCATTTGGATCTGCAGGCTGGAAGAGAAGAACGAAATTGAGGTTAAATTATTCGCTACATATCATAATCAACATGAAACTGTTAATATTTCGTTGCTTTGATAAAAAAACTAATTGTACAGATAATATGCATAAAAAGAAAGTATGTCGGGAAATAAATATGACTCAGATTGTTTTAGAGAAAAACATGATCAAGATATTTTACAATCACTATTGCGGATTTTATTGCGGTTTTATCTTTTTTTTTGCATTCACACATCGGTTCACTGTAAAATTTACAAAAAGTTACTTAACCGTTGCCAGGCAACCATGTAACACTTCTATGTTTTTGTACCAAACACGTGGTAGTGTGTGTAATGTTTTAAAATAAATATGTATAAATATTATGATACCCTCAATGCCATGCGTTTATGTTCTGTAGAAAGAATTTTTATCAGAACCATAAACTATTTACATCCGTGTATTTTCAAATATTAAACTTTTTAAACTAGGTGGTTGATTTTGGTCAACCGAACTATCTGAAGATAATGGAGAAGTGTCTCACAGAGGGCAAGCCCATACTGATTCAAAACGTGGGCGAAGTGCTGGACCCCTCCATCGCTCCCATCCTGGACAAGGCCGTCGTGAAGATCGGCAGCGCGTTCGTCATCAAATTCAATGAAAAGATGGTACCTTACCATGAGAATTTCCAGTTGTACCTTACCACAAAATTAGGTAAGAATCAATCAGGGCACAATTTCAAATTTCAGCGATACCATCTCAATGGTAAGCGTTCCAGAACTGTATGTTATACTCAAACAAACCCACTCTAGTCTTCAAAGCCGCTAAACGCTATTAATTATAAGTTAGTTCATAAAACTATATAGATATAGACATTAAAAAGACAA